>CM062808.1:510667863-511896745 GCA_031772625.1 Pinus tabuliformis | reverse complement strand
CTCTTTTTGAAAGGAGATCAACTTCCTCATTTTGTTCCCTTAATACATGAGAGAGGGAGACATCTGAGAATTCTCTTGGACCGTTGTTTATGATGTTTGATAAGAGAAGGACAGTATGATTTTTTATCTTTGATTCCCCTTCATCCAGTTGATCATGTTCAAGGAGTGGCCATTAAATATTTGTCTCAATTATGTTAAAAAAAATCAATTAGATAATAAATTGAGAGAGCCAAGGGTGATTTGTGTCAGTAATGCCATCAAAAAAGGCCTATGGCTTATCCACTTAAACAAGGTTTGAGGGTGTTGATTCATTGTAATAGAGTGAAGCTTTTCTAGAAGAGAGTTCAAGGGAGCCAAACTATTTTATACCACTCCGATATAAGAGTTCCTTGATCCTCAAATATTACAACATTTTTCTCTAACCATATTTCCCAACAAACCACAAGAAGAAGTTATTTTAAAGACTCCCATGAATTTTTATTACGTCAATCAAGGAAGAAATCACTCACTATGGGACCATTCCAAGAGAACTGCTCATCCACCAAAAATTGAGTTTCTTTCAAGACTTTTTGTGTAAAAGGGAAATAAATTAAAAGATGCTGAGTGGATTCCACTTCTTGTAAGCATAGTGAATAACCACTAGGACCAATGTATTTTTTTTAACACCTCCCTAGTGGGAGATTTGTTATTAAGAAGAAACCACATAAATAACTTGGATTTGGGATGACATGAAATATTCTAAATATTTTTCGGCCACAATTGATAGGGTGGGGGTTGATCTCCTTTTGAGGTAGACAAAGGAAACTACATTTTGAATTGTATCTACTAAAGGGGGCCAATGGCCACGCCAAGTTATCCTTAGATGGGAAAGGAGAGATAAACACTTGACACAAAGAGGTCATGCAACTAGTCCATTCTTAAGTTGTAATATTATAATGATGGATCTCAAATGCATATTTCCATGCTTGAGGACCCATGTATCCAATTTATGTGAAACCTAGTTCATATAGTATAGTCCCTGGGAGTTTAGAGAATGTATGAGTTATTTTGATAAAATGTGCGCATCCCTACTGCTAGCCTAGGGGTCTTTCCCAATTAGAGTTTTCATATGTCACTTAATTTCCATCTGAGACGAGAGGATATAAGTTCTATGCAATCGATAATGGCCCTCCATACGATTTATTCATTCTCTGCCACCTTCATAGGATATTTTAGCCATTCTAACAACATGAGAAGAGAGATATATTTTTTCTCCATAACGTGGTCCCATAGGCCATAGCCATTGATCAACTTTAGAGTCCTTCGACTACTAGAGCCATTGAAAACCAGTGCATATTTTAAGATTCCAACACCCTAGGGCATTTGGAAATGCAATGGAGGACCAAGTTGCAAGGAAAAAATAAGTATTGTTTTTCTTACTAGCCTAGACATATCGTAGAGAAAGTTGCTTTATTATATTAATGATTCCCTATGGAATCCATGTCAAATACATAGGGATGGCTTCCAACAAGTTTTTGTATAAAACTAAGCAACTTGATCATGATAGCCATTTACTGCACCATGGATTTTCAGCCAAATTTTTGCAATAAGCCAACCCTAATATTCTTTCTTTTAGTTCTTTAATTTTAGTATAAAACCCAAGTATTTCAATGGGCCTCCAAATGGGAGGCGGAATTTTCAGATAATTTTGAGTCAACTGATCTAATCCACATCTAACAAGGATTCTTTTTTCTTGATTCACTTCCATTCTAGTAGCCATTGAGAAAGTGTTGAAGTTGTTTTTGATAGCTTGCATAATTCCAAAGTGCAAGGCCAAAAAGACAATGATATCATTAACAAATAACAAGTTCGTGAGAGAGCAGTTCTAAGCGATAGCTAGCTTTGAGTAAGTGAATTATTTTTGCATCCTAGATGGCTCTTCTTAAAGCTTTTGCAACTAATGGAGAGAGAAGAGGGGTTAAGGGGGTGTGCTTGATGAAGCCCTCTCTATGGAATGGCAAAGGAGATGTCAAACAATTTCTTAAGAGGGCCATTGAAGAAGAGCTAATGCAACTCTATACCTAGTCTACAAACTGTGTATTAAATCCAATATGGAGAAGCAACAACTTTATGTTTGACTAGTCTACTCTATCAAATTATTTAAATGAGTCCACTTTATAGATGATGGCCTTTTATCTTTGAATATGGAGGGAGTGAAGGCCTTCCTAGGCAAACCCTATGGCATTATGAATTTGACTATCCTTTAAGAAGCCAAATTATTCATGGATTCAGAGAGAATGGGCTTTAGATGGAGAGCAATAGTCTTCGAGATTATCTTGTAGAGTGAAATAGGTAGGAACTTGTCAAAGTAATCTTTAGAGTGTAAGTTGGGGATCAAAGTCAAGAAATTTTAGTTAAAGGGGGCTAGGGTTCTTCCATTTAATCTAGAATATTTAATAATACCATTCAATTCTTCCTCAATAAATTCATAACAGGCCACGTAAAATTCAATACTCAACTCATCTAACCTTAGTTTCTTATCTTTTTGAAAACTCTTTAGGACCATTTCAATCTCCTCATTTGTATCTCCTCTTGTAAGGTCGAGGTTTTCTTCTTCATCAACAAACCTAAATAAGATGTTTGTCATGTAGATAATCTTGTCAATATTTATATGCTCCTCTTTTTTGAAGATCCCTTTCAAGTATATGCATCCTTTTGTAACTATGTCCTTGAAGATGGAGGCCTTTGAACCATTAAATTATGTAATTTTCTAATGAGTGTTTATAGCTTTTATGTAATTAACCACTATAAAAATACTTTACATTGTCATCCCAACTTGCAACCATTACCTTTCTTTGTCTAACCATAAATTTTATATATATATATATATATATATATAATTTAATCAAACCATTTTCTTGAAAAAAAGGCTTGAAGATGAAGGCCTTTGAACCATTAACTTTTGTAATTTTCTAATTAGTGTTTATAGCTTTTATGTAATTAACCACTGTAAAAATATTTTACATTGTCATCCCAACTTGCAACCATTACCTTTCTTTGTCTAACCATAAATATAATTATATATATATATATATATATATATATATAAAATTTAATCAAACCATTTTCTTAAAAAAAGGGCGATACCAACTTTTCCTCGTTTTAACTTTACACTCTCCACTTCACTCCATCATAGGACCACTTCACTCCATATGACTGGAACAAAGAGAAACAATAAACTACACGAAATTCACCACCTGATAACAAAACATACCTGACCTTATAATCATAATTAAAGCTATTGGAAAAAAACCAACCAAGTTTTTCATAGTATGAAATTTAAGGTAATCATGAAATAAACAATATGTGCAATAACGATTCTAACTAGCACGCTTCTTAACTTGTTTCTGGTGAAACTCTGATACGTATCGACAATAAAAGCTGAATGTGTTCTGTTTGGAGAATGGACAAAGGATGATGATGCTTTTTCTTCTTTTGGTCAATCCAGTTTGACAACAGAATGGTAAAATAGCGGTGATCAAAATGTCCATGATGCATTTCGAGTGATGCCGTTAATCTCTGTGAAATTTTTAACGATAAAAGGTAAGAATGAGAAAACAACATACCAGATAAAAATTATCCCACCATTCAATGTAAAACGTTCCAACCAACTGCAGTATATATTAACCTATCACGTAATAATAATATTTTTGTCTAAAACATGCTATCCGTCGAATATAGAATCGTCCGTAAATTTATCAAAACCATAAACGTACCTCTCGGCAATGATTGCAGCCAAATAAATTTAATCCGATCTATTTCTTTCTAGTTGATTCGAAAATTTTATTATGGTTCATCTTTCGTTTCCTGCTTTTTTTCCTCGAAGTTTTCATGTTCATAGAAATTGCTTCCGAAAATTTCAGAATCTATGAAGCTGACAATCTGTTTCAATTTAGCACTCCACCCATTTACATCGCAAGCATGTGGTCCATAATGCCAAACGTTGTTTGTCGATTCCGAACAATCCAAATAGACTCCACGTGATGGGCGATTTATCTAATCAATCACATGATATTTTTCTTTGGATCCATCTATGTTATTAGATAACGAACTTGATTCCCTTCTCGCTCTGCCATATGGTCCATTCTATTCAATGTGAATTACTTTACGCAGCAATTCCAACCACAAATTCTCCCGAGCGTTCACAACAGATAAATCCAAATTTCCAGTCTCCAACTGAATGGTCCAAAACTGATAAATCCAAGTGAATGGTCCAAAACTGATAAATCCAATTTTCAGGTCTCCAAAACTGAATAATCCAAAACTGTGCCAAAAATTGAATAATCCAAATGCTTTCCAGGTTCTCGACCACATCAAACCTTCCAGTTGAATCACATGAACATATTCTCCTGTGCAATAAAAGGGGTGGTGTGAATTATTCATCATCGTTCCAAGACTTTAACTCGCTCTTTTGATTGTAAAGTTCCTTATTGTTGCTGTTGCTTTAGTGTAGCAAGATATTGTGCAATCATAGAGCATTCCCTTTATATTTGGCCCGTAGAAGTGATGTTGTCATCTTTGCAGGATAGAATCGGGCCGATTGGAGAAATAGTTGAATATTCTAATAGAAACAAACAGGTATCTATCACATTTAACGAAAAATCACTGTGCCATCTCTTATGGTCCGAATAAAAACACACAAACATTTAAAGAAAAATCATTATGCCTCACTTGTGCCCCGAATAGAAAAACAAGCTGCACAGGAGAAAGTTATCAGCACATCTATGTTATAATAGGTGAAGTGTAGGTCCATCTTAAGCATTAATTTAGCATGTTTTTGAAAAGCTAAAGCACATCTATGTTATAATAGGTGAAGTGTAGGTCCATCTTAAGCATTAATTTAGCATGTTTTTGAAAAGCTATGTTATAACAAGTGTAGGTCTATTTTAAGCATTAATTTAGTATGTTTTTAAAAAATTATTTGTTAGTTGTAATTTTTTTTTAAGGTGTAAATTAAAAAAAATAAAAATAAGTCAATAATTCTTTTTCTATATACAATGTGAATTTTTTAAATTGTATTTTCGAATGTTATATAAATAACTTAAATTTATAATTTCAAAAAGTATTTGTTGAATTTTAAAGAAAATTGACCAAAAAATATATACTTAAAAAGGACCAAAATATAAAATATCTAGACCTTTTCCAATGGTTTTAACTATAAAATTTACTTTTTTCAATTGTTTTATATATATATATATATATATATATATATATATATATATATATATATATATATCATTTTCTTTCTAAACAATATACTACATAATAGATATTCAAACACTTCACATAACATGTCCAATGGAACATTTTATGTGAACTATATTGTGAACATTAAAATAGCTTTTTTGTTATTAATATATTTTTAAGTATTAATATTTTATTGTTCAAGCACATTGGAATTTTTATTATTGTGAATATTTTTAAATGTCACATATTAGTTTTATATTAAAAAATAATAAATTACACATGCCCCTTATATTATTCTGGTTAGCAAATATTTGTTAGCAAATATTTGATATTTTTATTTTATTTTTTAATTTTCAGTTTCCAATGGAAATTGAATATTTAATTATAGGCATTGAGTGCTAGTAGCACAACCGGTTGAGAAAGGAGACAAATGACTTAAAAAAAAGAAGAATATTTAATTATAAACAAGATTAAAATATTTTATTCTAACATATTTTCTCTCTATATATGAGTTTGATATTGACATAAATTAGTTAACATAGATATTCAAATAGTTTTTTTGAATATTGTATAGCAATATTTTTGAAAATTATAATATTGAAACATTTTACTACATTTATTTTCAATTCTAATTATTTTTTTATTTTTAAAATTGATATGAAATATGTCATGTGGAAATCTAAGTATTTTATTTATGACTAATAGTGAGTAAAATATTTTTACTACATTGGGTAATCATATCAACAATAGATGGAGATAGAGGGATCATAGTGAGGTTGGGATGTTTATTGATTTTTTTCATTGTTCTAGGCACTACTTTTCTATTAGAAAATATTTTATTTTTATTTTGAAAGAGACAATGTAAACTGTGCATTGATTAAAATGTGCCTCTATGCTCAATCAACAAATACTTTTATTTTATAAATATTTAATCATTGAAAACAAAAATTAATGATCTACCTTTTTTATATAAATATTAAAATTTAGAAAACATATATATAATTGAGATCAATTGGAGTGATTGGGAAGAACTTATGAAATATCCCCACTCAGATTAATTTGTTGCCATACCAGGATAGATATTGATAGATATTGACAATATTAAATGTATATTATATTTTTCATATGAAATATATAATATTATACAGGTAAATAATTAATATATATGTAAATCTTTTATTTTAATTTCAGTAAATATGTAATATATAGTAAATGATTGGTCTATTATGTAATTCTATATTTTATAGTCTTTTAATTAAATAAATTACCAATATAATTTTTACTAATTTTACAAAATTGAATAGTGTTTTGTATTTGATTGTTTATACATTTTATTTTTATGTTTATAATAGGTGCTTAAAATAAATAAATGCATAAAATATTCATGGAATAATAGCTTAATAAACAAAATAATAATATGGATATTTTAAGATAAAAATTTATTATGGATTTTTATAATGTTTTTATATATTAAAAAAATATTGCAAACAAAAGTTATATATTTTGTAATATTATTTTTTAGATGTATATTTTACAAATTATTGTTTTGGCTCAAGAAAGGATAGTTACTTTTAATCCCTGCCGTCACAACGAGACTATTAGTGATCATTTTTCGATAGTAGCATTAGTCGCTTTTACGTTTAACCTAAAGTTTTTAGCTTTCACACTCCTCTTATTTATTAAATAACCTATCAGATTTGATATCAGGATTTCCATGGCCAATAAGATGTTTGATCATCTTATTTGGTCTCTTCCCGAGGAAGCAGAGGCAGAGAGGTTATATTATGCATTCATAGAGGTTATATTATCCATTCTTTGGACTTATTTAATTGATTTTTGTTTCGGTAATGGAAGTAATGCTAACATTAATGTGTAAACATTAAATGTTTGTTTATTTCAGAAGTTTCAGACGTTTGTAATAGTATACAATGGGCACACCACATGGCTCAACACACCAGGTGGCTCTGTGCATGCCATGGTGTGGTGTCTAACGTAACGGGATTGACTATCGTTGAATGGTGGTAGTATAGGAAGGAGGAGAGAGTAGGAAGTAGGTAGTGTCGGTTATTGACTCACACGTATTGGGGCAATGCAACCTGATGATTTTAATCACCTTCCTGATTGGCCAGCTCCAAGGACTGCCATAATGATAGTTTGATCGGCTAGCTCCAAGGACTTCCATAATGATAGTTTGATCCTTAGAGTCTAAGCTTTGATGTGTTTCTTGTGGGCCATGTTGTCTACGCTTATTGTTTTGTGGGGCTTCCCTCATTGTGGTTCTTACTCTAGTAGCTCCAACACGTGATTTGAATCCAATCTTCGGTGATCCATGCAGGGCTTCAAGGTCATTCATATGGTTAGAGCTAAACTAACAAGAACAATCAATCTCGTCAATGAGGCAAGGTTAGGTGAACAAAACCAGTCTACTTTAGCTAATTCAAATCTAATAAATCTGGTGTTTCCTAGTAATAATTCTTAGTATGAGTCATTGTCCTTTTGGTCCAGAAAGAATAGCTTCTAAAAAAGAATGAGGTGATTGTGAGTGGAAATATAAAAAATAAAATCTCCCAGCTATTAAATGAAGAACATACAGATTTTTCGAAGCCTTTGACCATACAGATTCTTTTATCTTGCAAATTGATTTATGGAAATGTATTTATGTGCAACAAGAGCATTTGAGCATTCCAATAGTGTGTCATCGAGGCACATACTAATTTTCCTTAAATACTCTGAAACCAGGTCCCTTGAAAGAAGGGGAAGTACTACTTGCAAGTAATTTCAATCTGGCCAAGAGTTGGAGGTCTTTGCATCTTGGATACAATATCTTTTGAGATGTCTTTAAGAATCAAAATAGTTGTTGCATCTTCCCGTAGACATAAATTCGTTGATGTTTTTAGTTCTGTGTTTCAGAGGAAAGAAGAAAGAAAATAAATGTTCTTTACAATCATTCGACACTCCATCAAACTTTGTTTCCCATCATAACCTAGTTGGTCTAGTCAAGTGCTTCATATTTTTCAAAGATTTAGAAACTTGATACATTTGAAGCCATAACACTTGAACAAACTTTGCAACCTGTGGCAGATCACTTTGTCGAGTCAAGAGTTCAATAATTTTTAGAGTTTCTAAAACTTGAAACCTTTTAAGTAAAATATATCCTTGTTCAAGAAGACTAGAGTTTTCTCTAGTGCAAAAATGATAGAGTTGCTCCAATTTTTTATTGACATATTGTCCTACATAATAGAGCTCCATTGCAAAAAAGTGTTTTGCTAGCATAAGGAATTTCTGAAAGCTAATTTTTGAAGTGTTTCCACATCTTTGTAGCAGTTTGACCATACCACCCTTAAAAGAGAAAGCCTCACTATTTAAAACATTGAAAAATGTATCATTTTTACTTTTTCTAAAACCAAATTACTCAAGAGCATACACTAGGTAGAGAATATCTTTCTCTCCATGTAATTTTTCAAGTCTTGAAATAGAATTCAGTGAGGAAAACAACTTATCTTCCCATTCATCCCAAAGATAAGCTAGTGTTTTAGGAGAAATTCTATCTTGTAGCAACATTTTGGAATAATTATCCTCACGGAATAAACACATCCCTTCATGGATATTACATGTTTTCAAATCTCAATGAAGATGTGCACCCAGGGCTTTACAAAGAGTAAAAATTCCAAGTTTGATGTTTCTCATCCTCTATGCAATGATCTTGTGATCTATTAATTTAGGAAGAATGTATAACTCATCTGAAAGTATTTCCACTTCTAAACTTATAGACTTGTATGCATGGTTTGGTTCTTTTCTTGCTATGTCTCTTACTTTCTCTAATAGTTCAATATTTGAATGGAATTTCTCCAGTGGCCACCCTTTATTACTCTTACTCCACAATGAATTCAATTGGACATGAAATAAAATGGATTTAATTGCTAGCTCATATTTCCCTTATTTTAATAGCATCTCAAAGTAGATTAATAAGTTTTCTTTCATCTCTGCAATCTATGCAGCCTTACTAAAGTTCCATATTATCGCTTCCACCGCCACAAGTTCATCAAAGTAATCCTTCTTCAAGAGAAAGGATCTAATTAAGTCTAGCGATGGAAGGGCCTTCACAAATATCATCATAGATTGAGTGTCTTTTATCCGATGATAATGTGTTGCACATTTCTTGAGATACTCAGTTTCAAGATTTAGTAATTCACATCCATGGCATTTTCCACAGTCTGTATTGCACTTGCTTTTCTTCCAGTGTTCAATAAATTCCAATCCTCTCTTGAATAACTGGCCTTTTAAACATGAATCTAAGCATTTGGAAATACAATTAACTCTGGCATATGCACTTGCAGCATCATCCCGATGTTTTGTTAGGGCAAAGAAATATCCAAGGTATTCAAGTTGTGTTTCGCCAAATTTCTCCAAATATATTATACTTGATTGGACAAGGATAAGGCCATCAAAACATGCTGATCTGAAAAAAAGGCCATCAGAACATGCGACTGTAATATGCGAATGGGAGAGATCAATAAAAAAAACAAGATAGATATATAATAGCTATGGGAGTTGGCACCTTGAACAAAGCTTAATAAATTTACCTCAATATTTGTCTCTCATTGATATATCCCTACTTGTACACATGATTGTATAAGGATATCTTTTCAATGAAAAAATTACTAAATGATTTATTGGAAAAAGGTCGAAAAAGATTTCACTTGGACCTCCAAGACAACCATTCTTGCTGAGTCTGTATATCCATATTTTTTCAACCGATTCTCCAATATATCAATTTTATAAAGTAGTAGCCACTTTGTTTTCTAGAAGGAAAAAATTTATATATCAGTAATGGTTGTTTTACTTGTATTTTCTTTTAATGTTTTCATATACAATTAATATCATGCTTGAATTAGTTATAAATATACTTTTCATTAGTTGCCTTCATGTGCTGTGGAAATTATGATTATATTTTCAATAATAGATAGTAAATTGAACTACAGTTTTTTTTGGGACTAACTATGGTTGACTTAGTTATAACTAAGTTATTCATTAGTCATGTGAATTTTAGGTTTTTATCTTATGTTTGAATAAATATTCTTATTAATGTATCAATAATAGCGCTGGTAGCAGTAGGTCGAATAGTTGAAAACCTACATAAATAAATCTTGGGTTTTTAGTCTGGCAGCAGAACCTGTTACGTTCAGCTGCATCTTCAAGCAAGTATGTAAATTAATTTCTATTTCAATTGCTCTCTAAAATATTTAGTATCTTAAAGCAGTGTCTCAATAGAGAGTATTTAGTAGTCTTGAAAGCTTAGCAGAATAACCTTGAGCTCAAAAATATCTTAGTTTTTCACCTTAGAGGAAAATAAATAAGCATTTAACAATGTATAAATCAGATCCTTCGATTAAATTAGGTGCCTTGGACACCGAAATTTGGTTCAGTCTATGCAACAATTGTTGGATAATTACTCGTTCCACAAGTTTTTCAGGTTTTAGGATTGATCCATTCAAATTGATGTAAGGCTTGGCCCATGAATTTGTTTTAATATATCTATTGCAATTCCAAAAACTAAGGCTCTAAGAAAATTTGGGATGTTTTATTTTACGTGCATTCTCAGTGAATTTACTTAAGAATTTGAAACAAATAAATTTTTAACCAAATTTTGTGTGTTTGCCTCTATGCACATTCAAAAAAATTTGGTAGATAGAGAAGATAGAAGGGGAAACACAAAAATATTCTTCTTGTTTCATATGCAGTTCAAATAAACTCAAAATATGTGACTCAATGAAAAAGAATATCATTTCAGTAAAATTTTCATATTTAAAATATCTTAGAGTTCGGAGTTCCTTAGCCTAGAATGATTGAAAGCCACCCTCATTATTTCAAGCTAGGCATATTGAAAGCTAGAATAGTAAGTGGACTTGGTGGGGAAATGATAATATAACGGTTGTTAGAGTCCCCAAATTGTCAAATACAGCGGCAATAGGGCACCAACACAAAGTCTTTTCTCGTCGCCAAGACAACTGACATCATTCTTGCAAAATAGGGCCCATAGATGAAAGATCCTAGTTCATCTGCTCATCAAAGTTGGTAAAATTCTGGGTCACCTTAGCGTAGAAAGAATTAATGTTCTAAACATGTTGCTGAGACTTTGAAACGGTGTCACGGGTGGATAGGAAGAGGATTTATTTTATAAGTTGTGTGAATAGATTCAACATAAAGTTATTTAGACTCTAACAAGTCTATAAACTTGTAGCGCAGATATTTGATTCCCTTGCTCTTCCCTATGGTTGTTCTTTCTTTGGACTCTAACAAGTTTATATACCCGTAGTGCAGATATTTGATTCCCTTGATCTTTCCTGTGGTTGTTTTCTCTTTGGACTCTAACAAGTCTATATACTTGTAGGTCAAATACTTGATTCCCTTGCTCTTTCCTGTGGTTTTTGGGTATCGGTTCAATTCATAGGTCAGGTAAAAGTATCCACTACTATCTTGATAAACCACATTTGCATCTTCATACGAAGAAGCATGCCCCCTTGAACCCAAGTAAATAATCTACTCGAGACAGGGACTTGCTGCCCTGTAGCTCCGAAAACAAAATTATGTTCGCCATATTGATCGACAGTCTTCTTATTAATATAGTTTTCCTTGTTTAGGGATCAAAACCTTTTTTTCCATCACTGAGTGAACTCTTTATTGCATTCCTTCACTGGTTATGCATCCTCCATGAAGTCTAGGAAACTATCGTACCACTTGAAGCACCTCATAATGATTAGTGAATGAACGCAATACGGTTTTGTATTGGCTTTTATATTATGCTTTTCTTTTGAAGGTTACTTTTGATAGAATGGATGCAAAATGAAATATACTTATCCATTAGGTTGTATATGCGTCATTTCGTCATGTTTCAAATCATGTGCTATGTATTTTAGGGTATTCAATTTCGGGCACTTATTTCTTTGTGAATGGATACTATCATTAGTATTATATAGGTATCATTTTGGAAATTGAAATTTTTTTAGCTATAAAATATTTTTATGCAAGTATGATATATATATATATGATTTTTTATATTGTAAAATCATTAAAAATAAAATAAAATAATATTTAATTATAAACAATATCAAAATAAATTTATATATATATATATATATTTAATATTCAAATAAATTAGTTAATATAGATACTTAAATAATTTATTTTATTATTATATAGCAATATTTTTTAAAATTATAGTATTTAAACATTTTAATGATATTTATTTTGACTTCTAATTACTTTTTCTATTTTTAAAATTGATATGAAATATGCCATGTGGAAATTTAAGTATTTTATTTATGATTAACCGTGTGTAAAATATTTTTACGATATTGGGTCATAATATCAACAATAGATGGTGATGGAGAGGTTGGGGATGTATATTCATTTTTGTTTTTTTATTGTAGCAAACACTGCTTTTTTATTAGATTTTTTTTTTTTAAAGAAAGGGACACATCCACTCTATGTTGATCACAAACAAAACTATATATTTCCATTAGTAAAATGTGCCTCTTTGCACAATTAACAAATAATTTTATTTTATAAATATTTAATCATTGAAAAGAAAAATTAATGATCTATTTTTTTTTACGTAAATATTAGAATGTGAATCTTAAAATTTAGAAAACATATATATAATTGAGGTCAATTCAGAAGAAAAGATAAAATACCCCACTCAGATTCAATTTTTGCAAATGCCATAATAAATATTGATAATATTAAATATATATTATATTCTTCATATGAAATATATAATATTGTACTCATAAATAATTAAAATATATATATATATATATGTGTTTTTTTTATTTTACTTGCAGTAAATATATAATATATATAAAAAAAATGTTTATTACGTAATTTTATGTTTTACGATTTTAAGTTAAATTAAATTATTTATTTAACTTTTACAAAATTCAATGGTACTTTGTATTCGATTGTTTATATATTTTTACCTTTATAATAGATGCTGAGAATAAGTAAATGCATATAATATTATATAATATTATGAATTAATAGCGTAATAAATCAAATAATAATATGGAGATTTTAGGATAGAAATTTGTTATGGATTTTTCTAATGTTTTTATTATATTAAAAAAATATTGCAAACAAAAATTACAAACTATTGTTTTGGCTGAAGAAAAGATACTTATTTTTCATAGATTATGTTCGTCATTTTGATCAGCAGACTTCTTATTAATATAGTTTCCATCGTTTAGGGATGAAAACCCATTTTTCCATCATAGAATGAACTCTTTATTGCATTCGTTCATTGGTTATGCATCCCCCATGAAATCTAAGAAACTATCGTACCACTTGAACTAGCTTTGTATTGGCTTTCGCATTATGCTTTTCTTTTGAAGGTTACTTTTGATAGAATGGATGCAAAATGGCATATACTTATGCATTAAGTTATATGCGTCATTTCTTTATGTTTCAAATAATTTGCTATGTATGGTAGGGTATTCAATTTTGCGCACTTATTTTTTTGTGGATGGATACTATCGTTAGTATTTTGGAAATTGAAAATAATTTTGCTATCGAATATTTTATTATATAGATATTATTTTTGAAATTGAAAATAACTTTGTTATAAAATATATATATATATATATATATATATATATTTTTTTTGACCCTTTACATTGTAAATTTGTTCAGTGATCTAATTTATTTTGAAGTTGTTGTACTTCTGAGATAGTAGTAGGTTAGGCTACCAATGCTATAGCATCTAAAATAATTTGTTTTGGGGGGTTTTGGTTTTAGTTTTGGAATACCAATGAATGAAGACGAATGTAGAATTGAAGAAATTAATCCTTTGGAGTATATTAATACTTCAACAAAGGGTTGCTATAAAGCATTACACAGTGATATAGATCAAAATAGTGGTGAGTAGAAGACAACAGAAAATATGATTATCGCAATTTCAAGACTGTAAAACAAAACAACCATAAGTGGGAAAACCTTCTGAACTATGTTCAAAAGATTCAAGGCAATATACTTAAGCTTACAAAAGATGCCGATGATTTATTGATTAGAGGGGATTAGCTACACAGAGAGTTGCATTAATCCAATCTCTTTAATAGATGATCGCTTTAGGAGCTTATAGGAATCAATTGAAACTCTAATTGTTCCTACCTAGATATGTGTGTAAGTCGAAAGCATATGACGAAATACATAATGATTGAAGAACTCGAAAAACTTACAGGATAACACAAACTGCGCAAGACCATATTCAGAATCCTTTGCTTTGTATTAAGGTTCCAAAAAGACCGATTACATCAAGTGTCTGCAAAATCTTCCTTCAAAGGTGGCTTCCAGGTTCAAAGTAGAACTAACAATCAAGACTTTACAGGTAATGAATTATGAATCTTCAACTCTGAACCCATAACATCTCGAGAAGAGAGTTATTTATACAATAATATAGCTAAGAAATATCTTAAAGTTTATTAAGATTTATTTTAGGAAAGGAAAAGATCTTCATGCAAGAAGATAGGGGCAGCTGTTGAACTACTTCTTGCTGTCCCCTTTCATTCTCGTTGTGCTGGCTTTGTTGTTTGATATTTTGTCCTTTTGGCTTATTTGTTATTTGTATCCTCTACTCTCGTTGTTTTCTTCATTTTGATCTTTCATTTGAGTTATTTAAACTTTGTAACTCTCCCTTGACCCTTCTGAGTAGTTTTGACCGCACATTTAAGGTTTTACTGTGTTTTTTAATAGTAAATCTTCATATTTGTCTTTAAACTATTACGCAGGCTTTTTGTTTATAAACCTGGAATAGTAGTCCTTACCTGCAAAACACAGAAACTTTTATGAAAAACATGGTGACGGAGGAGGTCGTGATGGATTTTTTGAGCTTTCAAAGGATATTGGAAGGAGTCCAGAGCATATCGTAGGGTAAACAATGGCTTTAATGGCTGCAGAGGCATAATGGGGGTTGTGCTGTAAAAAATAGGCAAATAGAGCAAAATGGCGTTAAAACAATAAAACAGTCTTCTTTTCAGATCATCGGGAAAAGTTGAACAATGGTGGAAAGAGTACGAAGGGATTAATTATGGCAGATATGGATTAATTATGTTTAAAAACGTGATTAGTAGTTTAAATGAAATTTCAGGTAATTTCTTCATTTACATCGAAGAAAAAATTTAACACAGAAATCCTTTGCAAAAAAAATAATAGCAGATTTGAAATTTTATTAACTCGGGCTGATAATGATATCTGATCTGGGCATAATATCGCATATCGCAATCGGAGTTAGGTGGGGGTAAGCCTTTGAAAAAGAATATGATAATCGGTGGATGCGATGTGAAATGAAATATGACATATAGCTATGTCGGGTTTGGGTCTATCGCAATCAGAGGTCGGAAAGCTGGGAGAAATGGCTTTGCACAGGACTTGCGACAAGAGGTGGATGCGATGTGGCAACAGACTATAATATATAATGACGTTGGGCCCGGATTCTTATCGCACATCGCATATCGCAATGGCGAAGGGTTATATGTTATAGCTGGGACTTTGCGATGGGAGCAGATGCGAAATGGGATTAAACTATGCTATGTATTGCGTCGGGTCCGGATCATTCATCACATATCACAATACGTGGGTGTATGCATGTTTAAAGGGTTCTGCAATCCCGCCGATGCGATATTTGTATAGAATACATAGTTTTATTAATAAAACTAAGGTATGTCGGTTATTATATTAAAGGAGCTAATATATACGGGAAAGAGGATTTTTAAGGGTTTAATGCATAAGTTAATGTTAATATGAAATATAGCAGAAAAGGGGAATAATACTAAGTATAACGCTTTTATGAGTTGATTTAACTTTTCATATAAGAATTTATACTTAGGGTAAAGATATTTTTATGGTTTTCTTTGTAAAAAGGGATTTTTTCATGGAATTTTTACTTTTCCTAGGTAAAACAGGTTTTGACCATAGGAAAAGGGATTTTATGGAAATGAATGAATATGAATGTATGAAGGGGAAATTAGTAAATATATGAATGAATACGGATGAGGGAGGTTAATTAATTGATGTTGTAGACCTTCATTTGCTTTATGTAATTGCCTCCTGGACATAGAAACATGATAAACGTACAATTTGTCTAATCAACCATTAAACTTCTGCAACCTTTATTTACTTACCCTTTGCTTATTTTATCATTTTTTCCTTCACTTAATGGGTGAATTTAAGCTAGAAAACCCTTATCCTTTCTTCTTATTTAACAAAAACAAACTATCTAATTCTATCCTTATAACATCCAAGGGCTCAAATTAAACTAATGAGCACCTTATTATTCTCTACCTAACTACTGATCTGCCAAGGTTAAATAGTTTGGCCAGATCTTTTATTCTCTAACTATAACATCAAATTTAAATCATGAAGTAGTCAAGATTAAACTATTTGACTGTCATGGTTTGTGACATTTAAGACAAGCTGCACACAACCATTATTTTGCAGAAACAGAGTAGTAGCATTTAGATTTGGTCACTTTTAGAGTTTATTTGTTTCCTTTCTACCTATCATTTTATTTTTTCCTTGATTTTTTAGAGCATATAACTTAGCATTTTCTTTGATATGGACATCATCATCAAATATTTCTTAAACTAAAATTTCATTCACTATTGTTATGCCCATATCCTAACTTAACATTTTTTGAAATATTATATCTAATCAAAACCAAAAAATTCTACAGCATTGGCTCCATCTGGGGACTACTTTCTCCTGTAGAATTTAGAGAACCTGTAGATTCATGTGCCTTCTCCTCGGGCTATGAAGTCCTTGCTGTAAAAAATCACGCTGACATCTTGGAAAGGAAAAGAAAACTAGAGTATTTACAATGAAAACTATTTCAACTTCTTAGTACTGAATGTAATGTTTGAGAAACCTTCCATTTACAGGATAAGTGGAATATAGCCCCTCAAGATTTTGCAGCACAAAAGTGTTGTTACCATTCAATTTAGCAATTGCTAAAGGTCCAAAGCATAGATTGTCAAATCTGCCATGCTTTCCTTTCTCTTCTCTCCTAGCATCCCATCTTAGAACTAGATCACCTTCCTTAAAGTCCCTTTCCCTGGCTCTTCTATCAAACAAGACCTTCATCTTATTCTGATATTTCTGCAATTTGTATTGAACTTCATCTCTGTTCTCATTAAGTTCAATAATCTGATTTATTCTTCTAGAAAAATCATCAGGTTCATCTGTTGCATCCTGCAGAAATTTTAAAACAGGGAAAGCCAAATTGGTAGGGAAGATTGCATCTTTCCCGTAGACTAATTGAAATGGAGATTTACCAGTTGATCTCTTTGGAGTAATTCTGTTTTCCCATACTACATAAATCAAATGTGAATCCCAACTCTTCTTATGATCAACTAGAGTCTTTTTTATTACCTTTACCAAGCTTTTGTTTGATGATTCTGCAAGGCCATTACCTTGAGGGTAGTATGGAGTTGAATGATGTAACAGAATCTGATATTTCTGGCAAAAGTCAATCATTTTAACACTAGAAAAAGTTGTTGCATTATCAATGACAATTTGAGTTGGGCAACCAAATCTAGCTAAGATATTCTTCTCAATAAACTTAATTACTATTGCATCAGTAGCATTTCTGACTGGAATTGCTTCCACCCATTTAGTAAAGTAATCTGTTGCAGTGAGGATCCATCTATGCTGATTACTTGAAGTGGGGTGAATCTCTCCAATAAAATCTAATCCCCATTGAGAAAAAGGAGCTGAAACTATTCATGGAATGAGTGGAAGAGCCGCTAATTTCTGTTTTCCAGCAAACATTTGGCAAGGAACACAACCTCTTACCCTTGCCCCTACTTGTAAAACCAATGTGGGCCAATAAAATCCTCCCCTTAGAATCTTGTATGCTATAGCTCTCCAAGCATAATGTCCCCCACAAAATCCTGTATGAAACTGATCAATGAGTCCTTCAGTTTCAAATTCTGTTAAACATAATAACAAAATGTTGAGTGGATCTTTCCAATATAAATTTGCATTAATAATGCAGTACTTGACTGATTTTAACTTAAGAGTTGTACACTGGGTTTTGGAGAACGATGTTGGACACTCAAAATTGATCAAGAAATTTACAATATCTTGATACCAATTTGACAACAAATATTTTTCATCAATGTGTATAGGACTGATCTACTCTGAAGGTAGAGGTGCTTATGGATTCTCTCTTCTAGGATGAAGGGAAGGTTCTTGTGGATTCTCCCTTTCTGCAATGATAGAAGGTTCTTGTGTATTCTTCCCTTGTATTTCCAAAATAGAGTTGATTCCAATTACTTTGCAGTTGGATTCAGCTAGAAGCTTAGCTAATCCTTGACCTTTTACTAGCTTGGTAGTCTTGATAGTTAGATCAAATTATAAAATTTAAGTGATCCATCTGCCTCTTTTCCCATCGGTGTCTGGTTAGGTTAAGACAATTTTGACAGCACTATTTGGGACATAAGAAGTAATAGGTGAGTGTAAGACATACATCCTGAATGATTTGAGGGCTTGAATAAGGACATAGGCTTGCTTCTCAATGATGTCATGCTTCAGCTCAGCATCTCTCATAACCTTGCTGAAAAAGGATATGGGTTGGTCATGGGAATCTTCATTTTTCTGTAATAAAATAGCAGCAAGGGTTGTTTCAGAGGCAAAAGAAAAAATACTAAATGGCTTAGTATAATCAGGGTTGGCTAAGGTGGGAGCTTCAGAGATAGCCCTTTTTATTTCTTCAAATGCATGCCTAGAAGAAGGAGTCCATTTGACTTCATGATCCTTTCAGAGCATGTATGTTATATCCTTCACTATCTCTACATAATTTGGAATAAATCTCCTTAGAAAATTAATCTTGCCTAGAAAAGCTTGAATCTCCTTTCTGTTTCTAGGCAAGGTCAATGTTTCTATGGTAGATACTCGTTTAGGATTAATTACTACTCCCTTCTTTGAAATTATGTGGTCCAACAGTTTTCCCTATTTGACAGCAAATAAATACTTCTTGGGGTTCAATGATATTCCGAATTTTCTACACCTGTCAAAAACCTTCATCAAGTGCTTTAAATGTTTCTGATCAGATTTAGAAAAAATAGTTATGTCATCAAGATAAATAACCACTAATTTATTTACCTGGCCCATAAAAGTGATGTCCATAGCTCTCTGAAGCATTTCTCCAGCATTTGTTAAGCCAAATGGCATCCTTGACTACATGAATGTACCCCAGGGTGTAGTAAAAGTTGTTTCCTCTGTATCTTCTATATCAATGTTCACCTGTTTATAACTTGAAAAGCCATCAAGCATAGAAAGTCTTTGTGCTCCTGAAACTTTTTGCAATAACTGGTCCATTTTGCGCAAAGGATAATTATATTTCATTGATTCCTTGTTAAGATTTCTAAAATCCACGTAGAGTCTTATTTCTCCATTTTTCTTTCTAACAGGAACTAGATTTGCAACCCAATTAGAATATCTAAGAGGGAGGATGATTTTGGCATCTAACATTTTCTTAATTTCTCTTTCTACAGTTGGTAGAAGAGCTGGATTTATTCTTCTAAGCTTCTGTTGATACGATTTTGCTTTTGGATTTAGAGGAATCTTGTGCTATATTAATGATGTATCATAGATTTTCAAATTAGTGTAAGTCCAAACAAAAATGTCCTTATAATTTTGCAATAATTTGAAACACTAAGCTTTGATTTCTGGGTCTAGAGATGTGCACAATTTGATGTTTTTAATGTCTTTATTAGTTCCAATGTTAATTTCTTCTATGTCATCTTCTGAAGAAATGGACTGGGGGTTTTGGAAAACATCATTTTGATTGAATAATTCTTCTAAAGGAATGAGTCCCTTTGGAATAATTTTTTTTGATAATTGAATAATGTCATGATTAGTAATCTGGGCTTTAAAATCTGAAGTATCATTCCCTTCTGCATTTTCATTTATTTTAGCTCTATCTTCATCAATTTGCAGAAATGAGAAATCATCTACTACCTATAGAAATGATATCAGCTGTTCATCATCTTCAAATATTTACCAATGTTTCAGATTATCTGGGATAGATGGAATATATTTGACTTGTATCTGATAGAGTACATCAGTATGATCATGAATTTTAAAAGCTCTAGTAGAGATGGCTAAGGCATCTCCGTGAACGTTCTGATCTCTAGGAATGTGAGTCAAATTAAAAGCATCAAATAAGTTTTCCACCGAATCCCATACCTCATTTCTATAGGACCTAAGTCTAGGGTGCTTGGTTTGGGAAACATTCTTTACTTACTTAACAATAAGTTCAAAATTGGTAAAAACACTTAAGCTCTGAACTTTTAGGCTTTTGGCTAACTGCAATCCTAAAAGGAAATCTTCATATTTAGCAACATTATTGGTAACTTCGAAATCTAATTTACATGCTTGAGTTCTATTTTCTTTTTCAGGTGAAATTAAAACTACACCAGCTCCTACCCCATATTTTGTGCAAGAGCCATTAAAGAACAGTTTCCAAATATCAGTTTGGTTTGGTTCAACACTTTCAACTACTTCTTCAATCTTAACGTGAGTTTTATGTTGGCTTGAAGTGAGCTGAAAACAACCAAAGTCTTTATCTATTGTATAAATTGGATGGTCCTTGGCTGGTCAGTCTTACAAACAGTATGTGCAAATCTTACCTCTCTATATAATCTCATATGCTCTCCTCCATAAACAAGAATAGTAGCATATGACATGTCCATCTGCAGAGTTCCCCCTAGTTTGGCACAACATGACCTAGAAAGGAGCATTCCAAACTTGGGAGGTATATATGTGACAACAATATCAAGTACTACACTCTTTACTAGAATTTGGGCAAGGGTAACCACTAGATCCTTAATCAGTCCTAAACAGGGCACCCTTTTGGAATCAAAGGTGTATAGGTCATGGTAGGATTTAGTGATATCAAGTTTCAAATGGTCCATGATGGATTTTGGCATAAGGTTGTGTGATGCTCCTGAATCAAGCATACAATTGTATAACATGGAGTCATTTGTTTTAAGAGTTACATAGAAAGGAGGCACTATCTCATCTATCATGTCTGAACTATGGCCAAAGACTACTACTGGTTTTTCATCTTGTAGACTTATGACATCACCTTCAACATCAACCGAGGTATTTTGAATCCATTTAGTGACTTGACTTTTATAACCAGGGTTTTTAGAAAATTTTGACAATGTAATTGGGATCTTAACCCTCTCCAATTCTTTTTCAACATTAAATGCTGTCAAAATGTTTTTACCAGCTTGGGAAGTATCAATTGACTGATCTAATGGCTGAATAAGAGTTGTTTGAGCTTCACCAGTTTTGGTACGTGATTCAATTATTAGAGTTTCCTTTGGAGGTCTCCCAGGACCAAGTCTAGGTCTAAGATCATACCTCTTATTTAATTATGCAATTAAAAATTCAAAAAAAGCATGATATTTAGATACCTGTGCAGCTTCCTGATCCTCTTGAACCCGATTCTGTTGTGAGAGAGGAACGATGGCTGTTTTATTGGAAGAAGAATACATTATATTAATAATCTTCATTAATTGTCATAGTATTATCATCAGGTTGTTGGTCATCTATTAGTAGAGTAGTAGGAACACGTTGATCATTGGTAGGTCTCTGAAGAATTTGTTGTGATTTTGGTTTTGAGGTCTAGCAAATATTTGTTGTATGGTCCTAGGTTGGGTCTCAATCTTTGAAATCCTATTTGATAGGTTTCTAAGAAGAGATGTTATTTCATCTATTTTTGAGTCTTCTGATTTAGTCTTAGAGGAACTAGAGGCTTCTTGAATAGATTTGAGTTTTCTTTGGGCCTTTTCTTCCTTAAATTTTAAAGAAGTTGAGGCTGCCCTATTTGCTTCTACTTCTATAGCATTTGTTTTCATATCTTCAAGAGTTCTTAAAGTTCTCTCACATAGCATAACAACAAAGTCATCATTGAAAGCTTTAGAAAATCTAGAGTTAGCTACTGCTACAGGAGGCTTACAACCAGCAAGCATTTTGTGGTAGAGTTTCTTGAATCTCTTTATGAAATCTGAAACTGGTTCACTGAAGTTCCTTTTAAGCTCTTCAAATTCTGTGAGGAAGTAAAGAGGATCCTTTTTGACACCCCACTAATTTTTAGATATGTTTGTAAGCTCTTCCTAATTTCTAATGGTAGTTGCTGGTAACTGCCTAAACCAAATCCTCGCATTTCCTTCAAGTGATTGTACAAACAATCTCATATAAACATTCTCTTTCTCAATGCTCATATTGTTTGTAATATCTAGGAAAGCTTGAACATGGTCCTCAGCTGATGGACCAGTTTCTCCATTGTACTTGGGAAGGTATTTTAAATACCCAGCTGCGAATGCCTCAAGGTTATTAGGTAACACTACAACAACATATCTAGCCTGTAAAATAGGTCTGAAAGCCATGACGATAGGTGGTGTATGAGGTGCTTGAGGTATATGAGATGCTTGAGGTTGTCCAAGTAGAGTATGAGGTGTTTGTGTGGATGTAGAGGATGAAGAAGAAGTAGAGAAAGAAGATGGTGATTTAGGGGTAGATAAACTAATTGGAGGTGAAGGAGGAGGAGATCTCTTGAAAGACTTCAAAGGAGTCTTAAGAACTAGCTTTGGGACCTATAAAGGAATACCTTCTTTTGTTTCAAAGAGAGGATTGGAATATATAGAAAATGTCTCCTCACATTGTTTGGAAGGAGAAGCTTCAGGTCGGTCATAAATGGAAGGAAAATGATAGGTGGTAGGGGATATGAAATCTGTGGGTTTATATTCTGGTAGATTAACACCCAACTCAGATTTATTTTAGGTGAACCTAGAGGTATTGTGGGTATTGGATGAGATTCTGATGAATGAATAAGGTATGTTGACTTAAAATCAACTCCTCTATTTAGAATTTCAACAACCCTAGGCGATAGATGGGAGTAATCAGGATCAGATGGGATATTACTATAGGGGTCAAATGATTCTACTTATTCAAATTGTAGGACTGAAGAGGAAGAAGAAGACGATCGATGGTGTCCCCTTTTAGAATCGGGTTTTCTCAGAAGCCTTTCAGGATTTGACAGAGGTTTAACTATCTCAGCTTCTGAACAAGATCTGGTATGTTTATTAGGTGCTAGCAATGGTGGCAGTCTGATGTTGTACCTCTGAGATAGTAGTAGGTCAACCTACCAATGCCAGAGCATCTGAAATAATTTGTTTTGAGGGTTTTTGGTTTTTAGTTTTAGAAGACCAATGAATGAAGATGAATGTAGAATTGAAGAAATTAATCCTTTGGGGTATATTAAAACTTCAACAAAGGGCCGCTATAAAGCATTACACAATGATATAGATCAAAATAGTGGTGAGTATAAGACAACATAAAATATGATTATCACAGTTTCCAGACTGTAAAACAGAACAATCATAAGTGGGAAAACCTTCTGAACTACGTTCAAAAGATTCAAGGCAATATACTTAAGCTTACACAAGATGCTGATGATTTATTGATTAGAGGGGATTAGCTACAGAAACAGGTGCACTAACCCAATCTCTTTAATAGATGATCACTTCAGGAGCTTATAGGAATCAATTGAAATTCTAATTGTTCCTAACTAGATATCTTTGTAAGTCATAAGCATATGAAGAAATACATAATGATTGAAGAACTGGAAAAACTTACAGGATAACACAAATTGTGCAAGACCATATTCAAAATTCTTTTCTTTGTATTAAGGTTCTAGAAAGACTGATTACATCAAGTGTCTACAAAATATTCCTTCAAAGGTGGCTTCCAGGTTCAATGTAGAACTAACAATCAAGACTTTACAAGTAATGAACTATGAATCTTCAACTCCGAACCCATAACATCTCAAGAAGAGAGTTATTCATACAATAATAGAACTAATAAATATCCTAAAACTGATTAAGATTTATTATAGGAAAGGAAAAGATCTTCATGCAAGAAGACAGGGGCAACCGTTGAACTGCTTCTTGCTGTCCCCTTTTATTCTGGTTGTGTTGGCTTTGCTATTTGATATTTTTCCCTTTCAGATGCTTTGTTGTTTGTATCCTCTATGCTGGTTGTTTTCTTCATTTTGATCTTTCATCTGAGTTATTTAAACTATGTAACTCTCCTTTGACCCTATTGAATAGATTTGACCGCGCATTTCAGGTTTTACTGTGTTTTTCAACAGTAAATCTTCATATTTGTCTTTAAACTATTACGCAGGATTTTTGTTTATAGACATGGAACATCAGTCCTTACCTAAAAAACAAAGAAACTTTTAAGAAAAACATGGTGACAGAGGAGGTCGTGATGGATTTTTTGAGCTTTCAAAGGATATTGAAAGGAGTACAGGGCATACTGGAGGGTAAACAATGGCTTTAATGGCCGGAAAGGCATAATGGAGGTTGCGCTGTAAAAAACAGGAAAACAGAGCAAAATGGCATTAAAACAGTAAAATAGTTTTCTTTTCAGATCATCGGGCAAAGATGAACAATGGTGAAAAGAGTACGGAGGCATTAATTATGGCAGGAATGGTTTAATTACGTTTAAAAATGTGATTAGCAATTTAAATGAAATTTCGGGTCATTTCTTCATTTACATTGAAAAACGATTTAACACAGAAATCCTTTGCAAAACAAATAATGGTCGATTTGAAATTATATTAACTTGCGCTAATAATGATATTGGATTTGGGAATAATATCACATATCACAATATGAGTTAGGCAGGGGTAAGCCTTCGTAAAAGAATATGATAATGGGAGGATGCAATGTGAAATGAAATATGACATATAGCTGTGTCGGGTCCGGGTCTATCGCAATCGAAGGTCAGAAAGCGGGGAGATATGGCTTTGGTCGGGACTTGCGACAAGAGGCAAATGCGATGTGGCGATAGACTGTAATATATAATGATGTCGGGTCTGGATTCTTATCATGCATCGCATATAACAATGGCGAAGGGTTATATGTTATAGCTGGGACTTTGCGACGGGAGAGGATCCGAAATGGGATTAAATTATGCCATGTATTGCATCGGGTCCGGATCATTCATCGCATATCATAATGTGGGGGTGTATGCATGTTTAAAGGGTTATGAAATCCCACCAATGCGATATTTGTATAGAATACATAGTTTTATTAATAAAACTAAGGTATATCTGGTTATTATATTAAAAGAGCTTGTTATGAAACCAGCTCAAGAAAAGATAGAAAAGATAGATCAACGCCTTAGAATTCAGCCTCTTCGAGGGGGAAACCTCCTTTACATTACATAAATGAACAATTCTTGGATGATTCAAATGAAAAAACCTCCTTTCTATATATAGGAGTTTAAGGAGTCACAATATAATCCAGCCGACCTAACAATAATAATATAAAGCCACAAAAATAACAATAGAGGGATTCTATGGGGCACAGAAATAACAATAAGGGGGTAATAGGGGCACAACCATATAAATAATGGGTATAACTATAATAGTAATGGGGTAATCACTAGTATTATAGGGACCCAACATGCCCCTCTCCTTCAAAAAGGTGTTGTCCTCAATGCTTGAGTAATTCTGGATACTTCTGCATAAAATTCTCATCCTCCCATGTGGAATCTTCAGCGGATAAGTTCTTCCACTTGATAAGATACTCTGAAATTGATCAATTTTGTAGCTGTCGAGTTCTTGTTTCTGTGACTGCTTCCGGTTCCAATATAATTTTTCCTTCCTCGTCAAGTTCTGGCAATATTGTTTGAATTGGGAGCTTGTCGCCTATAACCTTCTTTAAACATGAAACATGGAAAACTAGGTGCAATCGAGAAACTGCAGGAAGCTCCAATTTGTATGCCATAGTACCAATCTTTTGCAACACCTTGTACGGACCATAATACTTTGGTGATATTTTATTATCCTTCTTAGCTTGCTTTAGGGACATTTGCTTATATGGTTGTAGCTGTAGGAATACCCAATCACCTACATCAAAACTTCTTTCACTGCGATGTTGATCTGCCTGTTGTTTCATTCTATTTTGTGCCAACACGAGGTTATCCTTTAAGAGTTGGAGGACTTGTTGTTGATGTTCGATGTGATGTTCCACTGCCTGAACCTTAGAATTTTCTCTTAAATATGATGTGATAGATGGTGGTTGATACCCATAAAGTGCCATAAATGGGGTCATTTTTGTTGTTGTATGGAAGGAAGTGTTATACCACCATTCAGCTAGAGGCAACCATTTGACCCATTGTGTCTGTTTATCAGATACAAAGCAACGAATATATCCTTCCAAACATTTGTTTACTATCTCAGTTTGCCCATCAGATTGAGGATGATAAGATGAGCTATGAGCTAACTGAGTACCAAGACAAGAAAATAATTCTGTCCAAAAATTTCCAGTGAAAATGGGATCTCTGTCACTTACAATAATCTTTGGGTTTCCATGTAGCTTTTGAACTGTTTCCATAAATGCAGTAGAAACTGTATTGGCTTTAAATGGATGTGATAATGCATGAAAGTGTGCATACTTGGTAAGTCTGTCAACTACCACCATGATGACACTCTTTCCCTCAGACTTGGGTAAACCTGTGATAAAATCCATTGAAACCTCCTCCCAACGTTGGCTTTGAATGGATAAAGGTTGTAATAGACCTGGTGTCTTAATTGTTTCAACTTTATTTTGTTGGCAAACCAAACATTCTGCCACAAACTTTTGAATATCTGATTTAAGGCCATCCCAAAAAAATTCCTTCTTAACCCTGTGGTAAGTTTTTAAAAATCCTGAGTGCCCTCCTAAGGGAGAAGTGTGCAATTCCATAAGAATCTTTTGTTTTAGCTGGGAATTCTTACAGAGGTATAAGCGATCTTTGTACCATAACGAATCATTTTGCCAGCTAAATGTATCAGAAGTACTGGAATCTTGTTGTAGCTTTCGAATAAGTGCCCACACTTCTTCGTCATTCTTCCATTCCTCCCTTGCTTCGTTTATCCAATCTGGTTGGATAATAGAAATGGCACACAACAATGCTTCCACATCCTCATCCTTTCTTGAGAGTGCATCTGCCACCACATTTTGCTTCCCTTTTTTGTAGATGATTTCAAAGTCATAACCCAACATCTTTGTGACCCACTTTTGTTGCTCTTCAGAGGATAATCTTTTTTCTAAAAAGTATTTAAGGCTATCATGATCCGTTTTTACCTTGAAGTGTCTTCCCATTAGGTAGGGTCGCCATTTCTTAAGTGCATGGAGTATTGCCAACATTTCCTTCTCATAAATAGCTTTGCTTAAAAACTTTCCCTTGATTGGACGACTTTCAAAAGCAATGGGTCTTTCATCTTGCATTAGAACAGCACCAATTCCATTTCCTGAAGCATCACATTCCCAATAAAGGTTTTTGTGAAGTCCGGTGTAGCTAAGACCGGTGCTTGGCACATTGCCTCTTTAAGATGTTCAAAGGCCTTTGTTGCTTCTGGAGTCCATGAAAATGAATCTTTCTTCAATAATGTTGTTAGAGGTGCTGCTATTCTCACATAATTCTTAACAAACTTGCGATAATACCCTGTCAACCCAAGAAATCCTCGCAGATGCTTTATGGATGTGGGGATTTTCCATTCCTTAATGGCTTTAATTTTGCTAGGGTCTACCTTAACTCCTTCATGAGATACAATATGACCCAAATATTCCACCTCCTGGACTCCAAAGAAACATTTGGATCTTTTTGCATTTAATTGTTTCTCCTCCAATAGTTGTAGCACCCTGTCAACATGTTCAACATGATCCTTCCAAGACTTGTTGTAGATTAGTATATCATCAAAAAATACTAACACAAATTTTCTAAGGAATGGTTTGAAAATTAAATTCATCAAACCTTGAAATGTTGAAGGTGCATTGGTAAGGCCAAAAGGCATGACCAAAAATTCATAATGACCCTCATGAGTTCTAAATGCAGTTTTCGGAATGTCTTCAATCTTCATTCTGATTTGATGATATCCCGAATGAAGATCCAACTTGGTGAAGTAAATTGATCCATGCAATTCATCCAGTAATTCATCAATGACAGGAATGGGGAACTTATCTTTAATAGTGAGCTTGTTGAGCTCCCTATAATCAGGACACATGCGCCATGATCCATCCTTCTTGTGCACCAATACTACTGGAGCTGAGAAAGAACTTTGACTCGGTTGAATTATACCAGCCTCTAGCATTTCTGCAACCATACGTTCAATTTCACTTTTTTGGACATAGGGATATCTGTACGGCCTGATGTTTGGAGGAACACTTCCTGGAATCAGATGAATAGCATGATCATGATCACGCATAGGTGGGAGACCTTTGGGAGTCTCAAATACCTTGGAATGATTGTCCAGGACTTTTTGGAGATCTGGAGAAATAGATGATTCCAATGTGGAAACATCTAGCGAACATAATTGTGCAATTACACCTCTTTGCTCCTTTTTTAGAAGCTTATTCATGCCATTAGAGCTGATTATCTTTCCTGGTTTCCCTGCAATACCCTTTAATTCAACTTCCTTTCCTTCCACAGAAAATTTCATGAAAAGTTCTTGAAAATTAAAAGCTATTGTACCCAAGGATTGTAGCCATTGAACTCCTAGTACAACATCGGCACCTCCCATTGGAATGGAAAGCATTGGGCTAGTCAATACATATTCTCCCATGGATAGCTTGATATTATGGCACTTTCTAGAGCAATTTATTGTTCCTCCATTTGCAATCATCACTTGACACTCTGGTGCTGGATATAGGAAGCAATTCAATTCTTTTGCTACCCTACAATGAATAAAATTGTGGGTGCTTCCTGAATCAATCAACACTATTACCTTTTTCTTCTTGATTTGTCCTTCTATCTTGATGGTTTGAGGAGTGGTAATTCCTGCCAATGCATTACAAGATATGGTCGGATTTATTTGTTCTTCATCTAGGCTTTGTTCCTGGAATATATCCTCTTCTTTTGACCTTTCTTGCTCCTTTTCTTCTTCCTCTTCACAATCTATGTAGAATAATTTCTTCTCAGCACACTTATGACCTTTTGTGTATTTTCTATCACAATTGTAACAAAGCCCTTTTGCTCTTTTTTCTTCCAATTGTTGTGGTGTCAACCTTGTAGGTTGTTGAAGACTAGGGGCAACAACACTTCCGTCTTTATAGTTGTGAGTGGTATGCTTCCTAGTTGCCATAATTTTGATTTCCATTTTTCTTGCTAACCTGAATGCCTTCTCTAATGAATCAGGTTCCCAAAGGCGAACATCATGTTGGATATTATCCTTTAAAGACCCTATGAACACATCAATCCTATGCTCCTCTGGAATATCTTTTACCCTTATGTTCAATTTTTGGAACTCCTCAATGTGCTCCATTATTGAACCCTTTTGTTTGAGACTTATCAATTAGCTAAAAAAAGTGTTGCTTTTTATGTCCTCATAATGTGCTATCAATTCTTCTGTAAAAATTGCGCAAGTGATAAATTGTTTACGAGAACAAATCCATTGATACCATACAAACTGATTTGGTTACAAATATACAGTTGCCATACGTACCTTTTGTGCGTTTTGCACATTATTGAGATCGAAGAATTGCTCCATCTGTAATATCCATGTGGCGGGATCCTTGCCATCAAACTTCCTCATATCGATTTTTGGAATATGGTGATTCTTCGATCCAACATTAGTGTCTATGGAATCATGATTAACATTTCTTTTGTTCTCATCATGAGTTTCCTTTACTACCTTTTCACCATTAGTAAGTATTTCTTGTAGAAAATTTGTCAAATCTGTCTTCAAATCTGCCATGCCTGTCTTCAAATTTGTGTTCAAATCTATCTTCAAATTGTCCATCTTAGCTTCCACGCCATTTATCTTAGCTTCTACGCCATTTATCTTAGCATCTGTTAACTTTTGTGAGCGTGACATTTGTTGCACTTGTTCTTGTAATTTTGATATATCATGTAGCATTTCTTCCTCTTCTTCATGAGTCATGCTAGAGCTTTCAGGTTCCTTACTAGGTGTTTGCATTTTCTTTCCTCGGGGCATCAGTTACCAATAATAATGCTCTACTATGCCCTTTGAATTCCTTCAAAATAAATTTTCAAACCAAGCTTAAGCAAAAATTTAAAAAAATCTACACACCTTTTTTCACTTTGTAGGAGCTCGATATTGCCTCTGATGTATCTCTGTACTTTCCAATCATCTAGTTTTGAATTTGTGACCTGTAGTAGCTCTCTATGTCCTCTTTCCAATGCCACTAGTCTGATCCAAATTGGATTCTCCAAGAAAGAGTTATGCACAATCTCCCAAGATGACCTGATTATAGACCTTTCTAGAAGAGCGAAGTTGTATGAAGTGCCACGTGTACAATTTTTAGTATTTGATTCTGAAAATGATATAAAAGAAACTATAGTCTGTCCTGTTTCTGTACCTTCTTACGAAATTTCAATCCGATTCCCAGAGAGAAAGTTGTGACAATTTTCCCCAGGTCACCTGTTTTGAATGTAATTCAGGAGTCTGCAAAAAGACCAACTTCCTCAGATCATATCTCCAAAAATATCATGCGAAAGACTCTGAAATTTGGACCCAAGGTTCAGCGTGATTTCTTCTCAAATGGGTTTTTTTTGCGACTTCTGAAACGTCACAGAAAAAAGTTATAGTGAAAACGCCAGGATGACCTGTTTGGAGCAGCGAAACCCTAGAATCCAAAGCTCTGATACCAAATGTTATGAAACCAGCTCAAGAAAAGATAGAAAAGATAGATCAACGCCTTAGAATTCAGCCTATTCGAGGGGGAAACCTCCTTTACATTACATAAATGAACAATTCTTGGATGATTCAAATGACAAAACCTCCTTTCTATATATAGGAGTCTAAGGAGTCACAATATAATCCAGCCGACCTAACAATAATAATATAAAGCCACAAAAATAACAATAGAGGGATTCTATGGGGCACAGAAATAACAATAAGGGGGGTAATAGGGGCACAACCATGTAAATAAGGGGTATAACTATAATAGTAATGGGGTAATCACTAGTATTATAGGGACCCAACAGAGCTAATATATATGGGAGAGGGGATTTTTAAGGATTTAATACATAAGTTAATGTTAATATGAAATATAATGGAAAAGCGGAATAATACTAAGTATAATTCTTTTATGAGTTGATTTAACTTTTCACATAAACATTTATACTTAGGGTAAAGATATTTTTATGGTTTTTTGTGTAAAACGGGATTTTTACATGGAATTTTTACTTTTCCTAGGTAAAAAGGGTTTTGACCATAGGAAAAGGGATTTTATGGAAATGAATGAATATGAATGTATGAAGGGGAAATTAGTAAATATATGAATGAATGAGGATGAGGGAGGTTAATTAACTGGTGTTGTAGACCTTCATTTGCTTTTTGTAATTGCCTCCTGGACATAGAAACATGATAAATGTACATTTTGTCCAATCAGCCATTAAACTTTTGTAACCTTTCTCTACTTACCCTTTGCTTATTCTATCATTTTTTTCCTTCACTTAATGGGTGCATTTAAGCTAGCAAACCCTTACCCTTTCTTCTTATTTAAAAAAAACAAACTATCTAATTCTACCCTTATAACATCCAAGAGATTAGATTAAATTGATGACCACCTTATTATTCTCTACCTAACTACTTATCTGCCAAGATTGAAGAGTTTGGCCAGATCCTTTATTCTTTAACTATAACATCAAATTTAAAGCATGAAGCAGTGAAGATTAAACTATTTGACTATCATGGGTTGTGGCATTTAAGACAAGCTACACACAACCATTATTTTGCAGAAACAAAGTAGTGACATTTAGACTTTCTCACTTTTAGAGTTTATTTGTTTTCTTTCTACCTATCATTTTCTTTTTGCCTTGATTTTTTAGAGCAGCTAACCTAACATTTTCTTTGATATGGACATCATCATCAAAATATTTTTTAAACTAACATTTTATTCACTATTGTTATGTCCATATCCTAACTTAACATTTTTTGAAATATTCTATCTAATCAAAACCAAAGAATGCTACAACAGAAGTACAAGGTACAATGTGGATAGTAGTTTCCACTTCATTAATACTACATAAATATCATTTTGGAAATTGAAAATATTTTTCTATAAAATATTTTATTATATAGATATTATTTTGGAAATTTAAAATAATTTTGTTATAAACTATATATATATATATATAAATTGACTTTTTACATTGTAAATTTATTCCACAATCTAATCTCTTTTGAAGTACAAAGTGCAATGTGGATAGTAGTTTCCACTCCACATTCTAGCATTCAATCTATTTATAAGTTCATTCCCCAAAAATAAATTCAATTTTTTTGTAGTCACATATGATTGGTAAATTTTAATTTCCCAACCAAATGCTAATCTCCATTGCTTGTAAATCTTTTTAGGTGCATGTTAGATGTTGACAAGCTATCATGAAAATTTTAGTTAACGTTATGTTCTTATAGTTATATTAGTACCACAACAAGGATTAATTATAAATTATGGGATCTAATATATTTAGAGTTTTATGTGAGTCTATTCAAGTTATTGATCTAGGTTAGTAATTTTTCCTATCTAGATTTTATGCAATAATTAACCTAATTTTTGGTGGATATTAACTACGGTAACCTATTTAGTTACATGAAATAAGAATATCCTATGGTGGCTATAACACTCTTGGATTGAAGTTTAACCACATTTAATGACCATTTAATTTATATCATACTACATTAAGTATATTATAACTATAAATAAAATAAAATGCAAAAAATATAATGAGATCTTATAATCAATCTATTATTTTTGAATTCAAGCTTTTGTGATCCATAACTTGTTAATTTAAGAATATTTTTGGAAAAAATCACATTGAAAATATTTGGTCGACGTGTTTCCAACTAGCGAGTGTAGTTCATCTTCAAAACAAGACGAAGAGACAAATCTCAGAAAAAAATAAATTAACAATCTATTATATCTTATATACTTACCTTTTTCACATTTAATAATTTTATTTATTTAATTAATAAATTTATCACATACTCTCCTTATACCTAACATATAGGTATAGATAACAATTACATTTAAATACAATTTTGAAATAATGCCACAAATAACAATAACACAATATCCGTTACTTTTAATACACAGACCCTTATATTTATTTCTCTTTTTTTAAAACTAATAATAGTACATCCATTAATCATGTATCATTATAAACATGGTAAGAAAATAACATTCACATTACAACTACAATTAACATAAGCCATAATCTAACCACCTAAACCAAATCATCATGCTATAAATATTGTGTTTTATGAAGGGGGCTCACTAGCGTACACAATAGAATAACACAATTTAGTAATATTATAATATCACAAAACAAATATCAAATTTATTTATTTTAAAATAATCACCATTGGTGATATCAATTATCATTCGCTTTGATTGGATTTATGACAGTTGGTTCTACCATTGGGGTCCGCCAACTCTCCAAAAAATCTTGTGGCATTTGTCGCCCCAAGGACATGAACAGTTCATAATGGACTGGCAGTTCCATACTCCAAGTTATGATAACAACAACCCACAGCAATTGTCTTCTCTGCTAAGAATTTTACCATGAGGATGGCCTCACTGTAATTGAGGGCTTTTTTACTGAAACAGAAAGACTCGTCACATGGGAGGGATCTAGAGTATAACAAAGGTTAAATTGTATAGGTCGAATAGATTGAAACCGATAAAGAGTTTCATTGTTAATAGTGATACCTTTCTTTCTGATATTTTGCGCAACGATGGTATTTGGTGGAGAGTGGATAGATGTCAACATCATTATCGCTCCACCTTTAATCTATGTTTCTGCATATTGGATTCATTTACATCGTCAAGCATTATAACCGTCATCAAAATGACATACTTCAATTTATTCAGGTAAACATCAATCCAATTCTGAAACCTAAACACAATTATCTCAAATTCTGTGTTACAAGATGTGCGTTCTAGGAAAGTTTAAGAGTCCGTACTAGGTCTACTGTGCAAAAACACTATCACCAATTAGAGTAATAATAAGAACCACACACAATTTCCAGCTTTGCTTCATATTATATCTCAAGGGTTGGCTTGAGTATTTAAAGTAACGGTGTTCAACCACAAAAAGTCATAGTATCTATGTATTTTATGCCCTGAGGTGGGAACAGTGTTTAAGTAATGCATTGAAACTGTGCCATGGCTACTGTATGGAAATTTTTCAGTTATTTACTCTCCATTTTTTCAAGTTACAGTAGTGTTCTAAATTGTGTCTCCTACGCGCGAAAAGAAGAGAATGCACTCAATGCAAAGAATGGTGTTGGTATCTAATCAATATATGGTTGATTCTATAGGCCATGTAAGGCCAACCAACATGTCCCGTAAGGCTATTTCAAAGAGGAAGTATAGCAAGCTCTTGCATTTCCAATCCCTTGAACGGTTTAGTCTTTGGATTCACATTTCTATTATGGTGAAGCCTCTATCACTTGTGAAGGTGGATTGTGATGACATTGTTGTTGGTAAAGAAGGGGTAAGACAAAGAAGCAGAAGAAAAGATGTGATGGAAAAAGAGTAGCAACAATCATGTATAGTTGTTATTAAGTCAAAGAAGCAGTAAAAGATGAAATGACAAAGGAGTAACAAAGGAGCAACAACAAGGAATAATATACAAATAGAAAAGGACCAGTAGCAAGTAACACTAAAGGAGCAATACTAAGGAACAACATAGGGGCATCGAAAGAGAAACTATGTGAGTAAGGCTTTTGAGCTTGGGATGTTGATGAGCTGATTATGTTTGCTTATGTTGTTGTATGGATATGATGAGCTGGGGTCCTCTAGCTCCTAGGTTGTCCTCACCAACCCTTTTCACCAAGGGTAGCAATTACTTGTTGACGCAAACTCTAATGCCAGTACCCCCGCAAGGGGAAACCAAGAAGGGAAAAATTCATCAAATGTATACATGATGAGTTTGCATATCAACATTGCTACATGATCACGTGATTACAGTGAATCAGAATCATCTAAGGCTAAGTCTACTTCTGATGCCTCAAAGCCACTTCATATTGAGAGGCCCTTTGTTGAGTCTATACCTCGGATGCCGAAAGGCCCCACGAAGCGCTCAACCATTAACCCTAATGCTATGGTGGCCCAGAACTACTCGATTGTAGAAGATCTGGCTCAGAGTCCTTGTGTTATGTCAGTGTTAGAGGTACTTTAGTCATGCCCCGCTTAGAGAAGTGCATTACTCTCGGAAATCAGAGCAGTAGTTCCAAAAAATTCTCTTCTACTCACTTTTGATATGTCAAAAGTAAAAAAGAGACTCTCCCATCATATGGCTTTCTAAATAAAGTCTACATATCGAAAGACCAACATCTTTTGAACTGTTATTGATGAGGGAGCTTCCACATGTGTGATGTCCATGTCATGTTGGAAGGCCATTGGATCGCCTCAAGTTGTTCCTTCGCCGACTCTATTGATAGCATTTGATGGAAATTCTCATAGGCTGCATGGGATTATTCCATCCTTTACCATCTGTGTTGGGGGAAATGTGGTAAATATTGAGGTGGCGAATATGGATTACAACCTCCTCTTAGGTAGGAATTATATTTATGAGACGGATGCCATAGTTCATCATTATTTTGCATCCATTGTTTTCCTCATGAGGGGAGGATTGTAAAAGTTGATCAGATGGACTATTCTCCAGGTGACTCCCGCACATCTTTTGATTTTGCTATTCCATTAGTGGACAATCCCAAGCAACCTATATAATTTATGAGGGAGGATGTACTCTTATTTAATGGATATTTTTGATCTTCCAGCTCCTTCAGCTAGAATCAACGCTATTTTGGACCCTTGGCCTTTACCTTCATCTAACACCATATTATATGGAGGGAAGGTAGGTGGAATGGAATGTCCCATGTCTACAGGAGAAATTTCTTATCAGACTATTGTTAATTTTGCAGACTTCCATCCTATTCCTTTCTCACCAGAGGAGTTAGATGGAGATGTGGCTCTGGCCTGGACCCTTGATTCAACTTCAGCTCAGGATTGCTTAGATATAGTCTTACCATCTGGGGAAGAAATCCTAGAAGCAATGATGGGTGTTGATAGAGCATGGGATGATCTACGTCATCGTTGATATTTCCTCTCTTGTTTGCAAGAAATTGAGTCAAGTTTGTCCAGTCCTTCTACTAGTGATGTTCATACAATTTTAAACCCTTTGGCTCCAACACAAACTATACTAGTGACCATATCTAGGAATTCTAACATAATAAAAAATGTCTTCATTGGAGTTGACTATTCCCCTAAAGAAATTCAAACTTATACCGACCTCTTCAAAGAGTTTTGTGATGTGTTCACTTGGTATTATGAGGAAATTCCTTGAATAGATCCATCTATTGTCTAGCATGACATCAAGACATATGAAAATGCTAAACCTATTCATTAAAAACTTCGACTGGTTAATCCTAGAAAAGTAGCAACTATCAAAGCTGAAGTCGAAAATATGCTAAAGGCGGGTTTCATATACCACGTTCCTCTAAGCGAGTGCATCTCTAATCTAGACCCCATAGAAAAAAAGAAAGGAACGATTCGATTATGTATTGACTTTAGGGACCTAAATAAGGCTTGTTCGAAAGACAATTACCCCATGCCTTTTATTGATCAAATTATTGATGAATGTGCGGGTAATGAAATTTTTGCGTTCATGGATGGATTATCTGGTTACAATCAAATTACTATCCATCCAGAAGATCAGCACAAGACAACCTCTATCTGTCCTTGGGGTACCTTCGCCTACAAAAACATGCCAATTGGCCTAAAAAATGCTAGAGCCACATTTCAAAAGGCCATGTCATATGCATTTCATGACATCAAGCATGTTATCAAAACATATATGGGTGATTTAGCTACTCTTTCTCAAAATAGAACTGATCATCCTAAGCATCTTTAGTTGATCTTTGAGCTGTGTCATTTTTATAAAATCTCGTTGAATCCAAATAAGTGCATTTTCGCAGTCACATCTAGGCAGTTGTTAGGATTCATTCTGTTAACAAAGGGGATTCATGTTTATCCCTTCAAGTTTGAGGCAATACTTCAGTTGCCTCCCCCGTCTTCCATATGCCAACTTCAAAGTCTCCAAGGAAAAGAAACTTTCTTGAGGATATTTACAGCCAATTATGCTGAGATCACAGAAGGATTTATCTGTTTTCTTAAGAACGGGGTCCCATTTTTATGGGATGATTTCGCACGATGATCATTTGATGCTTTGAAAAAAGCATTAACCTTTGTTCCATTGTTGATTCCTCCTAATTATAGTAGATATTTCCTCTTGTATCTCGTTGCCACAGAATCAACCATTGGTATGGTTCTGGTTCAGGAAGATGATGCCTCAAGTGAGCATGTAATATACTATCTAAGTCGAGGTTTGGTAGGTCCTAAAATTCACTATTCTCCCATCAAGAAATTAGTTTTGGTAGCTGTCCATGCTGTCCAGTGGCTTCGACATTACATTATGCTTCGAAAAACGTTCGTCTTAGCAGCCGTCAATCCATTTCAGTTTGTTCTCAGTAGGCGAGTGATTGGGGGCAAATATAATAGATGGATTGTAAATTTGTAAGAATCAGATCTCAAATTCATGTCAGCTAAATCTAACAAATCTTTAGTTTTTGCGGAGTTGATATCAAAGCTACCTTGTGAGGAAGAAATTATTCATGAGGAAACTTTTCCTGATGAACACTTATTTCTTATTTCTTCGCAAGATCCTTGGTATGGGGATATCATTATATATCTCCAGAATTCAAAGTTTCCGCTCACTTTTTCCAATGACGAGCATAGAAAGTTGCATCACCTCGCTAAGAATTATGTTATTATAGGTGACACATTATATCATTGCGGGATTGATTCAATCCTTAGGCGTTGTTTAACCTTGGAAGAAGCCGAGTCAGTTCTTAATGATTTTCACATTGGAGCTTGTGGCAGCCATCTATCTAGGCTTGCAACAACCCAATTTGTTTTTGCGAGCAGGCTACTTTTTGCCTTCGATCTTCAAAGATTGTATTGAAGCGGTCAAAATATGTCATCCTTGTCAGGTATGTAATTGGAAAATGTGTGCACATAAAGCTCTGTTTTTCCCTGTTATAACCATCAGTCCTTTCACGAAGTGGGGCATTGATTTTACTACTTGTAATTTGCCTTCGGTAGGAAATCACAAGTACATCATAGTGCTCATAGACTACTTTATGAAGTGGGATGAGGCCATGCCCACATTTAAGAATGATAGTGAAACACCAACCTTTTTTACTTCAATCAAGTTATTTCCTGGTTTGGTACCTCTAAAGAGATTTTCGTTGATCCTGGTAGTCATTTCCAAAATCAAATGATGTCTGAATTAGATCTCAAGTTGGGTTTCCAATAGGAACATTCCTCTCTGTATTATCCTCAGGAAAATGGGCATGTTGAAGTTGTGAACAAATCCCTTAAAATAATCCTGCAAAGTACGATTAACAAAGCTAGATCCAATTGGCACATCATGTTGTATCCAACACTTTGGGCATACCGAATGTCAGCTAAGACTGCCACTAGATTTACTCCTTTTCAACTGGTTTATAGGTTGGAATCTATCTTTCCTGTTGAATGTGAAATTCCTTCACTTAAACTAGTTGTTGAACTTCTTCCAAAGACTTCTAGTCTCGAGGAGCACCTCGTTCATTTGGAGCATCTTGATGAGCAGCATCGAGATGCTGCCATAATAAATGAAGCCCATTAAAAAAGGGTAAAAACTCTACGATAATGCTATCCATCATAGAAATTTTTCTAAAGGTGACCTCGTCCTTGACTACAATCAAGACAAAGATGCCTTGGGGTCAGGCAAGTTTAAGTCTATGTGGTAAGGTCTGCTTATGGACAAGTGAGTTTTGAAAAATGGAGCTTATGAATTAATTGACTATGAAGGAAATAAGTTGGCAAAGCCCAGAAATGGGCTCTACCTTAAGAAGTACTTTTCTTAGGCTTTGGCTGAGCACTTACTTGTTTATATACATTGTATGTTTGTACATATCTATCTATCGGTTTTAGTGATGTCGATATCTTTGATCGGCTTTGGCATGTATTGATGGACGATTCAATATATTTAGGGTTCGTCGATGGTGTGAGTAGGCATACCCAGAATCTTGCTTCCATGGCTTGGGTGATTTATTATCCATCTGGCCAGTTGATGGTTTCGAGAGGAGTATGTATCAATCTTGCTTTGAATAATATTTTTGCATATATTGTCATTATTAATTTGCTCTCCGAAGTGATATATCTTGATATTGATTCGTTAGTGGTTTATTTAGACTCACAACTGGTGGTATCTCAGCTGAATAACATTTATCAGGTATGAGATCCCTATTTGTATCATGAATTTCTGAGAGTACGATTGTTTCAATGATCATTTATTTATATCACATTTGTTCACATTCCACGATTAGAAAATTATTTACCTGATTCTATTTCTAATCAAGCATTGGACTAGCATATATATCATTCATCAAATTAAAAAACATAAAAAATAATCGAAGTATCATCTGTATATATGATCATCATAAAATCACATGTACATAGATAGAGCGTTTGTGTCCAAAATAATATACAAAAATCATGAAAAAATTCCCTACAAAATTTGGGTTTACACCCATCATCATGTCTAATCATAAAAATATCTAATCATCTATCTAGCTCGCTGAGGATGAGCAACTAGAAAATAAACAACGACATTGGCCACATGTCGAAATAGTCACACCCAGTCCTGTGGTACTCCTACCACGTGATGGTGCATATCCTCGGGTATGTTCTCTATGGCTATCATCGGTATTTTGTGAGTTAGTCTCACCAAGTTCCTTTCAACTGCATGGAGAACTCTCTCCGTCTCAGCTGTAGCCCTTTCGGCATCTCTTCCGCGATGCCTATTTCAGGGAAAACCATCAAGTCTCACTGGCCCCACATCTGAAACATGATCATATATTTTGTAAGTGTCTCTTCTCATAAACATATTTTTAAGTTAATTTATATTAAAATCCAAAGAAAAAAATGTTACCTATGGTGCCCCACGCTACATCTGGTGGCAATACTAAATCTAGATCTCCCCGAAAATCCATTCTGACATAGGGGTAGTCGTCGAATGTGATGACCTGTTGATCCCAACATGCGAAAAACTTGTCATCAAAAGTCATCCTGGGGACATCACCAACCCCTAGGCATTTCATCAGGTTAGCACATCTGCCCATCTGTAGATCGCTTGGGTTGTTGATGGTTGATAATATCTTGGGTCGAAGCCCAGGTACTTTCTCGAATAAGAACGAGCATAAGATTGTGCCATATCCAAAATTCTTTTTCTGACCCTTCTGAATTGAAGTGAGTTAGTTCTTCATGTTGGTCAGTAGAGGTGTACACCAATCAAACATAGTAGTGAGGCATTCCACTGCTAGACTCATGGATACACATGAGGCCTGATGTAAAGTAGCAAAATCATTTACCATGGCGACTTTAAATAATAGGATTTTCAAGGATAAACTCTCTACGTTCTTGATTAGAATCTAACTTCCAATCTTTTTAGAATGATCACAATAGTATATGTGGACGTAGTCTTCTACATTGGGACTACCTCTTGTCTTGCCAGTAGAATGCACTATCTCTCCCCTTCAAGAAAGACCGGTAATGAAGTAAATATCATCTATCTTGATCCTTAGTGGAATCTGATCAATCACGAATGCATCATTCTCTGCAATCCAATAATGAATCAACAACTCAAGTAATCGTGTATTTGCCTTCATGTTTGGCATTTGAGAGAATTTTAGCAAGCCACAACCTCTCAAAACATCTAAGGAATTTTGATCCTTGATTACATGAGTATCAATGGCACTATGTTCCCTTTCTCGCTAGGTGATTGTCATCCTACCCAAAAAGGATGTTTCAAATCATTAGATTTATTTTTTAAACTTTTTACTCATGCACACGTGAGTTCCCTTTTTACACAGTCGCGTGTAAGGCCTTCATATACGCAAGTTACCTGTATTCAAATCGCGTGTACACAGAGTTGAAATTTTTAACATATTTTCCTACTGTAAAATTATAAAAGAAACATCTAAAAAGTATCACAAATGATTAAAATAATGATAAAAGTTTTACATGGATGTTTTGGAGTGATTTGAATGGCTGGATTAGACAGAGGAAGTTTGTTGGTGTTTGTCTCCACATCTCCTTTCTCAAAACACAAATGATAAAAATGTGAGTCCAAAAGTCCTTATATAGATTGCAAAATGAGAATTATTTTTTCAAAAGTTGATTTTTATCTTATGGACTTTTTGACCTTTTGGCTTGGAGTGTCAGGAATGGGTTTTATTTACAGGAAATTTTGGAGACTTCTTCAAGAAAACATTTTGGTCCCATGACCGGAGACCCGTCATGGCAGGTATCATTTTCTTACTGGCATATAGGTTAGGGAATACCATTTTCTGCTACATTTGGCATACTAGCCTCCATACTGTGATATGTTTGCCATAGGGTCAACCCCCTATTGTCTTGGTTTACAAACTATTTCACTCTCCAACTTTAAAATCATGACACGATGGTAGAGCCAACCTTTACATGGGCATCTTAGTTAGATCCTTGCTAACTTTTGTTGTCCATGCTGATGTCTTGAGTAGGCTGAGGAGTCCTCTTTAGTCCTACCATGACTTGCGCATTGAAGACTCATTCTCATTCTTCTGCGCTATTTTCTAGCCTTATACCCTACAGGCTCCTTTGTGTTGAGTTGTACTGCTGCATTGCATATTGACTATTTGCACCTTTTAGCCTTGAGCCGGCTTCACTTGGACTTGAGTTTAGGCCACTTTTTGACCATGTTTTCTAAAAAATCAACCTTGCAGTCACTTAGCCTCCGTGACTTGACACACCCTTTTACCCTTGGAAATAACATTCCTTTAAGTATCCTTGACCATTTTTTCCACCTTACATTGAGCATAGGAAAGTTCCCCTCCAAGGAACTAGAGGATCTGTTTTTTTGACACTCGTTCTTTCCAGGATACTATAGCATTTTTTATTCTTTTTCAAGCTCCATATAAAAGAAAAAGACAAAAAAAATTATATACTCTAAAAAAAGAACAGGAATGGGACATTATTTCCAGATTTGATGGCAGCTAGAGTCAGTTGTGTCGCCCTTGAACAAAGCACTCAAAAGTAAGTCTTTTCGTCCATTGGGATGGGTTTTAGTTTGACTTAGGAGAGCCTTAACCTTGTTATTGAGTCAGTACTCCTCTGATTTGTTACCTCTTCCAATCATATGGAGAGTTTTCTTATGCCTTCTGCATGACGAACTTATACAAAGTTATCATATGCTGCCATGTAGTCAAAATTGAGTCCTGCTTTTGTTCAAGGGAAGTAAACATGGGTCAGGTTTGCATTGTCTACTGACCTATTTTTCAGTCAGTCATCCCTAGTTGTCAGCATCATGTTCGTTATCAAATCAACTATATTGGTCCTTTGCTCATGCCAGTTTGAGAAGGTCTCCATTGACTTTTTACTGGAGGATCTTTCTCTTATCCACTATGACAAATTTCTCTGAGGGAAGATCTAGAGCCACACACTAGCCCTATTTTTATTGTTGATAGGTCACCTTGTACTTAGCATCGATCAATATCATGGATTTTTGACTGAGTGGCTTCCCTTGTGTTCGACATCATATTCTCTTATCACACATTGGGATTCATGTAGTGCCTTGGTTTCCATTTGACCCCATTGGTGGATTTCTCGCCTCTGTGTCATCTTTCATTATTGGTTGGTTGAGATGGTTTCCATCGTGTGCTGGCCATATCTTGTGTACACCGGAAACGTGCTTCGGTTGGGTTACTACATCTTTGTTCGTTCCATTCTTTACACATTATTTGCCTATGGGTTACACTCGTGCTATATTGATGAAGGATGCCTTAATTCCTTCTAGTGGATCATTTCCAATCGACTTCAAATAATTACTCTAGGAAAGAGATCTGGAGTCCATTTAGCAGTACCTTAGGGTTTATAGTCATTAGTGGCAGATTCCTTTACTATCGATAGTGGGAAAACATTATTTTCTCCTGATTGATAGATTCTTCCAAGTTTAGGACTACAACTCCTTTATTCACACTTGTTAGATTGTACTGAGTACCTTGACTCTCATCATCATTATCGGTGAGTATCCTTGTGTTTGTTAACGGTATGCATCAATGACCAGTAATCAAATGATTTCTCACATGGTAGACTTCAGATAATTTATTCCCATTGTGTAGAAATGTACCATAGCGGTCGGTGAAGACCTCTAGTTTGCATCAGTATGTCTTTGTTCACTTGTCAGTTGCTCCTGTTTTTACTAGTTTACACTATCCACCTTATATAGTGCAGTTCATTACAGTGATATCTTATATGTTGGCATTCGAGTTGCAGTGTAGTACCATTTATTCCATCATGTTCACTTGGTACTATATGGATCATTTTATTGACTTCAGTGATCAACTTCATACTTCAGGATCATTGATCAACTCTTTATGTGTGATATCAGACATGTACTTTCTTGATTGTGATCAGATGATTCATTATGTATTTCCAGTTTTTTTATATTTTTATGCATATTGGATCTTCTTTTCTACTTGACATGCGAACATGCTTTACTATTTCTGACCATGGTTATGCCGGCCTCAGACAACAATTTCTTTCTGATCACTTTCACTGGCTTGGCAGGCTGAATTTTAGTGAACTCCTCCTCAGTCTCGGCATGATTCCTTCTATACACTTAATACATTTCTACCATTATGTACCCCTTTTGACCTCATATATTAGGGGGCATATGTTATAGAACCATTTACCACTCCTGGTAGATCTGATGCTCTGATCATGGCCTAGGGAAACCCTTCCTTCCAGACTTGGTCCAAAATTTTAAAAAGTAGTGTTTTATTCCATATACACTACTTTTCCTCGTGATAAAAGCATGTACACGCGGGTCAACATATACCCAACCTTAGTACATATGTTAAAACACTTACAAAAAATCAAATTCCTTAATTTTGGGTGGAGTTCACGAGTTTTACCTATTAATCACCTCCTATTGCCTGTGGCCCAACTATTTCCCAACTAAAAACACTAATTTGGAGAAGTATAAATAAACTTCCATGGGAAAGCCTTAATGGGGAATATATGAGATATGGATACTATAGTGAGATTATCCTTGATCGAGTCTAACAAAATTCTTGTGCCTCCTCCACTCCCAAAGCTTCAGAAAATCCTTTTTTCCTTGTTGGAGATATCCTTCATCTTTCTTGAGATATCCTTGTATTGGTGATGGAGGAAGATTACTAAGGCCAAGAAAGGACAGATTTTGGGGATAGTTCTGCTTGGAGCCAGAGAAGGACTCAGGTCGTATTTCTCCACTTTACTTGTAGCTAAATTCAATAAAGGAATGTTATTCTGTTTCCAATATAAAATGTGTTTATGCGTCTATGTACATTGTAATTCATTTATGAATCTTACATTGATGCTTAATTTTTCATTCATTTATGTGATTTAAAGTTAATATCATGAACATGCTTTATGTTTCTATTGTTGTATATATTTCATTTGAATAATTTTTAGGTTTCGAAGACATCAAGAGAAGCTAAGGGTTTTCACCCTGTGGGATCTACTCAAACGTAGGACTTCCGGGTAAGGACACTCTTACACAGTTCAGTAGAATACACATTTACATTGATTTCCTAAGAATTTCTTGTTGGGGTTTTCCCTCTGCTAGGGTCTTGGGTTGAGAACACCCAATAAGAAATTCTCAAGAAATCAACCTAAATGCTTATTCTACTGAACTGTGTAAGAGTGTCCTTACTCGGAAGTCTTACGTTTGAGTAGATCCTGGAAGGTGCAAACCCTCAGCTTCTCTTGATGTCTTCAAAACCTGAAAATTATTCAAATGAAACATATACAACAATAGAAATATAAAGCATGTTCATGATATTAACTTTAAATCATATAAATTAATGAACAATTACGCATCAATGTAAGATTCATAAATGAATTACAATATAAATAGAAGCATAAACACATTTAATATCAGAAACAGAACAACATTCCTTTATTGAAGTTAGCCATAAGTAAAGTGGAGAAATAATACTTGAGTCCTTCTCTGGCTCCAAGCGGAACCATCCTCCGGATTTGTCCTTTCTCGGCCTCAACAATCTTCCTCCATCACCAATACAAGAATATCTCAAGAAAGATGAAGGATATCTCTAACAAGGAAACAAGGTTTTCCTGAAGCTTTGGGGAGTGCAAGAGGCACAGGGAGTTCATCAGACTCGATCAGGGATAATATCACTATGGTATAAATATCTCATATATTCTCCATTAAGGCCTTCCCATGGAGGTTTATTTATACTTCTCCAAATTAGTTTTTTCAGTTGGGAAACAGTTGGGCCATGGGAAATAAGAGGTGAGTAATAGGTAAAACGCATGAACTCCACCCGAAATCAAGGAAATTTAAGTTTTTTAAGTGTCTTAACATATGTACGTGGGTTGGGTATATGTTGGTCCGTGTGTACATGCTTCTATCAGAGGGAAAAGTAGCGTATAAGGAATAAAACACTGTTTTTTAAAATTTTGGACCAAGTTTGGAAGGAAGGGTTTCCCTAGGCTATAATCAGAGCATCAGATCTACCAAGAGTGTAAATGGTGTTATAACACCTAAGAATCAATAATACTCTCTAATAAATGAAACAAATCATCTTGCAACACATCACCTATGACATTTTCTTGGTTATTGTTCTCGTGTTGTCCAACTCCTTCTTTTCCCTTTGATATTTGGAGTCTTTTTTAGGTGTTCTTTCTTCCGACATTTCCAGAACACTATCCCTAATCTGGATTTGGATTATGATTTCCTGGGCTCCTTCCTCTTCCAATTTTTCTTCCCTTAGTCTTTGCAGCCAAAGCATTAGCTAGTGTCTCATTGGATCTTTTCCATCGCATTTCTTACTAAGGATGGCACCAACAACATCATCAAAATTTAAAGTACTAGATCTAAAGATAGAGTTACTAATATCCATAACTAAGCAATTCCAACTTTTTGGAAATGAGCACATAAATAACAGATCCCTAACTTCATCATCAAAATTTACCTCTATAGAACTTAGTTGACTGGTAACTATGTTAAATTCATTTAAATGGTCAGTAACAGATCCATCTTTTGACAACTTCATATTTAATTCACGCTTCATAAGAAATATCGTATTTGAGGTCAAGGTTTTTTTCACATAGTTTGGAAAATGTCATCATTAAAACTTCTATTGTCATTTCCTTTGAAATGTTAAATGCCACTGATGCTACCAGACACAGTCGCATTGTTCCTAGTGCCTTTCGGTCGAGAAGATCCCATTCTTCATCAATCATACGTGTCAAATTTTTTGACTTTCTTTTCAAAGGTAGGTACATCTCTTTCTGATGTAGATAATCTTCCATCTACATATTCCACAGCTGGTAGTTTTGGCCATTAAATTTCTCAACCTTAAACCTACCATTTTCCGCCATTTCTCCCACTCAAACTAGGAACCCTTCTCTCCTACGAGTTTGTAAGACAAATAGAACATTGACTCTAATAATAGTGTTTAGAAATTAATTAATGGAGCAATGAAATAAAAAAAATATTGCAAAAAGAAAAATATAGAAACTCATAAAGCAAGAGAGACACAGATATATGTTGTTCACCCAATTTGGGTTATGTCCACAAAGAAACATCTAATCCTTCCTTTTATATTATCTATGAAAATAAAATGGTACAACCTACAAAAGATACACTGTAATTTCGTCTTTTCTCTCACACAATATCCTCTCTCTTTCTTGCTCTGGATAATAACACACAACCATAATACAATTCCCTCATATAAACTGAGGGTTGCCTTGTAGGGGAAAGAAACCCTAAATTAACATAAATTCTACTGTCAGATCAGACGCCTAATGAACAAAACATATTGACTGTGAAATTACAATATTTTACAAGGCTATTTTCACATATTTTTAGCTTCACGAGCGCTTCTCTCGAACACCCTTCAGGGGCCTGCTAGTCCCTAGACACCCACTCAGTGGCGACATCAATCCCCCCGAACCCTCGCGAGGGGAAAGTTCACACCACACCCCCTTCATGTGGAAGGGTGTATAGTCTTCCTTTGGTATACACCCTTTTGAAACAATACCTATGAATCAAGAAGATAATTAGGCTACACACGCAACATAAATAATTATGAGATGTAGCTTACGAAGTTTTGATTAGCAAATGAAAGAAAAAATTACAAAATGTAGCTCATAAAGAAATTGACGTAGAGTTGGATCAAAGGGTGGCCATGATATGAATTGGATCATTATATTATTTTTCATCTATCTTGGTGCTTTCAAAGTTGAAAAAGTGGAGGAATCAACACACAAGACCCTCGATACTGGTAGAACCCAGTTTGGAAAATTGGATTTGAAACCCTCCACAAGAATTTTGGGGCATCAAATAACAATTTTTATGGGTAAAACTTTGACACATTACCACCAAACCTATTTTTCCTATTCTAGACAAAGAGACCTTTCCAATTGTGCAAGAATTGCATCAGTCGGAGTCTGTATATGAAAGTTATACCACTCAGGAGTTAGCTTTGTTGTTTTCACCACCATAATTTGAGAGGATTCCATGTCAGCCCCCATTATTAATGAAAAGGGGCCTATCCATGTGATTATGATGAAGAAGAGACTAGAATAGTCTATATTGTAACATTGGTTAAGAGTTGAGGTACGCAAACCTAACCACCAGTAGGCTATCGAGCCGTGTTATAAGTAGGCCACTAGGAGGAATAGGGGTTTCTTTCATTCAAGTGTGTTTGTTCTATAACTAAGAAAACGTAGCTAGTAGGGATCATAAGTAGAGAATACATAGAGGATTTTGACACTGTAACTTCCGAGAAACCACATTCCATATTTCTTTCTACTCGTAGACATATTTCCATTCGGATAAAGATAAAAAAACAACCTCAACTTCCAACTAGGTTTCTATCCATAGAGAGTTTCCTGGTCCATTTCATGTGTGAAATTTGTTTGCGAGATTTTATTTTTCCATTCTATATTTTTTTCATAATTTTAATTCACGTGCATACATTATTAATAGTAATCTATAGATATAAAAATCTAAAGAGCTATATAACTATAATAATGTATATTTTGGAACTTTTAATTATAATTTCATCCTATTTGTAGCAATGAACTATCTAGTGGAATATCCATGACAATTTACAAATCAAGCTAAGGGAAATAGAGGTCAGGAAAATTTTTAGTATTTGATCATGTGAAAGAACTAGCTAATATAAGATTCTATTTAGATGAAAATGTATATCTCTACAAGTAAGTCATAAGCATTTAAAATATTATAGTCCATTCTTTTTCTTTCATGGGAGTCTAACATAAGACAATGTACCAGCCAATATCCATTTTTGACTTGCATGGGTAAAAATTGCTTTACCAAAGGAAATTGGTTTCCTTCATATTATTTAAATTGTAATATTTTCCTATATATAAATCTAGAAGGAACATATATTATTCGAGAGGATAGGATGAGTATGATTTAGTTTCTATGAGAAGCGGTATATTCGGAAAAAATAAGCAACTATTAGATAGTCCATCAAAATAGAATGAGGTTATTGATTTGTACAAGATCTCTATGAAAAGAAATTTTACATGTAATTGAGCGAGGGGGAACAATGAGAGTGATAGTGGTGAGTAGAAAGGAAGACTTTATTCATATTGTACATTTGTAATATTCATTTTCTCAGTTTTACAAATATATCAAAGTCCGTGTATTTCTCTATGTGTTTTGTTTGGTTGAATTCATATTCTATTAACTACAAGAAAAATTGGATTTTTTGTTTGTTACAAAAGGAACTGGTTATTATAGCTGAGCAATTCCCAGGTTCAATTTTAGGTTTTATTGTAATTTCCTTGAATTCAAGACTCAGAGAATTTCATATGAAATAGAATGCATTATTAAGGTTTGTAGGTAAAATCAAACCCAATTTCTTATAACAAATTTGAATTCATTAGTTGACAAAAATAGGAAAGTGCCTTTCATAGATTATCGTAACTTCAAACTATAATATATTTAGTTTGAACCCAATAGTGTGGTAGTTTCCATAACAAAAAAAAAATTGGCCCACTTCAAAATTTTGGAGCCCCTCCTCATTGGGATATTGACCTTTGTTTGCATCATGTTGAGGTTCACACCCTTGGTACTGATTCGAGTTTTCCTGTAGTACTTGGGAAAATTTTAATTTACAAGTTTTCAGCTTATTTTTTCTCAATATCACAAGTCAGACCATGAGACCCTAGCCTCAACTTAAAATTTCTTATTTGTGACCCTTTCCCTAACATATCCTTTTGCCCATGTCTCTAAGTTTCATAGTGATTTAATCACAATAATATGGATATCTCTAGTCCAACAACCTCATGACCTTGTGACATAGAATCTTATAATAAAGGTTACATTAGGAATGTAGGTCACTAAGTTAGATCATATTTTACCATTAATTATTTTTACCTACCCTAACTTGTGACCTAGCGACCCAACAACCTCACTCAGGCCTTACACCTCATGCTGCAAGGTTGCTAAGTTGGCTAGTCATTCGGGTCTTCCTATCTAACTCCTCCCTAACCTATGAATTAGTGACCTCCCTCTCCACACACATGAGCCTTTCATATATAAATACCTTTCCCTCTTTTGTTATGTTTCGGTAGTTTTGAGCACTTAAAACATATGGTTTTGGCAACCTGGGAGGAGCACGACCCCCTCTTCTCCAACTAAGTGACATTCACCTCCCTTGCAATGACTAAATGTACCATGTGTATTCCTCTCTAGACCTACTCCTACACCTTCCATTTTGTTATAATTTTTTCTTTCCTCAGCATTCCATTTAAACACTACACCCATCCCAAACCTTACATCCATTACTTTATCCACTAGGCATTGTATTTTGGTGTCCCACTTCACATTAAAAGTGCATCACCGTACTCTTCAATTTCCCTCTGACCCATTGTGCCATTTATGTGTCTACAACAAGCACTGGAACCTTTCTTCCACCTTAGCCATGACTTTATCACCCATCCATGAAGAAAAATCTAGGCCACAACCTTGCCAACCCTATCACCCAAATTCGCAACCTAGCAACCCAGTCACCCTAGTGACACACAAGATCTTTCGAAATCATCAACCTACCAAAAGCCATAAATCAAAAGGTTTCAAAGTCACACAAGAAGATGATTTTGAACGCTGCGAGCTCTCTACCTTGTCACTCAATGACTCTGAGACTTGCGATCTAGTAACCTCTCTATACAGTGACCTAGAAATTTCTTAATTATGTGACCTAGTGAGCTCCCATACCTCATGACCTCGTAAACTCCACCCACTTCCAGGTGTTCTTTCATGAAGTCACCATTCTCATGTCCTTTCAATTTTTTGATTCCTTAACTAGTGCGACCTTACGAACTTCCCATAAGCCAGTTTTTGACTCACGTAGTTGTCTTTCCCCTCACATCTCTGAAACCTAGTTTACAAATATTTATTTAGTCATTATTATTTATGTCATCGCTTTCATCTAGGGATGTGTTGTTCAAAATTCCAAGTTAAATCAATCTATATTATATATCTATATAACCTTTCTCTAGGGGGATGGTGCCGCCAGTAGTCAAAGGCTCTCACAAGAGCATTGAGACTAGTATCCAAGGAATTGTAGAGAGTCTTCTTCCACCACCAATCTACATGGATGAGACCGTATAATATCAACAAGAGTAACAATTTTTTATGGCACAATATCTATATCAAGAGGTCTTGGCTCCATAAATAAGGCATTATCAAATTCTACTTTAAAAAAACTAATTTTATGGGTATGATGATTTCATTGAATTCCTCTTTTCGATAGGACCAAAATTGACATAAATATCATCAAATTTCGACAAGAGAGAGTGTAATTATGAAGAAAATCCCGCATATGCACATTCAGACAAGGTCATCCCTAAAGAAAATTGGACACCCTTGGTAGCCTATAAATACAATTAACACCAAACTCATTTGGACATCACAAAAACAATATTATTCTTCACTTCTTAATTGATTCGCCCACATAGGTCTGATGCAGGGACAACAACAAAGGTTCGCAAAGGTCCACAATTATAGCGTCTGAGGCTCGCATATGTTTTAGGCTTTTGGATTATAGTTGCAGGCATGTCACAGGGAAATTTGGACCACAATCATTGGCTTACAAGAATCAGGGGTGTGATTGGAAGCCTTCAATTACTCACACAACTCCTCTTGCATCTGACTAAGAATTTTGACTCAGATTTGACCAAAGATCGAAGTTAACTGCAGTCAACTACAAATAGTAAAAGTTGTCTCTGATATATTTTGAAGCTATAAAAATATTTTAGAATGTTATTGGGTTTTTTGGTGTATGATATTGTATTGGGATCATTGTACTCTCTACTGAATATTTTATGAAAATATAATAGAAGAATATTTTCTAAGGGTTTTTGCACTAGTGGGGTTTTTCCCTAATCTTTAACCAAACCTTTTAACAATGTTAAGTTCATGTAATAAAAGTTAATAAAGACAAAATAAGGCCATGGTTAAGGGACACTTACGCCAAACTGAACGTTGTGCAAAGATATCCTAGTGGGAATCACTTGATGTGTTTATGGCTAAAGGCAAATCGGTTAAGGCCTTAAAAAGGAAAAAAACTATTTTGAGCATTTTACTTATGAAAATAAAGGAAAATAGGAGAAACGGGAGGTGAAAGGTCACAATTTGCATGTGAGGAGGAAATTGAACGAAAATAATGGAAAATTAAAGAAATTAGAGGTAGGTATTAAACAAAGATCTTAGAGCATAATTTTGGAGCCTTTTGTGATTTCATTTTCAGAATCAATCTTAGAGAGGAGAACAACACCAAGAGGAGAAGAAGATAAAGCAAGAAAGGGAAGGAATGAAAGAAAAGGAATTACAAGGAAAGGAAAGTAAAGCAAGGATCAAGTGAGGAGAGCTTGGCTCAATAACCTTTAGTAGGAATACTTGCAGGAAACATATTTCATGTATGATTTCCTAGCTTATTTCGACCTGCATGGTACATGCATGTTGGTATTTTATTCTCTTATGGTTGTTGACATGGTTTTTTTTGGGTTTTTATGGTGGTTTTAAGAATTTCCTTTCCATTTTTGGATAGCTTTAGTGTGATATGATTGTTCTTGGTTTTGAGATTTGGAATTACCGAATGGTTTCAGACTCTGCCACAGAGGTGGTGGTAGGAAAATTCCCAAAGGCCTAGGAATCCCTTAACCGATAATGGCGCAATACGTAGTAAAGATTTAGGATCGAGACATGAAAATTCCTCAAGGATGGTGAAGGAATCTGGAGGAATTCCAAGCTTGGTTTGGTTTTATGATATGAGGACCAGTTTAAGTGACATCATAGTATGGTGAGGGTGGAGGTGGTTTAATGTTTTAGTTCCCTTAGTTATTATGGATTGGTTTATCCATTAGATCCCACATTCATGCTTGGAATATGGGACAAGGGTGATTGGATAAAATAAATATTTGGGTTAGCCATGTCTATGGTTGGGTGGTATGTGGAAGCCCCAAACCTAGTTGACTCTTGCCTATGTTTAATGAGAGCTTAGTTCTCATGATTTAAATTGGTAAATGTACTTGTCATTATGCAGCTTTAATGGTTGTTCTCTTATTTTTATTGATATGGTTATTTGATGGTTATAAACATGGTTATGTGATAGTTCTCATACATGTATCTTTTCATTCTTTTACTTGTAATTGAAAGTATAATGGATGCAATGCATAATTGATGTTAAGAGAGGTAATGTGAGAAGGTGGTGACTCTTATTGTTAACTATCAGATGATTTTTCAGTCCCTTATATTCAAACATGAATTCATGACCTGTAGGTTTCATATCTACCAAGTGTTTGACAGAATGTTAGTCTCAATTGGTGATGGTAAGGTCTAGTCATGGTGTTAGTTTTTGGTTTACAAGCATTTTCCTTATGTATTTTATGAGTTTTGGAAGTCACGTGGATTTCTTGGCGGAGGCTTACCCCCACCCTGAAAAATAACCTTAAATTCTATAGTTTCTAGCACAACACTAGCAGGAAAAGTCCATAATCGCACTCATATAGGCCCATGGGAGTGACTGGGACCCACAATCATATGGATGCCTTTGGAAGGGATCGACTAGGGTGAAAGTCAAGGAAAATTTGAGTTGGCTCTATAGATGGACTCCTTGAGGGGTTATGATACTCTTGAAGACTCTGTGGCACCTGAGGGAAGTCCGTAAGGTCTTTTATCTCGACTCCATTTCCTTAAGGTCACCTAGTAGGTTGACACATGTTACAGTAGCCCCTCATCTCATGTTTACCCTGGGTAGGCTAGTGAAAGTGGGTAGATATGAGGGTAGGTGTCATCATAGGGTGGTATCAGATCGGGTTTGCACTTTCTTTGCAAAACATTTGATGTTATCAAGGCTATGATTGTCATGCAAGGGATCATGGTATACAATTGTTATGGTTAAGCATGATAGTGTATGTTGATATGTTGACTATACATATATGCTTATGATTATACATGTACATGTTAATGTGGACTGATCTTGTAGATGAGATAAGGCTCCCCTAAACATCAATGAGGTATGGATTTGATTTTGGTATCCATTTGGTTTATATGAAATGGTATACTTGCAGGAAAAAATGAATCAAGGATGGCAAGCAAAATGGTAGATTATAGCTCTCGTAACTTCCCTTGTAGATCAATTGGGCTGCAAGGATATGAGAATTCTCTTGGTATGGTAGATACATTAAGGAGCTTGAGGGAAGAGATAATAAGTTGTAAGGAAGATAATGACATGTTGGTTAAGGCTCAAGAAAGACTTGCAAGGGCTCAAGAAAAGCAGATAGAGGTTAATGTAATGACTCTTCAGGGCTTGTTAGAATTGCAAAAACAGGGACAATTGAGGATCATTCAAGAGCAGGAAGAAGAGACTAATGGAGGCTATTGTAGCAAGTCTCAATCTAGATATAGGTTGGATAGGGGAGGCATAGTTAGAGGTTGTAGATCATTGGACACACCCTATAGGGGAACTGGTATGTATGGGAACCATTCTAGTTTATCTTCTAGGAGGCATCATTGTAGTCATCACCATCATCATCCTTATAGGAAAGGTGAGTATTTGCTTGAGGAGTGTAAGAAGATGAAGCCTCCCACATTCGATGGAGAGATGAAGAAGTCAAAAGATGCAGAGGCATGGTTTCTTGGGATGAATAAATTCTTTATATTACATAAATATATAGATAACATGAAAGGTAAGATAATGAATTTTAGTCTTAAGGGAAATCAAAATATCTGGTGGGAGGATGTGAATAATGTCAAAGGTGTTTGGGAAGGAGACTTTACTTGGGATGAGTCTGAGAAACTCTTCAATAAGAAGTACTTATCAAAGAGGTACTATGATGATAGACATAACACATTTTGTGAGCTACAGATGGGTGTTGTGAGAGATGATGAGTACACTAGCATATTTTTAGAGTTGTTGAGGTATGTACCATATCTCAAGGAGGAGAAGGCTAGGATTCAGAGATTCATCAGTGCATTTGAGTTTTATGAGCCTATATTGTTAGAGGAAGTCATCCTTAAATTGAAGCACTATTACGAGAAGTCAAAGTGAAAAGCTGAGCATAATGCAACTTGAAAGGAAATGGGAAAGTCAAAGGAAAATGGCCACCAAAGCGGGGAAGACCTCAAGATGTAGGTGAGAAATAAAATGTTGCTCCTTACAAGAAGTTCAAAAGAGTTAAGGAGGGACATGGGTCATACCATAGAGAGAAAAAATGGAAGAGCACCATTATACTATTAGATATGTGGTAAATATAATCACAAGAAGGATTGTGTTAGTTCCAGTCTTTGCAGCCTGTCACCGGGGATCAAAATGGGCTCTTATTATGTCTGGTTCTCAGAGATGGTTTGCACATGAGTTTCAGTGGAAATCATATCCTAAGTATGTCCATAAGAAGCAGCTCAGAAAAATATTTCCAATAATATATCACACTCCCAAAACTGGCTCCTAGATCAGAAGACATGATCGAAATGAATGATTGATTCTTGGTTATGCATGTTTTGAAGTCATTTGTTGTACATAGGGACAAGTTTACTACAAAATTAGTTTCTAAAGTAATGGTAATGAATTTTACAAAACTAAAAGAGGTTTTTGTAGATAAGGTCATGTGAGAGAAAAACCTCTCTCAAATTTTAGAAATTCATTTCCAGTTGCTTGAAATTTGTGTTACACAATAATCTCTAAAACAGAAAATCATTAAATATTTAAAACTGTAAAAATAGCCTATAAAGATCTAGTCAAATATTCCAACTCAGGACACCTAGGAATAAACTGAAAGATGTTTTCATTATATGGTATCTCATTAACAGAAACCTCTTTGGGTTTCTCAAAATTATTTTCCATCTATTGTAAAATGGCACCACACTATACTGACTAAAACAGTAAAATAAATGCAACATTTCTTTTGTTTTAATGTAGGCTTCAAATATCACTGCATATCTCCCACATAGTAACACCTGTGCATAAATTGAAGGATTTTTTTGTTATTTAGTATGTGATTGACAAAAAACTCTTTCACTTTTGTAAAGTCCCTGTCCATTACTTCAGAAACTGATTTTGTAGTAAACTTGTCCCTCTGTGCAGCAAATGACCTCAAAACATGCATAACCAAGAATCAATCATCCATTTTGATCATATCTTCTAATCTGGGAGCTGGTTTTGGGAGTGTGATATACCGTTGGAAATATTTTTCCAAGTTGCTTCTAATGAACATTCTTAAGATATGATTTGCATTGAAATTCATGTGCAAAAAATCTCTGAAAACCAGACATAGTAAGAGCCCATTTTGATCCCTGGTGACAGGCTGTGAAGACTGGAACTAACATCAGCCTTATTTGAGATTGTAGCTCCTTGGAGGTGCCAAGAACTGTAGATCTTTGGGAACATGTAGATTAATGCCTCATCCATTGGGCAATACGGTCAAACAACTGCAAACCTGAACAACTTATTCTGCACAACAACAAAAAACTCACATACTGCAACATGTACATTAGGAAACTAAAAAAAATGCCGAAAACTGAAATGCTACCTTATGCAGCTTATTTATACAAAAATCTACCCTACTTTGTAGCAAAATCAATAGATCAAGTGATGTTTTAATGCCAGATTAGCCAATCGAGTAACGGTGACAAGGATGCTGATTGGAAGTGCTTGAACCAGGACACAAATGTAAATGTTGACAGCCATACATGCACATAATGAGTCTGGTTGTGCAAAAGACAATTTGATCTATCATTCAAATTGAAAAAAAAATCAATGTACACTACAATAGGGTCGAAGAAACCAGACTCTGTTTGCTGCCCCAACTTGTCAATACATGCTTCCAGCTGCAAACTATCAATGCAAATATCCATGGGCAACCTTACCTTCTCTTCCTTCTTCTGAAAAAGGTCCCCAAAGAATGGGACTCGACAGTCCAGATCCTAGGACTGTATTTGGTCTCCAATTCAATTAGATCTCCTTCAATTTTGATGGCAAACTCTTGCAAAAAGTTGAGCTTAACTTCATGGCTACATCAACAAGACTTCAAATAAGAACAAAGAGATGAAGTGAATTTGTCCTTTACCTCATCGTTTGTGCACACATCTTCTCATTTTGTAAAGCCTCGAATAGAGGGCACCTCTATTTTGAATCCTTACTCTCTCTCCATCCATGTTTCAAGAAAGATATGTCAAAAATCTGCAAATTACTTAATAGATCTGATAGGAAAACTTTTGATCCACTGTCTACATTTCCCTTGAAACGAATCATAGAACAATCTAATAAAAACATCCTCCTTTTTTACTCTAAAAGATTCTATAAATGATTTGAAATTCGCTACATGTTCAAGAGTCAAATTCAGATCTTCGCCATTGAATTTAGGGCCATTGCTAAAAATATATTCATCCTTCGGTGGTTGATTAGGAAAACCAAGAATATTAGAAAAATCGATACATGAATACCTTGAACAAATAGAAACAACATTTGAGACCTCTCATAAACGATATAAACGATAGAAGGAAAGAGGAGCCACCATCAATACTTTGAAACTCGGGATTTCGAACAATGGAGTCGTTAGGTAGATGATTTCAGCCTTCATATGTGTCTGACTATTGTCCACCATTAACAATCAGATATGCAACTTGAACAATCTTTCCCAGAGAAGATCTATCACCTTGTCCCTGACAACGGTGCCAATATGTTAGCACCTAAAATGAACCTCAACGCTGAGAAGAGGCAATTCTGAGGTAACCACAAACCAAGATTTTGATCTGGCATCTAGCCTTACCAGACCAAAGAGGGCTCTCCCTTTTCCAAAAAAATGTGGTTGCAATAATTGAATCTTAGGCTAGCTATGAAGTATAGGGATTTGATTGAAAGCTGAGGGTCGAAAACAACCAGAGAAGGGACCATTGGGCTATGGAATCAAGGCTAGTTTCTGCGGGCAAACTTGGGGCATGGTAAGTGAAATGTTCAGCCAGATAGAAGATATAAACGATAGAAGGAAAGAGGAGAAATCTCACTTCATTGTACGCATCAATCAAGGGATGGATCTACAGTGGCAATGTTAGAAGAAAAAGAAACACAGGGTTACTCAACAAAGCATCTAACAGAGGATGAATTTTGCAAAGATAACCACTACATCAAATAACATAATCATTGTGAAAAGAGCATCATGCATGGATGAATTCCTAACACTTCCCTTAGATAATGATGTAACCAAATTAGCAGAAAAAACAAAGCATGGAAATGAATATACAAGAAAAACATACTGCACATTAAACACTGTGATGAATCCCAAATTTAAAGAGCAGAAAAAGCTTCATTAAAATAATACTCAAATAAAACTTTACACAGTCCAATGCAGCCTCCCTTTGTTGCAAGAATCCAACTATTACACTCTAAAATTCATCAAATATATACAATTAACTCATCCCTGTACTATGGGAGTTGAGCTCAACCATCTCTCTCAATATAGAATTAGTTACATTAATTTTGGACCGAATTTTTGAAAATAGGGCTCAAAGATGAACTCGTATCTCATGAACCATAACACCTATTACAAAAATGAAAGAGGTTTTTATAGATAAGTTCATTTGTGGGAAACACCTCTCTCAAAGTTTAGAAATTCGTTTCCAGTTGCTCAGACTCCATGTCACACAATAATCTCTAAAACAAAAAATCACTAAATATTTAAAACTGTAAAAATAGCCTGTAAAGATTTGATCAAATATTCCAACTCATGACACTTGGGAATAAACGGAAAGAGGTTTTTGTTATATGGATGGTTTTTAACAAACACCTCTTTGGGTTTCTCAGAATTATTTTCCATATGTTGTAAAATGGCGCCGCACTATAATGACTAAAATAGTAAAATAAATGCAAATTTTGTTTTGTTTTAATGTAGGCTTCAAATATCACTATATATCTCCCACATAGTAACACCTGTTCATAAATTGAAGGAGGTTTTTGTTATTTCATATGTGATTGAAAAAAAACTCTTTCACTTTTGTAAAATACCTGTCCATTACTTCAGAAACTGATTTTGTAGTAAACTTGTCCTTGTGTGCAGCAAATGACCTCAAAACATGTATAACCAAGAATCAATCATTCATTTCGATCATAACTTCTGATCCGGGAGCCGGTTTTGGGAGTGTGATATACCGTTGGAAAGATTTTTCCAAGATGCTTCTGATGAACATGCCTATGATATGATTTTACATTCAAACTATGTGCAAAACATCTCTGGAAACTAGACATAGTAAGAGCCCATTTTGATCCTTGGTTACAGGCTGCGAAGACTGGAACTAACATTGGCCTTATTGGGGATGGCAGCTCCTTGGAGGTGCCAAGAACCATAGATCTCTGGGAACATGTAGATTAGTGCCTCCTCCATTCAAAAATATGGTCAAACAACTACAAAATTGAACAACTTATTCCAACAACGAAAAACACACATACTGCAACCTGTACATTAGAAAACTAAAACAAATGCCGAAAATTGAAATGCTACATTGGGAAGCTTATTTATACAAAAATATACCCTACTTTGCAGCAAAATCAATAGATCAAGTGATGCTGTAATTCCAGATCAACCAATCATGTAACTGTGACAAGGATGCTGCTTGGAAGTGCTTAAACCAAGACACAAATGTAAATGCTGGCAGCCATACATGCACATAATGAGTCTAGTTGTGCAAAAGACAATCTGATCTATCATTCAAACTAAAAAAAAGTTCCATGTACGCTGCAATAGGATCAAAGAAACCAGACTCTGTTTGCTGCCTCAACTCCTCAATACATGCTTCCAGCTCCAAACTATCAATGCAAATATCCACGGGCAACCTTACCTTCTCTTCCTTCTGCTGAAAATGGTCATCAAAGAATGGGACTTGACAGTCCAGATCCTAGGAATATATTTGGGTCTCCAATTCAGTTAGATCTCCGTCAATTTTTATGGCAAACTCTTGCAAAAAATTGAGCTTAACTTCATGGCTACATCGACAAGACTTCAAATAAGAAGAAAGAGATGAAGCAAAGTTCTCCTCTACCTCATCGTTTGTGCACATACCTTCCCATTCTCTAAAGCCTTGAATAGAGGGCACCTCTATTTTGAATTCTTCCTCTTTCTCCATCCATGTTTCAAGAAAGATATGCCAAAAATCTGCAAATAACTTAATAGATCTGATAGGAAAACTTTTGATCCATTGTCTACATTTCCCTTGAAACGAATCATAGAACAATCTGATAAAAACATCCTCCTTTTTTACTCTAAAAGATTCAATAAATGTTTTGAAATTTGCTACATGTTTAAGAGTCAAATTCAGATCTTTGCCATTGAATTTAGGGGCATTTCTCAAAATATATGCATCCTTCGGTAATTGATTAGGAAAACCAGGAAGATTAGAAAAATCAATACATGAATACCTTGAACAAAGAGAAACAATATCTGAGTCCTTAATTTAGCTAGTGGAGCCACCATCAATACTTTGAAACTTGGATTTTGAATAATGGAGTCATTAGGTAGATGATTTCAGCCTTCATATGTGTCTGACTACTGTCCACCATCAGCAGATGTTTTGAGGTCATTCGCTGCACACAAGGACAAGTTTACTACAAAATCAGTTTCTGAAGTAATGGTAAGGAATGTTTCAAAGGTGAAAGAGGTTTTTCTCCATCACATAACATGTAACAAAAACCTCCTTCAGTTTACACACAGGTGTTACTATATGGGAGATATGCAGTGATATTTGAAGCCTACATTAAAACAAAACAAAATTTTCATTTATTTTACTGCTTTAGTCATTTTAGTGTGGCGCTATTTTACAATAGACGGAAAGGAATTTTGAGAAACCCGAAGACACTTTTATTAACCATGAGCCATATAACAAAAAACTCTTTCAGTTTATTCACAGGTGTCGTGAATTGGAATATTTGACTAGATCTTTTCAGCTTATTTTTATAGATTTAAATTTTTAATGATTTTTTGTTTTAGAAATGATTTTGTGGCACAGATTCGGAGCAATTGGAAATTAATTTCCAAAATTTCAGAGAGGTTTTTTGCAAACATGGCCTTATCTACAAAAAACTCTTTCAGTTTTGTAACAGGGGCTATGGTTCAGGAGATACGAGTTCATATTTGACAGCTAATTTCAGAAATTCGGTCCAAATTTAATGTAACTGATTCTATTTTGAAAAAGATGGTTGAGCTCAATTCACTTAGTACAAGGATGAGAAAATTGTATATATTTTTTGAATTTTAGAGTGTAAGGGTTCGATTTTGGTAGTAGCGAGGCTGCTTGGCATTGTGTAATTTTTTACTGAATATCATTTTATAAAGCAGTTTTCTGCCCTTTGAACCTGGGATCCGTCACGTTGTTATTGTTCAGTATGTTTTTCATGTAACTCACTTACATATTTTGTTTTCTCTACCTTGTTACGACATTATGTAAGAGATATGTTAGGAATACATCCCCTATGATGCTCCTTTCATAATGAGTTTGTTGTTAGATGTAGTGGTTGTCTTTGCAGAATTCATCCTTTGCTAGATGCTCTGTTGAGCAACCTCGTGTTTCTTTTTCGTCTAAAGCTGCTACAACAGATCCATCCCCTGTTTGATGCCTACAGGGCAGTGGGCTTTATTTCCTCTATTCTTATCACATTTGCAATCTTTATCTGGCTGAACATGGCACTTAATTTTCCCCAAGCTTTTCGGCAGAAACTGGAATCGACTCCATAGCCCAATCATCTTTTCTCTTGTTGTTTCGACCCAAAAACTTTCAAACAAAATCCCCACGCTCCATAGCTAGCCTAGGATTTCATTTATTTCAGCCATGTTGTGTTGGCAAGGAGAGAACCCTCTCTGGTCTTGTAGGGCTAGATGACAAATCAAAATCTTGGTCTGTGGTTACCTTGGAATCGCCTCTTCTCAGCCTTTAGGTTCATTTTGAGTGATAACATATTGGCGCTGTTGGCAGGGAACGAGGTGACAAATCTTCTTTGGGAAAGGTCGTTCAAGTTCTAGATCTGATTGTTGATGGTGGACAACAGTCAGACACATATGAAGGCTGAAATCATCTACCTGGCGACTCCAATGTTCAATATCCTGAGCTTCAAAGTTCAGAGTAACTTCATTGCCAACACATCCAAAATCCAGATTTTAGAATGTTAATGGTAATCACCGATGACAGGGTATGTGGAAAACCCCGTGTGTTGTGAATCTTTCAAAGAAGTGAGAGATTAGTTAGTGGATATTGAAATAGATGAAGTATTTTTCATTATTGTGCTTCAATGTTTGAGATCTCCGAAGTTTCCTCCTAAATCTAAAATTGGTTTCTTTGAGTTAGTTGTTGAAAATTGTGAGAAGGAGATTCAGTATTTAAATGATCAGATCCAATCATATGAATTCCGAGATCCCAAAAAGTTCTTGGAAAATCTCCCTCCTTCAAAACAAGAAACAATAAGGCTACCCGTGGTTGTTTTCATTGACAGTTTGCAGTTGGAGGTCTATGTTGAGGAGTTAGGGCAGCAAATAGAGTCTGGTTTCTTTGATCCTATTGTTGCATATATGGAGTATTTTTTCAATTTGAAGGAGAAGTCAAATTGTCTTTCACAGAGCCAAACTCAGTTTGTGCATGTATGGTTGTCAACATTTCTAATTGTGTCCTGGTTCAAGCACTTCCCAACAGTATCCTTATCATAGTTACTTGATTGGTTGATCTGGCATTACAACATCACTTGATCTATTGAATTTGCAGAAAAGTAGGGTAGATTTGTACATAAATAAGCTGCTTGAGGCAACATTTCAGTTTGCGGTACTTGTTTATGTACAGATTACAGTCTGTATGTGTCTTTGGTTGGTATAAGTTGTTCAGGTTTGTAGTTGTTTGTGATTATATTGCTTAATGGATGATGCACTTGATCTATGATGTTCTTGACACCTCCAAGGAACTACCATCCCCAATAAGGCCAATGCTGATTCCAGTCTTTGCAGCCTGTCACCATGGATCAAAATGGGCTCTTACTATGTCTGGGTATTTCAGAGATGTTTTTCACATGACTTTCAGTGCAAATCATATCCTAAGTATGTCCATCAGAAGCATCTCAGAAAAGTCTTTCCAACAATATATCACACTCGCAAAACTGGCTCTCGAATCGGAAGACATGATCGAAATGAATGATTGATTCTTGATTATGCATGTTTTGAGGTCATTCGCTGCACACAGGGACAAGTTTACTACAAAATCAGTTTCTGAAGTAATGGTAAGGAATTTTTAAAAAGTGAAAGAGGTTTTTGTCCATCACATACCGAATAACAAAAACCTCATTCAGTTTATACACAGGTATTACTATGTGGGAGATATGCAGTGATATTTGAAGCCTACACTAAAATAAAACCCAGAGAGGATTTTATTAACCATAATCCATATAATAAAAACCTTTTCATTTGATTCACAGGTGTCATGAATTGGAATATTTGACTACATCTTTACAACTTATTTTTACAGATTTTCTGTTTTAGAGATGATTTTGTGGCACAAATTCCGAGCAATTGAAAATAAATTTCCAAACTTTGACAGAGGGTTTTCTAAAAAATGACCTTATCTACAAAAACCTCTTTCATTTTTGTAATAGGGGCTATGGTTCAGGAGATACGAGTTCATCTTTAACACCTAATTTCAGAAATTCGGTCCAAATTTAATGTAACTGATTCTATTTTGAAGAAGATGGTTGAGCTTAATTCCCTTAGTACAGGGATGAGAAAATTGTATATATTTTATGAATTTCAGAGTGTAAGGGTTCAATTTTTGCAGCAGAGAGGCTGCCTGGCATTGTGTAAGTTTTTCTTGAATATCATTTTAATAAAGTAGTTTTCTGCCCTTTCGACCTGGGATCCATCACGGTGTTATTGTTCAATATGTTTTTCATGTAACTCGCTTACATATTTTGTTTTTCCTGCCTTGTTATACCATTATCTAATAGATGTGTTAGGAATTCATCTGCTATGATGCTCCTTTCATGATGATTTTGCTGTTAGATGTAATGGTTGTCTTTGCAGAATTCATCCTTTGCTAGATGCTCTCTTGAGCAACCTTGTGATTCTCTTTCATCTAAAGTTGTTGCTATAGATCGATCCCTTGTTTGATGCCTGTAGGGTAGTGGGATTTCTCCCCTATTCTTCTCACATTCACAATATTTATCTGGCTGAACATGGCACTTACATTGCCCCATATTTGCCAGACTGGCATCAACTCCATAGCCCAATTGTCCTTTCTCTTGCTGTTTCGACCCAAAACTTTCAAACAAATTCCCATACTCCATAGCTAGCCTAGCATTTCATTTATTGCAGCCATGTTATGTTGGCAAAGAGAGAGTCCTCTCTGGTCTGGTAGGGCTAGATGCCAGATCGAAGCTTAGTCTGTGGTTACCTCGAAATTGCCTTTTCTCAGTCTTAAGGTTCATTCTGAGTTATAACAGATTGTCCATTGTATTAGGGCAGTGGACCTTAGATCTATAGTGATCAGGAGGCACATACAATTAGGGATGTTGGTCATAGAATTTCTCAGATTTGTGTAGCTATGGATAACAGGTGGGAGGACCCTAGGCATCTATCATTGAGATGGATGGTAAGCTTTGTGATAAATTTGTTTCTATTTTTATTGATCGTAGATCTAATCATAGTTATGTTAATCATGAATTTTTGGATAAGTGTGGCTTGAGAAAAGAAGTGCATGCAAAGTCTTGGTTGGTGCAGTTGGCTACAAGTGCAAAGAAAAGAGTTCATAATTGGGTAAGAGTTTGTGCATTTGAGTTGAATGCTATGCCTACATCAACACATTTGAATGTAATAACATTGGGATTGTATAATATGCTTTTGGGTATGGATTGGATATATCTCCATAGGACCAAAGTACATTTCTATGACAAGGAAATTGAGTGCCTTGATGGAAATGGAAAGAAGAGAATCTTGTAGGGGAAGAAGAAGCCTACACCAGGATGGTCACCACTATGCAGGCTAAGCATAGTTATAGAAAAGGTTGTGTGGTTTTGCAGTGCATATCTCTAATGACAAGGGAAAGGATGTTGAGGATGCCGAAATATTCAAGAGGTACCCTGTATTGCAACAGTTTCGGGATGTGTTTCGAGTAGAGATTCCAGATTTACGTCCACAAAGGGAAGTGGATTTTTCTATTGAGTTGGTATGAGGGACAATACCAACGTCAAAGGCACCTTACAGGATGAGCACACCAGAGTTAGTAGAGTTGAAGCTACAACTCAAGGAAATTATTGACAAGGGGTACATTAGGCCAAGTGTATCGCCTTGGGGTCCACCAATATTGTTCATTATTAATAAGGACGGTACTCTTAGATTGTGCATTGATAACAAGCAGTTGAATAAGGTGACAATCAAGAATAGGTACCCATTTCCAAGGATTGATGACTTATTCAATCAGTTGAAAGGAGAAGTAGTGTTCTCAAAGATCGACTTGAGATCAGGATATCATCAGGTATGTATCAAAGAAGAAGACATCTACAAGACTACCTTCAGGACTAGATATGGGTATTATGAATTGTTTTTGGCTCCTTTTACTTTGATTTATTCCCCAGCTACATTTATGCATTTGATGAAGATTATGTTGTGTCCTTATTAGGACAAGTTCGTTACTGTATTCGTTCATGACATTTTGATATATTATAAGAATAAGGAAGAGCATGTTGAGTATTTAGAAACAGTTTTGATATTTCTTAGAGAGAATTAGTTGTATGATAAAAATAGAAAGTGCGGTTTATTTTGGATAGAAGTACACTACTTAGGAGATGTTGTTCCCAAGAATGGCATAGGAGTAGATCTGGAGAAGATAAAATCTATGATGGAGTGGGAAGCTCCTAGAAATGTGTAGGAAGTTAGGCGATTCATGGGCTTAGCAGGTTACTACAAGAGGTTGACCAAGAACTTCTCATTAACTACATATCTTATTACATCATTGCAGAGGAAAGGTAAGAAGTTTGAATTGACAGAGGAGCATGCAACTAGTTTTGAGCAACTGAAGCATTTTCTAACAAATGATCCAATTCTTAAGGTTGCAAATCCAGACAAAGAGTTTGTGGTGTGTACAAATTCTTCTAAAAGAGGACTTGGTGGAGTCCCTATGTAGGAGGGATAGGTGGTATTCTATGAGTCCAGGAAACTGAATGAGCATGAGTAGAATTACATGAGTTGGGAGCTATTATTCATGCCTTGAAGATGTGGAGGCATTATCTTCTTGGCAGGAGATTTGTAAAAATGAGCGATCACAGTGGGTTTAGATATTTGTTTGACCAATAGAATCTGAATGTTAGGGAATCTAGATAGTTGGCCACCCTTAGTGAGTTTGACCTTGAGATCAGATATATTAATGGAAAGGAGAACCAAGTCATGGATGCTCTTAGCAGTACAATACAGATGAATCATATAGAAACTATGAGCTTTTATGCAACAGACTTACACAATCATATCTTATAGGAAGTAAAACATAATGATAGGTGTATGGAGCTCAAGAACATATTACAATAGAGTACAGATATAGGTACAAGTAGTCATACAAGTATAGGTACAGGTGCAGGTCCAAGTATAGGTGATCAGGATGCAGACTATCGTCTCACGAAAAATGGTTTGGTGAGATTTAGGGACATGATATATCTGTCGAATGACAGTGAGTTCAAGAAGCTTATCTTGGAATAGTTTCACGTCAAGCGATAGCTGGGTCACCTAGGATATTAGAAGACATTAACGGCGGTGAAGAAGTTCTACTATTGGTCGAATCTGAAGAAGGAAGTGGAAAAGTGTGTTGCAATATGTTTTGATAGTTAATAGGTGAAGGAAAAATGTAAGCATTGAGGTGGTCTACTACAGCCTATTCCGATTCTAGAATGTAAATGGGAGGTCATTTCCATAGATTTCATTACATTCCTTGTGAGGAAATTGAGGCAGCATGATTCTATCATGGTTGTGGTTGACATCTTGAGTAAGGAGGCTCACTTCATTCTAGTAAAGACTATTTATTTACCTAGTGAGGTAGCATAGGTCTTCATCAGGGAGATTGTCAAATTGCATGGTGTTGTGAAGAATATTTTGTTGGATGGGGATGTGAAGTTCACTTGCAAGTTTTTGAAGGAGTTGTTTGCAAGATTGGGGACATAGTTGGCCTTCAGTACAACCTATCATCCATAGACAAGTGGATAGACAGATAGGGTCAAATAGATCTTGGAGGATATGATGAGGGTGTATGTAATGCACCAACGAAGGAGATGGGAGGAGTACCTTCCATTAATATATCTGATCTCGAGGTCAAAATCAATAGGAAATATGGTTTTAGTCTTCAACAGCTTTGCTGGGTCTAGGTGTGGTTTAACATCAAAGTTAATGTTACCCTAAGGGTGAGGGGTTTGTAACAACCCTGTGTTAATACCATGGTTAAGGGACAATTATGCCAACATTACTATTGGGAAAATATATCCTAGTGGGTATCACTTAATCTGTTTATGGCTAAAGGGCAAATGGAAAAGGTAATGGCTAAGGAATTGAAAAGGAAAAAAGTTATTTTTGGCAATTTATTTATGAAAATAAAGGAAAATAGGAGAAAAGGGAGGTTAAAGGTCACAGGTTTCATGTGAGGAGGAAATTGAAGGAAAATAATGGAAAATTGAAGAAATTAGAGGCGTGAATAATAAAAAGACCTCAGAGCATTAGTTTGGAGCCTTTTGTGAGTTCAGTTTCAAAATTAGTCTCACAAAGGAGAAGAGCACCAAGAGGAGAATAAGATCAAGAAAGAAAAGGAAGGAAAGCAAGGAAATAAAGGACAAGCAAAGGAATGGCAAGCAGGGATCAAGAAAATAGAGGTTGGCTCAAGCAACTTCAATATGAATAGTAGTAGGTAAAATATTACGTGTATGATTTCCTAGTTGGTTTTGACATGCATGATATGTGCACGTTGGTATTTTTTTCTATTTCTTTCGATGGCATGGTTTTGCCGAGTTTTGACGGTGTTTTTCAGCCTTGCCTTACCATTTTCAAATAGCCATGGTGTGATGGGATTGTTCTTGGTTTGGAGCTTTGAAATTGTCAGATGGTTTTGGAATCTAAGGCAGAGATTGTCTTAGGAAAATGCTCAAAGTCCTAGGAATCCCTTGAATGGTAATGGCGGGATACAACGTAAATCCTGAGGGTGGAGACAAGAATTCCTCAAGAATGGAGAAGGAATCAACCAAACTCGGTTTGGTTTTGTGATCTTGGACCGATTTAGGTGAGATAACGTTATGGTGAGGGTGGAGGTGGTTTAACCTTTAGATTCCCTTGGTTGTTTTCGATTGGTTTATCCATGAGATCCCACATTCATGCTTGGAATATGCCATGGGGTAGCTGGATGAAATAAATATTTGGTTTAGCCATGTCTATGGTCGGGAGGTACATGGAAGTCTCAAACCTCATTGGCTCTTGTCTATGTTTGATGAAAGCTAAGTTATAATGCTTTTGATTGGTAAATGTACTTGTTATTATTTGGATTTAATGGTTGTTCTCTTATTTTTATTGATATGGTTATATGCTCGTTATAAGCATGGCTATGTGAGAGTTCTCAGTCATGGCTCTTTTCATTTTTCTACTTGTAATTGAAATAATAATCGATGTAAGACCTAATCGATGTTAATACAACTAATGTGAGAAGGTGGTTCCCCTTCTTGTTAAGTCTCAGATGACTTTTCAATCCCTTATATTCACACTTGCACTCATGACCTGTAGGCTGTATATCTACCAATATTTTGATGGAATTTCAATCCTGATTGGGGACAATCAGTTCTAGTCTTGATGTCAGCTTTTGGTTTACAAGCATTGACCTTATGTATTTTATGAATTCTAGAAGTCACATGGATTTTTGGGCAGAGTCTTAGCCCCAACCCTAGAAAATAGACTTAAATTCGGCAGTCGTTGGCACAACACTTGCATGAAAAGTAAACAATCAAACTAATACAAGCTCATGGGAGTGACTGGAACCCAGAATCGCATGGATATCTTGGAAAGGGAGCGTCTCAGGGTGAAATTCAGGGAAATGTTGAGTTGTCTTAGGGGATGGACTCCTAGAGGGTTTGGGATAATCTTAGAGTGTCTGGGCCACCTGAGGCAAGTTAGTAAGGTCTTTCATGTCAACTCCATTTCCTTAAGGTTGCCTAGGAGGTTGAGTCTTGTCATAATAGCCCCTCATCTCATGTTTACGTCGTGTAATCTGGTGAAGGTGGGTAGATATGAGGGGAGGTGTCATTACAAACCTCGTGTCTCTTGTTGATGTGTTGATTGTCTCCTTTGTCATTGCATTTATTGCTATATCTTCAATTAATACTCATGAATGGAAAGACTAATTATAATCGTAAATATTGCTAATTGAATTATTGAATTGGGCTAAATTAATTCACAAAACATAGAACAATCTGAAAAATTAATAGGAACACACCCACTAGTATTCCCATTCACCGAGACAATAGATTGTATATTGTAGCACAAATAGGAAGGCCACTGGGTTATCAAGAATAATTTAGGTGATGTCATCGCTTATTTTAATACCATTAATATTATTTCTTATTATAAGCTACTAATGTGAGAAGATTTCCTCAATAATAATTTGCTATCATATTTTAATTTGTCCCAAAGATATTCTAAAATCATGGTGGTTCCAAGTTCAGGGTCAAGGTAGATGAGGTGCATAGAAAAAAGGGCCTCACAAAAGTTTATCATCTCATGGAATCCAAAACAGATTATATGGCAAGGTAGACATTAACACTTCTCTCGGAACATGGGTCCCTATCATGTAGACAATATCTACGAGAGGAACTATCTTTAATTGGGCAACTATTTTGGCATCAACTCTTAAGTCAAATATCTAAGAAATAAATATAGTTGAGAAATTTGAACAACCATAGTTTTATAAGGCATCATAACTTCTAGATTCAGTGTGTTCGAGATGTCAATTTAGGGGATGGGGCTAAAAATGGACCCCAGATATGTTAAAATTTGTGCATATTCATTATAAAATGATCTGGGGTCTCAACTACAAAGGTATGCATGAGAATACTTTCAAGTGATTCATTTATCTTTTGTATCATATGATCTTTTAAGAAGATACTCCTTATATGTCTACGAGCACTAAATAAATGATCACCAAGGTAGCGGATTCATTCTCCATCGGAGAGACAACACTCATTAATATATTCGGCTCCTATAAGCCCTCTCATGATCTCCCCACATTATTGACACAAAAATTTCTTTTACAAGAAGTCTACTATCAGTTAACTATAGGGTTCTTTAAGACATTAGTCCAAGGTAAGAAAAGGTCATGGCCTACATTCCCTTTGACAATTAGAGAATATACCCTTGAGAATTTCAAAGAGACTAAAGCAGAAGCTAAACAAATGAAAGGTATGTTCTTTTTGGATCTACACCACCACAGGTATGACCTAACATGAATTATAGTGGAATATTGTGAGAAGGTAGGTTTCAATTGGTCCTACATTCATACCTAGAAAAGTAATGAAGATAACATCAGAAACTGGTATAATTGCACTACAAAAATAGGACCAAGTGAGCAACAAGGAAGGTTGGATGAACAAATAAATAATTCCCAAGAAAATCATGGGCCTGCAGGGTAGAGAAATCTTGCTTAAGAGAAATAAAGAGCAGCAAAAGAAGGAGGGAAAACCAAAAAAACAAAAGAATAGTCATCAATAAGACCCAATGGACAAGCAGGGAGAGGACAAAGAAGAAGAAGAAGAAGAAGAAGATAACCTTGAAAGAAAGGAATGCAATGATAGCTAGCAAAAAAGGAAGAGATCAAGAGGAAGAGTGAAGAAGAGCTTAAACATGAACAAAGAGAAGGATAGTAGCAGAATGAAGAGCTTCAAAAGTAGTAGTATGAAGAAGAACTAAAGAAAATACAGGAGGAGGAAATAAAGTGTTACACCAAGAACCCAACCAAGCCCATTTTAGCGCTGACAAAGAAAGAAATTTTCCTTGAGAGTACAATCAAACCTCGGAATACTAAAAAGAAAGGTAAACAAGGGAATACTAAAAATAAAAGTTGTTGAACTTCAAGCCAAGATTTAAACTTCTGAGCAGAGATCTGAGAGAGAAGAAGAGGATAATTACGTTTAGTGCCTATCCCATTCAAGAAAAAACGAGTTACAAACTTCTATCCAGGATGTGGTAGGGACATTAGAAGAGGCTATGACAATAGTCTATGGAGAGATGTTGAAGCGACATCCGACTATAGAAACATTCCCAATCATACAAGCTGAAACTAAAGAGAAGACACTTATGCTCAAACAAGGCACCATAACTATCAAAAACATGTGATTGGGCTACCAAAAATCCAAATGAACCAAAAATTCTACCTAAAAACAATTGGATAACTACTAAAAATGACAATATCCAAATCTATATCAAGGTCCAATCACAAGATAAACTAGAAAAGGATGTAGATAGAGTATCAACCTCTTGTAAGAATTTTTTGAGTGGACTAGAATTAGTGATTGAAGTACACAAAGTACCATCTATGAGGATAGATGGTGAAGTGAGGCCGAAGGAAGAGGTTCTCCAAGATATTCAATATTTTCTCAATCCCTTCAAACATTCCTCTACTATGGAATAATTATAGGTGATGAATGAAACAATTACTATCCATGTGATAGAAGTAGTGAGGATGTATACCAATTTTATGACTTTATCAAACCAAATGAAGGTAAAATAGAACACTCTATTACCGGACACCCTAGAGTGCCTTCATAGACATGAGCAGGAGTAGTAGAAGGTGGTCAGAGCATAGCAGCAGTGTAAAAGATTTATAATTCCTATCTCATCCAGGAGTTACATCTTGATGTCCCAAATTTGTCTATTATTATAATGGTAGAATAGAGAAATCACATTCATATAACATGTGCATAATAGAATAGACACTCATAGGCATTTCAAATATCATGAGGTAGCTAAATAGTCATGGGGTGGATGAATGGTCACCCATCTCTCTATAAATATGTCCTCATGACACATTGTAAAAGAATTTTGGCTTTGGAATTATTCTTTTTGCATATTTTTGGTGAACTACGAGATCTTTTGGTGAATGCAAGAAGTAATTTTCTATTTCGAGTTATGGATTTCATGGACATATCATGTGATGGTGCTATGTATATTCTCAACTTAATGTTTTAAAGTTCCTTGAACTTTTCTGTACATTCTCCTTGTGTGTCATTTTGCATCATGGGATTTCCTCTTGTGATGAATGGATGATATATGATGTGCTTACCTTATGCTTGTGCTGATAAACTATTTCATTAATGTTATCATTGTATGGTTGTACACTTGCTCATGCTTTCACATGTTTGTTAATCATGAATTTATTCATGATTGATAATATTATCTTTACATATTTATGGATCTAATTTGAACCTTTGCTAACACTTCTTTTGTTGAGGTTCATGCTTTGAATTTATGTTGTTACTTTTCATGGTATCCATGATATTATATTTTTATTGGTTACTTACTTGCATTTGCTGAATTTTTATTTTTTTGTTATGTTAATACTTGTAATTTTGCATAGCACAATCTTACTTAATGAGATGGCGGTTGGGCCCACATACTAGATGGGACTCCTAATAAATTACTTGAAGTGACTGCATTGGCTCAAGCCGTGGACTCTTTCTCTCTTTGAGGGTTTTAAACACGTCAAGAATACTAGTATGTGATCTATTTTTGAGCGGTGTCGTTTGGTGTTCTATCTAAGGAACTTACCCTGCAAATTCCTACAAAATAGAACACATTATTACCAGATGCCTTGGAGTGCCTTCACATACATGGGGAAGAGTAGCAAAAGGTGGTCAGAGAAAACAACATAGTAAAATATTTAGCATTCCTATCTCATGCAAGAGTTACATCTTGATGTCCCAGATTTGTCTATTATTAGATTGGCAGAATAGAGAAGTCACATGCATGTAGCATGTGCATAATAGAATAGACACTAGAATAGTGTAGACTCTCATAGGCATGTGAAATATCATGAGGTAGCTTAATAATCACAGGGTAGATGAGAGGTCACCCCTCTTTCTATAAATATGTCCTCATGACACATTGTAAAGGAATTTTAGCTTTGCACTTATTCTTTTTTCACATTTTTGGTGAACTAAGAGACCTTTTGGTGAATGCAAGAAGTAATTTTCTATTTCCAATTATGGATTTCATGGATGCCTCATGTGATGGTGCTATGGATATTCTCAACTTAATGTTTTAAAGTTCCTTGAACTTTTGCGTAATATCTCCTTGTGTGTTATTGTGCATCGTGGGATTTCCTCTTGTGATGAATGGAATGTATATGATGTGCTTACTTATTCTTGTGTTGATAAGCTATTTCATTAACATTATCAATGTATCAATGTATGGTTTTACACTCACTCATTCTTTCACATGGTTGTTAACCCCGAATTTATTCATGATTCATAATCTTATCTTTACATATGTATGGATCTAATTTGAATCTTTGCTAACGCTAGTTTTGTTGAGGTTCATGCTTTGAGCTTATGTTGTTACTTTTCATGGTATCCAATATATTGGATTTTTATTGGTTACTTACTTTCATTTCTTGAATTTTTATTTTTTTGTTACGTTCACACTTTTAACTTTTCAAAGAACAATCTTAATCAACGAGATGGCGGCCAGGCCCACATACCCACTGGGACTCCTAAACCAAGAGGTGTAGAATGCTAGTGGGATCCTACACTGGGGAGATACGCTATCTGTTGGAGGTACATTCCATTGGGTCAACAAATTAAAAATTATAAAAATGATTCAAACCTTTAATTCTTGAATTAAATTAGATACATTTGAACTAAAGTGACACTTGAACTAAAATAGGTATTCATACCAAAATATATTCATATTCTCAAGGATATATAAAGCGTTTAGATATCTGAATCTTGAATTTGTAAGACACAATAAATTTGTATGGATATCCATATTCTCAATTACGCAAGGAATTGTTTTTTATACTTTCAAATGAGTTTTGGTGGTTGAGATTCAATAGAGTTCAATTAATACTAAAATAATAATTAGAAGTTGAACACCACTACTTCCACATAGAATTCCAGCTATTGTGTGATAGATTGGGATCTCTCAAGAGAAATTTGAATAGAATCAATCTGCAACCAAGAAAAAATTAAACAAAAGGAGATAGAAGGGAATCACTTTGAGTGAATATTCCTTTTACATTAGAAATCTAGAGTCACCTACGTGCACTTGGTTATGGTTAATTTCATTTTACCTGGAAAATATGACAGGAATATGAAATTTTTTGTAAAGGATTTCAAATTAAGCTAGCAAGAACTAAATCCTAGGAAAGAAAAAAATTAACAATGGAAACTTGTTAAAGAAATGTGATTCAAAAAGTAGCCTAATGAAAACAAAGGAAAATATGGTATCCTTGCACAATCAAAATGCACAGGGTTTAATGAAGGGTAATCTAGCAAGAATGGAATCTAAGAAAATGTTGCAACCTACAAGAGAAATATAAAGAACTACTTCAAATAGGTACAAAGTTTTGATCGAGACTGAATAAATGACATATTCAAAAGTCATGGGAGTAGTTCAATGAAACTCCAAATTTAACTTCTTCAAATATCTATATAAGAAGAAATAGGACCATTATCTAATGAAAAAGGAGAAATCCAAAAACATCTAGAATAAATTGAAATAATGTTGGATTAATCCTAATTCACTTGAAGAATTATAAAAAGGAAAAAGGCATAAAAATGGGTGGAAAATAATAGAGAATATTATCATGCCTACATTAATAAAAATAATTAATGTAGGAATAATAGAAAATATCTTGTTTTATCCAAGTATGTTAAAAATATGGAAGAACACATCCTAAAGAAATGTGACAAGAAATAAAATAATATAAAAAACATCTAGGCATATAATAAACAATGTTTTGGGATAAGATTGCAAGTGGTAAAAAACATTACAATATGAAACCCACCATAGAGTTAGTTAAAAGGCACAAGTATATAATGGGATTTATCTCATAAAATTGTAGAGATAAAGGTAGTAAGATATAAATGCATTCATATATATATATATATATATATATATATATATATATATATATATATATATATATATATATAATTGATCTATTTTCATGATTGATGAGATGAAATTAAAAAATAATACATAGTAGGAAACACAGTAGAAAATAAGCAATATAATAGAGGATTTCTTATTTTCCCCTCATGATGAATCTCACTAGCTCGATTGAAACATTGGAAAAAAAAATATCAATATGATGGATCTGAAAGAAGAAGTACACATTGTAATAATAATTAATTACACATGCCTACACACACAACACAAACATATTTCAAACAAATAACTCATATTGTTTCATTATGATTTAGCAAAATATAATCATCATAGATGCTAGTGGAATTGCAAAGATCTCAGCAACAGGGATACCATTGTTGATTTCCATTATTGCACAATAAATCTGAAAAAGATAGCTCTAAAAACACATGATTTTCTTCGTTCATCAAACTAGTTACCAAATTCTATTTTATCCAACCAAAAAATAAATTGTCTATCAACCATCTAGGGTCTGAATATAAGCCTTGATATGTATCTTGAGCTACCTCCATACCTATGGAAAAGAAAAGAAAACAGATGCAATAGTACTATGTATGATAAATATTTATGTGTCCTCAAAAATAAGGGAGAGGAATACTTCAATTAGAATATGTTATGTATGATAAATACTTATGTGTCCCCGTAAAGAAAAGAGAATAATACCTCAATCAGAATGTAGATATTATGCCTACAAGATATATAATTTGCAAAAAAAAATATATTGGAGTAATGAAATGCCAAGGTACATATCAAAACAATGAGGCACTACTGAAAAAAAGATTAGTTATTTAAATTGGTGGAGCTAGACAATGGAGAGAATTCCTTCCATGTTATCATTAACTTCCCATTGGCCCTCAGCTAGTCCTAGTCCTCTTTTTGAAAGGAGATCAACTTCCTAATTTTGTTCCCTTAATACATGAGAGAGGGAGACATCTGAGAAATTCTTGACCCTGTTAATGATGTTTTGATATAGAAGAAGGAGAGTATGATTTTTTTATCTTTGATTCCACATTTATCCAGTTGATCATGTTCAAGGAGTGGCCATAAATATTTGTCTCACTTATGTTAAAAAAAAATCAATTAGATAATAAATTTGAGAGAAAATAAATCAACATAGTTATTTGTAGCAAATTCAATGCAGCACAGAAAGGAGAAGAAATGATTGTCATAATTGTATAATTTTCTCCCATCCCTACCCCCCCAAAGGTGATTTGTGTCAGCAATGCCATCAAAAGAGGCCCATGGCTTATCCACTTAAATAATGGTTTGAGGGTGTTGATTCATCGTAATAGAGTGAAGCTTTTCTATAAGATAGTTCAAGGGAGCCAAACTATTTAATACCACTCCGATATAAGAGTTCCCTTGATCCTCAAATATTACAACATTTTTCTCTAACCATATTTCCCAACAAACCACAAGAAGAAGTTATTTAAAAGACTCCCATGAATTTTTATTAAGTCAATCAAGGAAGAAATCACTCATTATGGGACAATTCCAAGAGAACTGGTGATCAACCAAAAATTGTGTTTCTTTCAAGACTTGTTGTGTAAAAGGGAAATAAATTAAAAGATGATGAGTGGATTCCTCGTCTTGTAAGCATAGTGAATAACCACTAGGGCCAATGTATTTTTTTTAACACCTCCCCAGTGGGAGGTTTGTTATTAAGAAGAAACCACATAAATAACTTGGATTTGGGATGACATGAAAGATTCTAAATATTTTTTGGCCACCACTGATAGGGTGGGGGTTGATCTCCTTTTGAGGTAGACAAAGGAAACTACATTTTGAATTGTATCTACTTGAGGGGGCCAATGGCTAGGCCAAGTTATCCTTAGATGGGGAAGTAGAGATAAACACCTGACACAAAGAGGTCATGCAACTAGTCCATTCTTAAGTTGGAATATTATAATGATGGATCTCAAATGCATATTTCCATGCTTGAGGACCCATGAATCCAATTTATGTGAAACCTAGTTCAGATGTTATAGTCCCTGGGAGTTTAGAGAATATATGAGTTGTTTTGATAAAATGTATGCATCCCTACTGCTATCCTAGGGGTCTTTCCCAATTAGAGTTTTCATATGTCACTTAATTTCCATCTGAGACGAGAGGATATAAGTTCTATGCAATCGATAATGGCCCTCCATACGATTTATTCATTCTCTTCCACCTTCATAGGAGATCTTAGCCATTCCAACAACATGGGAAGGGAGATATATTTTTTTTCCATAACGTGATCCCATAGGTCATAGCCATTGATCAACTTCAAAGTCTTTTGACTGCTAGAGCCATTGAAAACCAATGCATATTTTAAGACTCCAACACCCTAGGGCATTTGGAAATGCAATGGAGGACCAAGTTGCAAGGAAAAAACAAGTATTGTTTTTCTCACTAGCCTAGACATATCGTAGAGAAAGTTGCTTTATTATATTAATGATTCCCTTTGGAATCCATGTCAAATACATAGTGATGTCTTCCAATAAGTTTTTGTGTAAAACTAAGCAACTTGCTCATGATAGCGATTTATTGCACCATGGATTTTCTGCCAAATTTTTGTAATAAGCCAAGCCTAATATTCTTTTTTGTAGTTCTTTAATTTTAGTATAAAACCCAAGTATTTCAATGGCCCTCCAAATTGGAGGTGGAATTTTTATAGAATTTTGATTCAACTGATCTAATCCACATCTAACAAGGATGCTTTTTTCTTGATTCACTTGCATTTTGGTAACTGTTGAGAAAGTGTTGAAGTTTTTTTTGATAGCTTGCATAATTCCAAAGTGCAAGAACAAAAATACAATGATATCATTAACAAATAACAAGTTTGTGAGAGAGCAGTTCTAAGTGATAGCTACCTTTGAGTAAGTGAATTATTTTTGCATCCTAGATGGCTCTTCTTAAAGCTTTTGCAACTAATGGGGAGAGCAGAGGGGTTAAGGTGGCATCCTTGATGAAGCCCTCTCTATGGAATCACAAAGGAGATGTCAAACGATTTCTTAAGAGGGCCATTGAAGAAGAGCTAATGCAACTCTATACCTAGTCTACAAACTGTGTATTAAATCCAATATGGAGGAGCAACAACTTTATGTTTGACCAGTCTACTCTATCAAATTATTTAAATGAGTCCACTTTATAGATGATGGCCTTTTATTTTTGAATATGGAGGGAGTGAAGGCCCTCCTAGGAAAACCCTATGGCATTATGAATTTGACTATCCTTTAAGAAGCCAAATTATTCATGGATTCAGAGAGAATGGGCTTCAGATGGAGAGCAATAGTCTTCGAGATGATCTTGTAGAGTGAAATAGGTAGTAACTTGTCAAAGGAATCTTTAGATTCTAATTTGGGGATCAAAGTCAATAAATCATAGTTAAAGGGGGCTAGGGTTCTTCCTTTTAATCTAGAATATTTAATAATACCACTCAATTCTTCCTCAATAAAGTCATAACAGGCCATGTAAAATTCAATACTCAACTCATGTAACCTTAGTTTCTTATCTTTCTGAAAACTCTTTAGGACCATTTCAATCTCCTCATTTGTATCTCCTCTTGTAAGGTCCAGGTTTTCTTCTTCATCAACAAACCTAAATAAGAAGTTTGTCATGTAGAGAATCTTGTCGATATTTATATGCTCCTCTTTTTTGAAGATCCCTTTCATGTGCATCCTTTTGTAACTATGTCGTTGAAGATGGAGGCCTTTAAACCATTAACTTATGTAATTTCCTAATTGGTCTTTATAGCTTTTATTTAGTTAACCACTATAAAAATACTTTACATTATCATCCCAACTTGCGACCATTACCTTTCTTTGTCAAACCATAAATTATATATATAGATATATATATATATATATATATATATATATATATATATATATATATATATATATATATATATATATATATATATATATATATATATATATATATTCTTAAAACTTAATCAAACCATTTACTTGAAAAAAAGCCATACCAATGTTTCCTCATTTTAACTTTACACTACTCCACTTCACTCCATCATAGGACCACTTCACTCCATATGACTAGAACAAAGAGAAAGAATAAACTACATTAAATTCACCACCTGATAACAAAACATACATGACTTTATAATCATAATTAAAGCTATTGAAAGAAAACCAACCAAGTTTTTCACAGCATGAAATTTAAGGTAATCATGAAATAAACAATATGTGCAATAACGATTCTAACTAGCACACTTCTTAACCTGTTTCTGGTGAAACTCTGATACGTATCAACAATAAAAGCTGAATGTGTTCTGTTTGGAGAATGGACAAAGGATGATGATGCTTTTGCTTCTTTTGGTCAATCCAGTTTGACAACAGAATGGTAAAGTAGCGGTGATCAAAATGTCCATGATGCATTTCGAGTGATGCTGTTAATCTTTGTGAAATTTTTAACGATAAAAGGTAAGAATTAGAAAACAACATACCAGATAAAAATTATCCCACCATTCAATGTAAAACATTCCATCCAACTGCAGTATATATTGAGCTATCACGTAATAATAATATTTTTGTCTAAAACATGCTATCCGTCAAATATAGAATCGTCATTAAATTTATCAAAACAATAAACGTACCTCTCGGCAATGATTGCAGCCAAATAAATTTAATCCAATCTATTTCTTTCTAGTTGATTCAAAAATTTTATTATGGTTCATCTTTCGTTTCCTTCTTTTTTCCTCGAAGTTTTCATGTTCATAGAAATTGCTTCTGAAAATTTTAGAAACTATGAAGTTGACAATATGTTTCAATTTAGCACTCCACCCATTTACATCATAAGCATGTGGTCCATAATGCCAAACGTTGTTCGTCGATTCCAAACAATCCAAATAGACTCCACGTGATGGGTGATTTATGATGCAGGAGCATCCAGCTAAGGGTATCATGACCGGTGTTGGTCTCAGCTAAGGAGGACACGTTCATTGTCATTTAGATTCATTTACATTTATTGATCAAAATAGTGTCTAGGAATAAGTTTTTTATTTCATTATTAGTTAAGGGATATTAGGAACAGTACAGTTAGGTTAGGGTCATTATAGTTGCGTTGTTCTGTAATTTTATTAATCCATTTTTTACAGTTTTTTTTTTCATATATATATATATATATATATATATATATATATTGTAAAACCTACAGCATAAGAAAACCCGAAATAGTTATCCATTATGTAACTATAAAAGCAACAGAAGGGTAACTGTAAACAGTTCTAGTAATTATTTGAATACAATACAAAAACCAATGTAATGCATCTTGAAGGGGCTCAATGCCCGAGAACAGAAATATAGGAAAGAGAAAATAATTTTCATCCGAACATCTGAGTCCATTTGTAAACAGTTTGTCCATGACATTCATTTGCTTTCCTCTAATTACTCTGTGTGAGTTAAATCGCATTGTGCGTTCCTATCTATTTCTTTCTTTCTATGAAACAGAGACATAGCTACTAAATTCAACAAAGAAGCATACGAGCGTTCCCAGCAGGAAGTCATAGTAACAACAACAATAATTTCCAAGTCTATGAAAGCATATAGTAGTTACAATCCAGTTCTCGACAGAACGAGAATATAACTACTGAAGAATGAAACCTAAAAATAGAGGTAACCCATTTACATAGAATTTATTATTAATTCCTCCTTTCATAACTATAATACTAGCATACATCAAAAATAGTTCCGAGTTCTCGATTAAAACAAAATAAGATAACACAAAATAGAAAAACCTCGAAAGCCAGGGTTGGACCCTAGTCGGTCACAATAGAAAAGGCAAATAAATTACCAGTGCCTAGAGCCTGAACAATAGTCGAAGGTTACATATGAATAGAGCCAAGGTCGCTCAACACAAAAGATAATCAAACAAAGGAGTACTGGGACTTTTCCCAGTGTCATGATAGAGAAAACGATACTATAAGTTAATTAATAGTAGTAGAGAATAGCCCTACCAAAGCCATTGCTTGTAACAGTTTCGAAGACCACGCCTGGAGCAAACCCTAACCTGCACAGAGAGCCAACAAAGCGTGTCAGCTAAATGTATGTCGAGAGCAACCTAGGATTAAAACTTGAAAAGTAAAACTAGAAGAGTCGCTTACTTGAAGAACACTTACGTTGGAGGAACGAAACCCCAACTGAGTCACAATCAACAGTGACAACCCTGTAGACAAAGGGGCGACTGCCATTAGTGTTGAATAAAACAGAAGAGGACAAGCTATAGCATGGAGGGGTATCTTACCTTGCTAGGACCGAGCGAAGCTGAGGAAGCCACCATGACTGCGACCTGCCAGAGCATAGAACAGTCACACATTAACCATGGAATCAATAACTGGAAGCCAACCAGAAATACTGTAACAGAACAAGACAATTGAACAGAGGAAGGCATAATAACCATGCAGGAGGAACGGCAATAACCCTCTCATGAAGTTGAAGAATCCTTCAATACGATGCCCAGGCAACCAGGCGACGAAGTTGCAAGTGCGGGCAGAGATATCTCACCACCAGGTGGAGGAATTCATAGCTGGGCGCACACAGAGCATTGTTGCCAAGCTTTATACAGTCGTGAGTAGGTCGAGCACAAACCCTCATTGCAGCAGAGCAAAAACAAGAAATGACCAAATGAAAATGAAACGAGGGTTTTGGTAAAACCGGAGAGTGGGAAGGCGAAAACCGAGGCGAGTACAACTAGCAGACCAACATTAACTCCAACATAAATGTGACAGAAAAATATCCCAGTTAATCCAACTGCTTAACACTAATCATATGTATTGATCTAGATTCCAAATTAATCATTAGTTAATTAACATTAATCCATAGTTGCGGGTTGGTACCATCATATTGTGGTATTAGAGCAGGTTTTGGAGTTTTCTTGAGAAATGGAAGTTGGAAGATGAGGTCATGGAAGAGGTGCTCGGAGAGTAGCAGATGAAGGATTGCAGGAGGAAATCAGAATCCTTACTGCCTATTTGGAGGTAGTTGAAGCAGGGAGGAGAAGGGATCTGGAGGTAGGAAATGATAGTGAAGAAGAAGCCATAGTTACAACAGATGGATCTGATGAAGAAGGGCCGAAAGTGAGATTGTTGAGGTCGGTCCTATTGGCTAGTAGCAAGCCTAAGCTAGAGATTCCAAATTACGATGGCAATTTGTCCAAAGAAATTCTGGTGGACTGGATCAGCGACTTGGGAAAATATTTCGAGTGTGAAGAGGTCAGTGAAGATCAGAGAGTTAAGTTCGTTGCAACCAAGTTGAAGGGACACACAACCTTGTGGTGGGATAGTGTCCAAGTGGAAAGAAGAAGGATGAACAAGTTGCCAATAAAGAAATGGCCAAGAATGGTGGCCAAGTTGAAGGGCAGATTTCTGCCCAAGGATTACCAGATTGCACTGCATCGGCAAGTGTAAAATTTGAGGCAAAAAGGGATGACAGTGAGAGAATATACTGAGGAATTCTACCGGGTAAATTTAAGAGCTGGTTACATAGAGGACACCCCGGAGAAAACAACAAGGTATGTAAATGGTCTGAGATTGGAAATATTGGATGAAATCAACATTCTTTCCCCGAAAAATATAGAGGAAGCTTACCAGAGTGCCATGAAGGCAGAGGAGAAGATCGCCAGAAAGCAAAATGCTAGGAGAGGACGGGGAACCGACAGAGGAAGAGGATAGTCTTATGGCAGAGGACGAACTGCTAGAAATAGTGAAGAGGGTAGAAGTTCCAAAACTTCTAGGACAGCAGAAAAAGGAGACAGCACTAGAGGTGGTAGGCCACATCATCGAGGAAGAGGGAATGGTCAAGGCGGAGGAGCTAGCTATCAGTGCTACAGGTTCCACAAGTGGGGGCACAGATCTTTTGAGTGTCCTGAGGAGGAACAAGCTGGTCAAAGAGGAGCGTATGTTGCACAGCCAGAGGAACCAGAGGCACCTCCCCAAGAAGCAGAAAATGTGCTGGAAACAGGGAAGCCTTAGTTTTGAATAAAGTGTTCTTGAAACTAGCCAAAGAAACAACTGAACAAACTCAAAGGAAAGAATTATTCTAGACAGTTTGTAAGTCACACAGAAAACTCTGCAAGTTGATTATCGACAGTGGGAGAATGGATAATGTAGTTGCCACAGAGATGGTAGAGAAGTTGGGTTTGAAGCGGCTGAAGCACCCCACTCCATGCAAGGTATCGTGGTTGCAGAAAGGCCATTAGCTATTAGTGGACGAACAGTGTGAATTTGAGTTCCATGTTGGCAGGTATAAGGACAAGGTTATTTGTGATATTATGCCAATGGACGTATGTCATATACTACTAGGAAGGCCATGGAAATATGACCGGAAGGTAGTGCATGATGGGAAGACAAACTATTACAAGTTTGTCAAAGATGGGATCAAGCACACACTTGTGCCCATCAAGGAGGAGGAGATAGCAGAAACAAGCAGAATGAGAGTGTTATTAATGGGTGGAAAATAGTTTTTGAAGCAGATTGAAGATGGTGAAGTGAACTACATTATTGTGAGAAGGGAAAAAACGGTGTTGTTACACACAGAGGTGTTAGATTTGCTTGCAGAAATTCAGAAAATGCTGTAGGAATTCAGCGATATTATAGTGGACGACTTACTAGATAAATTGCCACCCAAGAGAAGTATAAGCCATCATACTAACTTTATACCTGGAGCAAGTCTACCGAACAAGGAAACATATCAGATGAGCACCAAAGATAATGAGGAAATCAGAAAATAGGTGCAAGAATTGCTGGATAAAGGGCTGATAAGGGAGAGTTTGAGCCCCTGCGCAGATCCAACAGTTCTCACTCCCAAGAAAGGAGGAGAATGGCAAATGTGCATGGATTCAAGGGCCATCAATAAAATTACCATTAGGTACAGATTTCCACTGCCACGGATGGATGATATGATGGACTACCTGAGTAGGGTATCATATTTCTCAAAGATTGATTTGAAGAGTGGTTATCATCATATTCGAATCAGAGAAGGGGATGAGTGGAAGATAGACTTGAAGACCAAAGAAGGGCTATATGAGTGGCTAGTAATGCCATTCAGATTGAGTAATGCACCTAGTACCTTTATGCAACTGATGAACGAAATGTGAAAAGAGTTCATTGGAAAACTTGTAATAGTGTATCTTGATGATATATTAATTTTCAGCAAGACGAGGGAGGAACACTTTCGACATGTTCAAAGTGTGCTGGAAAAATTGCCGCAGAATAAGTTGCTGATAAATATGAAAAAATGCACTTTTTTGCAAAGAGAACTGGTTTATTTGGGTTTTGTGATTGCAGAAAATGAGTTGAAGATGGACCCAGAGAAGATTGCAGCAATTGTTAACTGGCCATCCCCAAAACGTCTGTTTGAGGTACGTAGTTTTCATGGGTTGGCAAGTTTTTATTGTAAATTTATAAGGAATTTCAGTGAAATCTGCGCACCTATGTTGGACACTATAAAAAAGGCAAGTCAGCCTTTTCATTGGATTGAGGGAGCAAAGAGGAGTTTTCAGCTACTGATGAAGAAGATTATAAAAAGACTAATCCTAAGATTGCCAGATTTTAAAAAGCTTTTTTAGGTTCGTTGTGATGCGAGCGGTATGGCCATTGGAGCTGTACTTAGCCAAGAAGACAAACCTGTTGTGTTTTTTAGTGAGAATTTAAATGAGAGTAGGTTGAAATATTCATCATATGACAAAGAATTCTATGTTTTCGTCCAAGCACTGAAGCATTGGAGACACTATCTGTTGGGGAATGAGCTTGTTTTATTTTCTATTAATTATGCACTGCAATACATGATGCAACATCATAAGCTGAATCATAGGCATGCTAAGTGGGTTGAATATTTGCAGAGTTTCACCTTTGTGTTGAAACACATTAGCGGGCAGGCCAACAAGGTGGTGGATGCATTGAGCAGAAAAGCCTTGCTCTTACAGGAGAGTACGATACAAGTGCTAGGCTTTGAGGATTTGAAATACATGTATCAGACCGACATGGATTTCAAAGAGGCCTATGAAGCCTGTCAAAATCCTTTGCTGAGAAGCAATAGTCCATGGTTGTACTATAATTTGCAAGAGAAGCTATTGTTTAAAGGGGGACCGTTATCATTCCCGATTGTTCGATGAGAGAGAATATCATTCGGGAGAAGCACAATGGAGGTCTAGCCGGGCATTTCAGCATAGACAAAACAATAGATCAGCGCAGCCATTTTTATTATTGGCCAAGAATGTGAAGGGATGTGCAGAGATTTGTGAGCAGATGTAAAGTGTGTCAGTTGGCGAAAGGACATAGTCAAAATACGGGATTCTACACACCATTGCCCATTCCGAGTAGACTATGGGACTCAGTTAGTTTGGACTTCGTCTTGGGTCTACCAAGGATGTAGCAGGGTTATGATTTAGTGATGGTAGTAGTAGACTGATTTTCAAAAATGGCACATTTCATCCCTTGTAAAAAGACCAATGATGCCACTCATGTGGCCCACTTATTTTTCACACAGATCATCAGGCTACATGGCCTACCTAAGTCCATTATTTCCGACAGGGATGTGAAGTTTACTGGGCACTTTTGGCACACCTTGTGGAAGAAGATGGACACACAGTTAAGTTTCAGCTTTGCTTATCACCCGCAGACCGATGGGCAAAACGGAGGTGGTAAACAGGAGCTTGGGGAACCTGCTACGAAGTTTGAGTGGTAAAAATTCATGAATGTGGGATCATGTACTTGCCCAGGCAGAGTTCGCTTACAACAACTCACCCAACCGCAGTATGGCGTAGAGTCCTTTTCAAATCTTATATGGCATGCATCCTCGCAGAGTGCATGAGTTGAGAGATCTAGGACAGCAGGAAAGGCGGAGTGCTGATGGAGAAGATTCCGCCAAGGCAATGAATGACCTACATGAGAAGTTAAAAATGAAGCTACAGGATAGTAGTCAAAAGTATAAGTAGTGGGCAGATTTGAAATGGCGAGAGGTGCAGTTTAATGTGGGGGATGAAGTCCTCACGCATTTGTGCAAGGAATGTTTTCCTAGAGGTACATATAACAAACTGTAATACAAAAAGATTGGCCCTTGTAAAATTCTGTGAAAATTTTCAGCAAATGCTTATGAATTACAGCTACCACACGGAATAGGCATCTCACCCATCTTCAATGTGGCTGACCTGTTTCCATATACTGCCAATCCTAAGGAAGATAGTTCAACATAGCTTACACGGGACACACAGGAAGGGAGTGAGACTTGGATGAGACAAATGCCTTATGCTCAACCTATTGAGATCGAGAGGATCCTAGACACTCAGGTGGCCAAGCAAACTCGGCGAAAAGAATATTTGCAATATCTGGTCAAGTGGAAGAACCGTCCCATTGAGGACAAGCCATGGCTTAACACCAAGACAGGTACAACAGGCGGGCTATTCAGTCGAGAAGCTCATGGACCAGAGTCATGAATTTTTCTTACCCTAGGAGCCTAATGTAGGAGCATCCAGCTAAGGGTACCATGACTGGGTGTTGGTCTCAGCTAAGGAGGATAGGTTCATTATCATTTAGATTCATTTACATTTGTTGATCAAAAAAGTTTCTAGGAACTAGTTTTTTTATTTGATTATTAGTTAAGAGATATTAGGAACAATACAATTAGGTTAGGGTCATTACAGTTACATTGTTCTGTCATTTTATTATTCCATTTTTTACAGTTGTTTCTTTCATTTAAAAAAAAAAATATTGTAAAACCTACAACACAAGAAAACCCGAAATAGTTATCCATTATGTAACTATAAAAGCAACTAAAGGGTAACTATGAACAGTTCTACTAACTGTCTAAATACAATACAAAAACCAATGTAATGCATCTTGAAGGGGATCAATGCCCGAGAACAAAAATACTGGAAGGAGAAAGTAATTTTCATCTGAACATCTAAAGCCATCTATAAACAATTTGTCCATGACATTCATTTGCTTTCCTCTAATTACTATGTTTGAATTAAATCGCATTGTGTGTTCCTATCTATTTCTTTCTTTCTATGGAACAGAGACATAGCTATTGAATTCAATAAAGAAGCATATGAGCATTCCTAGTGGGAAGTTCTGGTAACAAAAACAATAATTTCCAAGTATATGAAAGCATACAACAGTTACGAGCTAGTTCTGAATAGAACAAGAATACAACTACTGAAGAACGAAATCCAAAAACAGAGGTAACCCATTTACACAGAATTTATTGTTAATTCCTCCTTTCATAACTATAATATTGGCATACATAAAAAAAAGTTCTAAGTGCTCGATTAAAATAGGGTAAGGTAACACGAAATAGAAAAACCCTGAAAGCCAGGGCTGGACCCTAGTCGGTCACAACAGAAAAGGCGAATAAATTACAAGTGCCCAGAGCCCAAACAACAGTCGAAGGTTACATACAAATAGAGCCAAGGTCGCTCGACAACAAAGATAATCAAATGAAGGAGTACTGGGACTTTTCCCAGTATCATGATAGAGAAAACTATACTATAAGTTAATTAACAGTAGCAGAGAAGAACCCTACCAAAGCCATTGCTTGTAACAGTTTCGAAGACCACACCTAGAGAAAATCCTAACCTGCACAGAGAGCCAACAGAGCATGTTAGCTAAATGTATGCCGAGAGCAACCTGGGAATAAAATTTGACAAGTAAAACCAAAAGAGTCGCTTACCTGAAGAACACTTGCATTGGATGAACGAAACCCCAACTGAGTCACAATCAACAGTGACAACCCTGCAGACAAAGCGACGACTGTCATTAGTGTTGAAGAAAATAGAAGAGGACAAGCTATAGCATGGAGGGGTAGCTTACCTTGCCAGGACCGAGTGAATTTGAGGAAGCCACTATGACTGCGGCCTGCCAAAGCATAGAACAGTCACACATCAACCATGGAATCAATAACCGGAAGCCAACCAGAAAGACTGTAACAGAACAAGACAATAGAATAGAGGAAGGCATAATAACCATGCAGGAGGAACAACAATAACCCTCTGACAAAGTTGAAGAATCCTTCAATACGATGCCCAGGCAACCAGACGATGAAGCTGCAAGTGTGGGCAGAGATATCTTGCCAGTAGGTGGAGGAATTCATAGTTGGGCACACACAGAGCATTGCTGCCAAGCTCTATACAGTCGCAAGCAAGTTGAGCACAAACCCTCATTGCAACAGAGCGAAAACAAGAAATGACCAAATGAAAATGAAACGAGGGTTTTGGTAAAACTGGAGAGTGGAAAGGCGAAAACCGAGGCGAGTACAACCAGTAGACCAACATTAACTCCGACATAAATGCAATAGACAAATATCCTAGTTAATCCAACTGCTTAACACTAATCATATGTATTGATCCAGATTCAAAATTAATAATTAGTTAATTAACATTAGTCCATAGTTGCGGGCTGGTCCCATCAATTTAGTCACCAAAGGATAGAATAGTCACACATCAACCATGGAATCAATAACCGGAAGCCAACTAGAAAGATTGTAACAGAACAAGACAATTGAACAGAGGAAGGCATAATAACCACACAAGAGGAACAACAATAATCCTCTCACGAAGTCGAAGAAGCCTTCAATACGGTGCCTAGGAAACCAGGTGACGAAGCTGCAAGTGTGGGTAGAGATATCTCGCCACCAGGCAGAGGAATTCATAGCTGGGCACACACAGAGCATTGCTGCCAAGCTCTATACAGTCGCGAGCAGGTCGAGCACAAAACCTCATTGCAGCAGAGTGAAAACAAGAAATGACGAAATCAAAATGAAATGAGGATTTTGGTAAAACCAGAGAGTGGGAAGGTGAAAAACGAGGCAAGTATAGCCAACAGACCAGCATTAACTCCGACATAAATATGACAAAAAAATATCCTAGTTAATCCAACTACTTAACACTAATCATATGTATTGATCTGGATTCCAAATTAATCATTAGTTAATTAACATTAATTTATAGTTACGGGCTGGTCCCATCAATTTATCTAATCAAAATCACATGATATTTTTCTTTGGATGCATCTATGTTATTGGATAACGAACTTGATTCCCTACTCGCTCTATCATATGGTCCATTCTATTGAATGTGAATTACTTTATGCAACAATTCCAACCACAAATTCTCCCGAGTGTCCACAACAGATAAATCCAAATTACAATTTTTCAAAAGCGAATGGTCCAAAACTGAATAATCCAAAACTGTGCCAAAAATTGAATAATCCAAATGCTTTCCAGGGTCTCGACCGCATCAAACCTTCTAGTTGAATCACATGAACATATTCTCCTGTGCAATAAAAGGGGTGGTGTGAATTATTCATCATCGTTCCAAGGCTTTAACTCGCTCTTTTGATTGTAAAGTTCCTTATTGTTGCTGTTGCTTTAGTGTAGCAAGATGTTGTGCAATCATAGAGCATTCCCTTTATATTTGGCCTATACAAGTGACATTGTCATCTTTGTAGGATAGAATCGGGCTGATTGGAGAAATAGTTGAATATTCTAATAGAAGCAAACAAGAATCTAAAACATTTAATGAAAAATCACTATGCCATCTCTTATGCTCCGAATAAAAACACAAAAAAATTTAAAGAAAAATCATTATGCCATTTCTTATGCCCCGAATAGAAAAATAGGCTGCATAGGAGAAAGTTATCAGCACATCTATGTTATAATAGGTGAAGTGTAGGTCCATCTTAAGCATTAATTTAGTATGTTTTTCAAAGACTATGTTATAATAAGTGTAGGTCTATTTTAAGCATTAATTTAGTATGTTTTTAAAAAATTATTTGTTAGTTGTAATTTTTTTAAGGTGTAAATTAAAAAAAAAAAAAAAAAAAAATCAATAATTTTTTTTCTATACACAATGTGGAATTTTTTAAATTGTATTTTTGAATGCTATATAGATAACTTAAATTTATAATTCCAAAAAGTTTTTGTTGAATTTTAAAGAAAATTGACCAAAAATATATATACTTAAAAAAGACTAAAATATAAAATATCTAGACCTTTTCCAATGGTTTTAACTATAAAATTTATTTTTTTCAATTGTTTTATATGATATATATATAATTTTCTTTCTAAACAATATACTACATAGTAGATATTCAAACACTTTACATAACATGTCGAATGGAACATTTTATGTGAACTATATTGTGAACATTAAAATAGTTTTTTTTGTTATTAATATATTTTTAAGTATTAATATTTTAGTGTTCAACCACACTGAAATTTTTATTATTGTGAATATTTTTAAATGTCACATATTAGTTTTATATTAAAAAATGAATAAATTACACGTCCCTTGTATTATTCTTATTAGCAAATATTTGATATTTTTATTTTATTTTTTAATTTTCAGTTTCCAATGGAAATTGAATATTTAATTATAGGCATTGAGTGCTAGTAGCACAACCGGTTGGGAAAGGAGACAAATGACTTTAAAAAAAGAAGAATATTTAATTATAAACAAGATTAAAATATTTTATTTTAACATATTTTCTCTCTATATGAGTTTGATATTGACATAAATTAGTTAACATAGATACTCAAATAGTTTTTTGAATATTGTATAACAATACTTTTGAAAATTATAATATTTAAACATTTTACTACATTTATTTTCAATTCTAATTATTTTTTTATTTTTAAAATTGATATGAAATATGTCATGCGGAAATCTAAGTATTTTTTTATGACTAATAGTGAGTAAAATATTTTTACTACATTGGGTAATCATATCAACAATAGATGGAGATAGAGGGATCATAGTGAGGTTAGGATGTTTTTTTTTTTTTTTTTTGCATTGTTCTAGGCACTAATTTTCTATTAGAAAATATTTTATTTTTATTTTAAAAGAGACAATATAAACTATGCATTGACTAAATGTGCCTCTATGCTCAATCAACAAATACTTTTATTTTATAAATATTTAATCATTGAAAACAAAAATTAATGATCTACCTTTCTTATATAGATATTAAAATTTAGAAAACATATATATAATTGAGATCAATTGGGGTGATTGGGAAGAACTTACGAAATATCCCCACTCAGATTCAATTTTTTCCACACCATGATAGATATTTACAGTATTAAATGTATATTATATTCTTCATGTGAAATATATAATATTATACATGCACCATGATAGATATCAACAATATTAAATGTATATTATATTTTTCATACTAAATATATAATATTATACATGTAAATAATTAATATATATGTAAATCTTTTATTTTGATTTCAGTAAATATATAATATATAGTAAATGATTGGTCTATTATGTAATTCTATATTTTATAATCTTTCCATTAAATAAAATTACTAATATAATTTTTACTAATTTTACAAAATTCAATAGTGTTTTGTATTTGATTGTTTATATATTTTATTTTTATGTTTATAATAGGCGCTTAAAATAAATAAATGCATAAAATATTCATGAAATAATAGCGTAATAAACAAAATAATAATATGGAGATTTTAAGATAAAAATTTATTATGGATTTTTATAATGTGTTTGTTATATCAAAAAAATATTGCAAACAAAAGTTATATATTTTGTAATATTATTTTTTAGATGTGTATTTACAAATTGTTGTTTTGGCTCGAGAAAGGATAGTTACTTTTAGTCCCTGCTATCATGATGGGGACTATTAGTAATCATTTTTCGACAGTAGCATTAGTCACTTTTATGTTTAATATAAAGTTTCTAGCTTTCACACTCCTTATTTCTTAAATAACCTACCAGATTTGATATCAGGATTTCCATGGCCAATAAGATGTTTGATCATCTTATTTGGTCTCTTCCCAAGGAAGCACAGGCAGAGAGGTTATATTAAGCATTCATAAAGGTTATATTATCCATTCATTGGACTTATTTAATTGATTTTTGTTTCGGTAATGAAAGTAATGCTGACATTAATGTGTAAACATTAAATGTTTGTTTATTTCAAAAGTTTCAGACATTTGTAACAGTATACAAAGGGCACACCACATGGCTCAACACACCAGGTGGCTTTGTGCATGCCATGGTGTGGTGTCTAACGTAACGGGATCGACTATCATTGGATGGCAGTAGTATAGGAAGGAGGAGAGAGTAGGAAGTTGGTAGTGTCGGTTGTCGACTCACACGTATTGGGGCACTGCAGCCTGATGATTTTAATCACCTTCCTGATTGACCAGCTCCAAGGACTGCCATAATGATAGTTTGATCCTTAGAGTCTAAGATTTGATGTCTTTGTTGCGGGACATGTTGTCTGTGCTTATTGTTTTGTGGGGCTTCCCTCATTGTGGTTCTTACTCTGGCAGCTCCAACACATGATTTGAATCCAATATTCAGTGATCCACGTAGGGCTTCAAGGTCATTCATATGGCTCAAGTTAAACTAACAAGAACAATCAATCTGGTCAATGAGGCCAGGTCAGGTGAACAAAACCAATCTGCTTTAGCTAATTCAAATCTAATAGATCTGGTGTTTCCTCGTAATAATTCCTAGTATGAGTCATTGTCCTTTCAGTCCAGAAAGAATAGCTTCTAAAAATGAATGAGGTAATTATGAGTGGAAATATAAAAAAAAATTCTCCCAGCTATTAAATGTAGAACAGACAGATTTTTCGAAGCCTTTGACCAAACAAATTATTTTATCTTGCAAATTAATTTCTAGAAATGTATTTATGTGTATCAAGAGCATTTGAGCATTCCAATAGTGTGTCATTGAGGCACATACTAATTTTCTTTAAATACTCTAAAACCAGATCCTTCGAAAGAAGGGGAAATACTACTTGCAAGTAATTTCAATCTGGCCAAGAGTTGGAGGTCTTTGCATCTTGGATACAATATCTTTTGAGATGTCCTGAAGAATCAAAATAGTTGTTGCATCTTCCCATAGACATAAAGTCGTTGATGTTTTTAGTTTTGTGTTTCAGAGGAAAGAAGAAATAAAATAAACATTCTTTACAATGATTCAACACTCCATCAAACTTTGTTTCCCATCATAACCTACTCGGTCCAGTCAAGTGCTTCATATTTTTCAAAGATTTAGAAACTTGATACATTTGAAGCCATAACTCTTGATCAAACTTTGCATCCTGTGGCAAATCACTTTGTCGAGTCAAGAGTTCAATAATTTTTAGAGTTTCTAAAACTTGAAACCTTTTAAATAAAATATATCCTTGTTCAAGAAGAGTAGAGTTTTCTCTGGTGCAAAAATGATATAGCTGCTCCAATTTTTGATTGACATATTGTCCTACATAATAGAGATCCATTGCAAGAAAGTATTTTTCTAGCATAAGGAATTTCTGACCGCTAATCTGTGAAGTGTTTCCACATCTTTGCAGCAGTTTGACCATACCACCCTTAAGAGAGAAAGCCTCACTATTAAACACGTTACAAAATGATCAATTTTACTTTTTCTAACACCAAATTACTCAAAAGCATATTCTTGGTAGAGAATTTCTTTCTCTTCGTGTCATTTTCAAGTCTTGAAATAGAATTCAGTGAGGAAAGCAACTTATCTTCTGAGTCATCCCAAAGGTAAGCTAGTGTTTTAGGAGAAATTCTATTTTGTAGTAGCATTTTGGAATAATTATCCTCACTGAATAAACGCATCCCTTCATGGATATTACATGTTTTCAAATCTCAATGAAGATGTGCATCCAGGACTTTACAAAGAGTAAAAATTTCAAGTTTGATGCTCCTAATCCTCTGTGCAACGATCTTGTGTTTTATTAATTTAGGAAGAATGTATAACTCATCTGAAGGTATTTCCACTTCTAAACTTATGGACTTGTATACATGGTTTGGTTCTTTCCCTGCTATGTCTTTTACTTTCTCTAACAGTTCAATATTTGAATGGAATTTCTCCAGTGGCCACCCTTTACTACTCTTACTCCACAATGAATTCAATTGGACGTGAAATAAAATGGGTTTAATTGCTAGCTCATATTTCCCTTATTTTAATAGCATCTCAGAGTAAATTAATAAGTCATCTTTCATCTCTGCAATCTATGCAGCCTTACTGAAGTTCCCTATTATCGTTTCCCTCGCCACAAGTTGATCAAAGTAATCCTTGTTAAATAGAAAGGATCTAACTAAGTCTAGCAATGGAAGGTCCTTTACAAATATCATCATAGACTGAGTGTCTTTAATCCAATGATAATGTGTTGCACATTTCTTGAGATACTCAGTTTCAAGATTTAGTAATTCACATCCATGGCATTTTCCACAGTTTGTATTGCACTTTCTTTTCTTCCAATGTTCAATAAATTCCAACACTCTATTGAATAACTAGCCTTTTAAACATGAATCTAAGAATTTGGAAATACAATTAACTCTGGCATATGCACTTGCAACATCATCTTGGCGTTTTGTTAGGACAAAGAAATATCCAAGGTATTCAAGTTGTGTTTCGCCAAATTTCTCCAAATATATTGTACCTGATCAGACAAGGATAACGCCATCAAAACATGCTGATCTGAAAAAAGAAAGGCCATCAGACATGCGACTGTAATATGCGAATGGCAGAGATTAATTAAAAAAACAAGATAGATATATAATAGCTATGGGAGTTGGCATATTGAACAAAGCATAATAAATTTGTCTCTATATTTGTCTCTTGTTGATATATCCCTACTTCCACACATGATTGTATAAGGATATCTTTTCTATGAAAGAATTACTAAATGATTTATTGGAAAAAGGTCGAAAAATATTTCACTTGGACCTCTGAGACAACCATTCTTGCCAAGTCTATATATCCATAGTTTTTCAACCAATTCTCTAATATATCAATTTTATAAAGTAGTAGCCACTTTGTTTTCCAGAAGGAAAAAATTTATATATCAGTAATGGTTGTTTTTCTTGTATTTTCATTTACAGTGAATCTTCTACTTGACTTAGTTATAAATATGCTTTTCATTAGTCATCCTCATGTGGTGTGCCAATTATGATTATATTTTCAATAATAGATAATAAATGGAACTACAGTTTTTTTTGGGGCTAACTATGGTTGACTTAGTTATAACTAAGTTTTTCATTAGTCATATGAATTTTAGGTTTTTATCTTATGCTTGAATAAATATTCTTATTAATGTATCAAGAATACCGCTAGCAGCAGTAGGTTGAACCTACATACATAAATCTTGGGTTTTTAGTCTGGCAGTAGAACCTGTTACATGTGGCTGCATCTTCAGGCAAGTATGTAAATTAATTTCTATTCCAATTGCTCTCTAAAATATTTAGTAGCTCGAAGCAGTGTCTCAATAGAGAGTATTTAGTAGTCTTTAAAGCTTAGCAGAATAATCTTGAGCTCAATAAGGTCTTAGTTTTTCACCTTAAAGGAAAATAAATAAGCATTTAACAATGTATAAATCAGAGCCTTGGATTAAATTAGGCACCTTGGACACCGAAATTTGGTTCAGTCTATGCAGCAATTATTGGATAATTACTCATTCCACAACTTTTTCAGGTTTTAGGATTGATCCATTCAAATTGATGTAAGGCTTCGCCCATGAATTTGTTTTAATATATCTATTGCAATCCCAAAAACTAAGGCTCTAAGAAAATTTTGGATGTTTGATTTTACGTGCATTCTCAGTGAATTTAATTATGAATTTGAAACAAATAAAGTTTTAACCAAATTTTGTGTGTTTGCCTCTATGCACATTCAAACATTTTTTGTCGATAGAGAAGATAGAAGGGGAAACACAAAAATATTCTTCTTGTTTGATATGTATTTCAAATAAACTCAAAATATGTGACTCAATGATAAAGAATATCATTTTCAGAAAATTTTCATGTTTAAAATATCTTAGGGTTCAGCCTTGAATGATCGAAAGCCACCGTCATTATTTCAAGCTAGGCATATTGAAAGCTAGAATAAGTAAGTGGACTCGATGGGGAAACGATAATTTAACGGTTGTGAGAGTCCCCAAATTGTCAAACAGGGTGGCAACAGGGCCCCAACACAAAGTCTTTTCTCATCCCCAAGACAACTGACATCATTCCTACAAAATAGGGCCTAGAGATGAAATCTCCTGCTTCATCTGCTCACCGAAGTTGGTGAAAGTCTGGGTCACTTTAGCATAGAAAGAATCAATGTTCTGAACATGTTGCTGAGACTTTGAAACAGTGTCACAGGTGGATAGGAAGAGGATTTATTTTATAAGTTGTGTGAACAGATTCAATATAAAGTTATTTGGACTCTAACAAGTCTATAAACGTGTAACGCAAATATTTGATTCCCTTGCTCTTCCCTATGGTTGTTCTTTCTTTGGACTCTAACAAGTTTATATACTTGTAGTGCAGATATTTGATTCCCTTGATCCTTCCAGTGGGTGCTTTTTCTTTGGACTCTAACAAGTCTATATACTTGTGGCAAAAATATTTGATTCCCTTGCTCTTTCATGTGGTTGTTCGATATCCGTTCAATTCATAGGTCAGGTACAAGTCTCAACTACTATCTTGATAAACCACATTTGCATCTTCATATGCAGAAGCAAGCCCCTTTGAACCCAAGTAAATAATCTACTCGAGGTAGGGACTTGCTGCCCTGCAGCTCCGAAAACAAAATTATGTTTGTCATTTTGATTGGCAGTCTTCTTATTAATATAATCTGCCTCGTTTAGGGATCAAAAACCTTTTTCCATCACAAAATGAACTCTTTATTGCATTCATTCATTGGTTATGCATCCTCCATGAAGTCTAGGAAACTATCGTACCACTTGAACTACCTCATAATGATTAGTGAACGAACGCAATGGGGTTTTGTATTGGCTTTTATATTATGCTTTTCTTTTGAAAGTTACTTTTGATAGAATGGATGCAAAATGAAATATACTTATCCATTAGGTTGTATATGCATCATTTCGTCATGTTTCAAATCATGTGCTATGTATGTTAGGGTATTCAATTTCGAGCACTTATTTGTTTGGGGATGGATACTATCATTAATATTATATAGGTATCATTTTGGAAATTGATTTTTTCTTTTTTTTAGCTATAAAATATTTTTATCTGAAAAGTATGATATATATATATATATATATATATATATATATATATATATATATATATATATATATATATATATATATATATATTATTTAGTTGATTTTTTTATATTGTAATTTTTTTTTTTTTTTTTTTTTTTTTTCAGTAAAACTATGCTAATATATTATGTACAGAAGAAAAAATTTACATCGGATCAAAACAGAGAGAACGAGGCACCGGGAATATCATCCGGGAGCAGCTTAGGCCAATCAAAAGAGCTAGCCCATGCAGGGGTGCTAAACAGAAAATCTAGACCATTCAAAAGAGCTATCCCACGCAGGGGTGCCAACCATAAATCTAAATTATCCCACGCAGGGGAGACTGACATTATCCAGCCCATCAACAAAGTTTCTAGGACACAAAAAAAAGCACAGATGCCAAAACTAAGCTAATACAGACAACATTAGAGACCAAAAGACCAGACAGAAGAGCCATGTAGACCTTGAGCTCGGGCATCGCTATTCTTCCAGTTGCACCTCCTCTACCCGGCACCAACCGTATGCCTCCCTCTCTGCAGCAGTGGGGGCAGTGTCCATATGGATATCTTCTGCTTCGCTGGTCCGCGCCCTTTGATCCAACATGCTTTTTGATACATTCTCCAGGCCTGTGGCAGGACCCTTTATTTCTTTCTCCGGGCCAGTATCAGGATCCTTTGTTTCTTGCACTGTGCTGTCAGCTTTCCCCTGCCCACGATCGTCCAGAGAGTCATTGTCTTCCTAGGAAGTTTCAATGAACAGAACTGAAACGTGCGCACTGATCTGGGGGCTATTCATGGAACTGCTAAAGTTAAAAATAGCAGAGCCGAAGGCGGGCAAGGAAGCCGAGCTCGAAGCACCAACATCCATGAATTGACTTGAATGAAGGGGATTAGCTCCAGTGGAGCGAATGCTATGGCAATGACAACAGTGGGCGGAAGTATCAGCAACGGGAGTGTGAGAGGTTCCTCCCCTAGAGGTGCCTCGACGACTAAGCATGCGCTGTCGAGGTCTCACCATCCTTGCAGGGATCGAGGGGAAGAGATCCAAACAGACAGTAGAATAACCCAAACAGACAGCGTGAGGAACAGACTGCAGAATAACCCAAACAGACAGCGTGACGATCCCAGCGGAGACGGAGAGGCAGGGCATCTGAGGTTGCAGAGACCTGCCAGAAGGAAGAACCAGCAACATTCCCTGACCTGACGCAGCGACATGGTTTATAACCTCAGCTACCTCACCTTGGAACGCGCCCACCATAACTGCAACCTCCAAGCGAGCCGAATAGCCGTGCAGGGCATTTACTCTGCTCTGCTGAATAGACTTATACCAGCTACCATTTACGCCTGTGCCAGCATTAGCCCCGACGTCTGCCACGTGATGGCATATGGCCGGCATGTGGCCTGCGGCATACTCCCGTCCCATCCTAACTAACACCCGCATTCGGGGATATTGTAAAATTATTAAAAATAAAATAAAATAATATTAAATTATAAAAAATATTAAAATAATTTTTTTTTATATATATATATATATATATATATATATATATATATATATATATATATATATTTGATGTTCACATAAATTAGTTAATATAAATATTTAAATAATTTATTTTATTATTATATAGCAATATTTTTTAAAATTATAGTATTTAAACATTTTAATGATATTTATTTTGACTTCTAATTACTTTTTCAATTTTTAAAATTGATATGAAGTATGCCATGTCGAAATTTAAGTATTTTATTTATGATTAACAGTGTGTAAAATAGTTTTACAATATTGGGTCATAATATCAACAATAGATGGAGATGGAGAGGTTGGGATGTATATTCATTTTTTATTTTTTTTAATGGTAGCAAAAATTGTCTTTTATTAGATTTTTTTTTAGAAAGGAACACATCCACTCTGTGTTGATCACAAACAAAATTATATACTTTCATCAGTAAAATTTGCCTCTTTGCACAATTAACAAATAATTTTATTTTATAAATATTTAATCATTGAAAACAAAAATTAATGATCTATTTTGTTTTTTTATGTAAATATTAAAATGTATATCTTAAAATTTAGAAAACATATATGTAATTGAAATCAATTGAGAATAAAAGATAAAATACCCCACTCAGATTTAATTCTTGCAAATGCCACAATAGATATTGACAATATTAAATATATATTATATTCTTCATATGAAATATATAATATTATACTAGTAAATAATTAAAATATATATATATATGTGTAAATGTTTTATTTTACTTTCAGTAAATATATAATATATATAAAAAAAATTATTACGTAATTTTATGTTTTATGATTTTAAGTTAAATAAAATTATTAATTGAACTTTTATTTTTTACAAAATTCAATGGTGTTTCGTATTTGATTGTTTATATATTTTTATCTTTATAATAGATTCTTAGAATAAGTAAATGCATATAATATTATGAATTAATACCGTAATAAATCAAATAATAATATCGAGATTTTAAGATAGAAATTTATTATGGATTTTTATAATGTTTCTACTATATTAAAAAAATATTGCAAACAAAAATTACAAATTATTGTTTTGGCTGAAGAAAAGATACTTATTTTTCATAGATTTAAACAAAATTATGTTTGTCATTTTGATCTAGGAATGTGTTCCCTGCCATTTAATGCAGATTCCTCGTATTGGGAACCAGATCCACTAATCAAGGGATTTTGGTGGGGAAAGCTTCCTCCTTTCATGGGGAATGATTCCTAATCATTTTGTATAAGTACCAAGTCGAATTTGCCTCTAAGGGTATATTTTGATTAGTCTTCTTGTGGAGAGAACTCGTATTTTTGCAACTCCATTGTATTTTCTTGCAGTGATGTAATTGTATTGATGAAAATAATTAACATTGGTGTGTTCTTCGGCTTCTAAGTCTTGGCCTCCTCCATAGGACTTTGATTTTCCTTGGGCTTGGCCATCCCAGGATCCTTAGAGCTTCTGTATCATTTTTTTTTATTCTTTTCACTTCTTATTCACATGCATCTCATGTTCTTGTTTCTTTCTATTTTTGCATTTAGTATTAATGATTCCTTGTTGGGTTAAATAGTTGATGTAAGTTATTTTACAGGATCACAAGCATGTTACATCCTTGGAAAGGATTTGGAAGGTCATAGTGATCATTGAGCTAGTTGGATTAGTCTTCTTATTCCCAAATCTATATTTCTGGAACTCCTTTGTGGCAAAGAACAGTAAATTTCTGGTATTTTTTAGAGCATGCTAACAAGCTTCAATCAAGTTGGTTCCACTTGCATTAGATCACAAAACATTCTATTTAATAAAAAAAATTACTCCATTGCATTTGCACTTGATTAGGTTAGGCATTTGATAGATTTACTTGCTCACTAGTTCTCAAATTTCTGGATTTTAGACTACTAATTTTCCGTTATTTAATAAATCTTTCCCATGTATAGATGTATTTCTGGATAGATGTAGACAATAATGTTTGTTTTTGCATGAGCTTCTACATTTCAAGGAGAGCTCATCTCGTTCACCTCATCCAAGCCTCATCCACCCATGTTGTCAATATCCACTAAAATCTCAATCTGAATTCTTGTTTTATAAGCAAAAATTGCAATTTCCATTGTGTAAATCTACCCATCTTTAAGCCCTTTCTTGGGTTATAGGTAGTGTCCACCACCTCCATGCATTATTCTTCCATTATTCACCTTTTCAAAGCTCCATTCCACCTTCTAGACCACTTCCTAAGCTTTTGAACTGGTTTTTTGTAATAAAACAGGGGATCCTGTAGGAACTAGTACATCCTATAGGAAATCTTGGCGTGGCCTGTTTTGAGCCCGAATTGAGAAAAATCATCATTTAAGCTACGATTAGGCCTCTACTTAACCTCAAAACCATCAAAACCATTGTACCCCTCTTCCTCATATTCAATTCTTGCAAATGCCATAATAGATATTAACAATATTAAATATATATTATATTCTTCATATGAAATAAATAATATTGTACTCGTAAATAATTAATATATATATATGTGTGTGTTTTATTTTACTTTCAGTGAATATATAATATATATAAAAAAAATTGTTTATTATGTAATTTTATGTTTTATGATTTTAAGTTAAATAAAATTATTAATTAAACTTTTATTTTTTACAAAATTCAATGGTGTTTTGTATTTGATTGTCTATATATTTTTATCTTTATAATAGATGCTTAGAATAAGTAAATGCATATAATATTATGAATTAATAGCGTAATAAATCAAATAATAATACGGAGAGTTTAAGATAGAAATTTATTATGGATTTTTATAATGTTTCTATTATATTAAAAAAATATTGCAAACAAAAATTACAAATTATTGTTTTGGCCAAAGAAAAGATACTTATTTTTCCTAGATTAAAAGAAAATTATGTTCGTCATTTTGATTAGCAAACTTCTTATTAATATAGTTTTCCTCGTTTAGGGATGAAAACCCATTTTTCCAGCATGGAATGAACTCTTTATTGCATTCCTTCATTGATTATGCATCCTCCATGAAGTCTACGAAACTATATACCACTTGAACTACCTCCTAATGACTAGTGAACGAACGCAGTGGCGTTTTGTATTGGATTTCGCATTATGCTTTTCTTTTGAAGGTTACTTTTGATAGAATGGATGCAAAATGACATATACTTATGCATTGAGTTATATGCGTCATTTCATCATGTTTCAAATAATTTGTTATGTATGTTAGGGTATGTACTTTTGGGCACTTATATTTTTGTGGATGGATACTATCGTTAGTATTTTGGAAATTGAAAATAATTTTGCTATAAAATATTCTATTATATAGATATTATTTTGGAAATTGAAAACAATTTTGTTATAAAATATTTTTCATGAAAAAGTATGATATATTTTTTATTTTATTTAATTGACTCTTTACATTGTAAATTTGTTCTTTAATCTAATTTCTTTTGAAGTTGTTTTATCTCTGAGATAGTAGTAGGTCAGGCTACCAATGCGACAACATCTAAAATAATTTGTTTTGGGGGTTTTTGGTTTTAGTTTTGGAAGACCAATAAATGCTGAAGAATGTAAAATTGAAGAAATTAATCCTTTGGAGTATATTAATACTTCAACAAAGGGTTGCTATAAAGCATTACACACTGATATAGATCAAAATAGTGGTGAGTAGAAGATATAAAAAAATATGATTATCATAGTTTCCAGACTGTAAAACAGAACAATCATAAGTGGGAAAACCTTTTGAACTACGTTCAAAAGATTCAAGGCAATATACTTAAGCTTACACAAGATGCTGATGATTTATTGACTAGAGGGGATTAGCTACATAGAGAGTTTCATTAATCCAATCTCTTTAATAGATGATCACTTTAGGAGCTTATAGAAATCAATTGAAACTCTAATTGTTCCTACTTAGATATTTTTGTAAGTCATAAGCATATGAAGAAATACATAATGATTGGAGAACTGGAAAAACTTACAGGATAACACAAACTATGCAAGACCATATTCTGAATCCTTTGCTTTGTATTAAGGTTCCAGAAAGACCAATTAAATCAAGTGTCTGCAAAAGCTTCCTTCAAAGGTGGCTTCTAGATTCAAAGTAGAACTAACAATCAAGACTTTACAAGTAATGAACTATGAATCTTCAACTCTGAACCCATAACATCTCGAAAAGGGAGTTATTTATACAATAATAGAACTAAGAAATATCCTAAAACTGATTAAGATTTATTCTAAGAAATGGAAAGAACTTCATGTAAGAAGATAGGGGCAGCTATTGAACTGCTTCTTGCTATCCCCTTTTATTCTGGTTGTGCTAGCTTTTCTGTTTGATATTTTGACCTTTTGGCTGCTTTGTTGTTTGTATCCTCTACACTTGATGTTTTCTTCATTTTTATCTTTCATCTGAGTTATTTAAAGTCTGTAACTCTCCTTTGACCCTGCTGAGTAGATTTGACCGCGCATTTAAGGTTTTACTGTGTTTTTTAATAGTAAATCTTCATATTTTCCTTTAAACTATTACGCTGGATTTTTGTTTATAATCCTAGAATAACAGTCCTTACCTACAAAACATAGAAACTTTTATGAAAAACATGGTGACAGAGGAGGTCGTGCTGGATTTTTTGAGCTTTCAAAAGATATCGGAAGGAGTCCAGAGCATATCGGAGGGTAAACAATGGCTTTAATGGCTGCAGAGGCATAATGGAGGTTGCGCTGTAAAAAACAGGCAAACAGAGCAAAATGGCATTAAAACAGTAAAACCGTCTTCTTTTCGGATCATCAGACAAAGCTGAACAATGGTGGAAAGAGTACGGAGGGATTAATTATGGCAGGAATTGCTTAATTACGTTTAAAATCTTGATTAGTGGTTTAAATGAAATTTCAGATCATTTCTTTGTTTACATCAAAAAAACGAATTAACACATAAATCCTTTGCAAAACAAATAATGGCGGATTTGAAATTTTATTAACTCGGGCTAATAATGATATCGAATCCGGGCATAATATCGCATATCGCAATCGGAGTTAGGCGGGGGTAAGCCTTCGCAAAAGAATATGATAATGGGTGGATGCGATGTGAAATGAAATATGACATATAGCTATGCCGGGTCCAGGTCTATCGCAATCGGAGGTCGAAAAGCTGGGAGAAATGGCTTTGGTCAGGACTTGCGACAAGAGGCAGATGCGATGTGGCGACAGACTATAATATATAATGACGTCGAGTCCAGATTCTTATCACGAATCGCATATCGCAATGGCAAAGGGTTATATGTTATCATTGGAACTTTACGATGGGAGCAGATGTGAAATGGGATTAAACTATGCCATATATTGCGTCAGGTCTAGATCATTCATCGCATATCACAATGCGGGGGTGTATGCATGTTTAAAGGATTCTGCAATCCCGTCGATGTGATATTTGTATAGAATGCATAGTTTTATTAATGAAACTAAGGTATATCGGGTTATTATATTAAAGGAGCTAATATATACAGGAAAGAGGATTTTTAAGGGTTTAATACATAAGTTAATGTTAATATGAAATATAGCAGAAAAGGGGAATAATACTAAGTATAATGCTTTTATGAGTTGATTTAACTTTTCATATAAGCATTTATACTTATGGTAAAGATATTTTTATGGTTTTCTGTGTAAAAAGGGATTTTCACATGGAATTTTTACTTGTCCTAGGTAAAAAGGGTTTTGTCCATAGGAAAAGGGATTTTATGGAAATGAATGATTATGAATGTATGAAGGGGAAATTAGTAAATATATGAATGAATAAGGATGAGGGAGGTTAATTATTTGATGTTGTAGACCTTCATTTGCTTTGTGTAATTGTCTCGTGGACATAGAAACATGATAAATGTACATTTTGTCCAATCAACAATTAAACTTCTGCAACCTTTCTCTGCTTACTCTTTGCTTATTCTATCATTTTTTCCTTCACTTAATGGATGCATTTAAGCTAGCAAACCCTTATCCTTTCTTCTTATTTAATAGAAACAAACTATCTAATTCTACCCTTATAACATCCAAGGGCTCAGGTTAAACTAACGAGCACCTTATTATTCTCTACCTAACTACTGATCTGGCAAGATTAAATAGTTTGGCCAGATCTTTTATTCTCTAACTATAACATCAAATTTAAAGCATGAAGTAGTCAAGATTAAACTATTTGACTATCGTGGGTTGTGGCATTTAAGACAAGCTGCACACAACCATTATTTTGCAGAAACAGAGTAGTGGCATTTAGACTTTCTCACTTTCCAAGTCTATTTGTTTTCTTTCTACCTATCATTTTATTTTTGCCTTGATTTTTTAGAGCATCTAACCTAGCATTTTCTTTGATATGGACATCATCATCAAAATATTTTTTAAACTAATATTTTATTCACTATTGTTATGTCCATATACTAACTTAACATTTTTTGAAATATTCTATCTAATCAAAACCAAAAAATGCTACAACACTGGCTCCATCTGGGGACTACTTTCTCCTATAGAATGCAGAGAACCTATAGATCCATGTGCCTTCTCCATGGGCTATGGAGTCCTTGCTGTAAAAAATCACACTGACATCTTCGAAAGAAAAGAAAACCAAAGTATCTACAATGAAAACTATTTCAACTTCTTAGTACTGAATGCAATGTTTGAGAAATCTTCCATTTACCGGATAAGTGGAATATAGCCCCTCAAGATTTTGCAGCACAAAAGTGTTGTTACCCTTCACTTCGACAATTGCTAAAGATACAAACCATAGATTATCGAATCTGACATGCTTTCCTTTCTCTTCTCTCCTGGCATCCCATCTTAGAACTATATCACCTTCCTAAAAGTCCCTTTTCCTAGCTCTTCTATCAAACAAGACCTTCATCTTATTCTGATATTTCTACAATTTGTATTGAACTTCATCTCTATTCTCATTAAGTTAAATAATCTGATTTATTCTTCTAGAAAAATCATCAGGTTCATCTGTTGCATCTTGCAGAAATTCTAAAAGAGGGAAAGCCAAATTGGTAGGGAAGATTGCATCTTTCCCGTAGACTAATTGAAATGAAGATTTACCAGTTGAACTCTTTCGAGTAATTCTGTTTACCCATACTACATAAATCAAATATGAATCCCATCTCTTCTTATGATCAACTAGATTCTTTTTTTATTATCTTTACCAAGCTTCTGTTTGATGATTCTGCAAGGCCATTAACTTGAGGGTAGTATGGAGTTGAATGATCTAAAAGAATCTGATATTTCTGGCAAAAGTCAATCATTTTAACACTAGAAAAAGTTGTTGCATTATCAATGATAATTTGAGTTGAGCAACCAAATCTAGCTAAGATATTCTCCTCAATAAACTTAATTACTATTGCATCAGTAGCATTTCTGATTGGAATTGCTTCCACCCATTTAGTAAAGTAATATGTTGCAGTGAGGATCCATCTATGCTGATTACTTGAAGTGGAGTGAATCTCTCCAATAAAATCTAATCCCCATTGAGAAAAAGGAGTTGAAATTATTCATGGAATGAGTGGAAGAGCTGCTAATTTCTATTTTCCAGCAAACATTTGGCAAGGAACACAACCTCTTATCTTTGCCCCTACTTGTAAAAATAATGTGGGCCAATAAAATCCTCCCCTTAGAATCTTGTATGCTGTAGCTCTCCAAGCATAATGTCCCCCAAAAAATCCTGTATGAAACTTATCAATGATCCCTTTAGTTTTAGATTCTGTTAAACATAATAACAAAATGTTGAGTGGATCTTTCTAGTATAAATTTGCATTAATAGTGCAATACTTGACTGATTTTAAATTAAAAGTTTTACACTAGGTTTTGGAGAACGATGATGGATACTCAAAATTGATCAAGAAATTTACAATATCTTGATACCAGTTTGACAAAAAATATTTTTCATCAATGTGTATAGGACTGATCTGCTCTGAAGGTAGAGGTTCTTGTGGATTCTCTCTTCTAGGATGAAGGGAAGGTTCTTGTGGATTCTCTCCTTCTGCAATGACACAAGGTTCTTGTGTATTTTTCCCTTGTATTTCCAAAATAGAGTTGATTCCAAGTACTTTGTAGTTGGATTCAGCTATAATCTTAGCTAATCCTTGACATTTTACTAGCTTGGTAGTCTTGATAGTTAGATCAAATTCTAGAATTTGAGTGATCCATCTACCTCTTCTCCCATTGGTGTCTGGTTAGGTTAAGACAATTTTGACAACACTATTTGGGACATAAGCAGTAATAGGTGAGTGTAAGACATACATCCTTAATGATTTTAGGGCTTGAATAAGGACATAGGCTTACTTCTCAATGATGTCATACTTCAGCTCAGCATCTCTCATAATCTTGCTGAAAAAGGCTATGGGTTGGTCATGGGAATCTTGATTTTTCTATAATAAAATAACAACAAGGGTTGTTTCATAAGAAAAAGAGAAAATAATAAATGGCTTACTATAATCAAGGTAGGCTAAGGTGGGAGCTTCAAAGATGGCCCTTTTCAGTTGTTCAAATGTATGCCTAGAAGAAGGAGTCCATTTGACTTCATGATCCTTTCAGAGCATGTATGTTATATCCTTCACTATCTTTGCATAATTTGGAATAAATCTCCTTAGAAAATTAATCTTGCCTAGAAAAGCTTGAATCTCCTTTCTGTTTCTAGGCAAGGTCAATGTTTCTATGGAAAATACTCGTTTAGGATCAATTATTACTCCCTCCTTTGAAATTATGTGGCCCATCAGTTTTCCTTGTTTGACAACAAATAAGGATTTGTTAGGGTTCAATGATATTCCAAATTTTCTACACCTATCATAAACCTTCATCAAGTGCTTTAAATGTTTCTGATTAGATTTAGAAAAAAAAGTTATGTCATCAAGATAAATAACAAAAAATTTATTTACCTGGCCCATAAAAGTGATGTACATAGCTCTCTAAAACATTTCTCCAGCATTTGTTAAGCCAAATGGCATCCTTGCGTACATGAATGTACCCTAGGGTGTAGTAAAAGTTGTTTTCTCTCTGTCTGTTGTATCAATGTTCACTTGATTATAACTTGAAAAACCATCAAGCATAGAAAGTCTTTGTGCTCCTGAAACCATTGGCAATAACTGGTCCATTTTGTGCGAAGGATAATTATCTTTTAATGATACCTTGTTAAGATTTCTAAAATCCACGCAAAGTCTTATTTCTCCATTTTTCTTTCTAACAGGAACTAGATTTGTAACCCAATTAGAATATCTAAGAGGGAGGATGATTTTGGCATCTAACATTTTCTTAATTTCTCTTTCTATAGTTGGTAGAAGAGCTGGATTTATTCTTCTAAGATTCTGTTGATATGATTTTGCTTCTGGCTTCAGAGGAATCTTGTGCCATATTAACAATGTATCATAGATTTTCAAATTAGCATAAGTCCAGACAAAAACATCCTTATAATTTTGCAGTAATTTAAAATAATGAGCTTTGATTTTTGGGTCTAGAGATGCACACAATTTGATGTTTTTAATGTCTTTATCAGTTCCAACGTTAATTTCTTCTATGTCATCTTTTGAAGAAATGGACTGCGGGTTTTGAAAAACATCATTTTGATCAAATAATTTTTCTAAAGGAATGAGTCCCTTTGGAATAAAATTATTTGATAATTGAATAATGTTGTGATTAGCAATCTGGGCTTTAAAATCTGAAGTATCATTCCCTTTTGCATTTTCATTTATTTCATCTCTATCTTCATCAATTTGCAGAAATGAGAAATCATCCACTACCTACAGAAATGATATCAGTTGTTCATCATCTTCAAATATTTTCCAATGTTTCAGATTATCTAGGATAGATGGCCTATATTTGACTTGTATCTTATAGAGTACATCAGTCTGATCATGAATTTTAAAAGCTCTAGTAGAGATGGCTAAGGCATTTCCGTGAATTTTCTGATCTCTAGCAATGTGAGTCAAATTAAAAGCATCAAATAAGTTTCCACTGAATCCCATATCTCATTTCTATAGGACCTAAGTCTAGGTTGCTTGGTTTGGCAAACATTCTTTACTTACTTAACAATAAGTTTAGAATCGGTAAAAACACTTAAGTTCTTAACTTTTAGGCTTTTGGCTAACTACAATCCTAAAAGGAAAGCTTCGTATTTAGCAACATTGTTAACTTTGAAATCTAATTTACATGATTGAGTTATATTTTCTTTTTGAGGTGAAATTAAAACTACACCAGCTCCTGCCCCATCTTTTGTGCAAGAGCCATTAAAGAATAGTTTCCAAATATCAGTTTGGTTTGGTTCAGCACTTTCAACTACTTCTTTAGTCTTAACATGAGTTTTATGTTGGCTTGAAGGGAGCTGAAAATAGCCAAAGTCTTTATCTATTCCATAAATTAGATAGTTCCTTTGCTGGTCAGTCTTACAAATAGTATGTACAAATCTCACCTCTCTATATAATCTCAACTGCTCTCCTCCATAAACAAGAATAGTAGCATATGGCATGTCCATCTATAGAGTTCCCCCCTACTTTGGCATAGCATGACCTAGAAAGGAGCATTCCAAACTTGGGAGGGATATATGTGACAAAAATATCAAGTACTACACTCTTTACTAGAATATGGGCAAGGGTAACTACTAGATCGTTAATCAGACCTAAACAGGGCACCCTTTTGGAATCAAAGGTGTATAGGTCATGGTAGGATTTAGTGATATCGAGTTTCAAATGGTCCATGATCGATTTTGGCATAAGGTTGTGTGATGCTCCTGAATCAAGCATACAATTGTATAACATGGAGTCATTTGTTTTAAGAGTTACATAGAAAGGAGACACTATCTCATCTATCAGGTCTGAACTACGGCCAAAGACTACTGCTAGTTTTCATCTTGTAGACTTATGACATCACCTTCATCATCAACCGAGGTATATTGAATCCATTTAGTGACTTGAATTTTATAACCATGTTTTTTAGAAAATTTTGACAATGGAATTGGGATCTTAACCCTCTCCAATTCTTTTTCAACATTAAATGCATTCAAAATGTTTTTACCAGCTTGGGAAGTATCAATTGACTCATCTAATGGCTGAATAAGAGTTGTTTGAGCTTCAATAGTTTTGGTACGTGGTTCAATTATTGGAGTTTCCTTTGGAGGTCACCCAGGACTAGGTTTAGGTCTAAGATCATACCTCTTATTTAATTCTGCAATTAAAAATTTAGAAAAAGCATGATATTTAGATACTTGTGCAGCTTCCTAATCCTATTGAACTTGATTCTGTTGTGAGAGAGGAATGATGGTTGTTTGATTGGAAGAAGAATACATTCTATTAATATCTTTATTAATTGTCATAGTAGTATCATCAGGTTGTTGGTCATCTATTAGTAGAGGAGTAGGAACCTGTTGATCATTGGTAGGTCTTCGAAGAATTTGTAGTGGTTGGTTTCTTCTATATTGATTTTGATTTTGGTTTTGAGGTCTAGCAACTATTTTTTGTATGGTCCTAGGTTGGGTCTCAATATTTGAAATCCTATTTGATAGGTTTCTAAGAAGAGTTGTTATTTCATCTATTTTTGAGTCTTCTGATTTATTCTTAGAGGAACTAGAGGCTTCTTGAACAGATTTTAGTTTCTTTTGGCCTTTTCTTCCTTAACTTTTAAAGAAGTTGAGGCTGCCCTATTTGCTTCTACTTATATAGCATTTGTTTGCATATCTTCAAGAGTTCTTAAAGTTCTCTCGTGTAGCATAACAAAAAATTCATCATCAAAAGCTTTAGAAAATATAGACTTCGCTGCCGCTACAGGAGGCTTACAATCAATAGGCATTTTGTGGTAGAGTTTCTTGAATCTCCTGATGAAATCTGAAACTAGTTCATCGAAGTTCCTTTTAAGCTCTTCAAATTCTATGAGGAAGTAAAGAGGATCCTTTTTGACACCCCACTGATTTTTAAATATGGTTGTAAGCTCTTCCCAATTTCTAATGGTCGCTGCTGGTAACTGTCTAAACCAAATCCTCACATTTCCCTCAAGTGATTGTACAAACAATCTCATACAAACATTCTCTTTCTCAATATTAATATTGTCTGCAAAACCTAGGAAAGCTTGAAGGTGGTCCTCAGCTGATGGACCAGTTTCTCCATTGTACTTGGGAAGGTATTTTAAATGCCCAGCTCGGAATGCCTCAAGGTTATTAGGTAAGACTACGGCAGCATATCTAGCCAATACAATAGGTCGAAAAGCCATGACAGCAGGCGGTGTATGTGGTGCTTGAGGTATATGAGATGCTTGAGGTGTATGAGGTTGTCCATGTGGAGTATGAGGTGTTTGTGTGGATGTAGAGGATGAAGAAGAAGTAGAGAAAGAAGATGGTGATTTAGGGTTAGATAAACTAGTCGGAGGTGAAGGAGGAGGAGATCTCCTGAAAGACTTCAAAGGAGTCTTAAGAACTAGCTTTGGGACCTGTAAAGGAATACCTTATTTTGTTTCAAAGAGAGGATTGCAATATGTAGAAAAGGTCTCCTCAAATTGTTTGGAAGAAGAAGCTTCAGGTCAGTCATAAATGGAAGGAAAATGATAGGTGGTAGGGGATATGAAATCTATGGGTTTATATTCTAGTAGATTAACACCCAACTCAGATTTAGTTTTAGGTGATCCTGGAGGTAGTATGGGTATTGGATGAGATTCTAATGAATGAATAAGGTATGCTGACTTAAAATCAACTCCTCTATTTAGAAGTTCAGCAACCCTAGGTGACAAATGGTAGTAATCAGGATCAGATGGGATATTACTATAGGGGTCAAATGATTCTACATCTTCATATTTTAGGATTGAAGAGGAAGAAGAAGACGATCGATGTTGTCCCCTTTTAGAACCGGCTTTTCTCAGAAGCCTTTCAGGATTTGACAGAGGTTTAACTATGTTAGCTTTTAAATGAGATCTGGTATGTTTATAAGGTGCCTGCTTGGGATTATGGAGTCTCCAAGGTGAATGATTTTAACCTTTCTAAACCTTTAATCAACTTTAAAGGAAAAGAATGAATGAATATCGTTGCCCCAAGGGAAACGTTACTGAAATTTGAATCCCCCGCAATGGTGCCAGTCTGATGTTGTACCTCTGAGATAATAGTAGGTCAGGCTACCAATGCTAGAGCATCTAAAATAATTTGTTTTGGGGGTTTTTGTTTTTCGTTTTGGAAGACCAATGGATGAAGATGAATGTAGAATTGAAGAAATTAATCCTTTGGGGTCTATTAATACTTCAACAAAGGGCTGCTATAAAGTATTACACAGTGATATAGATCAAAATAGTGGTGAGTAGAAGACGACATAAAATATGATTATCACAGTTTCCAAACTGTAAAACAGAACAATCATAAGTGGGAAAACCTTTTGAACTACATTCAAAAGATTCAAGGAAATATACTTAAGCTTACACAAGATGATATTGATTTATTGATTATAGGGGATTAGCTACACAAACAGTTGCATTAATCCAATCTCTTTAATAGATGATCACTTCAGGAGCTTATAGGAATCAATTGAAACTCTAATTGTTCCTACCTAGATATCTCTGTAAGTCATAAGCATATGAAGAAATACATAATGATTGAAGAACTGGAAAAACTTACAGGATAACAAAAAATGTGCAACACCATATTCAGAATCCTTTTCTTTGTATTAAGGTTCTAGAAAGACCAATTACATCAAGTGTCTGCAAAATCTTCCTTCAAAGGTGGCTTCCAGGTTCGAAGTGGAACTAACAATCAAGACTTTACAACTAATGAACTATGAATCTTCAACTCCAAACCCATAGAATCTTGAGAAGAGAGTTATTTATACAATAATAGAACTAATAAATATCCTAAAACTGATTAATATTTATTCTAGGAAAGGAAAACATCTTCATGCAAGAAGATAGGGGTAGCTATTGAACTGCTTCTTGCTGTCCCCTTTTATTCTAGTTGTGTTGGCTTTGCTGTTTGATAATTTTCCCTTTTGGATGCTTTGTTGTTTGTATCCTCTACGCTAGTTGTTTTCTTCATTTTGATATTTCATCTGAGTTCTCTAAACTCTGTAACTCTCCTTTGACCCTGGTGAATAGATTTGACTGTACATTTTAGGTTTTACTGTGTTTTTCAACAGTAAATCTTCATATTTGTCTTTAAAATATTACGCAGGCTTTTTGTTTATAAACATGGAACATCAGTCCTTACCTACAAAACACAGAAACATTTAAGAAAGACATGGTGACAGAGGAGGTCGTAAACAATGGATTTAATGGCCGCAAAGGCATAATGGAGGTTGCGCTATAAAAAACAGGAAAACAGAGCAAAATGGCATTAAAATAGTAAAACAGTCTTCTTTTCGGATCATCGGGCAAAGCTGAACAATGGTGGAAACAGTACGGAGGGGTTAATTATGGCAAGAATGGTTTAATTATGTTTAAAAATGTGATTAGTGGTTTAAATGAAATTTTGGGTCATTTCTTCATTTACATCGGAAAGACGATTGAACACAGAAATCCTTTGCAAAACAAATAATGGCGGATTTGAAATTGTATTAACTCGCGCTGATAATGATATTGGATTTGAGAATAATATCGCATATCGCAATCTGAGTTAGGTGGGGGTAAGCCTTCACAAAAGAATATGATAATGGCCAGACGCGACGTGAAATGAAATATGACATATAGCTGTGTCGGGTCTAGGTCTATCACAATCGAAGGTCGAAAAGCGAGGAGAAATTGCTTTCTTCGGGACTTGCGACAAGAGGCAGATGCGATGTGGTGATAGACTGTAATATATAATGGCGTTGGGTTTGGATTCTTATCGCGTGTCACATATCATAACGACGAAGGGTTATATGTTATATTTGGGACTTTGCGATGGGAGCGGATCCAAAATGGGATTAAATTATGCCATGTATTGCGTTGAGTCCGGATCATTCATCGCATATCGCAATACGTGGGTGTATGCATGTTTAAAGGGTTATGCAATCCCACTGATGCGATATTTGTATAGAATACATAGTTTTATTAATAAAACTAAGGTATATTGGGTTATTATATTAAAGGAGCTAATATAAACAGGAAAGGGGATTTTTAAGGGTTTAATACATAAGTTAATGTTAATATGAAATATCGCGAAAAAGGGGAATAATACTAAGTATAATTCTTTTATGAGTTGATTTAACTTTTCAAATAAGCATTTATACTTAGCGTAAAGATATTCTTATGGTTTTTTGTGTAAAAAGGGACTTTTCCATGGAATTTTTACCTTTCCTAGGTAAAAAGTGTTTTGACCATAGGAAAAGGGATTTTATGGAAATGAATGAATATGAATGTATGAAGGGGCAGTTACTAAATATATGAATGAATGAGGATGAGGGAGCTTAATTAATTGATGTTGTAGACCTTCATTTGCTTTGTGTAATTGCCTCCTAGACATAGAAACATGATAAATGTACATTTTGTCCAATCAACCATTAAACTTATGTAACCTTTCTCTACTTACCCCTTGCTTATTCTATCATTTTTTCCTTCACTTAATGGGTGCATTTAAGCTAGCAAACCCTTATCCTTTCTTCTTATTTAACAAAAACAAACTATCTAATTCTACCCTTATAACATCCAAGGGCTTAGATTAAATTGATGAGCACCTTATTATTCTCTACCTAACTATTGATCTGCCAAGATTAAACAGTTTGGCCAGATCATTTATTCTCTAACTATAACATCAAATTTAAACCATGAAGCAGTCAATATTAAACTATTTGACTTTCATGGGTTGTGGCATTTAAGACAAGCTGCGCAGAACCATTATTTTGCAGAAACAGAGGAGTGGCATTTAGACTTGCTCACTTTCAGAGTTTATTTGTTTTCCTTCTACCTATCATTTTCCTTTTGCCTTGATTTTTTAGAGCAGCTAACCTAACATTTTCTTTGATATGGACATCATCATCAAAATATTTTTTAAACGAACATTTTATTCACTATTGTTATGTCCATATCCTAAATTAGAATTTTTAAAAATATTCTATCTAATCAAAACCAAAAAGTGCTACAATAGAAGTACAAGGTACAATGTGGATAGTAGTTTCCTCATCATTAATACTACATAAATATCATTTTGGAAATTGAAAATATTTTTTCTATAAAATATTTTATTATATAGATATTATTTTGGAAATTAAAAATAATTTTGTTAGAAACTATATATATATATATATATATATATATATATAATTGACTCTTTACATTGTAAATTTATTCCACAATCTAATCTCTTTTGAAGTACAAAGTGCAATGTGGATAGTAGTTTCCACTCCATCTTCTAGCATTCAATCTATTTATAAGTTCATTTCCCAAAAATAAATTCAATTTTTTTGTAGTCACATATTGTTGGTAAATTTTAATTTCCCAACCAAATGCTAATCTCCATTGCTTGTAAATCTTTTTAGGTGCGTGTTAGATGTTCACAAGCTATCATGAAAATTTTAGTTAAAACTTAACCTTATGTTCTTATAGTTATATTAGTACCACAACAAGGATTAATTATAAATTATGGGATCTAATATATTTAGAGTTTTATGTGAGTCTATTCAAGTTATTGATCTAGGTTAGTAATTTTTCCTATCTAGATTTTATGCAATAACTAACCTAATTTTTGGTGGACATTAACTACGGTAACCCTATTTAGTTACATGAATTAAGAATATCCTATGTTGGCTATAACACTCTTGGATTGAAGTTTAACCGCATTTAATGACCATTTTATTTATATCATACTACATTAAGTATATTATAACTATAAAAAAAATCAAATGCAAAAATTATAATGAGATCTTATAATCAATCTATTATTTTTGAATTCAAGCTTCTGTGATCTATAACTTGTTAATTCAAGAATATTTTCGGAAAAATTCACATTGAAAATATTTGGTCGACACGTTTCCAACTAGTGAGTGTAGTTCATCTTCAGAACAAAATGAAGAGACAAATCTCAGAAAAAAAATAAATTAACAATCTATTATTTCTTATATACTTAGTTTTTTCACATATAATAATTTTATTTATTTAATTAATAAATTTATCACATACTCTCCTTGTACCTAACATATAGGTATAAATAACAATTACATTAAAATACAATTTTGAAACAATGCCACAAATAACAATAACACAATATCCGTTGGTTTTAGTACACAGACCCGTATATTTATTTTTCTTTTTTGAAAACCAATAATAGTACATCCATTATTCATGTATCATTATAGACATGGTAAGAAAATACCATTCACATTACAACTATAATTAACATAACCCATAATCTAACCACCTAAACCAAATCATCATGGTATAAATATTGTGTTTTATGAATGGGGCTCATCAGCCTACACAAAAGCATAATACAATTTAGTAATATTATCATATCGCAAAACAAATATCAAATTTCTTTATTTTTAAATAATCACCATTGGTGATATCAATTATCATTCGCTTCTCTTGGATTTATGACAGTTGGTTCTACCACTGGGGTCTGGCAACTCTCCAAAAAATCTTGTGGCATTCATCGCCCCAAGGACGTGAACAGTTCATAATGGACCTGCATTGCCATACTCCAAGTTATGATAACAACAACTCACAGTAATTATCTGCTCCGTTAAGAATTTTACCATGAGGATGGCCTCACTATAACTGAGGGCTTTTTCACTGAAACAGAAACACTCGTCATATGGGAGGGATCTAGAGTATAACAAAGGTTAAATTGTATAGGTTGAATAGATTGAAACCGATAAAGAGTTTCATTGTTAACAGTGATACCTTTCTCTCTGATATTTTGCGCAACGATGGTATTCGGTGGACAGTGGACAGATGTCAACATCAGTATCGTTGCACCTTTAATCTATGTTTCTGCATATTGGATTCATTTACATCGTCAAGAATTATAACCATCATGAAAATGACATACTTCAAGTTATTCAGGTAAACATCAATCCAATTCTGAAACCTAAACACAATTATCTCAAATTTTGTGTTACAAGATGTGCATTCTAGGAAAGTTTAAGAGTCCGTACTAGGTCTACTATGAAAAAACACTTTCACCAATTAGAGACTTGCGAATCCGGACTAGTACGAGTAATAATAAGAACGACACACAATTTCACGCTTTGCTTCATATTATATCTCAAGGGTTGGCTTGACTATTTAAAGTAACGGTGTTCAACCACAAAAAGTCATAGCATCTATGTATTTTATGCCCTAAGGTGGGAACAATGTTTAAGTAATGCATCGAAACTATGCCATGGCTACTGTATGGAAATTTTCAGTTATTTACTCTCCGTATTTTCGAGTCACAGTAGTGTTATAAATTATGTCTCCTACATGTGGAAAGAAGAGAGTGCACTCAATTCAAAGAATGGTGTTGGTATCTAATCAATATATGGTTGATTCTATAGGCCATGTAAGGCCAACCAACGTGTCCCGTAAGGCTGTTTCAAAGAGGAAGTATAGCAAGCTCTTGCATTGCCAATCCCTTTAACGGTTCAGTTTTTGGATTCACATTTCTATTATGGTGAAGCCTCTATCACTTGTGGAGGTGGATTGTGATGACATTGTTGTTGGTAAAGAAGGGGTAAGACAAAGAAGCAGGAGAAAAGATGTGATGGAAAAAGAGTAGAAACAATCATGTATGGTTGTGATTAACTCAAAGAAGCAGCAAAAGATGAAATGACAAAGGAGTAACAAGGGAGCAACAACAAGGAATAATATAGAAATAGGAAAGGACCAGCAACACGTAACACTAAAGGAGCAACACTAAGGAACAACATAGGGGCATCGAAAGAGAAACTATGTGAATAAGGCTTTTGAGCTTGGGATGTTGATGAGCTGATTATGTTTGCTTATGTTGTTGTATGGATATGATGTGCTAGGGTCCTCTAGCTCCCAAGCTGTCCTCACAAACCCTTTTTTCCAAGGGTAGCAATTACTTGCTAGCACAAACTCTAATGCCAGTACCCCCGCAGGGGGCAACCAAGAAGAGGAAAATTCATCAAATGTATACATGATGAGTTTGCATATCGACATCACTACATGATCGCGTGATTACGGTGAATCAGAATCATCTACGGCTAAGTATACTTTTGATGCCTCAGAGCCACTCCATATTGAGAGGCCCTTTTTTGAGTCTATACCTCAGATGCCGAAAGGCTGCACGAAGTGCTCGACCATTAACCCTAATGCTAGGGCGGCCTAGAGCTACTCGATTGTAGAAGATCTGGCTCAGAGTCCTAGTGTTATGTCAGCATTAGAGGTACTCCAGTCATGCCCCACTTAGAGAAGTGCATTACTCTCGGCAATCAGAGAAGTAGTTCCAAAAAATTCTCTTCTGCTCACTTTTGATATCTCAAAAGTAAAAAAGAGACTCCCCCATCATATGGCTTTCTAGATAAAGTCTACATATCGAAAGACCAACATCATTTGAATTGTTATTGATGAGAGAGCTTCCACATGTGTGATGTCCATGTCATGTTGGAAGGCCATTGGATTGCCTCAAGTTGTTCCTTCGCCAACTCTATTGACGGTATTTGATGGAAATTCTCATAGGCTGCATGGGATTATTCCATCCTTTACCATCTGTGTTGGGGGAAAGGTAGTAAATATTGAGGTGGCGAATATGGATTACAACCTCCTCTTAGGAAGGAATTATATTTATGAGATGGATGCCATAGTTTCATCATTATTTTGCATCCATTGTTTTCCTCATGAGGGGAGGATTGTAAAAGTTGATGAAATTGACTATTCTCCAAGTGACTCCCATGCATCTTCTGATTCTGCTATTCCATTAGTGGATAATCCCAAGCAACCTATATAGAATCTAGGAGTGAGGATGTACTCTTATTTAATGGGTATTTTTTATCTTCCAGCTCCTTCAGATAGAATCAATGTTATTTCATTGTCCAAGGGACCTTCTCGAAGAGAGTTCTTTTGAACTCATTATTTTCAGACCCTTGGCCCTTAACTTCATCTAACACCACATTAGATGGAGGGAAGGTAGGTGGAATGGAACATGCTATGTCTGCAGCAGAAATTTCTTATCAGTCCATTGTTAATTTTGTAGACTTCCATTCTATTCCTTTCTCACCAGAGGAGTTAGATGGAGATGTGGCTCTGGCCTGGACCCTTGATTCAACTTCAGCTCAGGATTGCTTAGATATAGTCTTACCATCTGGGGAAGAAATCCTAGAAGCAATGATGGGTGTTGATAGACCATGGGATGATCTACATCATTATTCATATTTCCTCCCTCATTTATAGGAAATTGAGTCAAGTTTGTTAAGTCCTTCTGGTATTGATGTTCATACAGTTTTAAACCCTTTGGCTCCAACACAGTTTTCTGCCGAAGGTATCATGTCTGTTATATCAAAAACTGTACTAGTGACCATCTCTAGGAATTCTAACATAATCAAAAATGTTTTCATTGGAGCTGACTATTCCCATGAAGAAATTCAAACTTACACTGACCTCTTCAAAGAGTTTTGTGATGTGTTCGCTTGGTATTATGAGGAAATTCTTGGAATAGATCCATCTATTGTCTAGCATGAGATCAAGACATATCAAAATGCTAAACCTATTCATTAAAAACATTGACTGATTAATCCTAGAAAAGCAGCAGTTATCGAAGCTAAAGTCGAAAATATGCTAAAGGTGGGTTTCATATACCACATTCCTCTAACTAAGTGGGTCTCTAATCCAGTCCCCATAGAAAAAAAGAAAGGAACTATTCGAGTATGTATTGACTTTAGGAACCTAAATAAGGCTTGTCCGAAAGACAATTACCCCGGGCCCTTTATTGATCAAATTATTGATGAATGTGTGGGTAATGAAATTTTTGTGTTCATGGATGGATTATCTGGTTACAATCAAATTACCATCCATCCAGAAGATCAGCACAAGACATCCTTTATTTGTCATTGAGGTACCTTTGCGTACAAAAACATGCCAATTGGCCTCAAAAATGCTGGAGCCACATTTCAAAGGGCCATGTCTTATGCTTTTCATGACATCAAGCATGTTACCAAAACATATATGGATGATTTAGCTACTCGTTCTCGAAAGAGAACTGATCATCCTAAGCACCTTTAGTTGATCTTTGAGTTGTGTCATTTTTATAAAATCCGGTTGAATCCAAATAAGTGCATTTTTGTAGTCACACCTGGGCGGTTGTTAGGATTCATTGTGTCAACAAAGGGGATTAATGTTGATCCCTTCAAGGTTGAGGCAATACATTAGTTGCCTCCCCCGTATTCCATACACCAACTTCAAAGTCTCCAAGGAAAAGAAAATTTCTTGAGGATATTTATAGCCAATTATGCCGAGATCGGAGAAGGATTTATGCATTTTCTTAAGAAAGGGGTCCCGTTTATATGGGATGATTTCACACAACGATCTTTTGATGCTTTGAAAAAAGAATTAACCTTTGCTCCATTGTTGATTCCACCTGATTATAGTAGATATTTCCTCTTGTATCTCGTTGCCACAGAATCAACCATTTGTATGGTTCTGGTTCAGGAAGATGATGCATCAAGTGAGCATGTAATATACTATCTAAGTCGAGGCTTGGTAGGTCCAAAAATTCACTATTCTCCCATCAAGAAATCAGTTTAGGCAGTTGTCCATGTTGTCCAGTGGCTTCAACATTACATTCTGCTTCGAAAGACGTTCATCTTAGCAGCTGTCAATTCATTTCAGTTTGTTCTCAGTAGGCGAGTGATTGGGGGAAAATATAATAGATTTGATTGTCATTTTGTAAGAATTAGATCTCGAATTCATGTCAGCTAAATCTAAGAAATATTTAGTATTTGCAGAGTTGATATCAAAGCTACCTTGTGAGGAAGAAATTATTCATGAGGAAAGTTTTCTTGATGAACACTTATTTCTTATTTCTTCACAAGATCCTTGGTATGGGGATATCATTATATATCTCTAGAATTCGAAGTTTCTGCCCACTTTTTCCAAAGATGAGCATAGAAAGTTGCGTCACCTCGCTAAGAATTATGTTATTATAGGTGACACATTATATCGTTTCAGGGTTAATTCAATCCTTATGCATTGTTTAACCTTGGAAGAAGCCGAGTCAGTTCTTAATGATTTTCACATTGGAACTTGTGGCAGTCATTTGTCCGGGCTTGCAACAACCCAAATTTTTTTGCGATCAGGCTAATTTTGGCCTTCGATCTTCAAATAATGTATTGAAGTAGTCAAAATATGTCATCCTTGTCAGGTATATACTTGGAAAATGCGTGCACATCAAGCTCCGTTTTTCCCTGTTATCACCTTTAGTCCTTTCACGAAGTGGGGCATTGATTTTACTACTTGTAATCTGCCTTTGGTAGGAAATCACAAGTACATCATAGTGCTCGTAGACAAAATTACGAAGTGGGATGAGGCCATGCCTACTTTTAAGAATAATAGTGAAACAACAACCTTTTTTACTTCAATCAAGTTATTTCCTGGTTTGGTATCCCTAAGGAGATTTTCACTGATCATGGTAGTCATTTCCAAAATCAAATGATGTCTGAATTGGCTCTCAAGTTGGGTTTCTAGTAGGAACATTCATATCTGTATTATCCTTAGGCAAATGGGAATGTTGAAGCCCTGAACAAATCCCTTAAAATCATCCTACAAAGTACGATTAACAAAGCTAGATCCAATTGGCACACCATGTTGTATCCAACACTTTGGGCATACCGAACATCAGCTAAGACTGCCACTAGATTTACTCCTTTTCAACTGGTTTACGGGTTGGAATCTATCTTTCCTGTTGAATGTGAAATTCCATCACTTAAACTAGTTGTTGAGCTTCTTCCAGAGACTTCTAGTCTCAAGGAGCACCTCATTCATTTGGAGCATCTTGATGAGCAACATCAATATGCTGCCACAATAAATGAAGGCCATAAAAAAAGAGTAAAAACTCAATATGATAAAGTTGTCCATCATAGAAATTTTTCTAAAGGTGACCTTGTCCTGGTCTATGATCAAGACAAAGATGCCTTGGGGTCAGGCAAGTTTAAGCCTATGCGGTACGGTTTGTTCATAGACAAGCGAGTTTTGAAAAAGGGAGCTTATGAATTAATTGACTTTGAAGGAAACAGGTTGGCAGAGCCCAGAAATGGGCTCTACCTTAAGAAGTACTTTTCTTAGGCTTTGGATAAGCACTTACTTGTTTGTATACATTGTATGTTTGTACATATCTATCTATCAGTTTTAGTGATGCCGATATTTTTTATCTGCTTTGGCAGGTATTGATGGACGACTCAATATATTTAGGGTTCGCCTATGGTGCGAGTAAGCATACCCGGAATCTTGCTTCCGCGGCTTGTGTGATTTATTATCCATCTAGCCAGTTGATGGTTTCAAGAGGAGTATGTATCAGGCTTGCTTTGAATAATATTTTCGAATATATTGCCATTAGTAATTTGTTATCCAAAGTGATATATCTTGATATTGATTTGTTAGTGGTTTATTTGGACTCACAACCGGTGGTATCTCAGCTGAATAAAATTTATCAGGTGCGAGATCCCTATTTGTATTGTGAATTTCTGAGAGTATGATTGTTTCAACAATCATTTGTTTATATCACATTTGTTCACATTCCATGATCAGAAAATTCTTTACCTGATTCTATTTCTAATCAACCATTGGACTGGCATATATATCATTCATCAAATTAGAAAACATCAAAAATAATCGAAGTATCATCTATATATATGATCATCATAAAATCGCATGTAGATAGATAGAGTTTTTATGTACAAAATAATATACAAAAATCAGGAAAAGATTCCCTACAAAATTTGGGCTTACGCCCATCATCATGTCTAATCATAAAAATATATGATCATCTATCTAGTTGGCTGAGGATGAGCAGCTAGAAAATAAACAACAACATTCGCCACATGTCAAAATAGTCACACCCAGTCTCGTGGTACTCCTACCATGTGACCCTGCATCTCCTCAGGTACGTTCTCTATGGCTATCATGGGTATTTTTTGAGTCAGTATCACCAGGTTCCTCTGAACTGCATGGAAAACTCTCTCCGTCTCAGCTGTAGCCCTTTCGACATCTCTTCTACAATGCCTATGTCAGGAAAATCCATCAAGTATCACTGGCCCCACCTGAAACATGATCATATATTTTGTAAGTGTATTGTCTCATAGAAATATTTTTAAGTTAATTTATATTAAAAATACAAAAAAAAAAATGTTACCTATGGTGCCCCATGCTGCATCTGGTGGTAATACTAAATCTGGATCTCCCCGAAAATCCATTCCAACATAGGGGTAGTTTTTGACTGCGATGACATGTTGATCCCACCATGCGAAAGCTTGTCATCAAAATTCATTCTGGGGACATCACCACCCCCTAGACATTTCATCAGGTTAGCCCATCTGCCCATCCACAGATCCCTCGGGTTTCTGATGGTCAATAATACCTTGGGTCGAAGCCCAGGTACTTTCTCAAAGAAGAATGAGCATAAGATTGTGCCGTATCCAAAATTCTTTGTCTGACCCTTCTAAATCAAAGTGAGTTAGTTCTTCATGTAGGTTAGTGGAGGTGTACACCAATCAAACATAGTAGTGAGGCATTCCACTGCTAGGCTAGTGGACACACATGAGGCCTGATGTAAAGCAGCAAAACTGTTTACCCTGGCAATGGTATATAATAGGATTTTCAAGGATAAACTCTCTACTTTCTTGATTAGAATCTGACTTCCAATCTTTTGAGAATGACTAGGATAGTATATGTGGACATAGTCTTCTACACTGGGACTACCTCTCATCCTGCCAGTAGAATGCACTATCTCTCCCCTTCGAGAAAGACTGGTAATGAAGTAAATATCATCTATCTCAATCCTTAGCGGAATCTGATCAATCAGAATGCATCATTCTCTGCAATCCAGTAATGAATCAAAAACTCAATTAATTGTGTATTTGCCTTCATGTTTGGCATTTGAAAGAATTTTAGCAAGCCACAACCTCTCAAAGCATCTAAGGCATTTTGATCCTCGATTACTTGAGTATCAATGGCACTATGTTCCCTTTCTCGCTAGGTGATTGTCATCCTGCCCAAAAAGGATGTTTCAAATCATTAGATTTATGTTTTAAACTTTTTACTCATGCACACACGGGTTCCCTTTTTACACAGTCACATGTAAGGCCCTCGTATACGCGGGTTACCTATATTCAACTGGGGTGTACGTAGAGTTGAAAATTTTAACATATTTTCCTATGGTAAAATTATAAAAGAAACATCTAAAAAGTATCACAAATGATTAAAATAATGAGAAAAAGGGTTACCTGGATGTTTTGCAGCGATTTGAACGGTTGGATTAGACAGAGGAAGTTTGTTTGAGTTTTTCTCCACATCTCCTTGCTCATAACACAAATGACAAAAATGTGAGTCTAAAAGTCCTTATATAGATTGCAAAATGAAAATTATTTTTTCAAAAGTTGATTTTTATCTTATGGAATTTTTGACCTTTTGGCTCGGAGTGTGAGGAATGGGTTTTATTTACAGGAAATTTTGGAGACTTATTCAAGAAAGAATTTTGGTCCCATGACTGGAGACCCATCATGGCAGATATCGTTTTCTTACTGGCATATAGGTTAGGGAATACCATTTTCCACTGCATTTTGCATACTAGCCTCCATACTGCGATATGTTTGTCATAGGGTCAACCCCATCTTGTCTTGGTTTACAAACCATTTTCACTCTCCAACTTTAAAATCATGACACGATGGTAGAGCCAACCTTTACATGGGCATCTTAGTTAGATCCTTGTTGACTTTTGTTGCCGATGCTGTTGTCTTGACTAAGTTGAGGATTCCTCTTTAGTCCTACCATGACTTGTGTATTGAAGACTCATTCTCATTCTTTTGTGCTATTTTCTAGTCTTATACCCTAGAGGCTCCTGTGTGTTGAGTTGTATTGCTGCATTACATATTGACTATTTGCACCTTTTGGCCTTGAGCCGACTTCACCTGGACTTGAGTTTAAGCCACTGTTTGAAAATGTCTTCTACAAAATCAACCTTGCAATCACTTAGCCTCTACGACTTGATGCACCATTTTACCCGTGGAAATAACATTCCTTTGAGTGTCCTTGACCAGTTTTGCCACTTTACATTGAACATAGGAAAGATCCCCTCCCAGGAACTAGAGGATCTATTTTTCCGACACTCGTTCTTTCCACTGTACTATAGCATTATTTTTTATTCTTTTTCAAGCTCCATGTAAAATAAAAAGAAAAAAAAATTATATACTCCAAAAAAAGAATGGGAATGAGACATTATTTCTAGATTTGATGGCAGCTAGAGTCAGTTGTGTCGCCCTTGAAAAAAGCACTCAAAAGTAAGTTTTTTCCTCCATTGGGATGGGCTTTAGTTTAACTTAGGAGAGCCTTAACATTGTTATTGAGTCAGTACTCCTCTGATTAGTTACCTCTTCCAATCATATGGAGAGTTTTCTTATGCCTCCTACATGACGAATTTATACAAAGTTATCATATGCTGCCATGTAGTCAAAACTGAGTCGTGCTTTTGTTCAAGGGATGTATACCTGGGTCAGCCTATTTGCGGTGTCTCTTGACCTATTTTTCAGTCGGTCATCCCTAGTTGTCAGCGTCGTGTTCGTTTTCAAACCAACTATATTGGTCCTTTGCTCATGCTGGTTTGAGAAGGTCTCCATTGACTTCTTCCTAGCAGATCTTGCTCTTATCCAATATGACAAATTTCTCTGAGGGAAGATCTAGAGCTGCACCTTAGCCCTATTTTCATTATTGATACGTCACCTTGTGCTTAGCATCGATCAGTATCATGGACCTATGACTAAGTGGTTTCCCTTGTGTTCGACATCATATTTCATTATCACACATTGGGATTCATGTAGTGCCTTGGTTTTCATTTGACCCCATTGGTGGATTCCTCTCCTTTGTGTCAGCTTTCATTATTGGTTGGTTGAGAGGGTTTCTGTTGTGTTTTAGCCATATCTTGTTTATGTTGAAAACGTGCTTCATTTGGGTTACTACATCTTTGTTTGTTTGATTCCTTACACATTATTAGCCTATGAGTTACACTCTCGCTAGATTGATGAAGTATGCCTTAATGCATTCTAGTGGATTGTTTCCCATCGACTTCAAATCATTACTATGGGAAAGAGATCTAGAGTCCATTTAGCAGTACCTTAGGGTTTACAGTCATTAGTGGCAGATTCCTTCGCTATCGATAGTGGGAAAACATTATTGTCTCCTGATTGATAGATTCTTCCAAGATTTTGACTACAACCCATTTATTCACACTTGTTAGATTGTACTGGGTACATTGACTCTCATCATCATTATTGGTGAGTAGCCTTGCGTTTGTTAACGGTATACATCAATGACTAGTAATCAAACGATTTCTCACATGGTTGACTTCAGATCATTTATTTCCATTGTGTAGAAATGTACCACAATGGTCGGTGAATACCTTGAGTTTGCATCAGCATGCCTTGGTTCACTTGTCAGTTGCTCCTGTTTCTACTAGTTGACACCATCCACCTTATATAGTGCAGTTCATTATAGTGATATCCTATATGTTTGCATTCGAGTTGGAGTGTAGTACCATTTATTCCATCATGTTCACTTGGTACTATTTGGATCAGTTTCTTAACTTCAGTGATCAACTTCATACATCAGCATCATTGATCAGCTCTTTATGTGTGATATTCAGACATGTACTTTCTTGATTGTGATCAGATGATCCATTATGTATTTCCAGTTCCTTTATCCTTGTAATCATATTTTAATCTGCTTTTGTACTTGACATGCAGACATACTTTACTATTTCTGAGTATGGGTATGCCCGCCTCAGACAACAGTTTATTTCTGATCTCTTTCACTGGCTTAGCAGGCTGAATTCCGGTGAACTCCTCCTCAGCATCAGCATGATTCCTTCTATACAATTAATACATTTCGGCCATCATGTACCCCTTTTGACCTCATATATTAGGGGGCATATGTTATAGAACCATTTACCACTCTTGGTAGATCTGATGCTCTGATTATGGCCTACGAAAACCCTTCCTTCCAGACTTGGTCCAAAATTTTAAAAAGCAGTGTTTTATTCCCCATACGTACTTTTCCTCATGATAAAAGCATGTACACGCGGGTTAAAATATACCCAACCTGCATACATATGTTAAAACACTTAAAAAAAATCAATTTCCTTAATTTTGGGTGGAGTTCACGAGTTTTACCTATTACTCACCTCCTATTGTTTGTGGCCCAACTGTTTCCCAAATGAAAAAACTAATTTGGAGAAGTATAAATAAACCTCCATGGGAAAGCCTTAATGGAGAATATATGAGATATGGATACTATAGTGAGATTATCCCTGATTGAGTCTAACAAAATTCCTGTGCCTCCTACACTCCCCAAAGCTTCAGCAAACCTTTGTTTCCTTATTGGAGATATCCTTCATCTTTCTTAAGATATCCTTGTATTAGTGATGGAGGAAGATTACTAAGGCCAGGAAAGGACAGATTTTGGGGACAGTTCCATTTAGAGCCGGAGAAGGACTCAGGTCGTATTTCTCCACTTTACTTGTAGCATACTTCAATAAAGGAATGTTGTTTTGTTTCCAATATAAAATGTGTTTATGCATCTATTTATATTGTAATTAATTTATGAATCTTACATTGATGCTTAATTGTTCATTCATTTATATGATTTAAAGTTAATATCATGAACATGCTTTATGTTTCTATTGTTGTATATATTTCATTTGAATAATTTTTAGGTTTCTAAAACATCAAAAGAAGCTGAGGGTTTTCACCCTACGCGATCTACTCAAACGTGGGACTTTCAGGTAAGGAGACTCTTACACAGTTCAGTAGAATACACATTTAGGTTGATTTCCTGAGAATTTATTGTTGGGGTTTGCCCTCTGCTAGGGTCTTGTGTAGAGAACACCCAATAAGAAATTCTCAAGCAATCAACCTAAATGCTTATTCTATTGAACTATGTAAGAGTGTCCTTACTCGGAAGTCCTACGTTTGAGTAGATCCCGCAAGGTGCAAAACCTCAGCTTCTGTTGATGTCTTCAAAACTTGAAAATTATTCAAATGAGACATATACAACAATAGAAATATAAATCATGTTCATGATATTAACTTTAAATCATATAAATGAATGAACAATTACGCATCAATGTAAGAGTCATAAACTAATTACAATATAAATAGATGCATAAACACATTTAATATCAGAAATAGAACAACATTCCTTTATTGAAGTTAGCTACAAGTAAAGTGGAGAAATAAGACTTGAGTCCTTCTCTGGCTCCAAGCGTAACCATCCTTCGGATCCGTCCTTTCTTGGCCTCAACAATCTTCCTCCATCACCAATACAGGAATATCTCAAGAAAGATGAAGGATATCTCTAACAAGGAAACAAGGTTTTCCTGAAGCTTTGGGGAGTGCAGGAGGCACAGGGATTTCATCAGACTCGATCAGGGATAATATCACTATAGTATGAATATCTTAGATCTTCTCCATTAAGGCCTTCCCATGGAGGTTTATTTATACTTCTCCAAATTATTTTTTTCAGTTGGGAAATAGTTGGGCCATGGGAAATAGGAGGAGAGTAACAGGTAAAACCTGTGAACTCCTCCCGAAATTAAGGAAATTTAATTTTTTAAGTGTCTTAACATATGTTCATGGGTTGGGTATATGCTGGACCGTGTGTACATGCTTTTATCACAGGGAAAAGTAGTGTATAGGGAATAAAACACTGTTTCTTAAAATTTTGGACCAAGTCTGGAAGGAAGGGTTTCCCTAGGCTATAATCAGAGCATCAGATCTACCAAGAGTGTAAACGGTGTTATAACACCCAAGCATCAATAATATTGTCTAATGAATGAAAAAAATCATTTTGCAAGACATCACCTATGACATTTTCTTCATTATTGTTCTCATGTTGTCCAACTCCTTCTTTTCCCTTTTGATATTTGGAGTCTTTTTTAGGTGTCCCTTCTTCCGACATTTCTAGAACACTATCCCTAATCTGGATTTGGATTATGATTTCCTGGGCTCCTTCCCCTTCCCATTTTTCTTCCCTTAGTCTCTGCAGCCAAATCATTACCTAGTGTCTCATTGTATCTTTTCCGTCACATTTCCTTATTAAGGATGGCACCAACAACATCATCAAACTTTGAAGTAGTAGATCCAAAGATAGAGTTACTAATATCCATAACTAAGCAATTCCAGCTTTTTGGAAATGAGCACATAAATAACAGATCCCTAACTTCATCATCAAAATTTACCCCTATAGAACTTATTTGACTGGTAACAATGTTAAATTCATTTAAATGGTCAGTAACAGATCCTTCTTCTGACAACTTCATATTTAATTCATGCTTCATAAGAAATATTGTATTTGAGGTCAAGGTTGTTTCATATAGTTTGGAAAATGTCATCATTAAACCTTTTGTAGTCATTTCCTTTGAAATGTTAAATGCCACTGATGATACTAGACACAATGGTATTGTTCGTAGTGCCTTTCGGTCGAGAAGATCCCATTATTCATCAATCATATGTGTCAACTTATTTGATTTTCTTCTCAAAGGTAGGTACATCTATTTCTGATATAGATAATCTTCCATCTACATATTCCACAACTAGTAGTTTTGGCCATTAAATTTCTCAACCTTAAACCTACCATCTTCCGCCATTTCTCCCACACAAACTAGGAACCCTTCTCTCCTATGAGTTTATAAGACAAATAGAACATTGAATCTAATAATAGTGTTTAGAAATTAATTAATGGAGCAATGAAATAAAAAAATTATTGTAGAAACACAAATATAGAAATCCGTAAAGAAAGAGAAACACAGATATACGTGGTTCACCCAATTTGGGCTATGTCCACGAAGAAACAACTAATCCTTCCTTTTATATTATCTATGAAAATAAAGAGGTACAACCTAAAAAAGATACACTATAATTTCCTCTTTTCTCTCACACAATATCCTCTCTCTTTCTCGTCTGAATAATAATACACAACCACAATACAATTCCCTCATATAAACTGAGGGTTTGCTTGTAGGGGAAAGAAACCCTAAATTAACATAAATTCTACTGTCAGATCATTTGCCTAATGAACAAAACATATTGACTGTGAAATTACAATATTTTACAAGGCTATTTTCACCTATTTTTAGCTTCACGAGTGCTTCTCTTGAACACTCTTAAGGGGACTGCTCGTCCCTAGACCCCCACTCGATGGGGACATCAATCCCCCCCAAACCCCCATGGGGGGGAAGTTCACACCACACCCCCCTCATGTGGAAGGGTGTATAGTCTTCCTTTGGTATACACCCTTTTGAAACAATACCTATGAATCAAGAAGATAATTAGGCTCCACACGCAACATAAATAATTATGAGATGTAGCTTAGGAAGTTTTAACTAGTGGATGAAAGACAAAATTACCAAATGTAGCTCATAAATAAATTGACGTAGAGTTGGATCAAAGGGTAGCCATGATCTGAATTGGATCATTATATTCTTTTTCATCTGTCTTGGTGCTTTCAAAGTTGAAAAAGTGGAGGAATCAACACACAAGACCCTTATTACTGGTAGAACCTAGTTTGGAAAATTGGGATTTGAAACCCTCCACAAGAATTTTGGGGCATCAAGCAATAGTTTTTATGGGTAAAACTTTGACACATTACCACCACACCTATTTTTCCTATTCTAGACAAAGAGACCTTTCCAATTGTGCAAGAATTGCATCATTCACAGTCTGTATATGAAAGTTATACCACTCAAGAGTTAGCTTTGTTGTTTTCACCACCACAATTTGAGAGGATTCCATGTCAGGCCCCATTATTAATGAAAAGGGGGCTATCCATGTGATTATGATGAAGAAGATTCTAGAATAGTCTATATTGTAACATTGGTTAAGAGTTGAGGTAGGCAAACCTAACCACTAGTAGGCTATCGAGCCGTGTTATAAGCAGGCCATTGGGAGGAATAAGGGTTTCTTTCATTCAACAATGTTTGTTCTATAACTAAGAAAAAATAGCCAGTAAGGATCATAAGTAGAGAATACATAGAGGATTTTGACACTATAACTTCCAAGAGACCACATTCCATATTCTTTCTACTCATAGCCATATCTCCATTTGGAGAAAGATAACAAAACAACCTCAACTTCCAACTAGGTTTCTCTCCATAGAGAGTTTCCTGGGTCATTTCAAGTATGAAATTTGTTTGTGAGCTTTTATTTTTCCATTCTATATTTTTTTCATAATTTTAATTCACATGCATACATTATTAATAGTAATCTATAGATATACAAATCTAAAGAGATATATAACTATAATAGTGTATATTTTGGAACATTTAATTATAATTTTATCATATATGTAGCGATGAAATATCTTGTGGAATATCCATGATAATTTACAAATCAAGCTAAGGGAAATAGAGGTTATGAAAATTTTTAGTATTTGATTATGTGAAAGAAGTAGCTAATATAAGATGCTACTTAGATGACAATCTATATCTCTACAAGTATGTCACAAGCATTCAAAATATTTTTACATTCTTTTTGTTTCATGGGAGTCTAACATAAGACAATGTACTAGTCAATATCCATTTTTGACTTGCATGGGTAAAAATTTCTTTACCAAAGGGAATTGGTTTCCTTCATATTATTTAAATTTTAATATTTTACTATATATAAATCTAGAAGGAACATATATTATTGAAGAGGATAGGATGAGTATGATTTAGTTTCTATGAGAAGGGGTATATTTGGAAAAAATAAGCAACTATTAGATAGTCCATCAAAATAGAATGAGGTTATTGATCTGTACAAGAGCTCTATGAAAAGAAATTTTACATGTAATTGAGTGATGGGGAATAATGAGAGTGACATTGGTGTGTAGAAAGGAAGACTTTATTCATATTGTACATTTGTAATATTCATTTTTTAGTTTAGAAATATATCAAAGTCCATGTATTTCTCTATGCGTTTTGTTTGGTTGAATTCATATTCTATTGACTACAAGAAAAATTGGCTTTTTTTTGTTACAAAAGGAATTGGTTATTATAGGTGAGCAATTCCCAGGTTCAATTTTAGGTTTCACTGTCATTTCCTTGAATTCAAGCATTAGAGAATTTCATATGAGATAGAATGCAGTATTAACATTTGTAGGTAAAATCAAACCCAATTTCTTATAACAAATTGGAATTCATTAGTTGACAAAAATAGGAAAGTGCCTGTCATAGATTATCGTAACTTCAAAATATGATATATCTAGTTTGAACCCAATAGTGTGGTAGTTGCTGTAACAACAAGACAATTTGGCCCAATTCAAAGTTTTGGAGCCCCTCCTCACTGAGCTAGTGACCTTTGTTTGCATCATGTTGAGGTTCACACCCTTACTACTAATTCGCGTTTTCCCTGTAGTACATGGGAAAATTTTAATTTACAAGTTTTCAGCTTATTTTTTCTCAATATCGCAAGTCACACGATGAGACCCTAGCCTCAACTTAAAATTTCTTATTTGTGACCCTTTCCCTAACATATCCTTTTGCCCATGTCGCTAAGTTTCATAGTGATTTAGTCACACTAATATGGATATCTCTAGTCCAACAACCTCGTGACCTTGTGACATAGAATCCTATACTAAAGGTTACACTAGGAATGTAGGTCACTAAGTCAGATCATATTTTACCATTAATTATTTTTACCTACCCTAACTTGTGACCTAGTGACCCAACAACCTCACTCAGGCCTTGTACCTCATGTTGCAAGGTCGCTAAGTTACCTAGTCATCCGGTTCTTCCTATTTGACTCCTCCCTAACCTGTGAATTCGTGACCTCCCTCTCCACACATATGACCCTTTCATATATAAATACCTTTCCCTCTTTTTTCATGTGTCCGTAGTTTTGAGCACTTAAAACATATGGTTTTGGTAACCTGGGAAGAGCACGACCCCCTCCTCTCCATCTAAGTGACTTTCACCTCCCTTGCAATGACTAGATGTACCATGTGTATTCCTCTCTAGACCTACTCCTACACCTTCCATTTTGTTATAGTTTTTACTTTCCTCAGCATTCCATTTAAATACTACACTCATCCCAAACCTTACATCCATTCCTTTATCCACTAGGCATTGTATTTTGGTGTCCCACTTCACATTAAAAGTGCATCACCGTACTATTCAATTTCCCTTTGACCCATTGTTCCATTTATATGTCTGCAACAAGCCTTGGAACCTTTCTTCCACCTCACCCATGACTTTGTCACCCATCTACGAAGAAAAATCTAGGCCACAACCGTGCCATCCCTATCACCTAGATTCGCGACATAGCGACCCAGTCACCCTAGTGACACACAAGCTCTTTTGAAATCATCAACCTACCAAAATCCATAAATCAAAAGGTTTCAAAGTCACACAAGAAGTTGATTTTGAACTCTGCAAGCTCTCTACCTTGTCACTCAATGACTCTCAGACTTGCGATCTAGTAACCTCTCTATACAGTGACCTAGAAATTTCTTAATTATGTGACATAGTGAGCTCCCATACCTCATGAGGTAGTGAACTCCAACCACTTCTAGGTGTTATTTCGTGAAGTCACCATTCTCATGTCCTTTCAATTTTTTGATTCCTTAACTAGTGCGACCTTACGAACTTCCCATAAGCCAGTTTTCGACTCACGTAGTTGTATTTCCCCTCACATCTCTAAAATGTAGTTTACAAATTTGTATTTTGTCATTATTGTTTATGTCATCACTTTCATTTGGGGATGTGTTGTTCAAAATTCCAAGTTAAATCAATCTATATTATATATCTATATAACCTTTCTCTAGGGGGATGGTGCCACCAGTAGTCAAAGGCTCTCGCAAGAGCATTGAGACTAGTATCCAAGGAATTATAGAGAGTCTTCTTCCACCACTGATCTACATGGATGAGACCATATAATATCAACAAGAGTAGAACATTTTCATGGTGCAATATCTATTCAGAGTTATCAAAAGAGAAATTCCCTAAGACCAAGAAGACTTCAAATTATATATTAATATCAAGAGGTGTTGGCTCCATAAATAAGGCACTATCAAATTCTACTTTAAAAAACTAATTTTATGGATATGATGATTTTCATTGAATTCCTCTTTTCGATAGGACCAAAATTGACATAGATATCATCAAATTTCAACAAGAGAAAGTGTACTTAGGAAGAAAATCCTACATATGCACATTCGGACAAGGTCGTCCCTAAAGAAAATTGGACACCCCTGGTAGCCTATAAATACAATTAACATCAAAGTCATTTGGACATCACAAAAATAATATTATTCTTCACTTCTTAATTGATTCGCCCACACAGGTCTGATGCAGGGACAACAACAAAGGTTTGCAAAGGTCCAAAATTATAGCGTCTGAGGCTCACATATGTTTTAGGGTTTTGGATTATAGTTGCAGGCATGTCACAGGGAAATTTCGACCACAATAATTGGCTTACAAGAATCAAGGGTGTGACTGGAAGCATTCAATTGCTCACACAACTCCTCTTGCATCCGACTAAGAATTTTGACTCAGATTTGACCGAAGAGCGAAGTTGACCGCAGTCAACTACAGATAGGAAAAGTTGAGTTTGTTATATTTTGATGCTATAAAAATATTTTAGAATGTTATTGGGTTTTTTGGTGTATGATATTGTATTGGGATCATTGTACTCTCTACTGAACATTTTATGAAAATATAATAGAAGAATAATTTCTAACGGTTTTCGCACTAGTGGGTTTTTTCCCTAGTCTTTAACCAAACCTTTTAACAATGTTAAAAGTTCATGTAATAAAAGTTAATAAAGACAAAATAAGGCCATGGTTAAGGGACACTTATTCCAAACCGAACGTTGTGCAAAGATATCCTAGTGGGAATCACTTGATGTGTTTATGGCTAAAGGGAAATCAGTTAAGGCCTTAAAAAGGAAAAAAACTATTTTGAGCATTTTACTTATGAAAATAAAGGAAAATAGGAGAAACGGGAGGTGAAAGGTCACAATTTGCATGTGAGGAGGAAATTTAATGAAAATAATGCAAAATTAAAGAAATTAGAGGAAGGTATAATACAAAGACCTCAGAGCATAAGTTTGGAGCCTTTTGTGATTTCATTTTTAGAATTAGTCTCAGAGAGGAGAACAACACCAAGAGGAGAAGAAGATAAAGCAAGAAAAGGAAGGAATGAAAGAAAAGGAAGAACAAGGAAAGGAAAGGAAAGCAAGGATGAAGTGAGGAGAGCTTAGCTCAATAACCTTTAGTAGGAATACTTGTAGGAAACATATTTCATGTATGATTTCCTAGCTTATTTCGACATGCATGGTATGTGCATGTTGGTATTTTATTCTCTTATGGTTGGTAACGTGGCCTTTTTGGGTTTTTATGGTTGTTTTAAGCATTTCCTTTCCATTTCTGGATAGCTATAGTGTGATAGGATTGTTCTTGGTTTTGAGATTTTGAATTACTGGATGGTTTCAGACACTGGCACGGAGGTGGTGGTAGGAAAATTCCCAGAGGCCTAGGAATCTCTTAACCGATAATGGTAGGATACACAGTAAAGCTTTTCGGTGGAGACATGAAAATTCCTCAAGGATGGTGAAGGAATCTAGAGGCATTCCAAGCTTGGTTTGGTTTTATGATATGAGGACCAGTTTAGGTGAGATCACAGTATGGTGATGGTGGAGGTGGTTTAATGTTTCATTTCCATTAGTTGTTATGGATTGGTTTATCCATGGGATCCCACATTCATGCTTGGAATATGGGACAAGGGTGATTGGATAAAATAAATATTTGGGTCAGCCATGTCTATGGTCGGGCGGTATGTGGAAGTCCCAAACCTGGTTGACTCTTGCCTATGTTTAATGAAAGCTTCGTTCTCATGATTTTGATTGGTAAATGTACTTGTTATTATGTAGCTTTAATGGTTGTTCTCTTATTTTTTTGATATGGTTATCTGATGGTTATAAATATGGTTATGTGATAGTTCTCATACATGGATCTTTTCATTTTTTTACTTCTAACTGAAAGAATAATGGATGCAATACATAATTGATGTTAAGAGAAGTAATGTGAGAAGGTGGTGACTCCTATTGTTAAGTATCAGATGATTTTTCAGTCCCTTATATTCAAACATGAATTCATGAACTGTAGGTTTCATATCTACCAAGTGTTTAACGGAATTTTAGTCTCGGTTGGTGATGGTAGGGTCTAGTCATGGTGTTATTTTTTGGTTTACAAACATTTTCCTTATGTATTTTAGGAATTTTGGAAGTCACATTGATTTCTTGGCAGAGGCTTACCCCTAACCCTGAAAAATAGCCTTAAATTCTATAGTTTCTTACACAACACTAGCAAGAAAATTCCACAATCACACTCATATAGGCCCATGGGAGCGACTGGGACCCATAATCATATGGATGCCTTTGGAGGGGAGCAACTAGGGTGAGAGTGAGGGAAAAGTTGAGTTGGCTCAAGAGATGGACTCCTTAAGGGGTCATGATACTCTTGAAGAGTCTGTGGCACCTGAGGGAAGTCCGTAAGGTCTTTTATGTCGACTCCATTTCCTTAAGGTCACCTAGTAGGTTGACTCATGTCACAGTAGCCCCTCATCTCATGTTTATCCTAGGTAGGCTAGTGAAAGTGCGTAGATATGAGGGTAGGTGTCATCATAGGGTGGTACCAGAGTGGGTTTGTGCTTTGTTTGCAAAACATTTGATGTTATGAAGGTTATGATTGTCATGCAAGGGGTCATGGTATACAATTGTTATGGTAAAGCATGATTGTGTATGTTGATATGTTGACTATACATATATGCTTATGATTATACATGTACATGTTAATGTGGACTGATCTTGTACATGAGATAAGGCTCCCCTGAACATCAATGAGCTATGGATTTGATTTTGGTATCCATTTGGTTTATATGAAATGGTATACTTGCAGGAAAAAATGAATCAAGGATGGCAAGCAAAATGGTAGACTATAGCTCTTGTAACTCCCCTTATAGATCAATTCGGCTCCAAGAATATGAGAATTCTCTTGGTATGGTAGATACATTGAGGAGCTTGAGGGAAGAGATAATAAGTTGTAAGGAAGATAATGACATGTTGGTTAAGGCTCAAGAAAGACTTGCAATGGCTCAAGAAAAGCAGATATAGGTTAATGTAGTGACTCTTCGGGGCTTGTCAAAATTGCAAAAACAGGGACATTTGAGGATCATTCAAGAGCAAAAAGAAGAGACTAATGGAGGCTATGGTAGCAGGTATAAATCCAGATATAGGTTGGATAGGGGAGGCATAGATAGAGGTGGTATATCATTGGACGCACCCTACAGGGGAACTGGTATGTATGGGAACCATTCTAGTTTATCTTCTAGGAGACATCATTGTAGTCATCACTGTCAACATCCTTATAGAAGAGGTGATATTTTCTTGAGGAGTGCAAGAAGATGAAGCCTCCCACATTAAATGGAGAGATGAAGAAGTCAGAAGATGCAGAGGCATGGTTTCTTGGGTTGAATAAATTCTTCAAATTACATAAATATATAGATAACATGAAAGCTAAGATAACGAATTTTAGTCTTAAGGGGAATGAAAATATCTGGTGGGAGGATGTGAATAATGTTAAAGGTGCTTGGGAAGGAGACATTACTTGGGATGAGTTCAAGAAACTCTTCAATAAGAAGTACTTATCAAAGAGGTACTATGATGATAGAGATAACGCATTTTGTGAGCTACAGATGGGTGTTGTGAGAGATGATGAGTACACTAGCATATTCTTGGAGTTGTTGACGTATGTGCCATATCTCAAGGAGGAGAAGGCTAGGATTCATAGATTCATTAGTGCATTTGAGTTTTATGAGCTTATATTGTTAGAGGAAGTCATCTGTAAATTGAAGCATTGTTATGAGCAGTCAAAGTGAAAAGTTGAGCATAAATGCAACTTGAAAGGAAATGGGAAATTCAAAGGAAAATGGCCACCGAAGCGGGGAATACCTCAAGATGTCGGTGAGAAATAAAATGTTGCTCCTTACAAGAAGTTCAATAGAGTTGACGAGGGACATGGGTCATACCCTAGAGAGAAACGAACTAGAGGTGATGGAAGAGCACCATTGTACTGTTAGATATGTGGTGAATATAATTGCAAGAAGGATTTTGTTAGTTCCAGTCTTCGCAGCCTGTCACCAGGGATCAAAATGGGCTCATACTATGTCAGGATTTTAGAGATGTTTTGAACATGAGTTTCAGTGGAAATCATATCCTAAATATGTCCATCAGAAGCAGCTCAGAAAAATCTTTCCAACAGTATATCACACTCCCAAAACCAGCTCCCAGATCAGAAGACACGTTCGAAATGAATGATTGATTCTTGGTTATGCATGTTTTGAGGTCATTTGCTGCACACAAGGACAAGTTTACTACAAAATCAGTTTATGAAGTAATTTTAATGAATTTTACAAAACCAAAAGAGGTTTTCGTAGATAAGGTCATGTGTGAGAAAAACCTCTCTAAAATTTTAGAAATTCATTTCCAGTTGCTTGGAGTTTGTGTCACACAATAATCTCTAAAACATAAAATCACTAAATATTTAAAACTGTAAAAATAGCCTGTAAATATCTAGTCAAATATTCCAACTCAGGACACCTGGGAATAAACTGAAAGAGGTTTTTGTTATATGGCATGTGGTTAACAGAAACCTCTTTGGGTTTCTCAAAATTATTTTCTAGATATTATAAAATGGAACCGCACTATAATGACTAAAATAGTAAATAAGTGCAACATTTGTTTTGTTTTAATGTAGGCTTCAAATATCACTGCACATCCCCCACATAATAACACCTGCGCATAAATTGAAAGATTTTTTTGTTACTTAGTATGTGATTGAAAAAAACCTCTTTCACTTTTGTAAAATCCCTATCCATTTCTTCAGAAACTGATTTTGTAGTAAACTTGTCCCTGTGTGCAGCAAATGACCTCAAAATATGCATAACCAAGAATCAATCATTCATTTTGATCATATCTTCTGCTCCGGGAGCCGGCTTTGCGAGTGTGATATACCATTGGAAATATTTTTCCAAGATGCTTCCAATGAACATTCTTAAGATATGATTTGTATTGAAACTCATGTGCAAAAAATATCTGAAAACTAGACATAGTAAGAGCCCATTTTGATCCCTGGTGACAGGCTACGAAGACTGGAACTAACATCAGCCTTATTGGGGATGGTAGTTCCTTGGAGGTGCCAAGAACCATAGATCTCTGGGAACATGTAGATTAGTGCCTCATCCATTAGGAAATACGGTCAAATGGCTGCAAACATAAACAACTTATTCCAACAACAAAAACTCACATGCTGCAACCTGTACATTAGGAAACTAAAACAAATGCCGAAAACTGAAATGCTACCTTGGGCAGCTTATTTATACACAAATCTACCCTACTTTGCAGCAAAATCAATAGATCAAGTGATGTTGTAATGCTAGATCAATCAATCATGTAACTGTGACAAGGATGCTTCTTGGAAGTGCTTTAACCAGGACACAAATGTAAAAGAGTCTGGTTGTGCAAAGGATAATTTGATCTATCATTCAGACTGAAAAAAAATTTCCATGTATGCTGCAATAGGATCGAAGAAACCAGACTCTGTTTGCTACCCCAACTCCTCAATACATGCTTCTAGCTGCAAGCTATCAATGCAAATATCAACGTTCAACCTTACCTTCTCTTCCTTCTACTAAAAAAGGTCCCCAAAGAATGGGACTCGATAGTCCAGATCCTGGGACTATATTTGGGTCTCCAATTCAGTTAGATCTCCTTCAATTTTGATGGCAAACTCTTGCAAAAAATTGAGCTTAACTTCTTGGCTACATCGACAAGACTTCAAATAAGAAGAAAGAGATCAAGCAAAGTTCTCCTCTACCTCATCGTTTGTGCACATATCTTCCCATTCTCTAAAGCCTTGAATAGAGGGCACCTCTATTTTGAATTCTCTCTTTCTTCATCCATGTTTCAAGAAAGATATGCCAAAAATATGTAAATGACATAATAGATCTGATAGGAAAACTTTTGATCCATTGTCTACATTTCCCTTGAAATGAATCATAGAACAATCTAATAAAAACATCCTCCTTTTTTACTCTAAAAGATTCTATAAATGTTTTGAAATTTGCTACATGTTCAAGAGTGAAATTCAGATCTTCGCCATTGAATTTAGGGCCATTGCTCAAAATATATGCATCCTTTGGTAATTGATTAGGAAAACCAAGAAGATTAGAAAAATTGATACATGAATACCTTGAACAAATAGAAACAACATCTAAGTCCTTCATTTAGCCAGTGGAACCACCATCAATACTTTGAAACTCAGGATTTCAAATAATGGAGTCGCTAGGTAGATGATTTCAGCCTTCATATGTGTCTGACTGTTTTCCACCATCAGCAATCAGATATGCAACTTGAATGATCTTTCCCAAAGAAGATCTGTCACCTCATCCCCAACAACGGCGCCAATATGTTAGCACTTAGAATGAACCTCAAGGCTAAGAAGAGGCAATTTTGAGGAAATCACAGACCAAGCTTTTGATCTAGCATCTATCCCTTCTAGACTAGGGAGGGCTCTCTCTTTGCCAACAAAATGTGGCTGCAATAAGTGAATATTAGGCTAGCTATGAAGTACAGGGATTTTATTGAAATTTGATGGTCGAAAACAACAAGAGAAGGGACCATTGGGCTATGGAATCGAGGCTAGTTTTTGCCGGAAAACTTGGGGCAAAGTAAGTGCAATGTTCAGCTAGATAAAAGATCTAAATGAGAGAAGGAAAGATGAGAAAGCCTGCTACATTACAGGCATCAATCAAGTGATGGATCTATAGTGGCAGCGTTAGAAGAAAATGAAACACAGGGTTACTCAACAGAGCATCAAATAGAGGATGAATTCTGCAAAGATAACCACTACATCAAACAACATAATCATTGTGAAAGGAGCATCATGCATGAATGGATTCCTAACACTTCCCTTAGATAATGTTGTAACCAAATTAGTAGAAGAAACAAAGCATGTAAATGAATTTACAAGAAAAACATACTACACATTAGACACTGTGATGAATCCCAAATTTAAAGAGTAGAAAAAGCTTCATTAAAATAATACTCAAAGAAAACATTACACAGTCCAATGCAACCTCTCTCTACTACAAGAATCCAACCATTACACTCTAAAATTCATGAAATATATACAATTATCTCATCCCTGTACTAAGGGAGTTGAGCTCAATCATCTCTCTCAAGATAGAATCAGTTACAATAATTTTGGACCGAATTTCTAAAAATAGGGCTCAAAGATGAACTCGTATCTCATGAACCATAACACCTGTTAGAAATCTGGAGGACATTTTTGTAGATAAGGTCATTTTTGAGAAACACCTTTGTCAAATTTTAGAAATCCGTTTCCAGTTTTTTGGAATCCGTGTCACACAATAATATCTAAAACAAAAAATAACTAAATATTTAAAACTGTAAAAATAGCCTGTAAAGATCCAGTCAAATATTCCAACTCAGAACACCTGGGAATAAATGGAAGGAAATTTTTTTATATGGCTCATTTTTAGCAGAAACCTCTTTTCGTTTCTCAAAAATATTTTCCATTTGTTGTAAAATGGTGCCGCACTATAATGACTAAAATAGTAAAATAAATGCAAAATTTGTTTTGTTTTAATGTAGGCTTCAAATATCACTGCATATCTCCCACATAGTAACACCTGGGCATAAATTGAAGGAGGTTTTTGTTATTTGGTATGTGATTGACAAAAATATCCTTCACTTTTGTAAAATCCCTATCCATTACTTTAGAAACTGATTTTGCAGTAAACTTGTCCCTATGTGCAACAAATGACCTCAAAACATGCATAACCAAGAACCAATCATTCATTTCGATCATAACTTCTGATTCGGGAGCCTATTTTTGGAGTTTGATATATTGTTGGAAATATTTTTCTGAGATTCTTCTAATGAACATGCTCAAGATATGATTTGCACTGAAACTCATGTGCAAAACATCTCTGAAAACCAGAGATAATAAGAGCCCATTTTGATCCCTTGTGACAAGCTGCGAAGACTGGAACTAACATTGGCCTTAGTGCCTCATCCTTTGGAAATACGGTCAAACAGCTGCAAACTTGAACAAATTATTCCAACAACAAAAAATGCACATAATGCAACCTGTACATTGCGAAATGAAAACAAATGTCGAAAACTAAAATGCTACCTTAGGAAGCTTATTTATACACAAATCTACCCTACCTTGCAGCAAAATCAATAGATCAAGTGATGTTGTAATGCCAGATCAACCAGTCAAGTAACTGTGACAAGGATGTTGCTTGGAAGTGCTTGAACCGGGACACAGATGTAAATGCTGACATCCATACATGCACATAATGAGTCTGGTTGTGCAAAAGACAATTTGATCTATCATTCAAACTAAAAAAAATTCCTTGTATGCTGTAATAGGATCGAAGAAACCAAACTCTGTTTGCTGCCTCAACTCCTCAATACATGCTTCCAGCTGCAAACTCTCAATGCAAATATCCACGGGCAACCTTACCTTCTCTTCCTTCTACAGAAAAGGCCCCCAAAGAATGGGACTCGACAATACAGATTCTAGGACTATATTTGGGTCTCTAATTTAGTTAGATCTCCTTCAGTTTTGATGGCAAGCTCTTGCAAAAAATTGAGCTTAACTTCATGGCTACATCGACAAGACTTCAAATAAGAAGAAAGAGATGAAGCAAATTTCTCCTCTACCTCATCGTTTTTGCACATATCTTCCCATTCTCTAAAGCCTTGAATAGAGGGCACCTCTATTTTGAATTCTTCCTCTTTCTCCATCCATGTTTCAAGAAATATATTCCAAAAATCTACAAATGACTTAATAGATCTAATAGGAAAACTTTTGATCCATTGTCTACATTTCCCTTGAAACAAATCATAGAACAATCTGATAAAAACATCCTCCTTTCTTACTCTAAAAGATTCTATAAATGTTTTGAAATTTGCTACATGTTCATGAGTCAAATTCAGATCTTCGCCATTGAATTTAGGGCCATTGCTCAAAATATATGCATCCTTTGGTAATTGATTAGGAAAACCAAGAAGATTAGAGAAATCAATACATGAATACCTTGAACAAATAGAAACAACATATGATTCCTTCATTTGGCCAGTAGAGCCACCATCGACACTTTGAAACTTGGATTTTGAAAAATGGAGTTGTTAAGTAGATGATTTCAGCCTTCATATGTGTCTGACTCCTGTCCACCATTAGCAGATGTTTTGAGGTCATTTGCTGCACACAGGGACAAGTTTACTAAAAAATCAGTTTTTGAAGTAATGTTAAGGAATGTTTCAAAAGTGAAAGAGGTTTTTGTCCACCACATACCAAATAACAAAAGCCTCCTTCAGTTTATACACATGTGTTACTATCTAGGAGATATGCAATGATATTTGAAGCCTACATTAAAACAAAACAACTTTTGCATTTATTTTATTGTTTTAGTCATTTTAGTACAGCGCCATTTTAAATAGATGGAAAGGAATTTTGAGAAACCTAAAGAGGTTTTATAACCATGAGCCATATAAAAAAAACATCTTTCAGTTTATTCACAGGTGTCGTGAATTGGAATATTTGACTAGATCGTTATAGCTTATTTTTACAGATTTAAATTTTTAATGATTTTCCTTTTAGAGATAATTTTGTGGCACATATTCGGAGAAACTGGAAATTAATTTCCAATATTTGAGACAGGTTTTTTGTAAACATTGCCTTATCTACAAAAACCTCTTTCAGTTTTTTAACAAGTGCTATGGTTTAGGAGATACGAGTTCATATTTGACACCTAATTTCAGAAATTCAGTCCAAATTTAATGTAACTGATTCTATTTGAAGAAGATGGTTGAGCTCAATTCCCTTAGTACATGGATGATAAAATTGTATATATTTTATGAATTTTAGAGTGTAAGGGTTCAATTCTAGTAGCAGAGAGGCTGCTTTGCATTGTGTAATTTTTTACTGAATATCATTTTAATAAAGTAGTTTTCTGCCCTTTGAACCTGGCATCCAGCACGGTGTTATTGTTCAGTATGTTTTTCATGTAACTCACTTACATACTTTGTTCTCTCTACCTTGTTATAGAATTATGTAAGAGATATCTTAGGAATACATCCCCTATGATGCTCCTTTCATGATGACTTTGTTGTTAGATGTAGTGGTTGTCTTTGCAGAATTCATCCTTTGCTAGATGCTCCGTTGAGCAACCTTGTGTTTCTCTTTCATCTAAATCTACTATAGTAGATCCATCCCCTATTTGATGCCTACAGGGTAGTGGGATTTCTTTCCTCTATTCTTCTCACATTTTCAATCTTTATCTGGCTAAACATGGCACTTAATTTGCCCCAAGTTTTCTGGTAGAAACTGGCATCGACTCCATAGCCCAATCATCCTTTCTCTTGTTGTTTCGACCCAAAAACTTTCAAACAAAATCCCCGCACTCCATAGCTAGCCTAATATTTCATTTATTGTAGCCACATTGTGTTGGCAAAGGGAGAGCCTTCTCTGGTCTGGTAGGGTTAGATGACAGATCAAAAGCTTGGTATGTGGTTACCTCGAAATTGCCTCTTCTCAACCTTGAGGTTCATTCTGAGTGATAACATATTGGCGCCGTTGCCGGGGAACAAGGTGACAGATCTTCTTTGGGAAAGATCGTTCAAGTTGCAGATCTGATTGTTGATGGTGGACAACAGTCAGACACATATGAACATTGAAATCGTCTACTTGATGACTCCAGTGTTCAAGATCTCGAGCTTCAAAGTTCATAGCGACTTCACTACAAATGAATCCAAAATCCAGATTTCAGAATGTTGATGGTAATCACTGATGACAGGGTATGTGGCAAACCCTGCGTGTTGTGAAGATTTCAAAGAAGTTAGAGATCAGTTAGTGGACATTGAAATAATGAAGTATTTTTCATTACCGTGCTTCAATGTTTGAGATCTCCGAAGTTTCCTCCTAAAGCTAAAATTGGTTTCTTTGAGTTAGTTGTTGAAAAATTTGAGAAGGAGATTCAGTATTTAAATAATCAGATCCAATCATATGAATTCTGAGATCCCAAAAAGTTCTTGGAAACTCTCCCTCCTTCAAAACAAGAAACAATAGGGTTGCCCATGGTTGTTTGCATTAACAATTTGCAATTGGAGGTCTATGTTGAGGAGTTAGGACAAAAAATAGAGTCTAGTTTCTTTGATCCTATTGTTGCATATATGGAGTATTTTTTCGGTTTGAAGGATAAGTCAGATTGTCTTTCACACAGCCAAACTCAGTTTGTGCATGTATGGTTGTCAACATTTCCAATTATGTACTGGTTCAAGCACTTCCCAATAGTACCCTTGTCACAGTTACTTGATTGGTTGATCTGGCATTACAACATCACTTGATCTATTGAATTTGCAGCAAGGTAGGGTAGATTTGTACATAAATAAGCTTCCTGAGGTAACATTTCAATTTTCAATATTTGTTTATGTACATATTGCAGTATGTATATATTTTTGGTTGGTATAAGTTGTTCAGGTTTGTAGTTGTTTGTGACTGTATTGCTCAATGGATGAGGCACTTGGTCTACTATGTTCTTGACACCTCCAATGAGTTGCCATCCCCAATAAGGCCAATGTTAGTTCCAATCTTTGCATCCTATCACCAAGGATCAAAATGGGCTCTTACTATGTCTGGTTTTCGAAGATATTTTTCACATGACTATTAGTGTAAATCATATCCTAAGTATGTCCATCAGAAGAAGCTCAGAAAAATATTTCCAATGATATATCACACTCCCAAAACTGGCTCTCGAATCAGAATACATGATTGAAATGAATGATTAATTCTTGGTTATGCATGTTTTGAGGTCATTTGCTGCACACAGGGACGATTATTACAAAATCCGTTTCTGAAGTAATGGTAAGGAATTTTTCAAAAGTGAAAGAGGTTTTCGTCCATCACATACCAAATAACATAAAAATCATTCAATTTATACATAGGTGTTACTATGTGGGAGATATGCAGTGATATTTGAAGCCTACACTAAAATAAAACAAAATTTCCATTTATTTTACCGTTTTAGTGATTTAGTGCGGTGCCATTTTACAACAGATGGAAAGTAATTTTGAGAAAACCAAAGAGGATTTTATTAACCACGAGCCATATAATAAAAACATTTTCATTTGATTCACAGGTGTTTTGAATTGGAAATTTGACTACATCTTTACAACTTATTTCTACAGATTTAAATTTTTAATGATTTTCTATTTTAGAGATGATTTTGTGGCACAGATTCCGAGCAACTGGAAATAAATTTCCAAAATTTGAGAGATGGTTTTCTCAAACATGACCTTATCTAGAAAAAACTCTTTCATTTTTGTAACAGGTGCTATGGTTTAGGAGATACAAGTTCATATTTGACACCTAATTTTAGAAATTCGGTCCAAATTTAATGTAACTGATTCTATTTTGAAGAAGATGGTTGAGCTCAATTCCTTTAGTACAGGGATGAGAAAATTTTATATATTTTATGAATTTTAGAGTGTAAGGGTTTGATTTTGGCAGCAGAGAGGATACTTGGCATTATGTAAATTTTTCCTGAATATCATTTTAATAAAGCAGTTTTCTTCCCTTTGGACCTGGGATCCATCACAGCATTATTGTTCAGTAAGTTTTTCATGTAACTCACTTACATATTTATTTTTCTACCTTGTTATAGCATTACCTAAGAGATGTGTTAGGAATTCATCCCCTATGATGCTCCTTTGATGATGATTTTTCTTTTAGATGTAATGGTTGTCTTTGCAGAATTCATCCTTTGCTAGATGCTCTGTTGAGCAACCTCGTGATTCTCTTTCGTCTAAAGTTTTTGTTATAGATCCATACCTTGTTTGATGCCTGCAGGGCAGCGGGATTTCTCCCTTATTCTTTTCACATTCATAATATTTATCTGGTTGAACATGGCATTTACTTTGCCCCAAGTTTGCCAGCAGAAACTAGCATCGACTCCATAGCCCAATTGTCATTTCTCTTGTTGTTTCGACCCAAAAATTTCAAAAAAATTCCCATACTCCATAGCTAGCTTAAGATTTCATTTATTCTAGACACGTTGTGTTGGCAAAGAGAGAGTCCTCTCTCGTCTGGCAAGGCTAGATTCCAGATCAAAGCTTGGTCTGTGGTTACCTCAGAATTGCCTTTTCTTAGCCTTAAGGTTCATTTTGAGTGATAGAAGATTGTCCATTGTATTAGGGTAGTGGACCTTAGATCTATAGTGATCAGGAGGCACATACAATTGGGGATGTTGGTCATAGAATTCCTCATATTTGTGTAGCTATGGATAATAGGCAGGCGGACCCCAGGCATCTATCATTGAGATGGATGGTAAGCTTTGTGATAAATTTGTTTCTATTTTGATTGATCCTAGATCTATTAATAGTTACGTTAATCATGAATTTTTGGATAAGTGTGGCTTGAGAAAATAAGTGCATGCAAATTCTTGGTTGGTGTGGTTGGCTACAAGTACGAAGAAGAGAGTTCATCATTGGGTAAGAGTTTGTGCATTTGAGTTGAATGCTATGCCTACATCAACACATTTGAATGTACTAGCATTGGGATTGTATAATATGATTTTGGGTATGGATTGGATATATCTCCATAGGACCAAAGTAGATTGCTATGACAAGGAAATTGAGTGCCTTGATGGCAATGGAAAGAAGAGAATGTTGTAGGGGAAGAAGAAGCCTACATCAGGATGGCCACCACTATGCAGGCTAAGCACCGTTGTAGAAAAGGTTGTGTGGTTTTTCAGTGCATATCTCTAATGACAAGGGAAAGGATGTTGAGGATGCTGAAATATTCAAGAGGTACCCTGTATTGCAGCAGTTTCAGGATGTGTTTCGAGTAGAGATTCTAGATTTATGTCCACAAAGGGAAGTGGGTTTTTCTATTGAGTTGATATGAGGGGCAGCACCAACATCAAAGGCACCTTACAAGATGAGTACACTAGAGTTAGTAGAGTTGAAGCTGCCACTCAAGGAAATTATTGACAAGGGGTACATTAGGCCAAGTGTATCGCCTTGTGGTGCACCAATATTGTTCATCAAGAATAAGGACGGTACTCTTAGATTGTGCATTGATATCACGTAGTTGAACAAGGTGACGATCAAGAATAGGTACCCATTTCCAAGGATTGATGACTTATTTGATCAATTCAAAGGAGAAGTAGTGTTCTCAAAGATCGACTTGCGATCAGGATATCATCAAGTATGCGTCAAAGAAGAAGACATCTACATGACTACCTTCAGGACCAGATATGGGTATTATGAATTTTTTTTGGCTCCTTTTACTTTGATTTATTCCCCAGCTACATTTATGTGTTCGATGAAGATTGTGTTTTGTGCTTATCAGGACAAGTTTGTTATTGTATTCATTGATGACATCTTGATATATTCTAATAATGAGGAAGAGCATGTTGAATATTTAGAAACAATTTTGATATTTCTAAGAGAGCATTAGTTGTATGATAAAATTAGAAAGTGCAGCTTATTTTAGATAGAAGTACACTACTTAGGACATGTTGTTCCCAAGAATGGCATAGGAGTAGATCTGGAGAAGATAAACTCTATGATGGAGTGGGAAGCTCCTAGAAATGTGTAGGAAGTTAGATGATTCATGGGCTTAGCAGGTTGCTACAAGAGGTTGACCAAGAACTTCTCATTAACTACATATCTTATTACATCATTGCAGAGGAAAGGTAAGAAGTTTGAATTGACAGAGGAGCATGCAACTAGTTTTGAGCAACTGAAGCATTTTCTAACTAGTGATCCAATTCTTCAGGTTGCAAATCCAGACAAAGAGTTTGTGGTGTGTACAAATGCTTCTAAAAGAGGACTTGGCGGAGTCCTTATGTAGGAGGGATAGGTGGTATGCTATGAGTCTAGGAAACTGAATGAGCATGAGTAGAACTATGTGAGTTGGAAGCTATTATTCATGCCTTGAAGATGTGGAGGCATTATCTTCTTGGCAGGAGATTTGTAAAAATAAGTGATCACAGTGGGTTTAGATATTTGTTTGACCAATAGAATCTAAATGTTAGGGAATCTATATAGTTGTTGACCCTTAGTGAGTTTGACCTCGAGATCAGATATATTAATGGAAAGGAGAACCAGGTCGTGGATGCTCTTAGCAGTACAATACAGATGAATCATATATAAACTATGAGCTTTTATGCAACATACTTACACGATCATATCTTATAGGAAGGAAAACATAATGATAGGTGTATGGAGCTCAAGAACATATTACAGTAGAGTACATATATAGGTACAAGTAGTCATACAAGTATAGGTACAGGTGTAGGTCCAAGTACAGGTGATCAGGATGCAGACTATCGTCTCACAAAAAATGGTTTGGTGAGATTTAGGGACAAGATATATCTATCGAATGACAGTGAGTTCAAGAAGCTTATCTTGGATTAGTTTCATGTCAAGCCATAGTTGGGTCACCTAGGATATTAGAAGACATTAACAACAGTGAAGAAGTTCTACTATTGGTCAAATCTGAAGAAGGAAGTGGAAAAGTGTGTGGCAATATGTTTTGATAGTCAATAGGTGAAGGAAAAATGTAAGCATCGAGGTGGTATACTACAGCCTATTCTGATTCTAGAATGTAAACAGGAGGTCATTTCCATGGATTTAATTACATGCCTTGTGAGGAAAGTGAAGCAACATGATTCTATCATGGTTGTGGTTGACATCTTGAGTAAGGAGGCTCACTTCATTCTAGTAAAGACTACTTATTTACCTAGTGAGGTAGCATAGGTCTTCATCAGGGATATTGTCAAATTGCATGGTGTTGCGAAGAATATTTTGTTGGATGGGGATGTAAAGTTCACTTACAAGTTTCTGAAGGAGCTGTTTACAAGATTGGGGACATAGTTGGCCTTCAGTACAACCTATCATCCATAGACAGGTGGATAGATAGAGAGGGTCAAATAGATCTTAGAGTATATGATGAGGGTGTATGTGATGCACCAAAAAAGGAGATGGGAGGAGTACCTTCCATTAATATATCTGATCTCGAGGTCAAACTCAGTAGGCAATATGGGTTTAGTCTTCAACAGTTTTGTTGGGTCTAGGTCTGGTTTAACACCAAGGATAATGTTACCCTAAGGGTCAGGGGTTTGTAATAGCCCCAAGTTAATACCATGGTTAAGGGACAATTATGCCAACATTACTATTGGGAAAATATATCCTAGTGGGCATCAGTTAATCTGTTTATGCCTAAAGGGCAATTCGAAAAGGTAATGGCTAAGGCATTGAAAAGGCAAAAAGGTATTTTTGTCAATTTATTTATGAAAATAAAGGAAAATAAGAGGAAATGGAGGTTGAACGTCACAGGTTTCATGTGAGGAGGAAATTGTAGGAAAATAATTGAAAATTGAAGAAATTAGAGGCATGAATAATGAAAAGACCTAAGAGCATCAGTTTGGAGCCTTTTGTGAGTTCAATTTCAGAATTAGTCTCACAAAGGAGAAGAGCACCAAGAGGAGAAGAAGATCAAGAAAGAAAAGGAAGGAAAGCAAGGAAATAAAGGACAAGCAAAGGAATGGCAAGCAAGGACCAAGAAAATAGAGGTTGGCTCAAGCAACTTCAACATGAATAGTTGCAGGTAAAATATTACATGTATGATTTCCTAGTCGGTTTTGACATGCATGGTATGTGCATGTTAGTATTTTTTCTCTTTCTTTTGGTGGCATGGTTTTACCGAGTTTTGATGGTGTTTTTCAGCCTTGCCTTACCATTTTCGAATAGCCATGGTGTGATGGGATTGTTCTTGGTTTTGAGCTTTGAAATTGCCAGATGGTTTTGGAATTCGAGGTAGAGATTGTCTTAGAAAGATTCTCAAAATTCCTAGGAATCCCTTGAATGGTAATGGAGGGATACAAGGTAAATCCTGAGGGTGGAGATGGGAAAATTCCTCAAGAATGGAGAAGGAATCCAACCAATCTCGGTTTGGTTTTTTGATCTTAGACCGATTTTCGTGAGATAACGTTATGGTGAGGGTGGAGGTAGTTTAACCTCTAGATTCCCTTGGTTGTTTTGGATTGGTTTATCCATGAGATCCCACATTCATGCTTGGAATATGCCATGGGGTAGCTGGATGAAATAAATATTTGGTTTAGCCATGTCTATGGTCAGGTGGTACATGGAAGTCTCGAACCTCATTGGCTCTTGCCTATGTTTGATGAAAGCTAAGTTATAATGCCTTTGATTGGTAAATGTACTTATTATTTGGATTTAATGGTTGTTCTCTTATTGTTATTGATATGTTTATATGCTCATTATAAGCATGGATATATGAGAGTTCTCAGTCATGGCTCTTTTCATTTTTCTACTTGTAACTGATATAATAATGGATGTAAGACCTAATTGATGTTAATACAACTAATGTGAGAACGTGGTTCCCCTTCTTGTTAAGTCTCAAATGAGTTTCCAGTCCCTTATATTCACACTTTCACTCATGACCTGTAGGCTGCATATCTACCAAGATTTTGACAGAATTTCAATCCTAATTGGGATGATCAGGTCTAGTCTTGATGTCAGCTTTTGGTTTACAAGCATTGACCTTATGTATTTTATGAATTCTAGAAGTCACATGGATTTTTGGGCAGAGTCTTAGCCCCAACCCTGGAAAATAGACTTAAATTCTGCAGTCGCTAGCACAACACTTGCATGAAAAGCCAACAATCACACTAATACAAGCTCATGGGAGTGACTAGAACCCACAATCGCATGGATACCTTGGAAAGGGAGCATCTCAGGTTGAAATTGAAGGAAAAGTGGAGTTGTCTTAGGGGATGGACTCCTAGAGGGTTTGGGATAATCTTATAGGGTCTTTCATGTCAACTCCATTTCCTTAAGGTCGCCTAGGAGGTTGAGTCTTGTCATAACAGCCCCTCATCTCATGTTTATGTCATGTAATCTGGTGAAGGTGGGTAGATATGAGGGGAGGTGTCATTACAAGCCTCGTGTATCTTGTTGATGTGTTGATTGTCTCCTTTGTCATTGCATCTATTGTTATATCTTCAATTACTACTCATGAATGGAAAGACTAATTATAAAAAAAAATATTGCTAATTTAATTATTGAATTGGGCTAAATTAATTGAGACAACATAGAACAATATGAAAAATTAATAGGAACACACCCACCAGTATTCCCATTCACCGAGACCATAGTTTGTATATTGTAGCACAAATAGGAAGGCCATTGGGTTACAAGAATAAATTAGGTGATGTCATTGCTTATTTTAATACCATTAATATTATTTCTTAGTATAAGCTACTAAAGTGAGAAGAGCTCTTCAATACTAATTTCTTATCATATTTTAAGTTGTCCCAAAGACATTCTAAAATCATGGTGGTTCCAAGTTCAGGGTCAAGGTAGATGAGCTGTATAGAATAGAGGGCCTTAGAAAAGTTTATCATCTCATGGAGCCAAAACATATTATATGGCAAGGCAGACATTAACACATCTCTTGGAACGTAGGTCCCTATCATGTACACAATATCTACCAGAGGAACTATCTTTAATTTGGCAACTATTTTGGCATCGACTCTTAAGCCAAATATCTAAGAAATAAATATAGTTGAGAAATATGAACCATAGTTTTATAAGGCATCATAACTTCTAGATTCAATGTGTTTGATTTGTCAGTTTTAAGGATGGGGCTAAAAATGGACCTCAGATATGTTAAAATTTGTGCACATTCATTATAAAATGATCTGGGGTCCCGACTACAAAGGTATGCATGAGAATACTTTTGAGTGATTCATTTATCTTTTGTATCATATGGTCTTTGGAGAAGATACTCCTTATATGTCTATGAGAGTTAAATAAATGATCACCAAGGTAGCAGATTCATTCCCCATCAAAGAGACAACACTCATTAAGATCTTTGGCTCCTATAAACCCTCTCGTGATCTCCCCACATTAGTGACACAAAAATTTCTTTTACAAGAAGTCTACTATCAGTTAACTATAGGGTTCTTTAAGACATTAGTCCAAGGCAAGAAAAAGTCATGGCCTACATTCCCTTTGACTATTAGAGAATATACCCTTGAGAATTTCAAAGAGACTAAAGCAAAAGCTAAACAAAAGGTATCTTCTTTTTGGATCTACACCACCACAGGTATGACCTAAGGTGAATTATAGTGGAATATTATGAGAAGGTAGGTTTCAATTGGTCCTACATCCATACCTAGAAAAATAATGAAGATAACATTAGAAACTGGTATAACTGCACTACAAAAATAGGACCAAGTGAACAACAAGAAAGGCTGGATGAACAAACAAATAATTACCAAGAAAACATGGGCCTACAGGGTAGATAAACCTTACTTAAGAGAAATAAAGAGTAGCAAAATAAGGAGGGAAAACCAAAAAACAAAAGAATAGTCATCAGGAAGACCCAATGGATAAGCAGGGAGAGGACAAAGAGGAAGAAGAAGAAGAAATCTTGTAAGAAAGGAATGCAATGATAGTTAGCAAAAGAGGAAGAGATGAAGAGGAAGAGTGAAGAAGAGCTTAAACATGAACAAAGAGAAGGATAGTAGCAGAATGAAGAGCTTCAGAAGTAGTAGTATGAAGAAGAACTAAAGAAAATACAGGAGGAGGAAATAAAGTGTTACACCAAGAACCCAACCAAGCCCATTTTAGCGCTGACAAAGAAAGAAATTGTCCTTGAGAGTACAATCAAACCTAGGAATACTAAAAAAAAATGTAAACAAGGGAAGACTAAAAATAAAAGTTGTCAAACTTCAAGCCAAGATTCAAACTTCTGAGCAGAGATCTGAGAAAGAAGAAGAGGGTAATTAGGTTTAGTGCCTATCCCATTCAAGAAAAAAAGAGTTACAAACTTCTATCAAGGAAGCGGTAGTGACATTAGAAGAGGTTATGACAATAGTCTATGGACAGATGTTGAAGCGACATCAGACTATAGAAACATTCCCAATCATACAGGCTGAAACTAAGGAGAAGACACCTATGCTTAATCAAGCCACCATAACTATCAAAAATATATGTGACTGGGCTACCAAATATCCAAATGAGCCAAAAATTCTACCTAAAAACAATTGGATAACTACTAAAAATGACAAGATCCAAATCTATATCAAGGTCCAATCACAAGATAAACTAGAAAAGGATGTAGACAGAGTATCGATCTCTTGTAAACATTTATTGAGTGGACTAGAATTAGTGATTAAAGTACACAAAGTACCATCTATGAGGACAGATGGTGAAGTGAGGTTGGAGGAAGAGGTTCTCTAAGATATTCAAGATTTTCTCAATCCCTTCAAACATTCCTCTACTATGGAATACATATAGGTAATGAATGAAACAATTACTATGTATGTGATAAAACTAGTGAGGATGTATACCAATTTTATTACTTTATCAAACCAAATTAAGGTAAAATAGAACACTCTATTACTAGACGCCCTGGAGTGCCTTCACAGATACGAGTAGGAGTAGTAGAAGGTGGTCAGAGCATAGCAACAGTGTAACATATTTATAATTCCTATCTCATCTAGGAGTTACATCTTGATGTCCCAAATTTGTCCATTATTATAATGGTAGAATAGAGAAATCACATTCATGTAGCATGTGCATAATAGGATAGACACTAGAATAGTGTAGACTCTCATAGGCACTTCAAATATCATGAGGTAGCTTAATAGTCATGAGGTGGATGAATGGTCACCCATCTCTCTATAAATACGTTGTCATGACACATTGTAAAAGACTTTTGGCTTTGGACTTATTCTTTTTGCATATTTTTGGTGAACTACGGGATCTTTTGGTGAATGCAAGAAGTAATTTTCTATTTCGAGTTATGGATTTCATGGACATCTCATGTGATGGTGGTATGTATATTCTCAACTTAATGTTTTAAAGTTCCTTGAACTTTTGCGTACTTTCTCCTCGTGTTTCATTTTGCATCGTGGGATTTCCTCTTGTGATGAATGGATGATATATGATGTTCTTACCTTATTCTTGTGCTGATAAACTATTTCATTAACGTTATCATTGTATGGTTGTACACTTGCTCATGCTTTCAAATGTTTGTTAATCATTAATTTATTCATGATTGATAATATTACCTTTACATATATATGGATCTAATTTGAATATTTGCTAACACTTCTTTTGTTGAGGTTCATGCTTTGAAGTTATGTTGTTACTTTTCATGGTATCCACGATATTATATTTTTATTGGTTACTTGCATTTGCTGAATTTTTATTTTTTTTGTTATGTTAACACTTGTAATTTTCCATAGCACAATCTTACTTAACGAGATGGCGATTGGGTCCACATACTAGATGGGACTCCTAATAAATTACTTGAAGTGACCACGTTGGCTCAGGACGTGGTCTCTTTCCCTCTTTGAGGGTTTTAAACATGTCAAGAATACTAGTATGTGATCTATTTTTTAGCGGTGTCGTTTGGTGTTCTATCTAAGGAACTTACCCCTCAAATTCCTACAAAATAGAACACATTATTACCAGATGCCTTGGAGTGCCTTCACATACATGGGGAAGAGTAGCAGAAGGTGGTCAGAGAAAACAACAGAGTAAAATATTTAGCATTCCTATCTCATGCAAGAGTTACATCTTGATGTCCCAGATTTGTCTATTATTAGATTGGTAGAATAGAGAAGTCACATGCATGTAACATGTGCATAATAGAATAGACACTAGAATAGTGTAGACTCTCATAGGAATGTGAAATATCATGAGGTAGCTTAATAGTCACAGGGTAGATGAAAGGTCACGCCTCTTTCTATAAATGTGTTCTCATGACACATTGTAAAGGACTTTTGGCTTTGGACTTATTATTTTTTCATATTTTCGGTGAACTAAGAGACCTTTTGGTGAATGCAAGAAGTAATTTTCTATTTCCAATTATGGATTTCATGGATGCCTCATGTGATGGTGCTATGGATATTCTCAACGTAATGTTTTAAAGTTCCTTGAAATTTTGCGTAATCTCTCCTTGTGTGTTATCATGCATTGTGGGATCTCCTCTTGTGATGAATGGATGGCATATTATGTGCTTACCTTATGCCTGTGTTGATAAACTATTTCATTAAAATTATCAATGTATCAATGTATGGTTGTACATTCACTCATTCTTTCACATGGTTGTTAATCCCAAATTTATTCATGATTCATAATCTTATCTTTACATATGTATGGATCCAATTTGAATCTTTGCTAATGCTGGTTTTGTTGAGGTTCATGCTTTGATGTTATGTTGTTACTTTTCATGGTATCCAATATATTGGATTTTTATTGGTTACTTACTTTCATTTCTTGAATTTTTGTTTTTTTTTTTTTTTTTACGTTCACACTTTTAACTTTCCAAAGCACAATATTAATCAACGATATGGTGGTGAAGCCCACATACCCGATGGGACTTCTAAACCAAGAGGTGTAGAATGTCAGTGGTATCCTACAATGGGGAGACCCCCTATCTATTGGAGGTACATTCCATCGGGTCAACAAATTAAAAATTATAAAAATGATTCAAACCTTTAATTCTTGAATTAAATTAGATACATTTGAACTAAAGTGACACCTGAACTAAAATAGGTATTCATACAAAAAAATATTCGTATTCTCAAGGATATATAAAGCGTTTAGGTATCTGAATCTTCAATTTGTAAGAAATAATAAATTTGTATGGATATCCATATTCTCAATTACGCAAGGAATTGTTTTTTATACTTTCAAATGAGTTTGGTGGTTGAGATTCAATAGAGTTCAGTTAATACTAAAATAATAATTAGAAGTTGAGCACCACTACTTCCATGTAGAATTCCAGCTATTGTGTGATAGATTGAGATCTCTCAAAAGAAATTTGAATAGAATCAATCTGCAACCAAGAAAAAAATTAAACAAAAGTAGATAGAAGGGAATCACTTTGAGTCAATATTCCTTTTACATTAGAAATCTAGAGTCACCTACAAGCACTTGGTTATGGTTAATTTGAACTTTTGTGTAAAGGATTTCAAATTAAGCTAGAAAGAACTAAATCCTAAGCAAGAAAAAGATTAACAAGGGAAACTTGTTAAAGAAATGTGATTCACAAAGTAGCCTGATGGAAACAAAGGAAAATATGGTATCCTTGCATAATCAAAATGCACAGGGTTTAATAAAGGGTAAACTAGCAAGAATGGAATTTAAGAAAATGTTGCAACCTACAAGAGAAATATAAGGAACTACTTCAAATAGGTACAAAGTTTTGATCAAGACTGGATAAATGACATATTCAAAAGTCATGGGAGTAGTTCAATGAAACTCCAAATTTCACTTCTTCAAATATCTATATGAGAAGAAATAGGACCATTATCTAATGAAAAAGGAGAAATTCAAAATCATCTAGAATAAATTGAAATAATGTTGGATTAATCCTAATTCACCTGAAGAATTATCGAAAGGAAAAAGGCATAAAAATGAGTAGAAAATAATAGAAAATATTATTATTCCTACATTAATAAAAAGGACTAATTTAGGAATAATAGAAAATATCTTGTTTTATCCAAGTATGTTAAAAATATGGAAAAACACATCCTAAATAAATGCAACAATAAATAAAATAATATAAAAAACATCTAGGCATACAATAAACAATATTTTGGGATAAGATTGCAAGTGGTAAAAATCATTACAATATGAAACCCACCCTAGAGTTAGTTAAAAGGCACAAGTATATAATTGGATTTATCTCATAAAATTGTAGAGATAAAGGTAGTAAGATATAAATGCAATCATATATATATATATATATATATATATATATATATATATATATATATATATATATATATATATAATTGATCTATTTTCATGATTGATGAGATGAAATTAAACAATAATACATAGTAGAAAACATAGTAGAAAATAAGCAATATAATAGAGGATTTCTTATTTTCCCCTCATGATGAATCTCACTAGCTAGATTGAAACATTGGAAATTAAATATCAATATGATGGGTCTGAAAGAAGAAGTACACACTATAATAATAATTAATTACACATGCCTACACACGCAACACAAACATATTTCAAAAAAATAACTCATATTTTTTCATTATGATTTATCAAAATATAACCATCATAGATGCTAGTGGAATTGCATAGATCTCAGCAACAGGGATACCATTGTTGATATCCATTATTGCACAATAAATCTGAAAAAAGTAGCTTTAAAAACACATGCTTTTCTTCCTTCATCAAACTAGTTACCAAATTCTATTTTATCCAACCAAAAAATAAATTGTCTATTAACCATCTAGGGTCTGAATATAAGCCTTGATATGTATCTTGAGCTACCTCCATACCTATGCAAAAGAAAAGCAAAGAGATGCAATAGTACTATGTATGATAAATATTTATGTGTCCTCATAAAGAAGGGAGAGGAATACTTCAATTAGAATATGTTATGTATGATAAATACTTATGTGTCCCTGTAAAGAAATGAGAAGAATACCTCAACCAAAATCTAGATATTCTCCCTACAAGATATATAATTTGCAAAAAAAAAATCTATTGGAATGACGAACTGTCAAGGTAAATATCAAAACAATGAGGCGCTATTGCAAAAAAAAAGATTAGTTATTTAAATTGGTGGAGATAGAGAATAGAGAGCATTCCTTCCATGTTATCATTGACTTCCCATTGGCCCTCAGCCAGTCCTAGTCCTCTTTTTGAAAGGAGATCAACTTCCTGATTTTGTTCCCTTAATACATGAGATAGGGAGACATCTGAGAAATTCTTAACCCTGTTAATGATTTTTTGATACAGAAGAAGGAGAGTGTGCTTTTTTATCTTTGATTCCCATTCATCCAGTTGATCATGTTCAAGGAGTGGCCATAAATATTTGTCTCACTTATGTTAAAAAAAAATCAATTAGATAATAAATTTGAGAGCAAATAAATCAACATAGTTACTTGTAGCAGATTCAATGCAGCACACAAAGAAGAAGAAATGATTGTCATAATTGTATAACTTTCTCCCATCCCTAACCCCCCAAGGGTGATTTGTGTCAGCAATGCCATCAAAAAAGGCCCATGGCTTATCCACTTGAACAATGGTTTGAGGGTGTTGATTCAATGTAATAGAGTGAAGCTTTTCTAGAAGAGAGTTTAAGGGAGCCAAACTATTTAATACCACTCCGATATAAGAGTTCCCTTAATCCTCAAATGTTAAAACATTTTTCTCTAACCATATTTCCCAACAAACCACAAGAATAAGTTATTTTAAAGACTCCCATGAATTTTTATTAAGTCAATCAAGGAGGAAATCACTCACTATAGGACCATTCCAAGAGAACTGCTCATCCACCAAAAATTGAGTTTCTTTAAAGACTTGTTGTGTAAAAGGGAAATAAATTACAAGATGATGAGTGGATTCCTCTTCTTGTAAGCATAGTGAATAACCACTAGAGCCAATGTATTTTTTCTTAACACCTCCCTAGTGGGAGATTTGTTATTAAGAAGAAACCACATAAATAACTTGGAATTGGGATGACATGAAAGATTCTAAATATTTTTTAGCCACCACTGGTAGGGTGGCGGTTGAACTCCTTTTGAGGTAGACAAAGGAAACTACATTTTGAATTGTATCTACTAGAGGGGGCCCATGGCCAGGCCAAGTTATCCTTAGATGGGGAAGGAGTGATAAACACCTGACACAAAGAGGTCATGCAACTAGTCCATTCTTAAGTTGGAATATTCTAATGATGGATCTCAAATGTATATTTCCATGCTTGAGGACCCATGTATCCAATTTATGTGAAGCCTAGTTCAGATATTATAGTCCCTGGGAGTTTAGAGAATGTATGAGTTCTTTTGATAAAATGTGTGCATCCCTACTGCTAGCCTAGGGGTCTTTCCCAATTAGAGTTTTCATATGTCACTTGAATTCAATCTGAGATGAGAGGATATAAGTTCTATGGAATCGATAATGGCCCTCCATACGATTTATTCATTCTCTGCCACCTTCACAGAAGATCTTAGCCATTCCAACAACATGGGAAGGGAGATATATTTTTTCTCCATAACGTGGTCCCATAGGCCATAGCCATTGATAAACTTCAAATTAGCCATTGATCAACTTCAAAGTCTTTCCACTGCTAGAGCCATTGAAAACCAATGCATATTTTAAGACTCCAACACCCTAGGGCATTTGGAAATGCAATTGAGGACCAAGTTGCAAGGAAAAAATAAGTATTGTTTTTCTCACTAGCCTAGACATATCGTAGATAAAGTTTCTTTATTATATTAATGATTCCCTTTGGAATCCATGTCAAATACATAGGGATGGCTTGCAACAAGCTTTTGTATAAAACTAAGCAACTTGCTCATGATAGCCATTTAGTGAACCATGGATTTTCAGCCAAATTTTTGCAATAAGCCAAGCCTAATATTCCTTTTTGTAGTTCTTTAATTTTAGTATAAAACCCAAGTATTTCAATGGGCCTCCAAATGGGAGGCAGAATTTTCAGAGAATTTTGAGTCTACTGATCTAATCCACATCTAACAAGGATGTTTTTTTCTTGATTCACTTGCATTCTGGTAGCCGTTGAGAAAGTGTTGAAGTTGTTTTTGATAGCTTGCATAATTCCAAAGTGCAAGGCCAGAAGGACAATGATATCATTAACAAATAACAAGTTTGTGAGAGAGTAGTTCTAAGTGATAGCTAGCTTTGAGTAAGTGAATTATTTTTGCATCCTAGATGGCTCTTCTTAAAGCTTTTGCAACTAATGGGGAGAGAAGAGGGGTTAAGGGGGCATCCTTGATGAAGCCCTCCCTATGGAATGACAAAGGAGATGTCAAACAATTTCTTAAGATGGCCATTGAAGAAGAGCTAATGCAACTCTATACCTAGTCTACAAATTGTGTATTAAATCCAATATGGAGAAGCAACAACTTTATGTTTGACCAGTCTACTCTATCAAATTATTTAAATGAGTCCACTTTATAGATGATGGCCTTTTATTTTTGAATATGGAGGGAGTGAAGGCCCTCCTAGGCAAACCCTATGGTATTACGAATTTGACTATCCTTTAAGAAGCCAAATTATTCATGGATTCAGAGAGAATGGGCTTCAGATGGAGAGCAATAGTCTTTGAGATGATCTTGTAGAGTGAAATAGGTTGGAACTTGTCAAAGGAATCTTTAGAGTCTAATTTGGGGATCAATGTCAAGAAATCATAGTTAAAGGGGGCTAGGGTTCTTCCATTTAATCTAGAATATTTAATAATACCACTCAATTCTTCCTCAATAAATTCATAACAGGCCACCTAAAATTCAATACTCAACTCATCTAACCTTAGTTTCTTATGTTTTTGAAACTCTTTAGGACCATTTCAATCTCCTCATTTGTATCTCCTCTTGTAAGGTCCATGTTTTCTTCTTCATCAACAAACCTAAATAAGAAGTTTGTCATGTAAAGAATCTTGTCAATATTTATATGCTCCTCTTTCTGGAAGATCCCTTTCAAGTATGTGCATCCTTTTGTAACCATGTCCTTGAAGATGGAGGCCTTCGAACCATTAACTTACCTAATTTTCTAATTGGTGTTTATAGCTTTTATGTAATTAACCACTATAAATATACTTTACATTGTCATCGGAACTTGCAACCATTACCTTTCTTTGTCTAACCATAAATTATATATATATTCTTAAAATTTAATCTAACCATTTACTTAAAAAAAAGCCATACCAACTTCTCCTCATTTTAACTTTACACTACTCCAGTTCACTCCATCACAGGACCACTTCACTCCATATGACTGGAACAAAGAGAACCAATAAACTACACGAAATTCACCACCTGATAACAGAACATACATGACCTTATAATCATAATTAAAGCTATTGAAAAAAACCAACCAAGTTTTTCACAGTATGAAATTTAAGGTAATCATGAAATAAACAATATGTGCAATAACGATTCTAACTAGCACACTTCTTAACTTATTTCTGGTGAAACCCTGATACGTATCGACAATAAAAGCTGAATGTGTTCTGTTTGGAGAATGGACAAAGGATGATGATGCTTTTGCTTCTTTTGGTCAATCCAGTTTGACAACAGAATGGTAAAGTAGCGGTGATCAAAATGTCCATGATGCATTTCGAGTGATGCTGTTAATCTCTGTGAAATTTTTAACGATAAAAGGTAAGAATTAGAAAACAACATACCAGATAAAAATTATCCCACCATTCAATGTAAAACGTTCCATCCAACTGCAGTATATATTAACCTATCACGTGATAATAATATTTTTCTCTAAAACATGCTATCCGTCGAATATAGAATCGTCCGTAAATTTATCAAAACCGTAAACATACCTCTCGGCAATGATTGCAGCCAAATAAATTTAATCCGATCTAGTTCTTTCTAGTTGATTCGAAAATTTGATTATGGTTCATCTTTCGTTTCCTGCTTTTTTTCCTCGAAGTATTCATGTTCATAGAAATTGCGTCTGAAAATTTCAGAAACTAAAGTTGACAATATGTTTCAATTTAGCACTCCACCCATTTACATCGCAAGCATGTGGCCCATAATGCCAAACGTCGTTTGTCGATTCCAAAAAATCCAAATAGACTCCACGTGATGGGCGATTTATCTAATCAATCTACGTTATTGGATAACGAACTTGATTCCCTACTCGCTCTGCCATATGGTCCATTCTATTCAATATGAATTACTTTACGCAGCAATTCCAACCACAAATTCTCCAGAGTGTCCACAACAGATAAATCCAAATTACAGTTTTTCAAAAGTGAATGGTCCAAAACTGATAAATCCAATTTGCAGGTCTCCAAAACTGAATAATCCAAAACTGTGCCAAAAATTGAATAATCCAAATGCTTTCCAGGTTCTCGACCACATCAACCTTCCAGTTGAATCACATGAACATATTCTCCTGTGCAATAAAAGGGGTGGTGTGAATTATTCATCATCGTTCCAAGACTTTAACTCGCTCTTTTGATTGTAAACTTCCTTATTGTTGCTGTTGCTTTAGTGTAGCAAGATGTTGTGCAATCATAGAGCATTCCCTTTATATTTGGCCCGTACAAGTGATGTTGTCATCTTTGCAGGATAGAATCGGGTCGATTGGAGAAATAGTTGAATATTCTAATAGAAACAAACAGGTATCTAAAACATTTAATGAAAAATCACTATGCCATCTCTTATGTTCCGAATAAAAACCCAAAAACATTTAAAGAAAAATCATTATGCCATCTCTTATGCCCCGAATAGAAAAAAAAGCTGCAGAGTAGAAAGTTATCAGCACATCTATGTTATAAAAGGTGAAGTATAGGTCCATATTAAGCATTAATTTAGCATGTTTTTGGAAAGCTATGTTATAATAAGTATAGGTCTATTTTAAGTCATAATTTAGTATGTTTTTAAAAAATTATTTGTTAGTTGTAATTTTTTTGTGTAAATTAAAAAAAAAATCAATAAATTTTTTTCTATTTACAATGTGGAATTTTTTAAATTGTATTTTTGAATATTATATAGATAACTTAAATTTATAATTTCAAAAAAAAATTGTTGAATTTTAAAAAAATTTGACCAGAAAATATATATTTAAAAAAGACCAAAATATAAAACATCTAGACCTTTTCCAATGGTTTTAACTATGAAATTTATTTTTTTTCAATTGTTTTATATGATATATATATAATTTTCTTTTTAAACAATATACTACATAGTAGATATTCAAACACTTTACATAACATGTCTAAGGGAACATTTATGTGAACAATATTGTGAACATTAAAATAGTTTTTTTTTTGTCATTAATATATTTTTAAGTATTAATATTTTATTGTTCAACTACATTGAAATTTTTATTATTGTAAATATTTTTAAATGTCACATATTAGTTTTATATTAAAAAATGAATAAATTACACATGTCCCTTGTATTATTCTTATTAGCAAATATTTGATATTTTTATTTTATTTTTTAATTTTCAGTTTCCAGTGGAAATTGAATATTTAATTATAGGCATTGAGTGCTAGTAGCACAACCGGTTGAGAAAGGAGACAAATGACTTAAAAAAAAGAAGAATATTTTATTTTAACATATTTTCTCTCTATATATGAGTTTGATATTGACATAAATTAGTTAACATAGATATTCAATTAGTTTTTTTGAATATTGTATAGCAATATTTTTGAAAATTATAATATTTAAACATTTTACAACATTTATTTTCAATTCTAATTATTTTTGTTTTTATTTTTAAAATTGATATGAAATATGGCATGCGGAAATCTAAGTATTTTATTTATGACTAATAGTGAGTAAAATATTTTTACTACATTGGGTAATCTTATGAACAATAGATGGAGATAGAGGGATCATAGTGAGGTTAGGATGTCTATTAATTTTTTTTTCGTTGTTGTAGGCACTACTTTTCTATTAGAAAAATATTTTATTTTTATTTTAAAAGAGACAATGTAAACTGTGCATTGACTAAAATGTGCCTCTATGCTCAATCAACAAATACTTTTATTTTATAAATATTTAATCATTGAAAAAAAAAAATAATGATCTACCTTTTTCATATAAATATTAAAATTTAGAAAAGATATATATAACTGAGATCAATTGGGGTGATTGGGAAGAACTTATGAAATATCCCCACTCAAACTCAATTGTTGCCATACCATGATAGATATTGACAATATTATATGTATATTATATTTTTCATATGAAATATATAATATTATACATGTACCATGATAGATATCAACAATATTAAATGTATATTATATTTTTCATATGAAATATATAATATTATACATGTAAATAATTAATATATATGTAATTTTTTTATTTTAATTTGAGTAAACATGTAATATATAGTAAATGATTGGTCTATTATGTAATTCTATATTTTATAATCTTTCAACTCAGTAAAATTACTAATATAATTTTTACTAATTTTACAAAATTCAATAGTGTTTTGTATTTGATTGTTTATATATTTTATTTTTATGTTTATCATAGGCGCTTAAAATAAATAAATGCATAAAATATTCATGAAATAATAGGGTAATAAACAAAATAATAATACGGAGATTTTATGATAAAAATTTATTATGGATTTATATAATGTTTTTATTATATTAAAAAAATATTGCAAACAAAAGTTATATATTTTGTAATATTATCTTTTAGATGTATATTTTACAAATTATTGCTTTGGTTCAAGAAAGGATAGTTACTTTTAGTCCCTGCTGTCATGACGGCACTATTAGTAATTGTTTTCGGACAATAGAATTAGTCACTTTTACGTTTAACCTAAAGTTTTTAGCTTTCACACTCCTCTTATTTCTTAAATAACCTATGAGATTTGATATCAAGATTTTCATGGCCAATAAGATGTTTGATCATATTATTTGGTCTCTTCCTAAGGAAGCAGAGGTAGAGAGTTTATATCATGCATTCAAAGAGGTTATATTATCCATTCATTGGACTTATTTAATTGATTTTTGTTTCAGTAATGGAAGTAATGCTAACATTAATGTGTAAACATTAAATGTTTGTTTATTTCAGAAGTTTCAGACATTTGTAAGAGTATACAAAGGACACACCACATGGATCAACACACCAAGTGGCTTTGTGCATGCCATGGTGTGGTGTCTAACGTAACGGTATCGACTATTTTTGGATGACGGTAGTATAGGAAGGAGGAGAGAGTAGGAAGTAGGTAGTGTCGGTTGTCGACTCACAGGTATTGGGGCAATGCAGCCTGATGATTTTAATCACCTTCCTGGTTTGCCAGCTCCAAGGACTGCCATAATGATAGTTTGATCGGCCAACTCCAAGGACTGCCATAATCATAGTTTGATCCCTAGAGTCTAAGCTTTGATGTCTTTGTTGTGGGCCATGTTGCCTGTTCTTATTGTTTTGTGGGACCTCCCTCATTTTGGTTCTTACTCTGGTAGCTCCAACACATGATTTGAATCCAATCTTCAGTGATCCATGGAGGGCTTCGAGGTCATTCATAAGGCTCGAGCTATACTAACAAGAACAATCAATCTGGTCAATGAGGCCTGGTCAGGTGAACAAAACCAATCTGCTCTAGCTAATTCAAATATAATAAATCTGGTGTTTCCTAGTAATAATTCCTAGTATGAGTCATTACCGTTTCAGTCCAGAAAGAATAGCTTCTAAAAAAGAATGAGGTAATTATGAGTGGAAATATTAAAAAAATTCTCCCAGCTATTAAATGTAGAACATAGAGATTTTTCGAAGCCTTTGACCTGAAAAATTCTTTAATCTTGCAAATTGATTTCTAGAAATGTATTTATGTACAACAAGAGCATTTGAGCATTCCAATAGTGTTTCATGGAGGCACATACTAATTTTATTTAAATACTCTAAAACCAAATCCTTAGAAAGAAGGGGAAGTACTACTTGCAAGTAATTTCAATCTGGCCAAGAGTTGGAGGTCTTTGCATCTCGGATACAATATCTTCTGAGATGTCTTGAAGAATCAAAATAGTTGTTGCATCTTCCCGCAGACATAAATTAGTTGATGTTTTTAGTTCTGTGTTTCAGAGGAAAGAAGAAATAAAATAAACTTTCTTTACAATCATTCAACACTCCATCAAACATTGTTTCCCATCATAACCTAGTTGGTCGAGTCAAGTGCTTCATAATTTTCAAAGATTTAGAAACCTGATACATTGGAAGCCATAACTCTTGATAAAACTTTGCAAACTATGGCAGATCACTTTGTCGAGTCAAGAGTTCAATACTTCTTAGAGTTTCTAAAACTTGAAACCTTTTAGGTAAAATATATCATTGTTCAAGAAGACTAGATTTTTCTCTGGTGCAAAAATGATAGAGATGCTCCAATTTTTGATTGACATATTGTCCTACATAATAGATCTCCATTGCAAAAAAGTATTTTGCTAGCATAAGGAATTTATAAAAGCTAATTTGTGGAGTGTTTCTGCATCTTTGCAGCAGTTTGAGCATACCCCCCTTAAGAGAGAAAGCCTCACTATTAAACACGTTACAAAATGTATCATTTTTACTTTTTTTTAACACCAAATTACTCAAGAGCATACACTAGGTAGAGAATATATTTCTCTTCATGTCATTTTTCATGTCTTGAAATAGAATTCAGTGAGGAAAACAACTTATCTTCCCATTCATCCCAAAGATAAGCTAGTGTTTTAGGAGAAATTATATTTTGTAGTAGCTTTTTGGAATAATTATCGTCATTTAATAAATGCATCCCTTCATGGATATTACATGTTTTCAAATCTCAATGAAGATGTGCACCCAGGGCTTTACGAAGAGTAAAAATTTCAAGTTTGGTGTTTCTCATCCTCTATGCAATGATCTTGTGTTCTGTTAATTTAGGAAGAATGTATAAATAATCTAATAGTATTTCCACTTCTAAAATTATGGACTTGTATACATGGTTTGGTTCTTTTCCTGCTATGTCTTTTACTTTCTCTAACAATTCAATATTTGAATGGAATTTCTCTAGTTGCCACCTTTTATTACTCTTACTCCACAATGAATTCAACTGGATGTGAAATAAAGTGGATTTAATTGCTAGCTCATATTTCCCTTATATTAATAACATCTCAGAGTAAATTAATAAGTTGTCTTTCATCTCTGCAATCTATGCAGCCTTAATGAAGTTCCATATTATCACTTCCATCACCATAACTTCATCAAAGTAATCCTTCTTCAACAAAAAGGATCTAATTTAGTCTAGTAATGGAAGGGCCTTCACAAATATCATCATAGACTGAGTGTCTTTTATCCGATGATAATGTGTTTCACATTTCTTAAGATACTCAGTTTCAAGATTTAGTAATTCACATCCATGGAATTTTCCACAGTCTCTATTACACTTGCTTTTCTTCCAGTGTTCAATACATTCCAATCTTGTGTTGAATAACTGGCCTTTTAAACATGAATCTAGGCATTTGGAAATACAATTAACTCTAGCATATGCACTTGCAACATCATCCCGATGTTTGTTAGGGCAAAGCAATATCCAAGGTATTTAAGTTGTGTTTCACTAAATTTCTCCAAATATATTGTACCTAATCGGACAAGGATAAGGCCATCAAAACATGCTGATCTGGAAAAAAAAGGCCATCAGAACATGTGACTGTAATATGCTAATGGCAAATATCAATCAAAAAAACAAGATAGATATATAATAGCTATGGGAGTTGGCACCTTGAGCAAAGCATAATAAATTTGCCTCTATATTTGTATCTCATTGATATATCCCTACTTTTACACATGATTGTATAAGGATATTTTTTCTATGAAAGAATTACTAAATGATTTATTGGAAAAAGGTCGTAAAAGATTTCACTTGGACCTCCGAGACAACCATTCTTGTCAAGTCTGTATATCCATAGTTTTTCAACCAATTCTCCAATATATCAATTTTATAAAGTAGTAGCCACTTTGTTTTCCAGAAGGAAAAAATTTATATACCATTGATGGTTGTTTTTCTTGTATTTTCTTTTAATGTTTTCATATACACTTAATCTCCTACTCAAATTAGTTATAAATATGCTTTTCATTAGTCATCCTCATCTGGTGTAGCAATTATGATTATGTTTTCAATAATAGGTAATAAATTGAACTACAGTTTTTTTGGGGGCTAACTATGGTTGACTTAGTTATAACAAAGTCTTTCATTAGTCATGTGAATTTTAAGTTTTTATCTTATGTTTGAATAAATATTCTTATTAATATATCAAGAATAGTGCTGACAATAGTAGGTCAAATAGTTGGAAACCTACCTAAATAAATCTTAGGTTTTTAGTCTGGCAGCAGAACCTGTTACATGCTACTGCATCTTCAAGCAAGTATGTAAATTAATTTCTATTTCAATTGCTCTCTAAAATATTTACTATCTTAAAGCAGTTTCTTAATAGAGAGTATTTAGTAGTCTTGAAAGCTTAGCAAAATAACCTTGAGCTCAATAATATCTTAGTTTTTGACCTTAGAGGAAAATAAATAAGAATTTAACAATGTATAAATCAAAGCCTTCGATTAAATTAGGCACCTTGGACACCGAAATTTGGTTCAATATATGCAGCAATTGTTGGATAATTACTCGTTCCACAAGTTTTTCTGGTTTTAGGACTGATCCGTTCAAATTGATGTAAGGCTTGGCCCATGAATTTGTTTTAATATATCTATTTCAATTCCAAAAATTAAGGCTCTAAGAAAATTCAGCATGTTTGATTTTACGTGCATTCTCAGTGAATTTAGTTATGAATTTGAAACAAATAAAGTTTTAACCAAAATTTTGTGTTTGCCTCTATGCACATTCAAACATTTTTGGTAGATAGAGAAGATAGAAGGGGAAACACAAAAATATTCTTCCTATTTCATATGCAGTTCAAATAAACTCAAAATATGTGACTCAATGATAAAGAATATCATTTTGGGAAAATTTGCATATTTAAAGTATCTTAGGGTTCAAAGTTCCCTAGCCTATAATGATCGAAAGCCACCCTCATTATTTCAAGCTACGAATATTCAAAGCTAGAATAAGTAAGTGGACTCGATGGGGAAACGATAATGTAACGGTTGTTAGAGTCCCCAAATTGTCAAATAGGGTGGCAACAGGGCCCCAACACAAATTCTTTATTGTCCCCAAGACAACTGACATCGTTCCTGCAAAATAGGGCCCATAGATGAAAGCCCCTGGTTCATCTACTCATCGAAGTTGGTGAAAGCCCGGGTCACTTTAGCGTAGAAAGAATCAATGTTCTGAACATGTTGCTGAGACTTTGAAACGGTTTCATGGGTGGACAGGAAGAGGATTTATTTTATAAGTTGTGTGAATAGATTCAATATAAAGTTATTTTGACTCTAACAAGTCTATAGACTTGTAGCGCAGATATTTGATTCCCTTGCTCTTCCCCATGGTTGTTCTTTCCTTGGACTCTAACAAATTTATATACCTGTAGTGCAAATATTTGATTCCCTTGATCTTTCCCATGGTTGTTTTTTCTTTGGACTCTAACAAGTTTATATACTTGTAGGTCAAATATTTGATTCCCTTTCTCTTTCCTGTGGTTTTTTCGTATCGATTCAATTCATAGGTCAGATACAAGTCTCCACTACTATCTTGATAAACCACATTTGCATCTTCATACGTAGAAGCAAGCCCACTTGAACCCAAGTAAATAATCAACTCAAGACAGGGACTTGCTGCCCCGTAGCTCCGAAAACAAAATTATGTTCACCATTTTGATCAGCATTCTTCTTATTAATATACTTTTCCTCGTTTAGGGATCAAAACCTTTTTTTCCATCACAGAATGAACTCTTTATTGCATTCCTTCATTGGTTATGCAAATTCCATGAAGTCTAGGAAACTATCATACCACTTGAACTACCTCATAATGATTAGAGAACGAATGCAATAGGGTTTTGTATTGGCTTTTATATTATGCTTTTATTTTTTAGGTTACTTTTGATAGAATGGATGCAAAATGACATATACTTATGCATTAAGTTATATGCATCTCATCATGTTTCAAATAATTTGCTAGGTATGTTAGGGTATTCAATTTTGGGCAATTACTTTTTTGTGGATGGATACTATGGTTAGTATTTTGGAAATTGAAAATAATTTTGCTATAAAATATTCTATTATATAGATATTATTTTGGAAATTGAAAATAATTTTGTTATAAAATAATTTTCATGAAAAAAGTATGATATATATCTATATATATATATATATATATATATATATATATATATATATTTATTTATTTAATTGACTCTTTACATTGTAAATTTGTTTTGGGGCTTTTTTGTTTTAGTTTTGGAAGACCAATGAATGAAGATGAAGGCAGAATTGAAGAAATTAATCCTTTGGAGTATATTAATACTTCAACAAAGGGTTGCTATAAAGCATTACACAGTGATATAGATCAAAATAGTGGTGAGTAGAAGACAACAAAAAAATATGATTATCACAGTTTCCATATTGTAAAACAGAACAATCATAAGTGGCAAAACCTTATGAACTATGTTCAAAAGATTCAAGGCAATACACTTAAGCTTACACAAGATGCTGATGGTTTATTGATTAGAGGGGATTAGCTACACAGAGAGTTGCACTAATCCAATCTCTTTAATAGATGATCACTTCAGGAGCTTATAGGAATCAATTGAAACTCTAATTGTTCCTACCTGGATATCTGTGTAAGTCATAAGCATATGAAGAAATACATAATGATTGAAGAACTGGAAAAACTTACAGGATAACACAAACTGTGCAAGACCATATTCAGAATCCTTTGCTTTGTATTGAGGTTCCAGAAAGACCGATTACATCAAGTGTCTGCAAAAGCTTCCTTCAAAGGTGGCTTCCAGCTTCAAACTAAAACTAACAATCAAGAATTTACAAGTAATGAACTATGAATCTTCAACTCTAAACCTATAACATCTCGAGAAGAGAGTTATTTATACAATAATAGAGCTAAGAAATATCCTAAAACTGATTAAGATTTATTCTAGGAAAGGAAAAGATCTTCATGCAAGAAGATAGGGGTCGATGTTGAACTACTTCTTGCTATCCCCTTTTATTCTGGTTGTGTTGGCTTTGCTATTTCATAATTTTCCCTTTTGGCTGCTTTGTTGTTTGTATCCTCTACGTTCGCTATTTTCTTCATTTTGATCTTTCATCTGAGTTATTTAAAATCTATAGCTCTCCTTTGACCTTGTTGAGTAGATTTGACTGCGCATTTAAGGTTTTACTGTGTTTTTTAACAGTAAATCTTCATATTTTTCTTTAAACTACTACGCAGGATTTTTGTTGATAAACCTAGAATAGCAGTCCTTACTTGCAAAACACAGAAACTTTTATGAAAAACATGGTGACAGAGGAGGTCGTGATGGATTTTTTGAGCTTTCAAAGGATATCGGAAGGAGTCCAGAGCATATCAGAGGGTAAACAATGGCTTTAATGGCCGTAGAGGCATAATGGAGGTTGCGCTGTAAAAAACAGGCAAATAGAGCAAAATGGGATTAAAACAGTAAAACAATCTTTTTTTCGGATCATCGGGCAAAGTTTAACAATGGTGGAAAGAGTATGGAGGGGTTAATTATGGTGGGAATGGCTTGATTACGTTTAAAAATGTGATTAGCGGTTTAAATGAAATTTCTGGTCATTTCTTCATTTACATTGAAAAAACGATTTAACACAGAATTCCTTTGCAAAACAAATAATGGGGGATTTGAAATTTTATTAACTTGGGCTAATAATGATATCGGATCTGGGCATAATATCGTATATTGCAATTGGAGTTAGGCGGGGGTAAGCCTTCGCAAAAGAATATGATAATGGGCAGATGCGATGTGAAATGAAATATGAATTATAGCTATGCTGGGTTTGGGTCTATTACAATTAGAGGTCTGAAAGCTAGGAGAAATGGCTTTGGTCAGGACTTGCGACAAGAGGTGGATGCGATGTGGCGATAGACTGCAATATATAATGAAGTTGTGTCCGAATTCTTATCGTGCATTGCATATTGCAATGGTGAAGGGTTATATGTAATAGCTGGGACTTTGAGATGGGAGCAGATGTGAAATGGGATTAAACTATGCCATGTATTATGTCGGGTCCAGTTTATTCATCACATATAGAATACAGGGGTGTATGCATGTTTAAAGGGTTCTACAATACCGCCGATGCGATATTTGTATAGAATACATAGTTTTATTAATAAAACTAAGGTATATCGAGTTATTATATTAAAGGAGCTAATATATACGGGAAAGAGGATTTTTAAGGGTTTAACACATAAGTTAATGTTAATATGAAATATAGCAGAAAAGGGGAATAATACTAAGTATAATTCTTTTATGAATTGATTTAAATTTTCGTATAAGAATTTATACTTAGGGTAAAGATATTTTTATGGTTTTCTATGTAAAAAGGGATTTTTACATGGAATTTTTACTTTTCCTAGGTAAAAAGGGTTTTGACCATAGGAAAAGGGATTTTATGGAAATGAATGAATATGAATGTATGAAGGGGAAATTAGTAAATATATGAATTAATAAGGATGAGGGAGGTTAATTAATTGATGTTGTAGACCTTCATTTTCTTTGTGTAATTGCCTCCTGGATATAGAAACATGATAAATGTACATTTTGTCCAATCAACCATTAAACTTCTGAAACCTTTCTCTACTTACCCTTTGCTTATTTTATCATTTTTTCCTTCACTTAATGGGTGCATTTAAGCTAGCAAACCCTTATCCTTTCTTCTTATTTAACAAAAACAAACTATCTAATTCTACCCTTATAACATCCAAGGGCTTAGATTAAACTAATGAGCACCTTATTATTCTCTACCTAACTACTGATCTACCATGATTAAATAGTTGGGCCAAATATTTTATTCTCTAACTATAACATCAAATTTAAATCATGAAGTAGTCAAGATTAAACTATTTGACTGTCATGGGTTGTGGCATATAAGACAAGCTGCACACAACCATTATTTTGCAGAAATAGAGTAGTGGCATTTAGGCTTGCTCACTTTCAGAGTTTAATTGTTTTCTTTCTACCTATCATTTTCTTTTTGCCTTGATTTTTTAGAGCATCTAACCTAGCATTTTCTTTGATATGGACATCATCATCAAAATATTTTTTAAACTAAAATTTTATTCACTATTGTTATTTCCATATCCTAACTTAACATTTTTTGAAATATTCTATCTAATCAAAAACAAAAAATGCTACAACATTGGCTCCAACTGGGGATTTCTTTCTCCTATAGAATGCAGAGAACTTGCAGATCCATGTGCCTTCTCCTCGGACTATGGAGTCCTTGCTGTAAAAAATCACACTAACATCTTGGAAAGGAAAAGAAAACCCGAGTATTTACAATGAAAACTATTTCAACTTCTTAGTACTGAATGTAATGTTTGAGAAACCTTCCATTTAAAAGATAAGTGGAATATAGCCCATCAAGATTTTGCAGCACAAAAGTGTTGTTACCCTTCACTTCAGTAATTGCTAAAGGTCCAAACCATAAATTGTCGAATCTACCATGCTTTTCATTCTCATCTCTCCTGGCATCCCATCTTAGAACTAGATCACCTTCCTTAAAGTCCCTTTCCCTGGCTCTTCTATCAAACAAGACCCTCATCTTATTCTCATATTTCTACAATTTATGTTGAACTTCATCTCTGTTCTCATTAAGTTAAATAATCTAATTTATTCTTCTAGAAGAATCATCAGGTTCATTTGTTGCATCCTGCAGAAATTTTAAAACAGGGAAAGCCAAACTGGTAGGGAAGATTGCATCTTTCCCATAGACTAATTGAAATGGAGATTTACCATTTGATCTCTTTGGAGTAATTCTATTTTCCCATACTACATAAATCAAATGTGAATCCCAGCTTTTCTTATGATCAACTAGAGTCTTTTTGATTACCTTTACCAAGCTTCTGTTTGATGATTCTGCAATGCCATTACCTTGAGGGTAGTATGAAGTTGAATGATATAACAGAATCTGATATTTCTGGCAAAAGTCAATCATTTTAACACTAGAAAAAGTTGTTGCATTATCAGTGACAATTTGAGTTGGGCAACCAAATCTAGCTAAGATATTCTCCTCAATAAACTTAATTACTATTGCATCAATAGCATTTCTAACTGGAATTGCTTCCACCCATTTAGTAAAGTAATATGTTGTAGTGAGGATCCATCTATGTTGATTACTTGAAGTGGGGTGAATCTCTCTAATAAAATCTAATCCCCATTGAGAAAAAGGAGCTGAAACTATTGATGGAACGAGTGGAAGAGTTGCTAATTTCTGTTTTCCAGCAAACATTTGGCAAGGAACACAACCTCTTACCTTTTCCCCTACTTGTAAAAGCAATGTGGGCCAATAAAATCCTCCCATTAGAATCTTGTATGTTGTAGCTCTCCAAGCATAATGTCCCCCAAAAATCCTGTATGAAACTGATCAATGATTCCTTCAGTTTCAGATTCTGTTAAACATAATAACAAAATGTTGAGTGGATCTTTCTAGTATAAATTTGCATTAATAATGCAGTACTTGACTGATTTTAAGTTAAGAGTTTTACGCTGGGTTTTGGAGAACGATGGTGGACACTCAAAATTGATCAAGAAATTTACAATATCTTGATACCAGTTTGAAAACAAATATTTTTCATCAATGTGTATAGGACTGATCTGCTCTGAAGGTAGAGGTTCTTGTGGATTCTCTCTTCTAGGATAAAGGGAAGGTTCTTGTCCATTATCCCCTTCTGCAATGACAGAAGGTTCTTGTGTATTCTTCCCTTGTATTTCCAAAACAGAGTTGATTCCAAGTACTTTGCAGTTGGATTCAGCTAGAAGCTTAGCCAATCCTTGAACTTTTACTAGCTTGGTAGTCTTGATAGTTAGGTCAAATTCTAGAATTTGAGTGATCCATCTACCTCTTTTCCCATCGATGTTTGGTTAGGTTAAGACAATTTTGACAACACTATTTGGGACATAAGCAGTAATAGGTGAGTGTAAAACATACATCCTAAATGATTTTAGGGCTTGAATAAGGACATAGACTTGCTTCTCACTGATGTCATACTTCAGCTCAGCATCTCTCATAACCTTGACAAAACAGGCTATGGGTTGGTCATGGGAATATTCATTCTTCTGTAATAAAACAATAGCAAGGGTTTTTCTAGAGGCAAAAGAGAAAATACTAAATGGCTTAGTATAATCAGGGTTGGCTAAGGTGAGAGCTTTAGAGATAGCCCTTTTTATTTGTTCAAATGCATGCCTAGAAGAAGGAGTCCATTTGACTTCATGATCCTTTCAGAGCATGTATGTTATATCCTTCACTAGCTTTGCATAATTTGGAATAAATCTCCTTAGAAAATTAATCTTGCCGAGAAAAGCTTGAATCTCCTTTCTGTTTCTAGGCAAGGTCAATGTTTCTATGGCAAATACTCATTTAGGATCAATTACCACTCCCTCCTTTGAAATTATGTGGCCCAACAGTTTTCCTTATTTGATAGCAAATAATGATTTCTTTGGGTTCAATGATATTCCATATTTTCTACACCTGTCAAAAACCTTCATCAAGTGCTTTAAATGTTTCTGATGAGATTTAGAAAAAATAGTTATGTCATCAAGATAAATAACCGCCAATTTATTTACCTGGCCCATAAAAGTGATGTCCATAGCTCTCTGAAACATTGCTCCAACATTTGTTAAGCCAAATGGCATCCTTGCATACATGAATGTACCCCATGGTGTAGTAAAAGTTTTTTTCTCTCTATCTGTTGTATCAATGTTCGCCTGATTATAACTTGAAAAACCATGAAGCATAGAAAGTATTCATGCTCCTGAAACCATTTGCAATAACTGGTCCATTTTGCACAAAGGATAATTATCTTTTAATGATGCCTTGTTAAGATTTCTAAATTCCACGTAGAGTCTTATTTCTCCATTTTTCTTTCTAACAGGAACTAGATTTGCAACCCAATTAGAATATCTAAGAGGGAGGATGATTTTGGAATCTAACATTTTCTTAATTTCTTTTTCTAAAGTTGGTAGAAGCGCTGGATTTACTCTTCTAAGCTTCTCTTGATACGATTTTGCTTCTAGCTTCAGAGGAATCTTGTGCTATATTAAAGATGTATCATAGATTTTCAAATTAGCGTAAGTCTAGAAAAAAACGTCCTTATAATTTTGCAGTAATTTAAAATACTAATCTTTGATTTCTAGGTCTAGAGATGAGAACAATTTGATGTTTTTAATGTCTTTATCAGCTCCAATGTTAATTTCTTCTATGTCATCTTCTGAAGAAATGGCCTGCGGGTTTTGGAAAACATCATTTTGATCGAATAATTTTTCTAAAGGAATGAGTCCCTTTGGAATAAAATTATTTGATAATTGAATAATGTCGTACTTAGCAATCTGGGCTTTAAAATCTGAAGTATCATTCCCTTCCTCTTTTTCATTTATTTCAGCTCTATCTTCATCAATTTGTAGAAATGAGAAATCATCTACTACCTGTAGAAATGATATCAACTATTCATCATCTTCAAATATTTTCCAATGTTTCAGATTATCTGGGATAGATGGCCTCTATTTAACTTGTATCTGATAGAGTACATAAGTATGATCATGAATTTTAAAAGCTCTAGCAGAGATGGCTAAGGCATCTCCATGAACATTCTGATCTCTAGGAATGTGAGTCAAATTAAAAGCATCAAATAAGTTTTCCACCGAATCCCATACCTCATTTCTGTAGGACCTAAGTCTAGGGTGCTTGGTCTGGCAAACATTCTTTACTTACTTAACAATAAGTCCAGAATTGGTAAAATCACTTAAGTTCTGAACTTTTATGCTTTTGGATAACTACAATCCTTAAAGGAAAGCTTCATATTTAGCAACATTATTGGTAACTTTGAAATCTAATTTACATGATTGAGTTATATTTTCTTTTTCAGGTGAAATTAAAACTACACCAGCTCCTGGCCCATCTTTTGTGCAAGAGCCATTAAAGAACAGTTTCCAAATATCAGCACTTTCAACTACTTCTTCAATCTTAATGTGAGTTTTGTGTTGGCGTGAAGTGAGCTGAAAACAACCAAAGTTTTGATCTATTGCATAAATTGGATGGTTCTTTGGCTGGTCAGTCTTACAAACAGTATGTGCAAATCTTACCTCTCTATATAATCTCAACTGCTCTCCTCCATAAACAGGAATAGTGGCATATGACATGTGCATCTGTAGAGTTCCCCCTAGTTTGGCACAACATGACTTAGAAAGGAGCATTCCAAACTTGGGAGGGATATCTGTGACAACAATATCAAGTACTACACTCTTTACTAGAATTTGGGCAAGGGTAACCACTAGATCCTTAATCAGTCCTAAACAGGCACCCTTTTGGAATCAAAGGAATATAGGTCATGGTCAGATTTAGTGATATCTAGTTTCAAATGGTCCATGATGGATTTTGGCATAAGGTTGTGTGATGCTCTTGAATCAAGCATACAATTGTACTATAGAACATCATTTCCCGTGGTAGGAAGGATGGTACACTGACCTTATAACACTTCATTTTTTCTCGTGCCATGTTGCTTTAATTAAGAAATTTAGGTGGAAATCGTTGAGAAATGGGTAACGTAAACACTGGTGGGTAAAAAATGGGTTTATAAAATCAAAGCTTAGAAAGAATGATGTGTTGAAAATTCCAAGATTAGAATGGTACTAAGAGGTTTTGCGCAATAATTTAGAGTTGATTTTGGTGAGAACTATGTAGAAGTTGCAAGAGTATGATAAGTTTATCGTGTAATTTAAGAAATTCACGATTTGAAAATCCTCGAAACCGATGTGCAATGATTTGAGAAAGAATAAATATTATATGCAAACAATGCCCATATGTTGAAGAAAACCGCAACAATGGAAAACACTAGGAATGAGAAGATAAGTGTTGTTACAAATATGTGCTATTTAGTAGCTCCTATATGGTTATGAATAATCCATGTCCTCTTTTTATGCTTTTGGCTAACTACAATCCTTAAAGGAAAGCTTCATATTTAGCAACATTATTGGTAACTTTGAAATCTAATTTACATGATTGAGTTATATTTTCTTTTTCAGGTGAAATTAAAACTACACCAGCTCCTGGCCCATCTTTTGTGCAAGAGCCATTAAAGAACAGTTTCCAAATATCAGCACTTTCAACTACTTCTTCAATCTTAATGTGAGTTTTATGTTGGCGTGAAGTGAGCTGAAAACAACCAAAGTTTTGATCTATTGCATAAATTGGATGGTTCTTTGGCTGGTCAGTCTTACAAACAGTATGTGCAAATCTTACCTCTCTATATAATCTCAACTGCTCTCCTCCATAAACAGGAATAGTAGCATATGACATATCCATCTGTAGAGTTCCCCCTAGTTTGGCACAACATGACCTAGAAAGGAGCATTCCAAACTTGGGAGGGATATCTGTGACAACAATATCAAGTACTACACTCTTTACTAGAATTTGGGCAAGGGTAACCACTAGATCCTTAATCATTCCTAAATAGGCACCCTTTTGGAATCAAAGGAATATAGGTCATGGTCAGATTTAGTGATATCTAGTTTCAAATGGTCCATGATGGATTTTGGCATAAGGTTGTGTGATGCTCGTGAATCAAGCATACAATTGTATAACATGGAGTCATTTGTTTTAAGAGTTACAGAGAAAGGAGGCACTATCTCATCTATCATGTTTGTACTACAGCCAAAGACTACTGCTACTTTTCATCTTCTAGACTTATGACATCACCTTCAGCATCAACCGAGGTATTTTGAATCCATTTAGTGACTTGACTTTTATAACGAGGGTTTTTAAAAATTTTTGACAATGGAATTGGGATCTTAACCCTCTCCAATTCTTTTTCAACATTAAATGCAGTCAAAATGTTTTTACCACCTTGGGAAGTATCATTTGGCTGATCTAATGGCTGAATACGAGTTGTTTGAGCTTCAATAGTTTTGGTACGTGGTTCAATTATTAGAGTTTCCTTTGGAGGTCTCCCAGGACCAGGTCCAGGTCTAAGATCATACCTCTTATTTAATTCTGCAATTAAAAATTTAGAAAAAGCATGATATTTAGATACCTATGCAGCTTCCTAATCCTCTTGAACCTGATTCTGTTGTGCGAGAGGAATGATGGTTGTTTGATTGGAAGAAGAATACATTCTATTAATATCTTCATTAATTGTCATAGTATTATCATCATGTTGTTGGGCATCTATTAGTAGAGGAGTAGGAACCTGTTGATCATTGGTAGGTCTCTGAAGAATTTGTAGTGGTTGGTTTCTTTTATACTAACTTTGATTTTGGTTTTGAGGTCTAGCAATTGTTTCTTGTATGGTCCTAGGTTGGGTCTCAATCTTTGAAATCCTATTTGATAGGTTTCTAATAAGAGATGTTAGTTCATCTATTTTTGAGTCTTCTGGTTTAGTCTTAGAGGAACTAGAGGCCTTTTGAACAGATTTGAGTTTTCTTTGGGCCTTTTCTTCCTTAAGTTTTAAAGAAGTTGAGGATGCCCTATTTGCTTCTACTTCTATAACATTTGTTTGCATATCTTCAAGAGTTCTTAAAGTTCTCTCACATAGCATAACAACAAAGTCATCATTGAAAGATTTAGAAAATCTAGACTTAGTTGCTGCTACGGGAGGCTTATAATCAACAAGCATTTTGTGGTGGAATTTGTTGATATCTTGATGAAATCTAAAACTGGTTCACCGAAGTTCCTTTTAAGCTCTTGAAATTCTGTGAGGAAGTAAAGAGGATCCTTTTTGACAGCCCATTGATATTTAAATATGGTTGTAAGCTCTTCCCAATTTCTAATTGTAGCTACTGGTAACTACCTAAAACAAATCCACACATTTCCTTCAATTGATTGTACAAACAATCTCATATAAACATTCTCTTTCTCAATACTCATATTGTCTACAAGATCTAGGAAAGCTTGGAGATGGTCCTCAGCTGAGGGACCAGTTTCTCCATTGCACTTGGAATGTATTTTAAATACCCAGCTAGGAATGCCTCAAGGTTATGAGGTAAGACTGCGGTAGCATATCTGGCCTATACAATAGGTCAAGAAGCCATGACAGCAGGTGGTATATGAGGTGCTTGAGGTATATGAGATGCTTGAGGTGTATGATGTTTTCCAAGTGGAATATGAGGTGTTTGTGTGGATGTAGAGGATGAAGAAGAAGCACAGAAATAAGATGGTGATTTAGGGGTAGATAAACTAGTTGGAGGTGAAGGAGGAGGTGATCTCCTGAAGGACTTCAAAGGAGTCTTAAGAACTAGCTTTGGGACCTGTAAAGGAATACCTTCTTTTGTTTCAAAGAGAGGATTGGAATATATAGAAAATGGCTCCTTAGATTTTTTGGAAGAAGAAGCTTCAGGTCAGTCATAAATGGAAGGAAAGTGATAGGTGGTAGGGGATATGAAATCTGTGGGTTTATATTCTTGTGGATTAACACCCAACTCAGATTCAGTTTTAGGTGATCCTAGAGGTAGAGTGTGTATTGGATGAGATTCTAATGAACGAATAAGGTATGCTGACTTAAAATCAACTCCTCTATTTAGAAGTTCAGTAACGCTAGGCGATAAATGGGAGTAATCAGGATTAGATGGGATATTACTATAGGGGTCAAATGATTCTACATCTACAGATTGTAGGACTGAAGAGGAAGAAGAAGAAGATCAGTGGTGTCCCCTTCTAGAACCAGCTTTTCTCATAAGCCTTTCAGGATCTGATAGAGGTTTAGCTATGCCAGCTTCTGAACGAGATCTGGCATGTTTATAAGGTGCCAGCTTGGGAGTGTGGAGTCACCAAGGTGAATGATTTTAACCTTTCTAAACCTTTAATCACCTTTAGAGGAAAAGAATGAATGAATATCGTTATCCCAAGGAAAACTTTAATAAAATTTGAATCCCTGGCAATGGTGCCAATCTGATGTTGTGCCTCTGACATAGTAGTAGGTCAGGCTACCAATGCTAGAGCATCTAAATTTTTTTGTTTTGGGGGTTTTTGTTTTTAGTTTTGGAAGACCGATGAATGAAGATGAATGTAGAATTGAAGAAATAAATCCTTTGGGGTATATTAATACTTCAACAAAGGGCTGTTATAAAGCATTACACATTGATATAGATCAAAATAGTGGTGAGTAGAAGACAACATAAAATATGATTATCACAGTTTCCAGACTGTAAAATAGAACAATCATAAGTGGGAAAACCTTTTGAACTACATTCAAAAGATTCAAAGCAATATATTTAAGCTTACACAAGATGTTGATGATTTATTGATTAGAGGGGATTAGCTACACAAATAGTTGCATTAATCCAATCTCTTTAATGGATGATCACTTCAAGAGCTTATAGGAATCAATTGAAACTATAATTGCTCCTACCTAGATATTTGTGTAAGTCATAAGCATATGAAGAAATACATAATGATCGAAGAACTGGAAAAACTTACAAGATAACACAAACTGTGCAAGACCATATTCAAAATCTTTTTCTTTGTATTAAGGTTCCAGAAAGATCGATTACATCAAGTGTTTGCAAAATCTTCCTTCAAAGGTGGCTTCCAGGTTCAAAGTAGAACTAACAATCAAGACTTTACAGGTAATGAACTATGAATCTTCAACTCCAAACCCATAACATCTTGAGAAGGGAGTTATTTATACAATAATAAAACTAATAAATATCCTAAAACCTATTAAGATTTATTCTAGGAAAGGAAAAGATCTTCATGCAAGAAGATAGGGGCAGTTATTGAACTTCTTCTTGTTGTCCCCTTTTATTTTGGTTGTGTTGGCTTTGCTATTTGATATTTTTCCATTTTGGATGCTTTGTTGTTTGTATCCTCTACACTGGTTGTTTTCTTCATTTTGATCTTTCATCTGAGTTCTTTAAACTCTATAACTCTCCTTTGACCCTACTGAATAGATTTGACAACACATTTCAAGTTTTACTGTGCTTTTCAACAGTAAATCTTCATATTTGTCTTTAAACTATTACATAGGATTTTTGTTTATAAACATGGAACATCAGTCCTTACCTGCAAAACGCAGAAACTTTTAAGAAAAACATGGTGACATAGGAGGTCGTGATGGATTTTTTGAGCTTTCAAAGGATATCGAAAGGAGTTTGGGGCATATCTGAGGGTAAAAAATGGCTTTAATGGCCACAGAGGCATAATGGAGGTTGCGCTATAAAAAATAGGCAAACAGAGCAAATGGCATTAAAATAGTAAAACAGTCTTCTTTTTGGATCATCGGGCAAAGCTGAACAATGGTGGAAAGAGTACGAAGGGATTAATTATGGCAGGAATGGCTCAATTAAGTTTAAAAATGTGATTAGTTGTTTAAATCAAATTTCGGGTCATTTCTTCATTTACATCGAAAAAATGATTTAACACAAAAATCCTTTGCAAAAAAAATAATGGCAGATTTGAAATTGTATTAACTCGCGCTGATAATGATATCAGATTCGGGAATAATATCGCATATCACAATCTGATTTAGGTGGGGGTAAGCCTTCACAAAAGAATATGATAATGGGCGGACATCACGTGAAATGAAATATGACATATCGCTATGTTGGGTCCCGGTCTATCGCAATCGGAGGTCGAAAAACGGGGAGAAATGGCTTTGGTTGGGACTTGCGACAAGAGGTGGATGCGATGTGGTGATAGACTGTACTATATAATCACCTCGGTTCTGGATTCTTATCGCGCATCACATATCGCAATGGCGAAGGGTTATATGTCAAAGATGGGACTTTGTGATGGGAGTGGATCTGAAATGGGATTAAATTATGCCATGTGTTACGTCAAGTCTCGATCATTCATCACATGTCACAATACGGGGGTGTATGCATGTTTAAAAGGTTATGCAATCCCATTGATGCGATATTTGTATAGAATACATAGTTTTACTAAGGAGCTAATATATATGGGAAAGGGGATTTTAAGTGTTTAATACATCAATTAATGTTAATATCAAATATAATGGAAAAGCAGAATAATACTAGGTATAATTCTTTTATGAGTTGATTTAACTTTTCATATAAGCATTTATACTTCGGATAAAGGTATTTTCATGGTTTTTAATGTAAAAAGGGATTTTTACATGGAATTTTTACTTTTCCCAGGGAAAAAGGGTTTTGACCATAGGAAATGCGATTTTATGGAAATGAATGAATATGAATGTATGAAGGGGCAATTAATAAATATATGAATGAATGAGGATGATGGAGGTTAATTAATTGATGTTGTAGGCCTTCATTTGCTTTGTGTAAATGCCTTATGGACATAGAAACATGATAAATGTACATTTTATCCAATCAACTATTAAACTTTTGTAACCTTTCTCTACTTACCATTTGCTTATTCTATCATTTTTTCCTTCACTTAATGGGTGCATTTAAGCTACCAAACCCTTATCATTTCTTCTTATTTAACAAAAATAAACTATCTAATTCTACCCTTATAACATCTAAGGGCTCAGATTAAATTGATGAGCACCTTATTATTCTCTACCTAACTACTGATTTGCCAAGATTAAACAGTTTGGCCAGAACTTTAATTCTCTAACTATAACATCAAATTTAAAGGATGAAGCAGTCAAGATTAAACTATTTGAATTTCATGGGTTGTGGCATTTAAGACAAGCTGCACACAACCATTATTTCATGGAAACATAGTAGTGGCATTTAGACTTGCTCACTTTTAGAGTTTATTTGTTTTCCTTCTACCTATCATTTTCTTTTTGCCTTTATCTTTTAGAGCAGCTAACCTAACATTTTCTTTGATATGGATATCATCATCAAAATATTTTTTAAACTAACATTTTATTCACTATTGTTATGTCCACATCCTAATTTAACATTTTTTTAAATATTCTACCTAATCAAAACCAAAAAATGCTACAACAGAAGTACAAGTTACAATGTGGATAGTAGTTTCCACTTCATTAATACTACATAAATATCATTTTCGAAATTGAAAATAATTTTTCTGTACAATGTTTTTGTATATAGATATTATTTTGGAAATTAAAAAAAAATTGTTATAAACTATATATATATATATATATAAAATTGACTCTTTACATTGTAAATTTATTCCACAATCTAATCCCTTTTGAAGTACAAGGTGCAATGTGGATAATAGTTTCCACTCCACCTTCTCGCATTCAATCTATTTACAAGTTCACTTCCCAAAAATAAATTCAATTTTTTTTTGTAGTGACATATGATTGGTAAAATTTAATTTCCCAAGCAAATGCTAATCTCCATTGCTTGTAAATCTTTTTAGGTGCATGTTAGTTGTTGACAAGCTATCATGGAAATTTTAGTTAACCTTATGTTCTTATAGTTATATTAGTACCACAACAAGGATTAATTATAAATTATGGGATCTAATATATTTAGAGTTTTATGTGAGTCTATTCAAGTTATTGATCTAGGTTAGTAATTTTTCCTATCTAGATTTTATGCAATAACTAACCTAATTTTTGGTGGACATTAACTACAGTAACCCTATTTAGTTACATGAATTAAGAATATCCTTTGGTGGTTATAACACTCTTGGATTGAAGTTTAACAACATTTAATGACCATTTAATTTATATCATACTACATTAAGTATATTATAACTATAAATAAAATAAAATGCAAAAATTATAATGAGATCTTATAATCAATCTATTATTTTTTAATTCAAGCATCTGTGATCCATAACTTGTTAATTTAATAATATTTTCGGAAAAAATCACATTGAAAATATTTGGTCAACGTGTTTCCGTGTAGTTCATCTTCAAAACAAGATGAAAAAACAAATCTCAGAAAATAAATAAATTAACAACTAGTATTTCTTATATACTTACTTTTCCACATTTAATAATTTTATTTATTTAATTAATAAATTTATCACATACTCTCCTTATACCTAACATATACAATTTTGAAACAATGCCACAAATAACAATAACACAATATCCGTTACTTTTAATACAGAGACTCGTATATTTATTTTTCCTTTTCGAAAACCAATAATAGTACATCCATTAATCATGTATCATTATAAACATGGTAAGAAAATACCATTCAAATTACAACTCTAATTAACATAACCCATAATCTAACCACGTAAACCAGATCATCATGGTATAAATATTGTGTTTTACGAAGGGGGCTCATCAGCCTACACAATAGCATAATACAATTTAGTAAGATTATCATATCACAAAACAAATATCAAATTTCTTTATTTTTAAATAATCACCATCGGTGATATCAATGATCACTCACTTCGATTGGATTTATGACAGTTGGTTCTACCACTGGGGTCAGCCAACTCTCCAAAAAATCGTGTGGCATTCGTCGCCCCACGGACATGAACAGTTCATAATGGACTTGCAGTGCCATACTCCAAGTTATGATAACAACGACTCACAACAATTATCTGCCCCGCTAAGAATTTTACCATGAGGATGGCGTCACTGTAATTGACGACTTTTTCACTGAAACAGAAACACTCATCACATCGGAGGGATCTAGACTATAACAAATGTTAAATTGTACAGGTCCAATAGATTGAAACTGATAAAGAGTTTCATTGTTAACAGTGATACCTTTCTTTCTGATATTTTGTGCAACGATGGTATTCGGTGGAGAGTCGACAGATGTCAACATCATTATCGCTCCACCTTTAGTCTATGTTTCTGCATATTGGATTCATTTACATCGTCAAGCATCATAACCATCATCAAAATGACATACTTCAAATTATTCAGGGAAACATCAATCAAATTTTGAAACCTAAACACAATTATCTCAAATTCTGTGTTACAAGATGTGCATTCTAGGAAAGTTTAAGAGTCCGTACTAGGTCTACCGTGCAAAAACACTATCACCAATCAGAGACCTACGAATCTGGACTAATACGAGTAATAATAAGAACCACACACAATTTCCAGCTTTGCTTCATATTATATCTCAAGGGTTGGCTTGACTATTTGAAGTAACGGTGTTCAACCACGAAAAGTCGTAGTATCTATGTATTTTATGCCCTGAGGTGGGAACACTGTTTAAGTAATGCATCGAAACTATGCCATGGCTACTATATGGAAATTTTCCGATTATTTACTCTGTATTTTCGGGTTACAATAGTGTTCTAAATTGTGTCTCCTACGCGTGGAAAGAAGAGAATGCACTCAATTCAAAGAATGGTGTTGGTATCTAATCAATACATGGTTGATTCTATAGGCCATGTAAGGTCCACCAACGTGTCCCGTAAGGCTATTTCAAAGAGGAAATATAGCAAGCTCTTGCATTGCCAATCCCTTGAACGGGATTCACATTTCTATTATGGTGAAGCCTATGGTGAAGCCTCTCTCACTTGTGAAGGTGTCACAAGTGGATTGTGATGACATTGTTGTTGGTAAAGAAGGGGTAAGACAAAGAAGCACAGGAAAAGATGTGATGGAAAAAGAGTAGCAACAATCATGTATGGTTGTGATTAAGTCAAAGAAGCAGCAAAAGATGAAATGATAGAGTAACAAAGGAACAACAACAAAGAATAATATAGAAATAGGAAAGGACCAGCAAAAAGTAACACTAAAGGAGCAACGCTAAGGAACAACATAGGGGTATCCAAAGAGCAACTATGTGAATAAGGCTTTTGAGCTTGGGATGTTGATGAGCTGATTATGTTTGCTTATGTTGTTGTATGGATATGATGAGCTAGGGTCCTCTAGCTCCCAGGGTATCCTCACTAACCCTTTTCGCCAAGGGTAGCAATTACTTGCTGGCTCAAACTCTAATGTTGGTACCCCCGCAGGGGGCAACAAGAAGGGGAAAAATTATCAAATGTATACATGATGAGTTTGCATATCGACATCTCTACGTGATCACGTGATTATGGTGAATCAAAATCATCTAAGGCTAAGTTTGCTTCTGATGCCTCAGAGCCGCTACATATTGAGAGGCCCTTTGTCAAGTCTATACCTTGGATGCTGAAAGGCTCCACAAAGTGCTCGACCATTAACCCTAATGCTAGGGCAGCCCAGGAATACTCGATTTTAGAAGATCTGGCTCAGATTCCTGGTGTTATGTTAGCGTTAGAGGTACTCCAGTCATGCCCCACTTAGAGAAGTGCATTACTCTCAGTAATCAGAGTAGTAGTTCCAAAAAATTCTCTTTTGGTCACTTTTGATATGTCAAAAGTAAGAAAGAGACTCCCCCATCATATAGCTTTTTAGATAAAGTCTACATATCGAAAGACCAACATCTTTTGAACTGTTATTGATGAGGGAGCTTCCACATGTTTGATGTCCATGTCATGTTGGAAGGCCATTGGATCACCTCAAGTTGTTCCTTCACCGACCCTATTGGCGACATTTGATGGAAATTCTCATAGGTTGCACGGGATTATTCCATCCTTTACCATCTATGTTGGGGGAAAGGTGGTAAATATTGAGGTCACGAATATCGATTACAACCTAATTCTAGGCAGGAATTATATTTATGAGATGGATGCCATAATTTCATCATTATTTTGCATCCATTATTTTCATCATGAAGGGATGATTGTAAAAGTTGATCAGATGGACTATTCTCCTGGTGACCCCACATATCTTTTGATTCTACTATTCCATTAGTGGACAATCCCAAGCAACCTATATAGAATTTAGGAGTGAGGATGTACTCTTATTTAATGGGTATTTTTTATCTTCTAGCTCCTTCAGCTAGAATCAATGTTATTTCATCGTCCAAGGGACCTTCTCGAAGAGAGTTCTTTTGAACTCATTATTTTTCAGACCCTTGGCCTTTACCTTCATCTAACACCACATTAGATGGAGGGAAGGTAGGTGGAATGGAATGTCCTATGTTTGCAGCAGAAATTTCTTATCAGTCTATTGTTAATTTTCAAGACTTCCATCCTATTCCTTTCTCACTAGAGGAGTTAGATGGAGATGTGGCTCAAGAATGGTCCCTTGATTCAACTTTAGCTCAAGATTGCTTAGATATAGTCCTACCATTTCGGGAAGAAATCCTAGAAGTAATGATGGGTGTTGATAGACCATGGAATGATCTACATCATCGTTCATATTTCCTCCCTCATTTGTAAGAAATTGAGTCAAGTTTGTCGATTCCTTCTACTAGTGATGTTCATATAGTTTTAAACCCTTTGGCTCCAACACAGTTTTCTGCCAAAGGTACCTTGTTTGTTATCTCACAAAATGTACTAGTGACCATCTCTAGGAATTCTAACATAATAAAAAATGTCTTCATTGGAGTTGACTCTTCCATTGAAGAAATTCAAACTTATACTGACCTCTTCAAAGAGTTTCGTGATCTATTCACTTGGTATTATGAGGAAATGCCTAGAATAGATCCATCTATTGTCCTGCATGAGATCAAGACATATGAAAATGCTAAACCTATTCATTAAAAACTTCGACCAGTTAATCCTAGAAATGTAGCAACATCAAATCTGAAATCGAAAATATGCTAAAGGTGGGTCTCATATACCACGTTCCTCTAACTGAGTGGGTTTCTCATCCAGTCCTCATAGAAAAGAGAAAGGAACGATTCGAGTATGTATTGATTTTAGGGACCTAAATAAGGCTTCTCTGAAAGACAATTACCCCACGCCCTTTATTGATCAAATTATTGATGAATGCATAGGTAATTAAATTTTTGCGCTCATGGATGGATTACCTGGTTATAATCAAATTACTATCCATCCAGAAGGTCAGCACAAGACAACCTTTATTTGTCCTTGGGGTAAATTTGCTTACAAAAGCATGCCAATTGGACTCAAAAATGTTGGAGCCACATTTCAAAGGGCCATTTCTTATGCTTTTCATGACATCAAGCATGTTATCGAAGTGCATATGGATGATTTAGCTACTCGTTCTCGAAAGAGAACTAATCATCCTAAGCACCTTCAGTTGATCTTTGAGCTGTGTCATTTTTATAAAATCTGGTGCAATCTGAATAAGTGCATTTTCGCAGTCACATATGGGCAGTTGTTAGGATTCATTATGTCAACAGAGGGGATTCATGTTGATCCCTTCAAGGTTGAAGCAATACTTTAGTTTCCTCCCCCTTCATCCATACGCCAACTTCAAAGTCTCCAAGGAAAAGAAAATTTCTTGAGGAGATTTATAGACAATTATGCCGAGATCGCAGAAGGATTTATGTGTTGTCTTAAGAAAGGGGTCCCATTTTTATGGGATGATTTTGCACAACGTTATTTTGATGCTTTGAAAAAATCATTAACCTTTACTCCATTGTTGATTCCACCTGATTATAGTAGATATTTCCTCTTGTATCTTGTTGCCACAGAATCAACCATTGATATGGTTCTGGTTCAGGAAGATGATACCTCAAGTGAGCATGTAATATACTATCTAAGTCGAGGCTTGGTAGGTCCTAAAATTCGCTATTCTCGCATCAAGAAATTAGTTTTGGTAGCTGTCCATGCTGTCCAGTGGCTTTGGCATTACATTCTGCTTCGAAAAATGTTCTTCTTAGCAGCCGTCAATCCATTTTAGTTTGTTCTCAGTAGGTGAGTGACTGGGGGCAAATGTAATAGATGGATTGCCATTTTGTAAGAATTAGATCTCTAATTCATGTCAGCTAAATTTAAGAAATATTTAGTATTTACAGAGTTGATATCAAAGCTACCTTGTGAGGAAGAAATTATTCATGAGGAACACTTATTTCTTATTTCTCCATAAGATCCTTGGTATGGGGATATCATTATATATCTCTAGACTTTGAAGTTTCTACCTGCTTTTTCCAAAGATGAGCATAGAAAGTTGCGTAACCTCGCTAAGAACTATGTTATTATAGGTGACACATTATATCGTTGATAGATTGATTCAATCCTTAGGCATCGTTTAACCTTAGAAGAAGCCGAGTTAGTTCTTAATGATTTTCACATTAGAGCTTGTGGCAGTCATCTATTCGGGCTTGCAATAACCCAAATCTTTTTGTGAGTGGGCTACTTTTGGCCTTTGATCTTCAAAGATTGTATTGAAGTGGTCAAAATATGTCATCCTTGTTAGGTGTATACTTGGAAAATGCGTGCACATCAAGCTTCGTTTTTCCCTATTATCACCATCAATCCTTTCACGAAGTGGGGAATTGATTTACTACTTGTAATCTGCCTTCGGTAGGAAATCACAAGTACATCATAGTGGTTGTAGACTACTTTACAAAGCGGGATAAGGCCATGCCTACTTTTAAGAATGATAGTGAAACAGTAACCCTTTTTTCTTCAATCAGGTTATTTCCTGGTTTGGTATCCCTAAAGAGATTTTCACTGATGATGGTAGTCATTTCCAAAATCAAATGATGTTTGAATTGGCTCTTAAGTTGGGTTTCCAGTAGGAACATTCATCTTCGTATTATCCTTAGGCAAATGGACATGTTGAATCTGTGAACAAATCCCTTAAAATCATCCTGCAAAGTATGATTAACAAAGCTAGATCCAATTGGAACATCATGTTCTATCCAACACTTTGGGCATACCGAACATCAGCTAATACTGCCACTAGTTACGGGTGCGAAACTATCTTTCCTTTTGAATGTGAAATTTCTTCACCTAAACTAGCTATTGAACTTCTTCCAGAGACTTCTAGTCTTGAGGAGAACCTCATTCATTTGCCATAATAAATGAAATCCTTTAAAAAAGGGTAAAAACTCAATATGATAAAGCTGTCCATCATAGAAATTTTTCTAAAGGTGACCTTGTCTTGGGCTACGATCAAGACAAAGACAACTTGATGTCAGGCAAGTTTAAGTCTATGTGGTATGGTCTGTTTATAGACAAGCGGGTTTTGAAAAAGGGAGCTTATGAATTAATTGACTTTGAAGGAAACATGTTGGCAGAGCCCAGAAATGGGCTCTACCTTAAGAAGTACTTTTCGTAGGCTTCGGCTGAGAACTTACTTGTTTGTATACATTTTATGTTTGTACATATCTATCTATTAGTTTTAGTGATGAGAAATTTTTGATCTGCTTCGGCAGGTGTTGATGGACGATTCAATATATTTAGGGTTCGCCGATGGTGCGAGTAAGCATACCTGGAATCTTGCTTCCATGGCTTGGGTGATCTATTATCCATCTGGCCAGTTGATGGTTTTGAGAGGAGTATGTATTGGTCTTGCTTTGAATAATATATTTGCATATATTGTCATCGTTAATTTTCTATCTAAAGTGATATATCTTGATATTGTTTCGTTAGTGGTTTATTTAGACTCACAATTGGGGGTATCTCAGCTGAATAATATTTATTGGGTATGAGATCCCTATTTGTATCTTGAATTTATGAGAGTACGATTGTTTCAATGGTCATTTGTTTATATCACATTTGTTCACATTCCACGATCAGAAGATTCTTTACCTGGTTCTATTTATAATGAAGCATTGGACTAGCATATATATAATTCATAAAATTAAAAAACATCAAAAATAATCGAAGTATCATCTATATATATGATGATCATAAAATCGCATGTACATAGATAGAGTGTTTGTGTCCAAAATAATATACAAAAATCAGAAAAAAAATTCCCTACAAAATTTGGGCTTACGCCCATCATCATGTCTAATCATAAAAATATCTGATCATCTATCTAGTTAGCTGAGGATGAGCAGCTAGAAAATAAACAATGACATTGGCCACATGGCGAAATAGTCACACCCAGTCCCATGGTACTCCTATCACGCGACACTGCATCTCCTCGAGTATGTTCTCTATGGCTATCATGGGTATTTTGTGAGTCAGTCTCGACATGTTCCTCTGAACTACATGGAGAACTCTCTTTGTCTCAGCTATAGCCCTTTTGGCATATCTTCCACAATGCCTATGTTAGGGAAATCCATCAAGTCTCACTGGCCCCACATATGAAACATGATCATATATTTTGTAAGTGTCTTGTCTCATAGAAAGATTTTTAAGTCAATTTATATTAAAAATCCAAAAAAAAAAATTGTTACCTATGGTGCCCCATGCTGCATCTGGTGGTAATAATAAATCTGGATCTCCCCGAAAATCCGTTCCAACATAAGGGTAGTCATCGACCGCGATGACCTGTTGATACCACCATGTGAAAAAATTGTCATCAAAAGTCATCCTGGGGACATCACCACCCCCTAGGAATTTCATCATGTTAGCCCATGTTCCCATCCGTAGATTCCTCGGGTTGTTGATGGTCGATAATACCTTGGGTTGAAGCCCAGGTACTTTCTCAAAGAAGAATGAACATAAGATTGTGCCATATCCAAAATTCTTTGTCTAACCCTTCTGAATCGAAGTGAGTTAGTTCTTCATGTTGGTTAGTAGAGGTGTACACCAATCAAACACAGTAGTGAGGCATTCCACTGCTAGGCTCATGGATACACATGAGGCATGATGTAAAGTAGCAAAACTGTTTACCCTGGCGATGGTAAATAATAGGATTTTCAAGGATAAACTCTCTACGTTCTTGATTAGAATCTGACTTCCAATCTTTTCAAAATGACCAGGACAGTATATGTAGACGTAGTCTTCTACACTGGGACTACCTCTCATCTTGCCAGTAGAATGCACTATCTCTCCCCTTCGAGAAAGATTGGTAATGAAGTAAATATCATCTATCTCATTCCTTAGCAAAATCTGATAAATCATGAATGCATCATTCTCTGCAATCCAATAATGAATCAAAAACTCAAGTAATCGTGTATTTGCCTTCATGTTTGGCATTTGAAATAATTTTAGCAAGCCATAACCTCTCAAAGCATCTAAGGCATTTTGATCCTCGATTACTTGAGTATCAATGAAACTATGTTCCCTTTATTGCTAGGTGATTGTCATCCTGCCCAAAAAGGATGTTTCAAATCATTAGATTTATGTTTTAAACATTTTACTTGTGGACACACAGGTTAACTTTTTACACAGTCACGTGTAAGGCCCTTGTATACGCGGGTTACCTATATTCAACCCGCGTGTACACAGAGTTGAAATTTTTAGCATATTTTCCTATGGTAAAATTATAAAAGGAACATCTAAAAAGTATCACAAATGATTAAAATAATGATAAAAGGGTTACCTAGATGTTTTGGAGCGATTTGAACGGTTGGATTAGACAGAGGAAGTTTGTTTGAGTTTGTCTCCACATCTCCTTGCTCAAAACACAAATGACAAAAATGTGAGTCCAAAAGTCCTTATATAGATTGCGAAATGAAAATTATTTTTTTAAAAGTTGATTTTTATCTTATGGACTTTTTGACCTTTTGGCCTGGAGTGTCAGGAATGGGTTTTCTTTATAGGAAATTTTGGAGACTTCTTCAAGAAATCATTTAGGTCCCATGATCGAAGAACTGTCATGGCAGGTATTGTTTTCTTACTGGCATATAGGTTAGGGAATACCATTTTCCACTGCATTTTGCATACTAGCCTCCATACTATGATATGTTTGCCATAGGGTTGACCCCATATTGTCTTGGTTTACAAACCATTTTCACTCTCCAACTTTAAAATCATGACACGATGGTAGAGCCTACCTTTACATGGGCATCTTAGTTAGATCCTTGCTGACTTTTGTTGCCCATGCTGCTGTCTTGAGTAGGCTGAGGAGTCCTCTTTAGTCCTGCCATGACTTGTGCATTGAAGACTCATTCTCATTCTTCTGCGCTATTTTCTAGCCTTATACCCTAGAGGCTCCTTTGTGTTGAGTTGTACTGCTGCTTTTCATATTGACTATTTGTACCTTTTAGCCTTAAGATGACTTCACATGGACTTGAGTTTAAGCCACTTTTCGACCATATCTTCTACAAAGTAAACCTTTCAATCACTTAGCTTTTGCAACTTGATCCACCCTTTTACCCATGGAAATAACATTCCTTTGAGTGCCCTTGACTAGTTTTGCCACTTTACATTGAACATAGGAAAGTTCCCCTCCCAGGAACTAAAGGATCTATTTCTTCAACACTCATTCTTTCCACTATACTATAGCATTATTTTATTCTTTTTCAAGCTCCATATAAAAGAAAAAGACAAAAAAATTATATACTCCAAATAAAGAGCGGGAATGGGACATTATTTCTAGATGTGATGGCAGCTAGAGTCAGTTGTGTCGCCCTTGAACAAAGCACTCAAAAGTGAGCCTTTTCCTCTATTGGGATGGGCTTTAGTTTGACTTAGGAGAGCCTTAACCTTGTTACTGAGCCAACACTACTCTGATTAGTTACCTCTTCCAATCATATGGAGAGTTTGCTTATGCCTCCTGCATGATGAACTTATACAAAGTTATCATATGTTGTCATGTAGTCAAAATTGAGTCGTGCTTTTGTTTAAGGGAAGTAAACCTGGGTCAGCCCATTTGCGGTGTCTCTTGACCTATTTTTTATTCGGTCATCCCTAGTTGTCAGCATCATGTTCATTGTCAATAAACTATATTGGTTCTTTGCTCATGCTGGTTTGAGAAGGTGTCCATTGACTTCTTCCTGGAGGATCTTGCTCTTATTGACTACAACAAATTTCTCTGAGGGAAGATCTAGAGCTTCACCCTAGCCCTATTTTCATTATTGATAGGTCACCTTGTGCTTACCATCGATCAGTATCATGGATCTTTGACTAAGTGGTTTCCCTTGTGTTCGAAATCATATTTCATTATCACACATTGGGATTCATGTAGTTCCTTGGTTTCCATTTGGCCCCATTGGTGGATTCCTTGCCTCTATGTCATCTTTCATTATTGGTTGGTTGAGAGGGTTTCTATTGTGTGCTAGTCATATCTTGTGTACAACGGAAACGTGCTTCGGTTGGGTTAATACATCTTTGTTCATTCGATTCCTTACACATTATTGGCTATGGGTTACACTCGCACTAGATTGATGAATGATGACTTAATGCCTTATAGTGGATCGTTTCCCATTGACTTCAAATCATTATTCTGGGAAAGAGATCTAGAGTCCATTTAGCAGTACCTTAGGGTTTACAGTCATTAGTGGAAGATTCCTTCACTATCGATAGTGAGAAAAAATTATTGTCTCCTGATTGATAGATTCTTCCAAGTTTTCGACTACAACTCATTTATTCGCACTTGTTAGATTGTACTAGGTATCTTGACTCTCATCATCATTAGCGGTGAGTAGCCTTGCATTTGTTAAAGGTATACATCAATGACCAGTAATCAAATGATTTCTCACATGGTTGAATTCAGATCATTCACTCCCATTGTGTAGAAATGTACCACAGCGGTCGGTGAAGACCTCGAGTTTGCATCAACATGTCTTGGTTCACTTGTCGGTTGCTCCTGTTTCTGCTAGTTGACACCATCCACCTTATATAGTGCAATTCACTATAGTGATATCCTATATGTTGGCATTCGAGTGGCAGTGTAGTACCATTTATTCAATCATGTTCAGTTGGTACTATTTGGATAAAATTCTTGACTTCAGTGATCAACTTCATACGTCAGCATCATTGATCAACTCTTTATGTGTGATATTCAAACATGTACTTTCTTGATTGTGATCAGATGATCCATTATGTATCGACAGTTCCTTTATACTTGTATGCATATTGGATCCGATTTTGTACTTGACATGCAGACATGCTTTACTATTTCTGAGCATGGGTATGCTCGCCTCAGACAACAGTTTCTTTATGATCTCTTTCACTGGCTTGGTAGGCTGAATTCTAGTGAACTCCTCCTCAGTCTCAGCATGATTTCTTCTAAACACTTAATACATTTCGGCCATCATGTACCCCTTTTGACCTCATATATTAGGGAGCATATGTTATAGAACCATTTACCACTCTTGGTAGATCTGATGCTCTGATTATGGCCTAGGGCAACCCTTCCTTCTAGACTTGGTCAAAATTTTAAAAAGCAGTGTTTTATTCCCTATACGCTACTTTTCCTTGTGATAAAAGCATGTATACATGGGTAAACATATACCCAACCCACGTAAATATGTTAAATCACTTAAAAAAAATCAATTTCCTTAATTTTGGGTGGGGTTCACGAGTTTTACCTATTACTCACCTCCTATTGCCTGTGGTCCAACTGTTTCCCAACTGAAAAAACTAATTTGGAGAAGTATAAATAAACCTCCATGGGAAAGCCTTAATGGAAAATATATGAGATATGGATACTATAGTGAGATTATCCCTGATCGAGTCTAACAAAATTCATGTGTCTCCTGCACTCCCCAAAGCTTCAGCGAACCCTTGTTTCCTTGCTGGAGATATCCTTCATCTTTCTTGAGATATCCTTGTATTGGTGATGGAGGAAGATTACTAAGGCTAGGACATGAAAGATTTTGGGGACAGTTCCACTTGGAGCCGGAGAAGGACTCAGGTCATATTTCTCCACTTTACTGCTAGCTAACTTCAATAAAGGAATGTTGTTTTGTTTCCGATATAAAATGTGTTTATGCATTTATTTATATTGTAATTCGTTTATGAATCTTACATTGATGCTTAATTGTTCATTCATTTATATGATTTAAAGTTAATATCATGAACATTCTTTATATTTCTATTGTTGTATATATTTCATTTGAATAACTTTTAGGTTTCGAAGACATCAAGAGAAGCTGAGGGTTTTCACCCTGTGGGATCTACTCAAATGTAGGACTTCCGGGTAAGGACACTCTCACACTTTTTAGTAGAATACGCATTTAGGTTGATTTCCTAAGAATTTCTTGTTGGGGTTTGCCCTCTTCTAGGGTGTTGGGTTGAGAACACCCAATAAGAAATGCTCAAGCAATCAACCTAAATGCTTATTCTACTGAACTATTTAAGAGTGTCCTTACCCAGAAGTCATACGTTTGAGTAGATCTCGCAAGGTGCAAACCCTCAGCTTCTCTTGATGTCTTGAAAACCTAAAAATTATTCAAATGAAACATATACAATAATAGAAATATAAAGCATGTTCATGATATTAACTTTAAATCATATAAATGAATGAACAATTACGCATCAATGTAAGATTCATAAACAAATTACAATATAAATAGATGCATAAACGCATTTAATATCGGAAACATAACTACATTCCTTTATTGAAGTTAGCTACAAGTAAAGTGGAGAAATAAGACTTGAGTCCTTTTCTGGCTCCAAGCGGAACCATCCTTTGGATCCATCCTTTCTCGGCCTCAACAATCTAAGTCCTCCATCACCAATACAAGAATATCTCAAGAAAGATGAAGGATATCTCTAACAAGGAAACAAGGTTTTCCTGAAGCTTTGGGGAGTGCAGGAGGCATAGGGATTTCATCAGACTCAATCAAGGATAATATCACCATAGTATGAATATCTCATATCTTCTCCATTAAGGCCTTCCCATGGAGGTTTATTTATAATTCTCCAAATTAGTTTTTTCAGTTGGGAAATAGTTGGGCCATGGGAAATAGGAGGTGAGTAACAGTTAAAACTTGTGAATGCCGCCCGAAATTAAGGAAATTTAATTTTTTTAAGTGTCTTAACATATGTACGTGTGTTGGGTATATGCTGACCCGTGTGTAAATGCTTTTTTCATAGGGAAAAGTAGTGTATAGGGAATAAAACACTGGTTTTTTTAAATTTTGGACCAAGTCTAGGAGGAAGGGTTTCCCTCAGCTATAATTAGAGCATCAGATCTACCAAGAGTGTAAACAGTGTTATAACACCCAAGCATCAATAATATTCTCTAATGAATGAAACAAATCATCTTGCAACACATCACCTATGACATTTTCTTTGTTATTGTTCTCGTGTTGTCCAACTCCTTCTTTTCCCTTTTGACATTTGGAGCATTTTTTTAGGTTTCCTTTCTTCCAACATTTCTAGAACACTATCCCTAATCTGGATTTGGATTATGATTTCCTGGGCTCCTTCCTCTTCCCATTTTTCTTCCCTTAGTCTCTGCAGCCAAAGCATTACCTAGTGTTTCATTGGATCTTTTCCGTCACATTTCCTTACTAAGGATGGCACCAACAACATCATCAAACTTTAAAGTACTAGATCCAAATATCGAGTTACTGATATCCATAACTAAGAAATTCCAAATTTTTGGAAATGAGCACATAAATAATAGATCCCTAACTTCAGCATCAAAATCAAAATCTACCCCTACAGAACTTAGTTGACTAGTAACTATGTTAAATTCATTTAAATGGTCAGTAACAGATCCCTCTTTTGACAACTTCATATTTAATTCACGCTTGATAAGAAATATCATATTTGAGGTCAAGGTTTTCATATAGTTTGGAAAATGTCATCACTAAACCTTCTCTTGTCATTTCCTTTGAAATGTTAAATGGCACTGATGCTACCAGACACAGTCATATTGTTCCTAATCCCATTCTTCATCAATCATACGTGTCAACTTATTTGATTTTCTTCTCAAAGGTAGGTACATCTCTTTTTGATATAGATAATCTTCCATCTACATATTCCACAGCTGGTAGTTTTGGCCACTAAATTTCTCAACCTTAAACCTACCATCTTCCACCATTTCTCCCACTCAAACTAGGAACCCTTCTCTCCTATGAGTTTATAAGACAAATAGAACATTGACTCTAATAATACTATTTAGAAATTAATTAATGGAGCAAGGAAATAAAAAATTATTGCGGAAATACAAATATAGAAATTCATAAAGCAAGAGAGACACATATATATGTGGCTCACCCAATTTGGGCTATGTCCATGAAGAAACAACTATTCCTTCCTTCTATATTATCTATGAAAATAAAGAGGTACAACCTACAAAAGATACACTATAATTTACTCTTTTCTCTCACACAATATCGTCTCTCTTTCTCGCTCTGAATAATAACACACCACCACAATACAATTCCCTCATATAAACTGAGGGTTGCCTTGTAGGGGAAAGAAACCCTGAATAAACATAGATTCTACTGTCAGATCATCTACCTAATGAACAAAACATATTGACTATGAAATTACAATTATTTACAAGGCTATTTTCACCTATTTTTATCTTCACGAGTGCTTCTCTTCAACACCCTTCAGGGGCCTGCTAGTCCCTAGACCCCCACTCGGTGGGGTGGGGAAGTTCACACCACACCCCCATCATGTGGAAGGGTGTATAGTCTTCCTTTGTTATACACCCTTTTGAAACAATACCTATGAATCAAGAAGATAATTAGGCTCCACATGCAACATAAATAATTATGAGATGTAACTTAGCAAGTTTTGACTAGTGGATGAAAGAAAAAATTACCAAATGTAGCTCATAAAGAAATTGATGTGGAGTTGGATCAAAGGGTAGCCATGATCTGAATTAGATCATTATATTATTTTTCATCTGTCTTGGTGCATTCAAAGTTGAAAAAGTGGAGGAATCGACACACAAGACGCTTGTTACTAGTAGAACCCAGTTTGGAAAATTGAGATTTGAAACCCTCCACAAGAACTGTGGGGCATCAAACAACAATTTTTATGGGTAAAACTTTGACACATTACCACCACACCTATTTTTCCTATTCTGGACAAAGAGACCTTTCCAGTTGTGCAATAATTGCATCATTCAGAGTCTGTATATGAAAGTTATACCACTCAGGAGTTAGATTTCTTGTTTTCACCACCATAATTTGAGAGGATTCGATGTCAACCCCCATTTTTAATGAAAAGGGGGCTATCCATGTGATTATGATGAAGAAGAGTCTAGAATAGTCTATATTGTAAAATTGGTTAAGAGCTGAGGTATGCAAACCTAACCACTAGTAGGCTATCGAGCTGTGTTATAAGCAGGCCACTGGGAGGAATAGCGATTTCTTTCATTCAAGTGTGTTTGTTCTATAACTAAGTGAAAATAGCCAGTATCACAAGTAGAGAATACATAAAGGATTTTGACACTATAACTTCCGAGAGACCACATTCCATATTTCTTTCTACTCGTAGGCATATTTCCATTCAGAGAAAGATAACAAAACAACCTCAACTTCCAGCTAGGTTTCTCTCCATAGAGAGTTTCCTGGGTCATTTCATGTGTGAAATTTGTTTGTGAGCTTTTATTTTTCCATTATATATTTTTTTCATAATTTTAATTCACATGCATACATTATTAATAGTAATCTATAGATATATAAATCTAAAGAGATATATAACTATATTAGTGTATATTTTGGAACTTTTAATTATAATTTATCATATATGTAGCGATGAACTCTCAAGTGGAATATCCATGATAATTTACAAATCAAGCTAGGAGAAATAGAGGTTAGGAAAATTTTTAGTATTTGATCATGTGAAAGAACTAGCTAATATAAGATGCTACTTAGATGACAATGTATATCTCTACAAGTATGTCACAAGCATGCAAAATATTATGACATTCTTTTTGTTTCATGGGAGTCTAACATAAGACAATGTACTAGTCAATATCCATTTTTGAATTGCATGGGTAAAAATCCCTTTACCAAAGGAAATTGGTTTCCTACATATCATTTAAATTGTAATATTTTCCTATATATAATTCTAGAAGGAACATATATTATTCAAGAGGATAGGATGAGTATGATTTAGTTTCTATGAGAAGGGGTATATTTGGAGAAAATAAGCAACTATTAGATAGTACATCAAAATAGAAAGAGGTCATTGATTTGTACAAGAGCTCTATGAAAAGAAATTTACATGTAATTGAGTGATGGGGAACAATGAGAGTGATAGTGGTGTGTAGAAAGGAAGACTTTATTCATATTGTACATTTGTAATATTCATTTTTTAGTTTAGAAATATATCAAAGTCCATGTATTTCTCTATGTGCTTTGTTTGGTTGAATTCATATTCTATTGACTACAAGAAAAATTGTATTTTATGTTTGTTACAAAAGGCACTGGTTATTATAGGTGGGAAATTCCGAGGTTCAATTTTAGGTTTCACTGTAATTTCCTTGAATTCAAGCATCAGATAATTTCATATGAAATAAAATGTAGTATTAAGGTTTGTAGGTAAAATCAGACCCAATTTCTTATAACAAATTGGAATTCATTAGTTGACAAAAATAGGAAAGTGCCTATCATAGATTATTGTAACTTCAAACTATGATATATCTAGTTTGAACCCAATAGTGTGGTAGTTGTTGTAACAACAAAAAAAATTGGCCCACTTCAAAATTTTGGAGCCCCTCCTCACTAACTTAGTGACCTTTGTTTGCATCATGTTGAGGTTCATAGCCTTGGTATTGATTCAAGTTTTCCTGTAGTACTTGGGAAAATTTCAATTTACAAGTTTTCAACTTATTTTTTCCCAATATCACAAGTCACACGACGAGACCCTAGCCTCAACTTAAAATTTCTTATTTGTGACCCTTTCCTTAACATATCCTTTTGCCCATGTCGCTAAGTTTCATAATAATTTAGTCACACTAATATGGATATCTCTAGTCCAACAACCTCATGACCTTGTGACATAGAATCCTATACTAAAGGCTACACTAGGAATGTAGGTCACTAAGTCAGATCATATTTTACCATTAATTATTTCTACCTATCCTAACTTGTGACCTAGTGACCCAACAATCTTACTCAGGCCTTGCACCTCATGTTCCAAGGTCGCTAAGTTGCCTAGCCATCTGGTTCTTCCTGTCTGACTCCTCCCTAACCTATGAATTTGTGACCTCCCTCTCCACAAACATAACCCTTTCATATATAAATACCTTTCCCTCTTTTTTCAGGTTTCCGTAGTTTTGAGCACTTAAAACATATGGTTTTGGCAACCTGGGAAGAACACGACCCCCCTTCTCTCCAACTAAGTGACTTTCACCTCCCTTGTAATGACTAGATGTACCATGTGTATTCCTCTCTATACCTACTCCAACACCTTCCATTTTTTTATAGTTTTTACTTTCCTCAACATTCCATTTAAATACTACACTCATCCCAAACCTTACATCCATTCCTTTATCCACTAGGCATTGTATTTTGGTGTCCCAGTTCACATTAAAAGTGCATCACCATACTTTTCAAATTCCTTCTGACCCGTTGTGCCATTTATGTGTCTGCAACAAGCCCTGGAACCTTTCTTCCACCTCAGCCATGACTTTGTCACCCATCCATGAAGAAAAATCTAGGTCACAACCTTGCCAACCCTATCACCCAAATTCACAACCTAGCGACCCAGTCACCCTAGTGACGTACAAGCTCTTTCAAAATCATCAACCTACCAAAACCCATATATCAAAAGGTTTCAAAGTCACACAAGAATTTGATTTTGAACTCTGTGAGCTCTCTACCATGTCACTCAATGACTCTGAGACTTACAATCTAGTAACATCTCTATACAGTGACGTAGAAATTTCTTAATCATGTGACCTAGTGAGCTCCCATACCTCATGACCTAGTGAACTCCACCCACTTCCAGGTGTTATTTCGTGAAGCCACCATGCTCATGTCCTTCCAATTTTTGATTCCTTAACTAATGTGACCTTATGAACTTCCCATAAGCTAGTTTTCAACTCACGTAGTTGTCTTTCCCCTCACATCTCTAAAACCTGGTTTACAAATTTTTATTTTTTCATTATTATTTATGTCATCACTTTCATCTAGGGATGTGTTGTTCAAAATTCCAAGTTAAATCAATCTATATTATATATTTATATAACCTTTCTCTAGGGGGATGGTGCCACCAGTAGTCAAAGGCTCTCGCAAGAGAATTGAGACTAGTATCCAAGGAATTGTAGAGAGTCTTCTTGCACCACCAAGAGGAGAACAACACCAAGACGAGAAGAAGATAAAGCAAGAAAAGGAAGGAATGAAAGAAAAGGAAGAACAAGGAAAGTAAAGGAAAGCAAGGATCAAGTGAGGAGAGCTTGGATCAATAACCTTTAGTAGGAATACTTGCAGGAAACATATTTCATGTATGATTTCCTAGCTTATTTCGACATGCATGGTATGTGCATGTTGGTATTTTATTCTCTTATGGTTGGTGACATGGTTTTTTTTTTTTTTATGGTGGTTTTAAGCATTTCCTTTCCATTTCTGGATAGCTATAGTGTGATAGCTTCTTCGTTTTGAGATTTGGAATTACCGGATGGTTTCAGACACTGGCACGGAGGTGGTGGTAGGAAAATTCCCAAAGGCCTAGGAATCCCTTCACCGTAATGGTGGGATACACAGTAAAGCTTTAGGGTGGAGACATGAAAATTCCTCAAGGATGGTGAAGGAATCTGGAAGCATTCCAAGCTTGGTTTGGTTTTATGATATGAGGACCAGTTTAGGTGAGATCACAATATGGTGAGGGTGGAGGTGGTTTAATGTTTCATTTCCCTTAGTTGTTATGGATTGGTTTATCCATGAGATCCCACATTCATGCTTGGAATATGGGACAAGGGTGATTGGATAAAATAAATATTTGGGTCAGCCATGTCTATCGCCGGGTGGTATGTGGAAGTCCCAAACCTGGTTGACTCTTGCCTATGTTTAATGAAAGCTTAGTTCTCATGATTTTGATTGGAAAATGTACTTGTTATTATGTAGCTTTAATGGTTGTTCTGCTATTTTTATTGATATGGTTATCTGATGGTTATAAACATGGTTATGTGGTAGTTCTCATACATGGATCTTTTCATTTTTTACTTGTAACTAAAAGAATAATGAATGCAATACATAATTGATGTTAAGAGAAGTAATGTGAGAAGGTGGTGACTCTTATTGTTAAGTATTAGATGATTTTTCAGTCCCTTATATTCGAACATGAATTCATGACTTGTAGGTTTCATATCTACCAAGTGTTTGACGAAATGTTAATCTCAGTTGCTGATAGTAAGGTCTAGTCATGGTGTTAGTTTTTGGTTTACAAGCATTTTCCTTATGTGTTTTTATTAATTTTGGAAGTCACATGGATTTCTTGGCAGAGGCTTACCCCCAACCCTGAAGAATAGCCTTAAATTCTATACTTTCTAGCACAACACTAGCAGGAAAAGTCCATAATCACACTCATATAGCCCCATGGGAGTGACTGGGACCCACAATCATATGGATGCCTTCGGAAGGGAGCGACTAGGGTGAAAGTCACGGAAAAGTTGAGTTGGCTCAAGAGATGGACTCCTTGAGGGGTTGTGATACTCTTGAAGAGTTTTTGGCACCTGCGGAAAGTCCATAAGGTCTTTTATGTTGACTCCATTTCCTTAAGATCACCTAGTAGGTTGAGTCATGTCACAGTAGCCCCTCATCTCATGTTTACCCTAGGTAGGCTAGTGAAAGTGGGTAGATATGAAGGCAGGTGTCATCATAGGGTGGTATCAGAGCGTGTTTGTGCTTTCTTTGTGAAACATTTGATGTTATCAAGGTTATGGTTGTCATGCAAGGGGTCATGGTATACAATTGTTATGGTCAAGGATGATGGTGTATGTTGATATGTTGAATATACATATATGCTTATGATTATACATGTACATGTTAATGTGGACTGATCTTGTAGATGACATAAGGCTCCCCTGAACATCAATGAGGTATGGATTTGTTTTGGGTATCCATTTGGTTTATATGAAATGGTATAATTGCAGGAAAAAATGAATCAAGGATTGCAAGAAATATGGTAGACTATAGCTCTTGTAACTCCCCTTATGGATCAATTGGGCTGCAAGGATATGAGAATTCTCTTGGTATGGTATATACATTGAGGAGCTTGAGGGAAGAGATAATAAGTTATAAGGAAGATAATGATGTTGGTTAAGGCTCAAGAAAGACTTGCAAGGGCTCAAGAAAAGTAGATAGAGGTTAATGTAGTGACTCTTCGGGGCTTGTTAGAATTGCAAAAACAGGGACAATTGAGGATCATTCAAGAGCAGGAAGAAGAGACTAATGGAGGCTATGGTAGTAGGTCTCAATCCAAATATAGGTTGGATAGGGGAGGCATAGTTAGAGGTGGTAGATCATTGGACACACCCTACAGGGGAACTGGTATGTATGGGAACCATTCTAGTTTAACTTCTAGGAGACATCATTGTAGTCATCACCATCATCATCCTTATAGGAGAGGTGAGTATTTGCTTAAGGAGTGCAAGAAGATGAAGCCTCCCACGTTTGATGCAGTGATGAAGAAGTCAGAAGATGCAGAGGCATGGTTTCTTGGGATGAATAAATTCTTCAGAGTACATAAATATATAGATAACATGAAAGAGAGGATAACAAATTTTAGTCTTAAGGGGAATGAAAATATCTAGTGGGAGGATGTGAATAATGTTAAAGGTGTTTGGGAAGGAGACTTTACTTGGAATGAGTTTGAGAAACTCTTCAATAAGAAGTACTTATCAAATGTGTACTATGATGATAGAGATAACGCATTTTGTGAGCTACATATGGGTGTTGTGAGTGATGATGTGTACACTAGCATATTCTTGGAGTTGTTGAGGTGTGTGCCATATCTCAAGGAGGAGAAGGCTAGGATTCAGAGATTCATCAGTACATTTGAGTTTTATGAGCCTATATTGTCAAAGGAGGTCATCCGTAAATTGAAGCATTATTATGAGCAGTCAAAGCGAAAAGCTGAGCATAAATGAAACTTGAAAGGAAATGGGAAAGTTAAAAGAAAATGGCCACCGAAGAGGGGAAGACCTCAAGATGTAGGTGAGAAATAAAATGTTGCTCCTTACAAGAAGTTCAATAGAGTTGAGTGACATGGGTCATACCCTAGAGAGAAACAAACTAGAGGTGATGGAAGAGCACCATTCTACTGTTAGATATGTTGTAAATATAATTGCAAGAAGGATTGTGTTAGATCCAGTCTTCATAGCCTATCAATAGGGATAAAAATGGGCTCTTACTATGTCTAGTTTTCAGAGATGTTTTGCACAATAGTTTCAGTGGAAATCACATCCTAAGTATGTACATCATAATAAGCTTGAAAAAAAAAATCTTTCCAACAGTATATCACACTCCCAAAATTGGCTCGCGGATCAGAAGACATGATCGAAATGAATGACTGATTCTTGGTTATGCATGTTTTGAGGTCATTTGCTGCACACAGGGACAAGTTTACTACAAAATCAGTTTATGAAGTAATGGTAACGAATTTGACAAAACTGAAAGAGGTTTATGTAGACAAGGTTATGTGTGAGAAAAACCTCTCTCAAATTCTAGAAATTTGTTTCCAGTTGCTCGGAATTTGTGTCACGGAATAATCTCTAAGACAGAAAATCACTAAATATTTAAAACTGTAAAAATAGCCTGTAAAGATCTAGTCAAATATTCCAACTCAGGACACCTGGGAATAAAATAAAAGATGTTTCTATTGTATGGCATATGTTTAACAGAAACCTCTTTGGGTTTCTCAAAATTACTTTCCATATATTGTAAAATGGCGCCGCACTATAATGACTAAAACATTAAAATAAATGCAACATTTGTTTTGTTTTAATGTAGGCTTCAAATATCACTGCATATCTCCCACATAGTAACACATGTGCATAAATTGAAGGTTTTTTTTGTTACTTAGTATGTGGTTGACAAAAACATCTTTCACTTTTGTAAAATACCTGTCCATTACTTCAGAAACTAATTTTGTAGTCAACTTGTCTGTGTGCAGCAAATGACCTCAAAACATGCATAACCAAGAATCAATCATTCATTTCGATCATATCTTCTGATCTGGGAGCCGGTTTTGGGAGTGTGATATACTGTCGGAAACATTATTCTGAGTTGCTTCTAATGAACATTCTTATGATATGATTTGCATTGAAACTCATGTGCAAAACATCTCTAAAAACTAGACATAGTAAGAGCCCATTTTGATCCCTCGTGACAGGCTGTGAAGACTGGAACTAACATCAGCCTTATTGGGGATGGCAGCTTCTTGAAGGTGCCAAGAACCATAGATGTCTGGGAACATGTAGATTAGTGCCTCATCCATTGGGCAATATGGTCAAACAACTGCAAACTTGAACAACTTATTCCAACAACAGAAAAGCTCACATACTGCAACCTGTACATTAGGAAACTAAAACAAATGTCGAAAACTGAAATGTTGCCTTAGACAGCTTATTTATATAGAAACCTACCCTACCTTGCAGCAAAATCAATAGATCAAGTGATGTTGTAATGCCAGATCAACCAATCAAGTAACTGTGACAAGGATGTTGCTTGGAAGTGCTTGAACTAGGACACAAATGTAAATGTTGATAGCCATACATGCACATAATGAGTCTGGTGGTGCAAAATACAATCTGATCTATCATTCAAATTGAAAAAAATTTCCATGTACACTGCAATACGATTGAAGAAGCCAGACTCTGTTTGCTACCCAAACTCCTTAATACATGCTTCCAGCTGCAAACTATCGATGCAAATATCCACGGGCAACCTTACCTTCTCTTCCTTCTGCTGAAAAAGGTCCCCAAAGAATAGGACTCGACAGTCTAGATCTTGGGACTGTATTTGTGTCTCTAATTCAATTAGAGCTCCTTCAATTTCGATGGCAAACTCTTGCAAAAAATTGAGCTTAACTTCATGGCTACATTGACAAGACTTCAAATAAGAAGAAAGGGATGAAGCAAAGTTCTCCTCTACCTCATTGTTTGTCAACATATCTTCCCATTCTCTAAAGCCTTGAATAAAGGGCACCTCTATTTTGAATTCTTCGTCTTTCTCCATCCATGTTTCAAGAAAGATCTGCTAAAAATCTGCAAATGACTTAATAGATCTGATAGGAAAACTTTTGATCCATTTTCTACATTTCCCTTGAAACAAATCATAGAACAATCTGATAAAAACATCCTCCCTTTTTACTCTAAAAGATTCTATAAATGTTTTGAAATTTTCTACATGTTCAAGGGTCAAATTCAGATCTTTGCCATTGAATTGAGGGCCATTTCTCAAAATATATGAATCCTTTGGTAATTGATTAGGAAAACTAGGAATATTATAAAAATCGATACATGAATACCTTGAACAAATAGAAAAAACATCTAAGTCCTTCATTTAGCCAGTGGAGCCACCATCAATACTTTGAAACTCGAGATTTCGAACAATGGAGTCGGTAGGTAGATGATTTCAGCCTTCATATGTGTCTGACTATTTTCCACCATCAACAGTTAGATCTGCAACTTGAACTATGTTTTCCCGAGAAGATTTGTCCCCTTGTCCCTGACAACGGTGCCAATATGTTAGCACTCAAAATGAACCTGAAGGCCGAGAAGAGGCAATTCTGAGGTAACCACAGACAAAGCTTTTGATCTGGCATCTAGCCCTACCAGACCAGAGAGGGCTCTCTCTTTGCCAACAACATGTGGCTGCAATAAGTGAATCTGAGGCTAGCTATGAAGTACGGGGATTTGATTGAAAGTCAAGGGTCAAAAACAGCAAGAGAAGGGACCATTGGGCTATGGAATCGAGGCTAGTTTCTGCCAAAAAACATGGGGCAAAGTAAGTGCAATGTTCTACCAGATAAAAGATGTAAATGAGAGAAGGAAAGAGGATAAAGCCTACTTCATTGTAGCCATCAATCAACGGATGGATCTACAGTGGCAGCATTAGAAGAAAAAGAAATACACGGTTACTCAACAGAACATCTAACAAAGGATGAATTCTGCAAAGGTAACCACTACATCAAACAACAATGTCATTGTGAAAGGAGCATCATTCATGGATGGATTCCTAACACTTCCCTTAGATAATGTTGTAACCAAATTAGTAGAAACGAAAAGCATGGAAATGAATTTACAAGAAAAACATATCACACATTAAACACTGTGATGAATCCCAAATTTAAAGAGCAGAAAAAGATTTATTAAAATAATACTCAAAGAAAACTTTACACGGTCTAATGTAGCCTCCCACTACTACAAGAATCCAACCATTACACTCTAAAATTCATCAAATATATACAATTAGCTCATCCTTGTACTATGGGAGTTGAGCTCAACCATCTCTCTCAAGATAGAATCAGTTACATTAATTTTGGACTGAACTCGTATCTCAGGAACCATAACACCTGTTACAATATTGAAAGAGGTTTTTGTAGATAAGATAATTTTTTAAAAACACCTCTCTCAAATTTAGAAATTCATTTCTAGTTGCTCAAAATCCGTGTCACACAATAATATCTAAAACAGAAAATCACTAAATATTTAAAACTGTAAAAATATCCTATAAATATCTGGTCAAATATTCCAACTCAAGACACCTGGGAATAAACAGAAATAGGTTTTTGTTATATAGCTCGTTTTTAACAGAAACTTCTTTGGGTTTTTCAAAATTATTTTCCATTTGTTGTAAAATGGTGCCGCACTATAATGACTAAAATAGTAAAATAAATGCAAAATTTGTTTTGCTTTAATGTAGGCTTCAAATATCACTATATATCTCCCACATAGTAACACATGTGCATAAATTGAAGGAGGTTTCTGTTATTTGGTATGTGTTTGACAAAAACCTCTTTCACTTTTGTAAAATCCCTATCCATTACTTCAGAAACTTATTCTATAGTAAACTTGTCCCTGTGTGCAGCAAATGACCTCAAAATATGCATAACCAAGAACCAATCATTCATTTTGATCATAACCTCTAACCTAAGAGCCGGTTTTGGGAGTGTGGTATACTATTAGAAATATTTTTCTGAGTTTCTTCCAATGAACATGCTTAGGATATGATTTTAATTGAAACTAATGTGCAGAATATCTCTAAAAATCAGACATAGTAAGAGCCCATTTTGATCCCCAGTGACAGGCTGCGAAGACTAGAACTAACATCAGCCTTATTGGGGATTGCAGCTCCTTGGAGGTGCCAAGAGCCATAGATCTCTAGGAACATGTATTGCAATTATGACTTAGATGTGGTGATATGGCATGAGTGTTGTCCTTGATGGCAACTCACTCAAGTGGAAAATCACTGTTCAGGCTCTCAAAATCATAGAAAATGAGATACCCACAGGTGAGCCTAACAAAAGCTACGGACCCCGAATAAGAAGTGCGGAAATACCTGCAGGTTCTCCAAAAAAAAGGTGCAGACGTCAAATTCACTCACTCTCATGCAGAGAAGCGCACACACGTGGGAATGTTTATGATTGATCCATGGTATTTAGTCTGACGTTTTTGATCTTATGGTTTTGGTTCATGGTATTGCATCCAAAAGAGTTGAACCCAAGTATTGAGTCCTTGGTATTGTTTCTCAATGGTTTTGGCCCATGGTTTGAGAAAGGCCTAGACTATAAAAAGGGAAGGAGATCATTTGGCCCAATCACTTGTGAACATTGAATATCTTAAGATCTGAAATTTTGGTGATCGGTTTGTGAAGCTAGATCTGAATCAAGGAGAAAACCGTGAATTATAAGGCGGATCTACTGATAGGTCGAGGTTTCTTTGGCGCATGATCAGATCTGTGAATTCGACAGACTGGGGTACAATTGAGGACTGATAAAGTGTTTATATCCAGAGGTTCGCAGGCGAGATACGGCTCAGGTGCGCAGTCCAGTAGACGCCGCAGGTGCGGAGGTCCGCAGTCCTGTAGATGGTGCAGGTACGGAGATCCGTAGTCCAGTAGACGGCACAGGTGTGGAGGTCCGCAGTCCAGTAGACGGTACAGGTGTGGAGGTCCGCAATCCAGTAGATGGCGTAGGTGCGGAGGTCCGCACTCCAGTAGACGGCGCAGGTGCGGAGGTCCGCAGTCTAGTAGACGGCGTAGGTGCGGAGGTCCACAGTCCAGTAGTGTTGTTGGGAAAAGTATCCAATACGGAATGACCCCATCCCACTCTAAGAGGTGATAGTGCCTTAGCAACAAACAAGGAAAGCTATCTAAGTATTCTTCTTTATGAGATGCAAATAGAGAAAGAAGGATGTAACTAACCGGTGTCTTCCGCTAGTTTGTCGATCCAATCTCTCTCTCTTTCGTTTGTTTCCCGCTGCCTGCTCTTTCACTGGTCCAGCTTCACACGGTTCCTGCAAGATCACAAGAGCAGAAGACTACACGAAAGATATAGATTCACATTCATAACTAGTTTAGGATCAGATATAAACTAAATATGAAAATATAACAAAACATCATTGAAATACAAGCATATAGGAGAAACTCAAGCAGCTTTATTGATATAATAAACAAGGTTCAAGAGGAGATACAACCAAGTGAGTCCCGATCCAGCATCTACCTCCTGGAAAAAGAATCCCTTCCTCTCCTCCAACAAAGCATAAATCACCCAATGTACTAATCTCAATCTCAAACCAACAGCAATTCTCTGCAAAGTACAAAATTCCAGCCTCCTGAACCTCTGGGTGAGAGATCCATATATAGATGTGAGCAGAGAGGATGAGTCAGCTCATGTTTTGACTTTTGGCTTCTCTCTGTCAGTTCTTGTTTCCACTTGGAGGTTCTTGCTTCCACTTGGAGGTTGAGAACCTCTTACTCATCACTAGTCGAATTCATTGAGGCAAGTGTCATTGAGGAAGATTCTGGAAGCTTCCAGGGTCTTTACACCTCGTTGAATGAACTTGCCATTTTTTCAATTCCCGCTCAGCGCACCCTGGTAGTGCTTCTACCTGTGTTGCAGTGCAGGTAGCCAGTGCAGACTTTGCATTTCAGTGCAGACAGCTAGTGGAGCTACTGAATTGATCCTGATTTGACCATTTCTGAGTGGTTTTTGGTGGAGAACTTCTGGGAGAAGCTGTCTTTGGTTGACCTTGTTCGTCTAGGGGTAGGAACAACTCATTTGGGGACTTTGGATCCCTTGGATTATGGACATTTCATGCTCAATGCTGTAAGGCACAAAAATGTCTATAACAGTTTCCCCCTAAAGTATGAGGCCGTTTATCGGGTGAAATGCTTTATTAGGAGGATCCGAAGTTCTTCTGATGCCGGGAGGAGACCTGTAATAAGATACAATACAATACATTATTTTTCATACTGCTTTCATGATCTAGCTGAGGCAGGCATTCCCATGCTCAGCTTTATAAATTCATTTTTCTGTACATGGAACAGACAATCGTCTGATGGTAGACTAATGATCTTGATGAAATCATCATCCTTTTTGGTAGGATGATTATCTGCTGCAATGATGTACATGTCAATGTCTTTATCTTTCCTAAATATATATCGCAGCCCAGATGGATGAAACTAGATCCGGGGTCTTCAATCTCGTTCGATCTTCACTCTAAGTACAAGTCGATCCATGTGAGAAATGTTCTGAAGTCGAACATGGAAAGACATCGCTTGATTACCAGTCAATGATGTAAACTGTTAACAAGCGCAAGAGGAGTCACCGATAATGATAATGACCCTCAAGGTACTGTCGTACAATTCACGTGGTGTGAATAAAGGACTTGGCATCGAACACCACGCAAAATCTTTCGGTCGAAGGTCATTGATGTATACCTGTCGCCGGAAGTGAGAAACTTGCAATTGAGGCATCCAAGCTTCAAAGTACTGAAGGGGGTGTTCCTAGATCAACTTCCTGGATAATGAGATGATGTCGACAAGAAGCGATCCGTCAAAGGAGGGCCTTAATGTATCCCACATCAGTGACACGGAATGGAGCAAATGATTTTGATGGAGGTGAAAACAATCTGATGATATATGGTTCAGGGTGGCGGTCATGAAAGGATGAAGGATAATATATGGTAGTGGATGGGACACGGTTGACTTCTTTGAATGACTTCTCTTGAACATATCGGCGACACTTGTGTGATGGATTGGTAGCATTTACCCCAAAGGTGGATGGTATTGGCGGGACCATGGCGATGTGACCGGTGAATGAAACGACCCAACCCGACTCAGGCACGGAGTGGAAGTGTCATGTTCAAGAGCGACTTGCTATCAAGAAAAGTTCCTTGAGTTTCTTCCCAATTTTTCCCCAGTCATTTGTGACCGGTACCTCTTTATTTTTGTCAAGCTTGAGGAGGATAACATATGCTTTTTCTATAATTTTCCCTTCGGGCAAACCCATCGCTATGTTTTAATGAGCCTAGCGATAGTGAAACTCGTTCTCGTCTAAAGACAAGTTTGTCGCTATTAATGCTTTTTAACGAGTCTAACGACAAGGATAACTCGATCCATTTCAATTTTAGAGAGTCTGAAAAGGTACGTAAAGGTAACTCCAAAGTTCCTTTTTCGTCATCTAATCCCTTAAGTCTGAAAAAGTATAAAACAATACAGAAGGGATGGATTTTCGATAGTTTTAACGAGCCGAACAAAACAAGCGCTCAATCTTTTTGTGCAATAATCCCTCAGGTCCAAAAACATTAAAATCTAGAGGAGGGATAGCTCTTCCGGTCGTTTTAACGAGCTGGAAGGCCAAAACTCGGCAATCTTTTCATATTTTACGAGTAAGATGAAAAGAGCTTAAAGAAGACTCGTCTTTTGAGGAACAAGTGATGAAACGGGTTAGCAGCTGATTCCAGGTAAGGCTTGGAATTTTCCAATCACGGCAGTGTCACAAGGATGGCTAGTGAAATCACTCTTCGCAGCTGTTCCTCAAAATGGGTAAACAATCAAATGGAGGTGAATGATCGGCCAATGGAAAAGTGGAGGTGATGATCCAAACACGACCAAGGCTTTAATGGCTGATAATTTACGTTCGCAGTGGTTATTTACCGAGTAGTTCATTTTTTAACGAGCTTAAACGCGGATTGAAACACTTTCTCGATCTTATGTTTATTTTTTAACGAGCATGAACTATGTGCTAAAACTGCTCGATTTTATGTTTATTTTTTAACGAGCATGAACTATACGATAAAACTACTCGATTTTCCAGTCATATGATAAGAAAGTCTCATTTAAAACGGCAACTTTTAGATTTTTGCCCCACATCCTTTCTTTATGCAAGTTTGGAAACGACTAATCCTACGAGTTTAAAGGGTTAGACCTACAGGTTTAAAGGGAGGACCTAAAAATTTAAAAAATAAATAGCCGCTCCTTGCTTGCACTCCAAAAGGTTTGCATGGCCCCAGGCATAAAGTATGATTTCAAGGTTACCCCTACTTCACTTCCGCCAAAACATTTGTTTTACCGAGAGAGGCCTACCTCTTTCAGGTTACCCAAAGATTGTCGTATTCACAGAGCAAACAAAACACTTCTTTGGCGATGTCTACCGAGATAGACAAAGGTGAGTGACTCTGTTCTGTCAAACACATAACTTTGACAAAAGAATCTTATTCTAGAACAACCCCTCTTCCAACATAGACGGGGTACGAACTAGTCATATTCTCCCGCGGAAACCTACCCTATACCCAAAGTTTCCCTGCCGCAGCAGACCAGGGCGCATGCCCCCTGGGTTCCAGTCATATCCTTCCGAATCACTCGCACTCATCGGGAGGACGGACTGTGGGTTGAGACATTTCTTGTGTGAAGAGACCATTTAGGGATGGTATATGACTATTTGCGATGCATGATTCGGGAAATGAAAGTTGGTCCATGAGCTTGACCACTCTTCCTTCATGCGGAAAACACATTACTCTAAAGAGTGAGGAGACGATGGCTCCCATGCAATATATATAGTCTTGTCCAAGGAGTAGGTTATAATCCAAGGGTCCTTGAACGACCATCACGTTCATTTGAACGATCTTCCCTTTCAATGTGATCGGCACATTAGGGAGGATCCCTAAAGGTCGACTGGTTCCTTTATCGAAGCCTGTCAGATTTCTCATTTCAGGCAAAAGCGTTGGCGAACCAAGTTCTTTCCAAGCAATAGAGGAAAGGATACTCACAGATGCCCCCTCATCAATGATGGTGCCAGCCATTACCATTCTGTATATTTGAACGATAATTCGGAATGGTATGCTTGCTGGCAACCGGGGTCTGCCTAGTTGGTTCCAGTCGAAAGACACAACTAGGTTACTTGGTGGTGGGACCGAATAGACGGCCGGATATCGCTCTGACAAACTTCCTTCCTGTGATAAAGGAATGGGTGCATTTCCCCCGTGTTCGTCGGAGTCTGTGTTGATGAAAAGAATCTGGACGGTGTCATCCTTATCCTCTTCAGTGACTGTATCATTCGAAGAAAAATCCTCTGAAGGCAAGACCGGGTCAACTGCCGCCTCGACCTTTTGACTTTCGTCTGGTATGGATTCAGTCGGTTTATCCTCAGTGACAGACGCTTCAGCTGACCACTTGAGCGGGCCAGCTAGATTTTCAACTAACGAAGGACTTGGCAAGAGTCTTTGATATCCAGGAGGAAGTCGTAACGGTGAGACCGGACGATCTTCCAAGACTCTTTTAGCCTCGTCTAAGAAGGGACAACGGTGGAGGGCATGGTCGCCTTGGCATAGTCTACAGGGAGGTCTAGCTCTCCCTTTTTGTCTAGGGACTTCACTTTCGCTAGTTGACGGTGTACTTTCAACATGACTATCAGAGGTTGATGACACCGGATTGTGCAAACGGGGAGACCAGTCCCTTAGTATCCGAGGGATGCAGGGACAATCTCGGTGAAAGTGGTCTCCCTTGCAGATGACACATGGCGATCTAGGCCTGGTCAGTGCTGTGTGTGGGTTTTCATCAGACGACACTTGTTTTCCCTTATTTGCCTTTGGCTCCTTCTTCTTTTTCTCTTTCTTCTTCTTTTCCTTCTTCTCCTTAGGAACTTGGTTTTTATTCTTACCAGTTCTGTTACGCGAAGAGGAAGGAAGAGAGGAAGAATTATAAGAAGTAGAAGGTTGGTGGGAAATTCTAGACTCGTATATTTGTTGATTCGACTGTTCAGGAATAGTGGTGTTCTGAACGACATTGGTTGAGAAGAGCCAGACCGGCAGGCCAATTGTCAGTCCTGGAAGCGACAATGTGGCCATATGGGGCGCACCAACATCTCCCCAAGAGGAGAAGGGACTAGGATTTCCACCAAGGGGAATTCCTTGGTTGGTGCGCTCCATTTTCTCAACCTAAAGATCAACGCAGGACAAAGGGGTGATTGTTCCATTTAAAATAAATTTTAACGACGCTTAGACACAACTTGCTTTCTCACTTTTAAAGAGTCGAGAAAAAGATAAAGATGACTCTAGTCTCCTTCGATGTTTTAACGAGCCCGAAGTGATAAATGCTCGGATGGACTTTTTCTATTATAGAGTCTAAAAAAGGCCAAAAGGAACTGCTCTAGAGTTCTAGGTAGAGGGTGTGTCAAACTTTTCGTAAAACCGCAGAATACTTTTTAGGGTACGGGCGGTCAATCTTCCTGAATGCTGTGTTCAGTGCATTACGATCAGTAGGGCGGCCGACACGGCTTCCTATGGATAAAGGTTATATTCCTATAGGGTTCTCCCAATATATACGCGACAGTACGTGGGAGCACAATCCGTACTGGTACTAATCGTCCCTCAGGAGGAATCACCCAACCATCAGTGAGGCGAACAGTGACCAGGTTTTACGACGCCGGAACACGTCTCTAGCCTAGACCTCTATGTTGTGCATTATGTTGCAAAGCATTGTTAAGTTCATTCAATTTATTTTAGGTTGATCTTTTTTAGAAGTTTGCCTTTTTGGATTACCACGAGATGTATGATACAATTCCTAAATGTAGTCTAAAGATGATAAGCAAGCTTTATATCTTTTCAACAATGAAAATCCTAGATACAAGGGGAAAAGAAAGAAACCATCTTTTCTCAAAGAGCATAGAGCACACAGTAATGCACTTTTTCATAAATCAACATACAAACTGTCAAATGCAAATGCACATATGCATGTATTTGTTTTCGCTTTCTTAATATTTATGCCTAAAAAGAAAGCTGTTATATAAATTTGAATTCGATTTCAAGTGAAAACACAAACAAGTTCCTTTTTCGAAATCAAAAAGACGATTACGACACTTTATGATTTACTTGTTTCTACACTTTGAAATGCATAAATTCAAACCAAAAGACAAAAGTAAAAGCTAAATCAACTGTGAACAGCAAACAAACTCACTCTCAAGATCAAAACGACACTTACGACAGGTCTAGATCTAGGGGCGACAGTATGACCAGTTTACTTCTGTAATGGGAAACTGCAAATGATGTAACAAATACACAAAGAACAAATACAGTTTCTTTATATAACTGAGGAGGAATTGGGGCAAAGAAAAGGGGTTTTAGATAGGTACACTGATTGATAACAGGCTGCAAAAACAGAGATGAAAACTGAGCAAAAGGAAGCAGGGAACCACAGCTGCACAAGGCAAAGACTGATCAGCGCACTCCTAACACAGAGGTTTTGACATTCAGCGCAGGTAGCCTTCACGGGACCTGCGTTGAAATGCAGAACCTCTTCACAGGGTCTGCGCTGAAGCAGAAACGAGAGTTGTTTCTGGGTTCTGGGTTTCGGTTTGCAATTTTTTCTACAGTTTTTGGCCGGATAAAAGCTATCAATTAGGTACAATTAGGAGGATGATTTATAGGAGGACTAATATCTATCACAAAGGGCTGTTAGAGCACTTGTGGATCATCTTCTCAGATCATAAACAGGCCCAGTGAGAGGGCTAGAGTAGCTGATCTCTACTTTACATTTGTAAATAGCAAATGCAGTTCGATTCGGCACTCTTGGGTTTATGGAATGAATAGCAATAGAAACACAAGTAAACCAACAAGATACTCTCCCCAGCGGAGTCGCCAATTTTTTGTTGGGAAAAGTATGCAATACGGAATGACCCTATCCCACTCTAAGAGGTGATAGTGCCTTAGCAACAAACAAGGAAAGCTATCTGAGTATTCTTCTTTATGAGATGCAAATAGAGAAAGAAGGATGTAACTAACCGGTGTCTTCCGCTAGTTTGTCGATCCAATCTCTCTCTCTTTCGTTTGTTTCCTGCTGCCTGCTCTTTCACTAGTCCAACTTCACACGGTTCCTGCAAGATCACAAGAGCAGAAGACTACACGAAAGATATAGATTCACATTCATAACTAGTTTAGGATCAGATATAAACTAAATATGCAAATATAAAAAAACATCATTGAAATACAAGCATATAGGAGAAACTCAAGTAGCTTTATTGATATAATAAACAAGGTTCAAGAGGAGATACAACCAAGTGAGTCCCGATCCAGCATCTACCTCCCGGCAAAAGAATCCCTTCCTCTCCTCCAACAAAGCATAAATCACACAATGTACTAATCTCAATCTCAAACCAACAGCAATTCTCTGCAAAGTACAAAATTCCAGCCTCCTGAACCTCTGGGTGAGAGATCCATATATAGATGTGAGCAGAGAGGATGAGTCAGCTCATGTTTTGACTTGTGGCTTCTCTCTATCAGTTCTTGTTTCCACTTGGAGGTTCTTGCTTCCACTTGGAGGTTGAGAACCTCTTACTCATCACTAGTTGAATTCATTGAGGCAAGTGTCATTGAGGAAGATTCTGGAAGCTTCCAGGGTCATTACACCTCGTTGAATGAACTTGCCATTTGTCAATTCCCGCTCAGCGCACCCTGGTAGTGCTTCTACCTGCGTTACAGTGCAGGTAGCCAGTGCAGACTTTGCATTTCAGCGCAGACAGCTAGTGGAGCTACTGAATTGATCCTGATTTGACCATTTCTGAGTGGTTTTTGGTGGAGAACTTCTGAGAGAAGCTGTCTTTGGTTGAACTTGTTCCTCTAGGGGTAGGAACAACTCATTTAGGGACTTTGGATCCCTTGGATTATGGACATTTCATGCTCAATGCTGTAAGGCACAAAAATGTCTATAACAAGTAGACAGCGCAGGTGCGGAGGTGCACAGTCCAGTACACAAATGTAGGTGCGGAGCTGCGCAGGCTAGACACAACAGAAGTGTAGATATTCACAGGTTTCTATTGGTGAAGTTGCAGACTTTTCTTGAAATATTTGTTTATTGCCTTTTGTCTATTGTTGCAGTATTCTGGGTTTATATTACTGGTACTACTTTTCTGGTTACTGCATTCTGAGAAGCTATTGGTTGCTTCATTAGTTGATTGTAAAAGGAGATTGGTTGATTCACATGTACTTGATGATTATTTGATGTTCATGGATCCAGTCTGAAAATTGATGAAACGTGGTCCTTGGAAGAAAAGAAGCAGGTCAGCTCCTACGTACTAGTAGCTCAGCTAGTACAAGAGCTAAAGGGGTTGTAGCTCCCTTCCAGGAGAGTCTGGAAAATGAGAGAGGGTTGTAGCTCTCTGCAAGTTGGAGCGTGCGTACTCATAAAGGACTATACCAGTACAGAATCATTGTAAAAAGAAGTTTCTAATTGAAAGAAGATAGGGACATATTGCAGCAGGTGGTTTTCACCCACATTGGGTTTCCACCTTATATCTGGTGTTCTTTGGTGTGAATATCTATATTTCTTGTTCTTTTTCATTATTATATGGTACTGACATACAAATTAATGGTCAACATCTAAAGAATAAATTGAATCATAAATATAGAAGGTATAGTCAAAAAAATTTAATAATACTGATTCACCCCCCCCCCTCAGTATTATTTCCAACAATTGGTATCAGAGCGAGGTCCTTCTGAAGAAGCTTGATCGCTTGAAGGAAGATCCATCATCCTGAGAAACTACGAGAGAGAAGCATCGATCAGGCCACCCATTTTTGATGGGACCAACTTTGTCTATTGGAAGGTAAGAGTCACAACATATCTTCAATCTCTTGGTATAGAAGTCTGGGATATCATAGATACAGGGTGCACTTTTCCATCCACAACTCCTACAGGATCGGCTGGTAAGAAGCAATATGAAACAAATGCAAAGGTTGTAAATACCCTATTGGGATGTCTATGTCAATCATAATTTGTCAAAGTTATGCAGTATAAATCCGCAAAAGAAATATGGGACAAGATTGTTCTGAGCTATGAAGGAGATGAACAAGTAAAATTAGCAAAACTTCAAACCCTCAGAATTCAGTATGAAAATCTCAGAATGCACAATGATGAAAGTGTGGCTAACTATTTCCTTCGTGTAGATGAGATTGTAATTGTGTGAAAGACATGGGTGAAGAAATAAAAGAGGCTGTTGTGGTTGAAAAGGTTCTAAGATCTTTGTCCCCTAGGTTTGAATCTAAAGTTTCTGCAATAGAATAAAAAGATAATCTACGAAACCTTACCATGTCACAGCTGCACGAAAATCTAACTGCTTATGAAATGAGGAAAGGAAGACCATCATACAGAAGAGAAGCTGCATTCAAGGCTTCAGGCAAAGGAGATTACTATGAGTCAGGACATCTATCAAAAGAAGATGAAGAATCAAATTTTGTCAAGAACCTTCAATGGGGTGCTGGAAGATTCAGAGGTAAGTTACCTTTCAAATTCTTTTCTTGTGGAAGAGTCGATCACTATGCTGCAAAGTGTCCTCATAAAGATAAGCTTGATAAAGGTAAGGAACCTGTCAAATGGAACAAGAAATAGAATGTAAATAAGAAAAGCTATTACACTCATGAACACAGTGATGGACTTTCAAATAGTGATGAAGATGAACAAGGTAACAATTATAGACTTTTAATGGCCTTTGAAGATGATGATTTCATGGATGCTATAGATGAAGAAGGTCTGTATGAAGAGTTTCTAAACTCAAAAATTGTTTAGAAGAGAAAAATATGATTATTGATACCTTGCAATTACAACTGGCTGAAAAGGAAAAACTTCATGAAAAATTAGAATGTGAAATTGTTTGTCTTAGAAAAGAGATTGAGAAAACAAAAGCTCTTAATCTTAGATTTGTTAAAGGATCTGAAACTTTAGATGAGATTATCAATGTGCAGCGTTCTCCACTAATCAAGACAGGTCTGGGATATAATGAAGAAGCATCTCAAGTGCAGCAACCATCCACCTCCAAAAGTTATCTTGATGCAACAAGGAGGAGTGAGCAAAGGTCAAATAGAAATCAGGGACAATTTACCTCAAGAATGAACAAAGACTACCAGGTAAATCAGGGGCAATCCACCTTAAGGATGAATAGAAGCTACAACCAGCCACAGGTAAAATCTTCCCAATTTGCCTCAAGAATGGATGTCAGTAGAAACTACAATCGGTTGGTTGGTAGATTTGATAATCGCAGGAGTTTATTCGATGGCCAATGTTTTTCTTCTCATAACTTTGGTCACAAAGCAGCTCAATGTGTTGCCTATAAGACAATCATGACCAGAGAAGCTCAAAAACAAAGAAGTATGACTCGGATCATGAAAAGAACCTACACTAACTTTTCTACCCTTGGGAATGAAATTGAATGTTCTATTTGTAACAACTTCAGTCATGAAGATTTTGAATGCAGGAGCAGGTTTCGGCAAACAAAGGAACAAGCCTCAAATGCCAAAACATGGAGAACGAAAGAACCACAACCAAAAAGATGTGGTATAGCCTTATATGATGAAGGGCAAGAAAATCAATGGTACATCGATAGTGGATGTTCGAAACATATGAGGGGTGATAAAGAAAAACTTCAGTCATATAGTGCCTTAGAGAAGGAGAAGAAGGTCTCATTTGGAAATGACACCCCTGCGCTCATAAAAGGTAAAGGTTCTGTTCAGTTGAAAGAGAAGGTCAAAGCTAGAAATGTTATGTATGTTGATGGGTTAAAGCATAATTTATTGAGTGTCAGTCAGATATGTGATCAAGGAACGGAGGTAATATTTCGATCAAATGGATGTAGTGTTCGTGATCTTGATACAGGAAAAACAGTGATCAAAGGCATAAGAACTCCAAATAATTTATATATATTCAAAGAAGGACAACATCAATGCTATCTAAGCAAGAATGATGAACACTGGTTATGGCACAGAATATTGGGGCATCTTAGCTTCTCACAGATAAGGAAAGCATGTAAATACGAGGCAGTTCGTGGTCTTCCAGACATCAGAATTCCAGACAATACAATTTACAAGTCATGTCAGTTTGGTAAGAAAACTAGAACTAACTTCCCTAAGAAGGAAGGATCAGCTAGCAGGCCACTTGAACTTGTCCATACTGATGTATGTGGCCCATCTAGGAAAAGGTCACCTCGAGGAGAAGAATATTTCATATTATTCATTGACAACTTTTCCAAGATGTGTTGGATAGGACTTATGAAGCACAAAGACGAAGCCTTTGAAAAGTTCAAATCATTCAAAGCCTTGGTGGAGAACGAATCAGATCACAGAATCAAATGCCTCAGGTCTGATAGAGGTGGGGAGTTTACCTCAAATGAATTTTTTGACTTTTGTGAAGAACATGGAATAAGAAGTGAATTCTCTACAGCTAGGACTCCTCAGCGAAATAAAGTAGTGGAAAGGATGAATAGAACGGTTCAACAAATGGCTCGTGCTATGCTTGATGAGACCGGAACTCCCACAACCTTCTGGGGTGAAGCCGTATTTGCTGCAGTTGTCATTCTCAACAATACAAATATCCGGGTGAATAGCACTCAAACTCCTCATGAGCTCTGGTATGGTGAGACTCCTTCAGTAAAACATTTCAAAATTTTTGGAAGCAAATGCTATATTAAGAATAATGATGAAAATCTTGGCAAGTTTGAACCTAGAGTAGATGAACGCATTCTCCTTGGTTATTCTCCTCACAGCAAAGCATACAAATGTTACAATAAAAGGTTTGGAAGAACTGTCGACAACATTGATGTAGTGGTGGATGAAAAAGAATAACTCCCAGGCAGGTAAGATCTGAAGACATCGAAAATGATGAGGACTATCCATCAACATCAAATTAGATTCATAATAAAGAAGAAACCCATGAGGCACCAAAGGAACAAAGAAGGATAGAAGAAAAGACTCTATCCAGGTATGTTCAAAATAATCATCCAGAATCTCAAATTTTGGGTCAAAAGGATGCATGTATACAAACAAGAAGAACAATTGCAGAAGCTTCAAGCTATTTGGCATTACTCTCCTCTGTTGAACCACAAAATGTAAAAGAGGCATGCAAAGATGAATGCTGGGTCAAGGCAATGGATGAAGAAATTGAGCAGATCAAAAGGAAAAACACTTGGGAATTGGTTCCTAGACCAAAAGATAAGAATGTCATAGGGACAAAATGGATCTTCAAAAACAAGCTGAATGAAAATGGGGAAGTAATTAGAAGCAAGGCCAGACTTGTGTGTAAAGGGTATGCTCAACAAGAAGGAACAGACTTTGAAGAAACTTTTTCTCCCATTGCTAGACTTGAGGCCATTAGAATGTTCCTTGCTCTCTCTAGCTTTCAGAAGTTCAAAGTATTTCAAATGGATGTGAAATTAGCCTTTTTGAATGAAGACTTAGAAGAAGAAGTGTACATTGAGAAACCAGATGGTTTCATCCTTGGGAATGATCCAAATCTTGTATGCAGACTAAAAAAGGCTCTCTATGGTCTTAAACAGGCTCCAAGGGCTTGGTACTATCGCTTGGAAAAATACCTTCATCAACAAGGTTTTTCAAAAGGACCAGCAGATAGAAATCTTTATATAAAAATTAAAAATAAAAAATTGCTAATACTTGTTGTGTATGTAGATGATATTATCTTTGGTAGTAATGAAGAAGCTATGAGTCAAAACTTTGCTTTGGTAATGCAGAAAGAATTCGAAATGTCATTGCTTGGAGAGCTGACATATTTTCTTGGTCTACAAATCCAACAAAATGAAGGTGGTATCTTTTTATCTCAAACCAAGTACCTCAAGCAGATCCTAAAGAAATATGGCATGGAAGATTCGAAACCAGTATGTACCCCTATGGTTACAGGATGCAGCCTCAGTGAAAATGATGAATCAGCAACAGTGCATCAACCAACCTATAGATCCATGATTGGAAGCCTGCTTTATTTGACAGGTACCTGACCAGACATCATGCATGCAGTGGGAATAGTTGGAAGATTTTAGGCAAATCCAAAGGAAACTCATCTTTAGGTAGTTAAGAGAATCTTCAAGTATCTTCAAGGAACTCAAAACTATGGCTTATGGTATCCTAGAAATACAGATCTCACACTGCATGCCTATACAGATGCATATTGGGCCAGAAGCGTGGATGACAGAAAGAGCACTAGTGGTGGTGCATTCTTCATGGGTTCCAGATTAGTATCTTGGTTTAGCAAGAAACAGAGTTCAATAGCATTATCTACAGCTGAAGCAGAGTATGTGGCTGCTGCATCTTGTTGCACACAACTTCTTTGGATGATGCAAACTTTGCAGGACTTTCAAATCACTTGTACTCCACCTATCTCCATCCTATGTGATAATACAAGTGCGATCAGCATTTCAAAAAACTTAGTCATGCACTCAAAGACCAAGCATATACCTATCAAGTATCATTCTTTGGGAACAAGTGCTTGAACAAAGGGTCAAGTTGGAGCTGATATACTCACCAAACCGCTACCCAGGGAGACCTTTGAATACCTCAGGCAAAAGCTAGCGGTAGTTGATGCATCATCTTGCTGTTCAATCTTGTCTCTTTCAGAGATTGTTGGTTGTACGCGAGTTTCATATGGGGTATATACATACATTTTATGGTTTATGGATTGGTCAAAGACCAAATGGAACAAGGTTCAGGGGGAGCATATATTCTTATAATAATGCATTGTTGGCATTATTGTAGAAGATCATGGAGGAGCAAGTACAGAAGGAGAACATGGATGATGATCTGAATATGGCTGCTAATGTTTTGTCTCTATGTCTTATATTTCTTTTGTCAAGGTCATGTAATGGCCTATGTCTGGGATAAATGATATAATGTACTTGGTTTTCATATGTAAATTTCTGATGTAACCCCACTTGGTTGGGTGATGAATGTATGTATAGAGTCTTTTGGTGATAGGAAGGTCATTTATGGTGCATGGTGAATTATGGTTCTTCTTGAAGAAATTTCTTTTGCAGATCTGGCCTACAGTCAGGGGAGCACTATCCGCACAGCAGAGCAGAGTCTTCAGGGGGAGCATAACCCTTTGCCCTTGATGACAAAGGGGGAGAATGACTTTGAGGATCTTGGGGTTGCCATCAAGTCCAAAGGGGGAGATTGTTGGAATTGTGACTCAGATGTGGCGCTATGGCATGAGTGTTGTCCTTGACGGAAACTCACTCAAGTGGAAAATCACTGTTCAAGCTCTCAAAATCATAGAAAATGAGATACCCATAGGTGAGCCTAACAAAAGCTGCGGACCCGCAGGTGCCCTGAATAAGAAGTGCGGACATACCCGTAGGTTCTCCGAACAGAAGGTGCGGATGTCAAATTCACTCACTTTCATGCAGGGAAGCGCGCACACGTGGGAATGTTTATGATTGATCCATGGTATTTAGTCCGAAGTTTTTGATCTTATGGTTTTGGTCCATGGTATTGCATTCAAAAGAGTTGAACCCAAGTGTTGAGTCCCTGGTATTATTTCTCAATGGTTTTGGTCCATGGTTTTAGAAAGGCCTAGACTATAAAAAGGGAAGGAGATCATTTAGCCCAGTCACTTGTGAACATTGAATATCTTAAGATCTGAAATTTTGGTGATCGGTTTGTGAAGCTAGATCTGAATCAAGGAGAAAACTGTGAATTATAAGGTGGATCTACTGATAGGTCGAGGTTTCTTTGGCGCATGATCAGATCTGTGAATTCGACAGGCTGGGGTACAATTGAGGACTGATAAAGTGTTTATATCCAGAGGTCTGCAGGTGAGATACGGCTCAGGTCCAAAGGTGCGTAGTCTAGTAGACGGTGTAGGTGCGGAGGTTTGTACTCCAGTAGATGTAGCAGGTGCGGAGATCCACAGTCCAGTAGACGGTGCAGGTACGGAGGTCTGTAGTCTAGTAGACGGTGCAGGTGCGGAGGTCCTCAATCCAGTAGATGGCGTAGGTGCGGAGGTCCATAGTCCAGTAGACGGTGCAGGTGTGGAGGTCTACAGTCTAGTAGACAACGCAGGTGCGAAGGTGCACAGTCCAGTACACAGAGCAGGTGTAGAGCTGTGCAGGCTAGACACAGCAGAAGTGTGGACATTTGCAGGTTTCTATTGGTGAAGTTGCGGACTTTTCTTGAAATATTTGTTGACTGCCTTTTGTCTATTTCTAGAGTATTCTATGTTTAGATTACTGGTACTACTTTTCTGGTTACTACATTCTTAGAAGCTATTGGTTGATTCATTAGTTGATTGTAAAAGGAGATTGGTTGATTCACATGTACTTGATGATTATTTGATGTTCATGGATCCAGTCTGAAAATTGATGAAACATGGTCCTTGGAAGAAAAGAAGTAGGTCAGCACCTACGTACTAGTAGCTCAGCTAGTACAAGAGCTAAGGGGTTTGTAGCTCTCTTCCAAGAGATTCTAGAAAACGAGAGAGGGTTGTAGCTCTCTACAGGTTGCAGCGTGCGTATTGGTAAAGGACTGCACCAGTACATAATCATTGTAACAAGAAGTTTCTAATTGAAAGAAGATAGAGACATATTGCAGTAGGTGGTTTTCACCCACATTGGGTTTCCACCTTATATCTAGTGTTCTTTGGTGTGACTATCTGTTTTTCTTGTTCTTGTTCATTATTATATGGTACTGACATACAAATTAATGGTCAACATCTGAAGAATAAATTGAATCATAAATCTGGAAGGTATAGTCAAAAGAATTTAATAATACTGATTCACCCCCCCCCCCGCCCCCCCACTCAATATTATTTCCAACAACGTGTAGATTAGTGCCTCATCCATTCAAAAATATGATCAAATAGCTACAAACTTGAACAACTTATTCCAACAATGAAAAACACACATACTGCAACCTGTACATTAGGAAACTAAAACAAATGCCAAAAACTGAAATGCTACCTTGGGAAGCTTATTTATACACAAATCTACCCTACTTTGCAATGAAATCAATAGATCAAGTGATGTTGTAATGCCATATCAGCCAATCAAGTAATTGTGACAAGGATTCTACTTGGAAGTGTTTGAACCAAGACACAAACATAAATGTTGACAGCCATACATGCACATAATGAGTCTGGTTGTGCAAAAAATAACCTGATCTATCATTCAAACTATTTTTTTTTTCCATGTATGCTACAATAGGATCAAAGAAACCAAACTATGTTTGCTTCCTCAACTCCTCAATACATGCTTCCAGCTACAAACTATCAATGCAAATATCCACGGGTAACCTTACCTTCTCTTCCTTCTGCTGAAAAAGTTCTCCAAAGAATGGGACTCGATAGTCCAGATCCTGGGACTATATTTGTGTCTCCTATTCAGTTAGATCTCCTTCAATTTTTATGGCGAAATTTTGCAAAAAAATGAGCTTAACTTCATGGCTACATCAATAAGACTTCAAATAAGAAGAAAGAGATGAAGCAAAGTTCTCCTCTACCTCATTGTTTTTGCACATATCTTCCCATTCTCTAAAGAATTGAATAAAGAGCACCTCTATTTTGAATTATTCCTCTTTCTCCATCCATGTTTCAAGAAAGATATGCCAAAAATCTACAAATTACTTAATAGATCTGATAGGAAAAATTTTGATCCATTGTCTACATTTCCCTTGAAGTGAATCATAAAACAATATGATAAAAACAACCTCCTTTCTTACTCTAAAAGATTCTATAAATGTTTTGAAATTTGCTACATGTTCAAGAGTTAAATTCAGATCTTCCCCATTGAGTTTAGGGCCATTGCGCAAAATATATGCATCCTTTGGTAATTGATTAGGAAAACTAGGAAGATTAGAAAAATCAATACATGAATACCTTGAACAAATACAAACAACATCTGAGTCCTTCATTTAGCCAATGGAGCCACCATCAATACTTTGAAACTCAGGATCTCGAGCAATGGAGTCATTAGGTAGATGATTTTAGCCTTCATATGTGTCTGATTGCTATCCACCATCAATAGATGTTTTGAGGTCATTTGCTGCACACACGGACAGGTTTACTACAAAATCAGTTTCTGAAGTAGTGGTAAGTAATGTTTCAAAAGTGAAAGAGGTTTTTGTCCATAACATACCAAATAACAGAAACCTCCTTCATTTTATACACTGGTGTTACTATGTGGGAGATATGTAGTGATATTTCAAGCCTACATTAAAACAAAACAAATTTTGCATTTATTTTACTGTTTTAGTCATTTTAGTGCAGCACCATTTTACAATAGATGGAAAGGAATTTTGAGAAACCCAAAGAATTTTTTATTTACCATGAGCCATATAACGAAAACCTGTTTCAGTTTATTCACAGGTGTCATTAATTGGAATATTTGACTAGATCTTTACAACTTATTTTTACATATTTAAATTTTTAATGATTTTCTATTTTAGAGATGACTTTATGGCACAGATCTGGAGCAACTGGAAATTAATTTCCAAAATGTGAGAGAGGTTTTTTGCAAAAATGAAATTATCTACAAAAACCTCTTTCAATTTTGTAACATGTGCTATGGTTCAGGAGACATGAGTTAATCTTTTACACCTAATTTCAGAAATTCGGTCCAAATTTAATGTAACTAATTCTATTTTGAAGAAGATGGTTGGGCTCAATTCCGTAGTACAGGGAGGAGAAAATTGTATATATTTTATGAATTTTAGAGTGTAAGGGTTTGATTTTGGCAGCAGAGAGGCTGCTTGGCATTGTGTAATTTTTTACTGAATATCATTTTAATAAAGAAGTTTTCTACCCTTTGAACCTGGGATCCATCATGGTGTTATTGTTCAGTATGTTTCTCATGTAAAATCACTTACATATTTTGTTTTCTCTACCTTGTTACAACATTATGTAAGAGATATGTTAGGAATACATTCCCTATTATGCTCCTTTCATGATGATTTTGCTGTTAGATGTAGTGGTTGTCTTTGCAGAATTCATCCTTTGCTAGATGCTCTGTTGAGCAACCTCGTGTTTCTCTTTCATCTAAAGCTACTACAGCAGATCCATCCCTTGTTTGATGCCTACAGGGCAGCAGGATTCCTTTCCTCTATTCTTCTCATGTTTGTAATTTTTATCCGATTGAACATGGCACTTAATTTGCCCCAAGTTTTCCGGTAGAAACTGGCATCGACTCCATCGCCCAATCCTTTCTCTTGTTGTTTCGACCCAAAAACTTTCAATCAAGATCCCCGCACTCTATAGCTAGCCTAAGATTTCATTTATGCAGCCATGTTGTGTTGGCAAAGGGAAATCCCTCTCTAGTCTGGCAGGGCTAGATGCCATATCAAAAGCTTGGTCTGCGGTTACCTCGGAATTGCCTCTTCTCAGCGTTGATGTTCGTTCTGAGTGATAACATATTGGCACCGTTGCGAGGGAATGAGGTGACAGATCTTCTCTAGGAAAGATCGTTCAAGTTGCAGATCTGATTGTTGATAGTGGACAATAGTCAGACACATATGAAGGCTGAAATCATCTACCTAACGACTCCAGTGTTCAAGATCTTGAGCTTCAAAGTTCAGAGCAAATTCACTGCCAACCAATCCAGGATCTAGATTTTAGAACATTGATGGTAATCACCGATGACAAGGTATGTGGCAAACCCTATGTGTTGTGAAGCTTTCAAAGAAGTTAGAGATCAGTCAGTTGATATTGAAATAGGTGAAGTATTTTTCATTACCATGCTTCAATGTTTAAGATCTCCGAAGTTTCCTCCTAAAGCTAAAATTGGTTTCTTTGAGTTAGTTGTTGAAAGATTTGAAAAGGAGATTAAGTATTTAAATGATCAGATCCAATCATATGAATTCTAAGATCCCAAAAAGTTCTTGGAAACTCTCCCTCCTTCAAAACAGGAAACAATAGGGTTGCCCGTGGTTGTTTGCATTGACAATTTGTAGTTGGAGGTCTGTGTTGAGGAGTTAGGGTAGAAAATAGAGTCTGGCTTCTTTGATCCTATTGTTGCATATATGGAATATTTTTTTAGTTTGGAGGATAAGTCAAATTGTCTCTCACATAGCCACACTCAGTTTGTGCATGTATGGTTGTCAGCATTTCCAATTGTGTCCTGGTTCAAGCATTTTCCCCAGTATCCTTGTCACGGTTACTTGATTGGTTGATTTTGAATTACAAAATCACTTGATCTATTGAATTTGCAGTAAAGTAGGGTAGATTTGTACATAAATAAGCTGCCTGAGGGAGCATTTTAGTTTTCGGTATTTGTTTATGTATAGATTACAGTATGTATATGTTTCTGGTTGGTATAAGTTGTTCAGGTTTGTAGTTGTTTGTGACTGTATTGCTCAATGGATGAGGCACTTGGTCTACAGTGTTCTTGACACCTCCAAGGAGCTTCCATCCCCAATAAGGCCAATGTTAGTTCCAGTCTTTGCATCCTGTCACCAAGGATCAAAGTGGGCTCTTACTATGTCTGGTTTTCAAAGATATTTTGCACACGACTTTTAGTGAAAATCATATCCTAAGTATGTCCATCAGAATAAAATCAAAAAAATCTTTCCAACGGTATATCACACTGCCAAAACTAGCTCCCGGATCAGAAGACATGATCGAAATGAATGATTGATTCTTGGTTATGCATGTTTTGAGGTCATTTGTTGCACAAAGGGACAAGTTTACTACAAAATCAGTTTCTGAAGTAATGGTAAGGAATTTTTCAAAAGTGAAAGAGCTTTTTTTCCATCACATACCAAATAACAAAAACCTCATGCAGTTTATACACAGGTGTTACTATGTGTGAGATATGCATTGATATTTGAAGCCTACACTAAAATAAAACAAAATTTGCATTTATTTTACTATTTTAGTCATTTAAGTGCGCCGCCATTTTACAATAGATGGAAAGTAATTTTGAGAAACCAAAAGAGGATTTTATTAACCACGAGCCATATATTAAAAAACTTTTCATTTGATTCATAGGTGTCGTGAATTGGAATATTTCACTACATCTTTACAGCTTATTTTTACAAATTTAAATTTATAATGATTTTCTGTTTTAGAGATGATTTTGTGGCACAAATTCTGAGCAATTGGAAATAAATTTCAGGAATTTGAGAGAATATTTTCTGAAAAATAACCTTATCTACAAAAACCTCTTTCAGTTTTGTAACAAGTGCTATGGTTTAGGAGATACGAGTTCATCTTTGACACCTAATTTTAGAAATTTGGTCCAAATTTAATGTAATTGACTCTATTTTGAAGAAGATGGTTGAGCTCAATTACCTTAGTACAGGGATGAGAAAATTGTATATATTTTATAAATTTCAAAGTGTAAGGGTTCAATTTTGGCAACAAAGAGGCTGCTTTGCGTTGTGTAAATTTTTCTTGAATATCATTTTAATAAAGCAGTTTTCTGCCCTTTGGACCTGGGATCCATCAAGGTGTTATTGTTCAGTATCGTTTTCATGTAACTCACTTACATATTTTGTTTTTTCTTCCTTGTTAAATCATTATCTAAGAGATGTGTTAGGAATTCATCCCCTATGAAGCTCCTTTCATGATTATTTTGTTGTTAGATGTAATGGTTGTCTTTGTAGAATTCATCCTTTGCTAGATGCTCTGTTGAGAAACCTCGTGATTCTCTTTCGTCTAAATTTGTTGCTATAGATCCATCCCTTATTTGATGCCTGCAGGGTAGCGAGCTTTCTCCCCTATTCTTCTCACATTCAAAATCTTTATTTGGCTGAACATGGCACTTACTTTGCCCCAAGTTAGCCAGCAAAAATTGGCACCGACTCCATAGCCCAATTGTCCTTTCTATTGCTGTTTTGACCCAAAAATTTCAAACAAATTCTCATACTCCATAGCTAGCATAAGATTTCATTTATTTCAGACATGTTGTGTTGGCAAAGAGAGAGTCCTCTCTGGTCTGGCAGGGCTAGATGCCAGATCGAAGCTCAGTCTGTGGTGACCTTGGAATTGCCTTTTCTCAGCCTTAAGGTTCATTTTGAGTGATAACAGATTATCCATTGTATTAGGGCAGTGGACCTTAGATCTATAGTGATAAGGAGGTGCATATAATTGGGGATTTTGATCATAGAATTCCTTAGATTTGTGTAGCTATGGATAACAGACAGGCGGACCCCAGGCATCTATCATTGAGATGGATGGTAAGCTTTGTGATAAATTTGTTTCTATTTTGATTGATCCTAGATCTAATCATAGTTATGTTAATCATAAATTTGTGGATAAGCATGGCTTGAGAAAAGAAGTGCATGCAAAGTCTTGGTTGGGGCAGTTGGCTACAAGTACGAAGAAGAGAGTTCATCATTGGGTAAGAGTTTGTGCATTTGAGTTGAATGTTATGCCTACATCAACACATTTGAATGTACTAGCATTAGGATTGTATAATATGCTTTTGGGTATGGATTGGATATATCTCCATGGGACCAAAGTAGACTGCTATCACAAGGAAATTGAGTGCCTTGATGGCAATGGAGAGAAGAGATTATTGTAGGGGAAGAAGAAGCCTACATTAGGATGGTCACCACTATGCAGGCTAAGCATAGTTATAGAAAAGGTTGTGTGGTTTTGTAGTGCATATCTCTAATGACAAGGGAAAGGATGTTTAGGATGCCGAAATATTCAAGAGGTACCTTGTGTTGCAACAGTTTCAGGATGTGTTTCGAGTAGAGATTCCAGATTTACGTCCACAAAGGGAAGTGGATTTTTCTATTGAGTTGGTATGAGGGGCGGCACCAACATCAAAGGCACCTTACATGATGTGCACACCAGAGTTAGTAGAATTGAAGCTACAACTGAAAGAAATTATTGACAAGGGGTACATTAGGCCAATTGTATCGCCTTGGGGTGCACTAATATTGTTCATGAAGAATAAGGACGATACTCTTAGATTGTGCATTGATAACACGTAATTGAACAAGGTGATGATCAAGAATAGTTACCCATTTCCAAGGATTGATGACTTATTTGATCAGTTGAAAGGAGAAGTAGTGTTCTCAAATATCAACTTGAGTTCAGGATATCATCAGGTATGCATCAAAGAAGAAGACTTTTATAAGACTATCTTTAGGACCAAATATGGGTATTATGAATTTTTTTGGCTCCTTTTACTTTGATTTATCTCCTAGCTACATTTATGTGTTTGATGAAGATTGTGTTGTGTCCTTATCAGGACAAGTTCGTTATTGTATTCATTGATGACATCTTGATATATTCCAAGAATGAGGAAGAGCATGTTGAGTATTTAGAAACATTTTTCATATTTATAAGAGAGCATTAGTTGTATGATAAAATTAGAAGGTGCGGTTTATTTTAGATAGAAGTACACTACTTAGGACATGTTGTTCCCAAGAATGGCATAGGAGTAGATCTGGAGAAGATAAACTCTATGATGGAGTGGGAAGCTCCTAGAAATGTGTAGGAAGTTAGATGATTCATGGGCTTAGCAGGTTACTACAAGAGGTTGACCAAGAACTTCTCATAAACTATATATCTTATTACATCATTGTAGAGGAAAGGTAAGAATTTTGAATTGATAGAGGAGCATGCAACTAGTTTTGAGCAACAGAAGCATTTTCTGACCAATGATCCAATTCTTAAGGTTGCAAATCTAGACAAAGAGTTTGTGGTGTGTACAAATGCTTCTAAAAGAGGGCTTGGTTGAGTCATTACGTAGGATGGATAGGTGGTATGCTATGATTCCAGGAAACTGAAGGAGCATGAGTAGAACTATGTGAGTTGGGAGCTACTATTCATGCCTGGAAGATGTGGAGGCATTATCTTCTTGGTAGGAGATTTATAAAAATGAGCAATCACAATGGGTTTAGATATTTGTTTGACCAATAGAATCTAAATGTTAGGGAATCTAGATAGCTAGCCACCCTTAGTGAGTTTGACCTCGAGATCGAATATATTAATGGAAAGGAGAACCAGGTCATGGATGCTCTTAGTAGTACAATACAGATGAATCATATAGAAACTATGAGCTTTTATGCAACAAACTTACATGATCATATCTTATAGGAAGGAAAACATAATGATAGGTGTATGGAGCTCAGGAACATATTACAATAGAGTACAGATACAGGTACATTAATCGTACAAGTATAGGTATAAGTGCAGGTCCAAGTACAGGTGATCAGGATGCAGACTATCGTCTCACAAAAAATGGTTTGGTGAGATTTAGAGACAGGATATATCTGTCGAATGACAGTGAGTTCAAGAAGCTTATCTTCGAATAGTTTCACGTCAAGCCATAGTTGGGTCACCTAGGATATTAGAAGACATTAATGGCAGTGAAGAAGTTCTACTATTGGTCAAAACTGAAGAAGGAAGTGGAAAAGTGTGTGGCAATATGTTTTGATAGTCAATAGGTGAAGGAAAAATGTAAGCATCGAGGTGGTATACTATAGCCTATTCCAATTCTAGAATGTAAATGGGAGGTCATTTCCATGGATTTCATTACATGCCTGGTGAGGAAAGTGAGGCAACATGATTCTATCATGGTTGTAGTTGACATCTTGAGTATGGAGGCCCACTTCATTCTAGTAAAGACTACTTATTTACCTAGTGAGGTAGCATAGGTCTTCATCAGGGATATTGTCAAATTGCATGGTGTTGCAAAGAATATTTTGTTAGATGGGGATGCGAAGTTCACTTACAAGTTTCTGAAGGAGTTGTTTCCAAGATTGGGGACATAGTTGGCCTTCAGTACAACCTATCATCCAGAGACAGGTGGATAGACAGAGAGGGTCAAATAGATATTGGAGGATATGATGAGGGTGTATGTGATGCACCAACAAAGGAGATGGGAGGAGTCCCTTCCATTAATATATCTGATCTCGAGGTCAAACTCAATAGGAAATATGGTTTTTGTCTTCAACAGTTTTATTGGGTCCAGGTGTGGTTTAACACCAAGGATAATGTTACCCTAAGGGTGAGGGGTTTGTAACAACCCCGAGTTAATACCATCGTCAAGGGACAATTATGCAAACATTACTATTGGGAAAATATATCCTAGTGGGCATCACTTAATCTGTTTATGGCTAAAGGGAAATTGGAAAAGGTAATGGCTAAGGCATTGAAAAGGCAAAAAGGTATTTTTGGCAATTTATTTATGAAAATAAAGAAAAATAGGAGAAAATCGAGGTTAAAGGTCACATGCATGTTTCATGTGAGGAGGAAATTGAAGGAAAATAATGGAAAATTGAAGAAATTAGAGGCGTCAATAATAAAAATACCTTAGAGCATCAGTTTGGAGCCTTTTGTGAGTTTGGTTTCAGAATTAGTCTCACAAAGGAGAAGAGCACCAAGAGGAGAAGAAGATCAAGAAAGAAAAGGAAGGAAAGCAAGGAAATAAAGGACAAGCAAAGGAATTGTAAGCAAGGATCAAGGAAATAGAGGTTGGCACAAGCAACTTCAACATGAATAGTTGCAAGTAAAATATTACATGTATGATTTCCTAGTTGGTTTTGACATGCATGGTATGTGCATGTTGGTATTTTTTATCTTTCTTTCGGTGGCATGGTTTTGCCAAGTTTTGATGGTATTTTTCAGCCTTGCCTTACCATTTTCGAATAGCCATGGTGTGATGGGATTATTCTTGGTTTTGAGATTTGAAATTATTGGATGGCTTTGGAATTCAAGGCAAAGATTATCTTAGGGAAATTCTCAAAGGCCTAGGAATCCCTTGAATGGTAATGGCGGGATACAAGGTAAATCATAAGGGTGGAGATGGGAAAATTCCTCAAGAATGGAGAAGGAATCTAACCAAGTTCGGTTTGTTTTTGTGATATTGGATCGATTTAGGTGAGATAACATCATGGTGAGGGTGGAGGTGGTTTAAACTCTATATTCCCTTGGTTGTTTTGGATTGGTTTATCCATGAGATCCCACATTCATGCTTGGAATATGCCATAGGGTGGCCGGATCAAATAAATATTTGGTTTAGCCATGTCTATGGTTGGGTGGTACATCGAAGTCTCGAACCTCGTTGGTTGTTGCCTATGTTTGATGAAAGCTAAGTTATAATGCTTTTGATTGGTAAATGTACTTGTTATTATTTAGATTTAATGGTTGTTCTCTTATTGTTATAGATATGGTTATATGCTCGTTATAAGCATGGCTATGTGAGAGTTCTTAGTCATGGATATTTTCATTTTTCTACTTGTAACTGAAATAATAATGGATGTAAGACATAATTGATGCTAATACAACTAATGTGAGAAGGTGGTTCCCCTTCTTGTTAAGTCTCAGATGAGTTTTCAGTCGACTTGCACTCATGACCTGTAGGCTGCATATCTACCAAGCTTTTGATGGAATTTCAATCTTGATTGGGGACAGTCGAGTCTAGTCTTGATGTTAGCATTTGGTTTACAAGAATTGACCTTATGTATTTTATGAATTCTAGAAGTCACATGGATTTTTGGGTAGAGGCTTAGCCCCAACCATGGAAAATAGGTTTAAATTCTGTAGTCGCTAGCACAACACTTGCATGAAAAGTCAACAATCACGCTAATACAAGCTCATGGGAGTGACTAGAACCCACAATCGCATGGATACCTTGGAAAGGGAGCGTCTTAGGGTGAAATTCAGGGAAAAGTTGAGTTGTCTTAGGGCATGGACACTTGGAGGGTTTGGGATAATCTTAGAGGGTCAGGGGCACCTGAGGCAAGTTAGTAAGGTCTTTCATGTCATCTCCATTTCCTTAAGGTCACCTAGGAGGTTGAGTCTTGTCATAATAGCCCCTTATCTCATGTTTACGTCTTGTAATCTGCTAAAGGTGGGTAGATATGAGGGGAGGTGTCATTACAAACCTCGTGTCTCTTGTTTATTTGTTGATTGTCTCCTTTGCCATTGCATTTATTGTTATATCTTCAATTACTATTGATGAATGGAAAGACTAATTATAATCGAAAATATTGCTAATTGAATTATTGAATTGGGCTAAATTATTTGACACAACATAGAACAATCTGAAAAATTAACAGGAACACACCCACTAGTATTCCCATTCACCGAGACCATAGATTGTATATTGTAGCAAAAATAGGAAGGCCATTGGGTTATCAAGAATAATTTAGGCGACATCATCGCTTATTTTGATACCATTAATATTATTTCTTATTATAAGCTACTAAAGTGAGAAGAGTTCTTCAATACTAATTTCCTATCATATTTTAAGTTGTCCCAAGGACATTCTAAAATCATGGTGGTTCCAATTTGAGGGTCAAGGTAGATGAGGTGTATAGAACAGAGGGCCTCAGAAAATTTTATCAGCACATGGAAGCCAGAACATATTATATGGCAAGGAAGACATTAACACTTCTCTCAGAACATGGGTTCCTATCATGTACACAATATCTACTAGAGGAAGTATCTTTAATTGGGCAACTATTTTGACATCGACTCTTAAGTCAAATATCTAAGAAATAAATATAGTTGAGAAATATGAACAACCATAGTTTTATAAGGCATTATAACTTCTATATTGAGTGCGTTCGAGATGTCAGCTTGAGGGATAGGGCTAAAAATGGACCCCAGATATGTTAAAATTTGTGCACATTCATTATAAAATGATATGGGGTCCCGACTACAAAGGTATGCATGAGAATACTTTTGAGTGATTCATTTATCTTTTGTATCATATGATATTTGGAGAAGATACTCCTTATATGTCTACGAGCACTAAATAAATGATCACCAAGGTAGCATATTCATTACCCATCGGAGAGACAACACTCATTAACATCTTCGGCTCCTATAAGCCCTCTCGTGATCTCCCCACATTAGTGACACAAAAATTTCTTTTACAAGAAGTCTACTATCAGTTAACTATAGGGTTCTTTAAGACATTAGTCCAAGGCAAGAAAAAGTCATGGCCTACCTTCCCTTTGACTATTAGAGAATATACCCTTGATAATTTCAAAGAGACTAAAGCAAAAGCTAAACAAATGAAAGATATCTTCTTTCTGGATCTACACCACCACAGGTATGACCTAAGGTGAATTATAGTGGAATATTGTGAGAAGGTAGGTTTCAATTGGTCTTACATACATACCTAGAAAAGTAATGAATATAACGTTAGAAACTGGTATAATTGCACTACAAAAATAGGACCAAGTGAACAACAAGAAAGGGTGGATGAAAAAACAAATAATTCCCAAGAAAACATGAGCCTGCAGGGTAGAGATACCTTTCTTAAGAGAAATAAAGAGCAAAAAAAGAAGGAGGTAAAACCAAAAAAACAAAAGAATAGTCATCAAGGAGACCCAATGGATAAGCAGGGAGAGGACAACGAAGAAGAAGAAGAAGAAACCTTGTAGGAAAGGGAATGCAATGATAGCTAGCAAAAAAGGAAGAGATCAAGAGGAAGAGTGAGGAAGATCTTAAACATGAACAAAGAGAAGGATAGTAGCAGAATGAAGAGCTTCAAAAGTAGCAGTATGAAGAAGAACTAAAGAAAATATAGGAGGAGGAAATAAAGTGTTACACCAAGAACCCAGCCAAACCCATTTTAGCACTGACAAAGAAAGAAATTTTCCTTGAGAGTACAATCAAACCTAGGAATACTAAAAAGAATGGTAAACAAGGGAATACTAAAAATAAAAGTTGTCGAACTTCAAGCCAAGATTCAAACTTCTGAGCAGAGATCTAATAAAGAAGAAGAGGATAATTAGGTTTAGTGCCTATCCCATTCAAGAAGAAAAGAGTTACAAACTTCTATCCAGGAAGCAGTAGTGACAGTAGAAGAGGCTATGACAATAGTCAATGGAGAGATGTTGAAGCGACATCAGACTACAGAAACATTCCCAATCATACAGGCTGAAACTAAAGAGAAGACACCTATGTTCAAACAAGACACCATAACTATCAAAAACATATGTGATTGGGCTACCAAATATCCAAATGAACCAAAAATTCTACCTAAAAACAATTGGATAACTATTGAAAATGACAAGATCCAAATCCGTATCAAGGTCAAATCAAAAACTAAACTAGAAAGGGATGTAGACAAAGTATCGACCTCTTGTAAACATTTGTTGTGTGGACTCGAATTAGTGATTGAAGTACACAAAGTACCATCTATGAGGACAGATGGTGAAGTGAGGCCGGAGGAAGAGGTTCTCCAATATATTCAAGATTTTCTCAATCCCTTCAAACATCCACTACTATGGAATACTTATAGCTGATGAATGAAACAATTACTATGTATGTGATAGAACTAGTGAGGATGTATACCAATTTTATGACTTTATAAAACCAAATGAAGGTAAAATAGAACACTCTCTTACCGGATGCCCTGGAGTGCCTTCACAGACATGAGCAATAGTAGTAGAAGGTGGTTAGAGCATAGTAGCAACGTAAAAGATTTATAATTCCTATATCATCCAGGAGTTACATCTTGATGTCCCAAATTTGTCTATTATTATAATGGTAGAATAGAGAAATCACATTCATGTAACTTGTGCATATTAAAATAGACATTGGAATAGTGTAGACTCTCATAGGCATTTCAAATATCATGAGGTAGCTTAATAGTCACTGGGTGGATGAATGGTCACCAAGCTCTCTATAAATATGTCCTCATGACACATTGTAAAAGACTTTTGCTTTGGACTTATTCTTTTTTCATATTTTTGGTGAACTATGAGATCTTTTGGTGAATGCAAGAAGTAATTTTCTATTTCGAGTTATGGATTTCATGGACATCTCATGTGATGGTGCTATGTATATTCTCAACTTAATGTTTAAAAGTTCCTTGAACTTTTGCGTACTATCTCCTTGCGTGTCATTTTTCATCGTGGGATTTCCTCTTGTGATGAATGGATGATATATGATGTGCTTACCTTATGCTTGTGCTAATAAACTATTTCATTAATGTTATCATTGTATGGTTGTACACTTGCTCATGTTTTCACATGTTCGTTAATCATGAATTTATTCATGATTGATAATATTATCTTTACATATCTATGGATCTAATTTGAATCTTTGCTAACACTTATTTTTTTGAGGTTCATGCTTTGAAGTTATGTTGTTACTTTTCATGGTATCCACAATATTATATTTTTATTGGTTACTTACTTGCATTTGCTGAATTTTTATTTTTTTTGTTATGTTAACACTTGTAATTTTCCATAGCACAATCTTACTTAACGAGATGGCAGTTGGGCCCACATACTGGATGGGACTCCTAATAAATTACTTGAGGTGACCGCGTTGGCTCAAGCCGTGGACTCTTTCCCTCTTTGAGGGTTTTAAACACGTCAAGAATACTAGTATGTGATCTATTTTTGAGCGGTGTCATTTGGTGTTCTATCTAAGGAACTTACCCTGCAAATTCCTACAAAATAGAACACATTATTACCAGATGCCTTGGAGTGCCTTCACATACAGGGGGGAGAGTAGTAGAAGGTGGTCAGAGAAAACAACATAGTAAAATATTTAGCATTCCTATCTCATGCAAGAGTTACATATTGATGTCCCAGATTTGTCTATTATTAGATTGGTAGAATAGAGAAGTCACATGCATGTAACATATGCATAATAGAATAGACACTAGAATAATGTAGACTCTCATAGGCATGTGAAATATCGTGAGGTAGCTTAATAGTCACAGGGTAGATGAGAGGTCACCCCTCTTTTTATAAATATGTCCTCATGACACATTGTAAAGGACTTTTGGCTTTGGACTTATTCTTTTTCATATTTTTGGTGAACTAAGAGACCTTTTGGTGAATGCAAGAAGTAATTTTCTATTTCGAATTATGGATTTCATGGATGCCTCATGTGATGGTGCTATGGATATTCTCAACGTAATGTTTTAAAGTTCCTTGAACTTTTGCATAATCTCTCCTTGTGTGTTATCGTGCATCATGGGATTTCCTCTTGTGATGAACGGATGGTATATGATGTGCTTACCTTATGCTTGTGTTGATAAACTATTTCATTAACATTATCAATGTATCAATGTATGGTTGTACACTCACTCATTGTTTCACATGGTTGTTAATCCAGAATTTATTCATGATTCATAATCTTATATTTACATATGTATGGATCTATTTTGAATCTTTTCTAACGTTGGTTTTGTTGAGGTTCATGCTTTGACGTTATGTTGTTACTTTTCATGGTATCCAATATATTGGATTTTTATTGGTTACTTACTTTCATTTCTTGAATTTTTGTTTTTTGTTACGTTCACACTTTTAACTTTCCAAAGCACAATCTTAATCAATGAGATGGCAGTGAGGCCCACATACCCGATGGGACTTCTAAACGAAGAGGTGTAGAATGTCAGTGGGATCCTACATTGGGGAGATCCCCTATCTGTTGCAGGTACATTCCATCGGGTCAACAAATTAAAAGTTATAAAAATGATTCAAACCTTTAATTCCTGAATTAAATTAGATACATTTGAACTAAAGTGACACCTAAACTAAAATACGTATTTATACCAAAATATATTCATATTCTCAAGGATATATAAAGTGTTTAGATATCTGAATCTTCAATTTGTAAAAAACAATAAATTTGTATGGATATCCATTTTCTCAATTATGCAAGGAATTGTTTTTTATACTTTCAAATGAGCTTTGGTGGTTGAGATTCAATAGAGTTTAGTTAATACTAGAATAATAATTAGAAGTTGAACACCACTACTTCCATGTAGAATTCCAGCTATTGTGTGATAGATTGAGATCTCTCAAAAGAAATTTGAATAGAATCAATCTGCAACCAAGAAAAAATTAAACAAAAGGAGATAGAAGGGAATCACTTTGAGTCAATATTCATTTTACATTAGAAATCTGGGGTCACTTACAAGCACTTGGTTATGGTTAATTTCATTTTACTTGGAAAATATGACAAGAATATGAACTTTTTTGTAAAGGATTTCAAATTAAGCTAGCAAGAACTAAATCCAAAGCAAGAAAAAGATTAACAATGGAAACTTGTTAAAGAAATGTGATTCACAAAGTAGCCTGATGGAAAGAAAGGAAAATATGGTATCCTTGCATAATCAAAATGCATAGGGTTTAATAAAGGGTAAACTAGCAAGAATGGAATCTAAGAAAATGTTGCAACCTACAAGTGAAATATAAGGAACTACTTCAAATAGGTACAAATTTTTGACTGAGACTGAATAAATGACATATTCAAAAGTCATGGTAGTAGTTCAATGAAACTCCAAATTTCACTTCTTCAAATATCTATATGAGAAGAAATAGGACCATTATCTAATGAAAAGGGAGAAATCCAAAAACATCTAGAATAAATTGAAATAATGTTGGATTAATCCTAATTCAATTGAAAAGTTCTAAAAGGAAAAAGGCGTAAAAATGAGTATAAAATAATAGAAAATATTATTATTCCTACATTAATAAAAAGGATTAATGTAGGAATAATAGAAAATATCTTGTTTTATCCAAGTATGTTAAAAATATGGAAGAACACATCCTAAAGAAATGTAACAAGAAATAAAATAATATAAAAAACATCTAGGCATACAATAAACAATGTTTTGGGATAAGATTGCAAGTGGTAAAAAACATTACAATATGAAACCCACCCCAGAGTTAGTTGAAAGGCACAAGTATATAATGGGATTTATCTCATGAAATTGTAGAGATAAAGGTAGTAAGATATAAATGAAATTATATATATATATATATATATATATATATATATATATATATATATATATATATATATATATAATTGATCTATTTTCATGATTGATGAGATCAAATTAAACAATAATACATAGTAGAAAACACAGTAGAAAATAAGCAATATAATAGAGGATTTCTTATTTTCCCCTCATGATGAATCTCAGTAGCTAGATTGAAACATTGGAAAAAAAAATATCAATATGATGGATCTGAAATAATTATTTACACATACCTACACACACAACACATACATATTTCAACCAAATAACTCATATTGTTTCATTATGATTTAGAAAAATATAATCATCATAGATGCTAGTGGAATTGCAAAGATCTTAACAATAGGGATACCATTGTTGATATCCATTATTGCACAATAAATCTAAAAAAGGTAGCTCTAAAAACACATGATTTTATTCCTTCATCAAACTAGTTACCAAATTCTATTTTATCCAACCAAAAAATAAATTTATAGGGTCTGAATATAAGCCTTGATATGTATCTTGAGCTACCTCCATGCTTATGCAAAAGAAAAGGAGAGAGATGCAATAGTACTATGTATGATAAATATTTGTGTGTCCTCATAAAGAAGGGAGAGGAAGACTTCAATTAGAATATGTTATGTATGATAAATACTTATGTGTCCCCCCAAATAAAAGTGAAGAATACCTCAATTAGAATGTAGATATTCTCCCTACAAGATATATAATTTGCAAAAAAAAATCTATTGGAGTGACAAACTGCCAAGGTACATATCAAAACAATGAGGCACTACTGAAAAAAAGATTAGTTATTTAAATTGGTGGAGCTAGAGAATGGAGAACATTCCTTCCATGTTATCATTAACTTCCCATTGGCCCTCAGCCAGTCCTAGTCCTCTTTTTGAAAGGAGATCAACTTCCTGATTTTGTTTCCTTAATACATGAGAGAGGGAGACATCTGAGAAATTCTTGACCCTGTTAATGATGTTTTCATATAGAAGAAGGAGGGTATGATTTTTTATCTTTGATTCCCCATTCATCCAATTGATCATGTTCAAGGAGCGGCCATAAATATTTGTCTCACTTATGTTAAAAAAAATCAATTAGATAATAAATTTGAGATAAAATAAATAAACATAGTTACTTGTAGTAGATTCAATGCAGCACACAAAGGAGAAGAAATGATTGTCATAATTGTATAATTTTCTCCCATCCCTAACCCCCCAAGGGTGATTTGTGTAAAAAATTCCATCAAAAAAGGCCCATGGCTTATCCACTTAAACAATGGTTTGAGGGTGTTGATTCATTGTAATAGAGTGAAGCTTTTCTAGAAGAGAGTTCAACGGAGCCAAACTATTTAATACCACTCCGATATAAGAGTTCCCTTGATCCTCAAATATTACAACATTTTTATCTAACCATATTTCCCAAAAAACCAAAAGAAGAAGTTATTTTAAAGACTCCCATGAATTTTTATTAAGTCAATCAAGGAAGAAATGACTCACTATGGGACCATTCCAAGAGAACTGCTCATCCACCAAAAAATGAGTTTCTTTCAAGACTTTTTGTGTAAAAGGGAAATAAATTAAAAGATGATGAGTGGATTCCTCTTCTTGTAACCATAGTGAATAACCACTATGGCCAATGTATTTTTCTTTAACACCTCCCTAGTCGGAGATTTGTTATTAAGAAGAAACCACATAAATAAGTTGGATCTAGGATGACATGAAGTATTCTAAATATTTTCTAGCCACCACTGATAGGGTGGGGGTTGATCTCCTTTTGAGGTAGACAAAGGAAACTACATTTTGAATTGTATCTACTAGAGGGAGCCAATGGCCAGGCCAAGTTATCCTTAGATGGGGAAGGAGAGATAAACACCTGACACAAAGAGGTCATGCAACTAGTCCATTCTTAAGTTGGAATATTATAATGATGGATCTCAAACGCATATTTCCATGCTTGAGGACCCATGTATCCAATTTATGTGAAACCTAGTTCAGATAGTATAGTCCCTAGGAGTTTAGAGAATGTATGAGTTGTTTTGATAAAATGTGTGCATCCCTACTGCTAGCCTAGGGGTCTTTCCCAATTAGAGTTTTCATATGTCACTTAATTTCCATTTGAGATGAGAGGATATAAGTTCTATGCCATCGATAATGGCCCTCCATATGATTTATTCATTCTCTGTCACCTTCATAGGAGATCTTAGCCATTCCAATGACATGGGAAGGGAGATATATTTCTTCTCCATAACGTGGTCCCATAGACCGTAGCCATTGATCAACTTCAATGTAGCCATTGATCAACTTCAAAGTCTTTTGACTGCTAGAGCCATTGAAAACCAATGCATATTTTAAGACTCCAACACCCTAGGGTATTTGGAAATGCAATGGAGGACCAAGTTGCAAGGAAAAAATAAGTATTGCTTTTCTCACTAACCTAGACATATCGTAGAGAAAGTTGCTTTATTATATTAATGATTCCCTTTGGAATCCATGTCAAATACATAGGTATGGCTTCCAACAAGTTTTTGTATAAACTAAGCAACTTGCTCATGATAGCCATTTATTGCACCATGGATTTTCAACCAAATTTTTGCAATAAGCCAAGCCTATTATTCTTTTTTGTAGTTCTTTAATTTTAGTATAAAACCCAAGTATTTCAATGGGCCTCCATATGGGAGGCAGAATTTTCAGAGAATTTTAAGTCAACTGATCTAATCCACATCTAACAAGGATGCTTTTTTCTTGATTCACTTGCATTCTAGTAGCCGTTGAGAAAGTGTTGAAGTTGTTTTTGATAGCTTGCATAATTTCAAAGTGCAAGGCCAAAAGGACAATGATATCATTAACAAATAACAAGTTTGTGAGATAGCAGTTCTAAGTGATATCTACCTTTGAGTAAGTGAATTATTTTTGCATGCTAGATGGATCTTCTTAAAGCTTTTGCAACTAATGGGGAGAGAAGAGGGGTTAAGGGGGCATCCTTGATGAAGCCATCTCTATGGGATGACAAAGGAGATGTCAAACGATTTCTTAAGAGAGGCATTGAAGAAGAGCTAACACAACTCTATACCTAGTCTACAAACTGTGTATTAAATCCAATATGGAGAAGCAACAACTTTATGTTTGACCAGTGTACTCTATCAAATTATTTAAATGAGTCCACTTTATAGATGATGGCCTTTTATTTTTGAATACAGAGGGAGTGAAGGCCCTCCTCGGCAAAGCCTATGGCATTATGAATTTGACTATCATTTAAGAAGCCAAATTATTCATGGATTGAAAGAGAATGGGATTCAAATGGAAAGCAATAGTCTTCGAGATGATCTTGTAGAGTGAAATAGGTAGGAACTTGTCAAAGGAATCTTTAGAGTCTAATTTGGGGATCAAAGTCAAGAAATATTTAAAGGGGGCTAGGTTTCTTCCATTTAATCTAGAATATTTAATAATACCACTCAATTCTTCCTCAATAAAGTCATAACAGGCCACGTAAAATTCAATACTCAAGTCATCTAACCTTAGTTTCTTATCTTTTTGAAAACTCTTTAGGACCATTTCAATCTCCTCATTTGTATCTCCTCTTGTAAGGTCCAGGTTTTCTTCTTCATCAACAAACCTAAATAAGAAGTTTGTCATGTAGAGAATCTTGTCAATATGCTCCTCTTTCTTGAAGATCCATTTCAAGTATATGCATCCTTTTGTAACTATGTCCTTGATGATGGAGACCTTTGAACCATTAACTTATGTAATTTTCTAATTAGTGTTTATATCTTTTATGTAATTAACCATTATAAAAATACTTTACATTGTCATCCCAACTTGCAACCATTACCTTTCTTTGTCTAACCATATATATATATATATATAAAACCATTTACTTAAAAAAATACCATACCAACTTTTCCTCATTTTAACTTTAGACTACTCCACTTCCCTCCATCATAGGACCACTTCACTCCATATGACTGGAACAAAGAGAAACAATAAACTACACGAAATTCACCACCTGATAACAAAACATACATACCTTATAATCATAATTAAAGCTATTGAAAAAAAACCAACCAAGTTTTTCACAGTATGAAATTTAAGGTAATCATGAAATAAACAATATGTGCAATAACGATTCTAACTAGCACACTTCTTAACTTGTTCCTCGTGAAATTCTGATACGTATCGACAATAAAAGCTGAATGTGTTCTGTTTGGAGAATGGACAAAGGATGATGATTCTTTGGCTTCTTTTGGTCAATCCAGTTTGACAACAGAATGGTAATGTAGCCGTGATCAAAATGTCCATGATGCATTTCGAGTGATGCTGTTAATCTCTGTGAAATTTTTAACGATAAAAGGTAAGAATTAGAAAGCAACATACCAGATAAACATTACCCCACCATTCAATGTAAAACGTTCCATCCAACTGCAGTATATATTAACCTATCATGTAATAATAATATTTTTGTCTAAAACATGCTATCCGTCGAATATAGAATACGTCCGTAAATTTATCAAAACCATAAACGTACCTCTCGGCAATGATTGCAGCCAAATAAATTTAATCCGATCTCTTTCTTTCTAGTTGATTCGAAAATTTTATTATGGTTCATCTTTCGTTTCCTGCTTTTTTCCTCGAAGTTTTCCTGTTCATAGAAATTGCTTCTCAAAATTTCAGAAACTATGAAGTTGACAATCTGTTTCAATTTAGCACTCCACCCATTTACATCGCAAGCATGTCCATAATGCCAAACGTTGTTTGTCGATTCCAAACAATCCAAATAGACTCCACGTGATGGGAGATTTATCTAATCAATCACATGATATTTTTCTTTGGATCCATCTATGTTATTGGATAACGACCTTGATTCCCTACTCGCTCTGCCATATGGTCCATTCTATTCAATGTGAATTACTTTACGCAGCAATTCCAACCACAAATTCTCCAGAGTGTCCACAACAGATAAATCCAAATTACAGTTTTTCAAAAGTGAATGCTCCAAAACTGATAAATCCAATTTGCAGGTCTCCAAAACTGTGCCAAAAATTGAATAATCCAAATGCTTTCCAGGTTCTCGACCACATCAAACCTTCCAGTTGAATCACATGAACATATTCTCCTGTGCAATAAAAGGGTGGTGTGAATTATTCATCATCGTTCCAAGACTTTAACTCGCGCTTTTTATTGTAAAGTTCCTTATTGTTGCTGTTGCTTTAGTGTAGCAAGATGTTGTGCAATCATAGAGCATTCCCTTTATATTTGGCCCGTACAAGTGATGTTGTCATCTTTGCAGGATAGAATCGGGCCGATTGGAGAAATAGTTCAATATTCTAATAGAAACAAACAGGTATCGAAAACATTTAATGAAAAATCACTATGCCATCTCTTATGCTCCGAATAAAAACACACAAACATTTAAAGAAAAATCATTACGCCATCTCTTATGCCCCGGATAGAAAAACAAGCTGCACAGTAGAATGTCATCAGCACATCTATGTTATAAAAGGTGAAGTGTAGGTCCATATTAAGCATTAATTTAGGATGTTTTTGGAAAGCTATGTTATAATAAGTATAGGTCTATTTTAAGCAATAATTTAGTATGTTTTTAAAAAATTACTTGTTAGCTGTAATCTTTTAAGGTGTAAATTAAAAAAAAAAAATTAATAAATTTTTTTCTATATACAATGTGGAATTTTTTAAATTGTATTTTTGAATGTTATATAGATAACTTAAATTTATAATTTCAAAAAGTTTTTGTTGAATTTTAAAGAAAATTGACCAGAAAATATATACTTAAAAAGGACCAAAATATAAAACATCTAGACCTTTTCCAATGGTTTTACCTATAAAATTTATTTTTTATCAATTGTTTTATATGATATATATATAATTTTCTTTTTAAACAATATACTACATAGTAGATATTCAAACACTTTACATAACATGTCTAATAGAACATTTTATGTGAACAATATTGTGAACATTAAAATATTTTTTTTTTTTATTAATATATTTTTAAGTATTAATATTTTATTGTTCAACCACATTGAAATTTTTATTATTGTAAATATTTTTAAATGTCACATATTAGTTTTATATTAACAAATGAATAAATTACACATATCCCTTGTATTATTCTTATTAGCAAATATTTGATATTTTTATTTTATTTTTTAATTTTCAGTTTCTAGTGGAAATTGAATATTTAATTATAGGCATTGAGTGCTAGTAGCACAACCGGTTGAGAAAGGAGACAAGTGACTTAAAAAAAGAAGAATATTTAATTATAAACAAGATTAAAATATTTTATTTTAACACATTTTCTCTCTATATATGAGTTTGATATTGACCTAAATTAGTTAACATATATATTCAAATAGTTTTTTTTGAATATTGTATAGCAATATTTTTGAAAATTTAAATATTTAAACATTTTACTACATTTATTTTCAATTCTAATTATTATTATTATTATTATTATTATTATTTTTTAAAATTGATATGAAATATGGCATGCAGAAATCTAAGTATTTTATTTATGACTAATAGTGAGTAAAATATTTTTACTACATTGGGTAATCATATGAACAATAGATGGAGATAGAGGGATCATAGTGAGGTTAGGATGTCTATTAATTTTTTTTTTCATTGTTGTAGGCACTACTTTTCTATTAGAAAATATTTTATTTTTATTTTAAAAGAGACAATGTAAACTGTGCATTGACTAAAATGTGCCTCTATGCTCAATCAACAAATACTTTTATTTTATAAATATTTAATCATTGAAAACAAAAAATAATGATCTGCCTTTTTCATATAAATATTAAAATTTAGAAAACATATATATATAATTGAGATCAATTGGGGTGATTGGGAAGAACTTATGAAATATCCCCCTCAGATTCAATTGTTGCCATACCATGATAGATATTGACAATATTATATGTATATTATATTTTTCATATGAAATATATAATATTATGCATGTACCATGATAGATATCAACAATATTAAATGTATATTATATTTTTCATATGAAATATATAATATTATACATGTAAATAATTAATATATATATGTAAATCATTTATTTTAATTTCAGTAAATATGTAATATATAGTAAATGATTGGTCTATTATGTAATTCTATATTTTATAATCTTTCAATTAAATAAAATTAATCATATAATTTTTACTAATTTTACAAAATTCAATAGTGTTTTGTATTTGATTGTTTATATATTTTATTTTTATGTTTATCATAGGTGCTTAAAATAAATAAATGCATAAAATATTCATGAAATAATAGCGTAATAAACAAAATACTAATATGGAGATTTTAAGATAAAAATTTATTATGAATTTTTATAATATTTTTATTATATTAAAAAAAATATTGCAAACAAAAGTTATATATTTTGTAATATTATTTTTTAGATGTATATTTTACAAATTATTGTTTTGGCTCAAGAAGGGATAGTTACTTTTAGTCCTTGTTGTCATGACGGGGACTATTAGTAATTGTTTTTCGACAATAGAATTAGTCACTTTTACGTTTAACCTAAAGTTTTTAGCTTTCACACTCCTCTTATTTCTTAAATAACCTATCAGATTTGATATCAAGATTTCCATGGCCAATAAGATGTTTGATCATCTTCTTAAGGAAGGAGAGGTAGAGAGGTTATATTATGCATTCAAAGAGGTTATATTATCCATTCATTGGACTTATTTAATTGATTTTTGTTTCAGTAATGGAAGTAATGCTAACATTAATGTGTAAGAGTATACAAAGGACACACCACATGGATCAACACACCACGTGGCTTTGTGCATGCCATGGTGTGGTGTCTAACGTAATGGGATTGACTATCGTTGGACGGTGGTAGTATAGGAAGGAGGAGAGAGTAGGAAGTAGGTAGTGTCAATTGTCGACTCACACATATTGGGGCAATGCAGCCTGATGATTATAATCACCTTCCTGATTGGCCAGCTCCAAAGACTACCATAATGATAGTTTGATCGGCCAGCTCCAAGGATTGCCATAATGATAGTTTGATCCTTAGAGTCTAAGCTTTGATGTCTTTGTTGTGGGCCATGTTGTCTATGCTTATTGTTTTGTGGGGCTTCCCTCATTGTGGTTCTTACTCTGGTAGCTCCAACACATGATTTGAATCCAATCTTCAGTGATCCACGGAGGGCTTCAAGGTCATTCATATGGCTCGAGCTAAACTAACAAGAACAATCAATCTGGTCAATGAGGCCAGGCCAGGTGAATGAAACCAATCCGCTTTAGCCAATTCAAATATAATAAAGTTGGTGTTTCCTAGTAATAATTCCTAGTATGAGTCATTACCATTTCAGTCCAGAAAGAATAGCTTCTAAAAAAGAATGAGGTAATTATGAGTGGAAATATAAAAAAAAATCTCCCAGCTATTAAATGTAGAACATACAGATTTTTCAAAGCCTTTGACCAGACAAATTCTTTTATCTTGCAAACTGATTTCTGGAAATGTATTTATGTACAACAAGAGCATTTGAGCATTCCAAGAGTGTGTCATTGAGGCACATGCTAATTTTCTTTAAATACTCTGAAACCAGATCCTTTGAAAGAAGGGGAAGTACTACTTGCAAGTAATTTCAATCTGGCCAAGAGTTGGAGTTCTTTGCATCTTGGATACAATATCTTCTAAAATGTCGTGAAGAATCAAAATAATTGTTGCATCTTCCTATAGACATAAATTCATTGATGTTTTCAGTTCCATGTTTCAGAGGAAAGAAGAAATAAAATAAACAATATTTACAATCATTCAACACTCCATCAAACTTTGTTTCCCATCATAACCTAGTCGGTCCAGTCAAGTGCTTCATATTTTTCAAAGATTTAGAAACCTAATACATTTGAAGCCATGACTCTTGATCAAACTTTACAACCTATGGCAGATCACTTTTTCGAGTCAAGAGTTCAATATTTTTTTGAGTTTCTAAAACTTGAAACCTTTTAAATAAAATATATCCTTGTTCAAGAAGATTAGAGTTTTCTCTGGTGCAAATTGATAGAGCCGCTCCAATTTTTTATAAACATATTGTCCTACATAATACAGCTCCATTGCAAGAAAGTATTTTGCTAGCATAAGGAATTTGTGAAAGCTACTCTATGAATTGTTTCCACATCTTTGTAGCAGTTTGACCATAACACCCTTAAGAGAGAAAGCCTCACTATTAAACATGTTACAAAATGTATCATTTTTACTTTTTCTAACACCAAATTACTCACGAGAATACTCTAGCTAGAGAATATGTTTTTCTTCATGTCATTTTTCAAGACTTGAAATAGAATTTAGTGAGCAAAACAACTTATCTTCTGAGTCATCCCAAAGCTAAGCTAGTGTTTTAGGAGAAATTCTATTTTGTAGCAACATTTTGGAATAATTGTCCTTACTAAATAAATGCATCTCTTCATGGATATTACATGTTTTCAAATCTCAATGCAGATGTGCATCCAGGGCTTTACAATGAGTTAAAATTTCAAGTTTGATGTTTCTCATCCTCTGTGCAACGATCTTGTGTTCTGTTAATTTAGGAAGAATGTATAACTCATCTAAAAGTATTTCCACTTCTAAACTTATGGACTTGTATACATGGTTTGGTTCTTTTCCTGCTATGTCTTTTACTTTCTCTAACAGTTCAATATTTGAATGGAATCTCTCCGGTGGCCACCCTTTATTACTCTTACTCCACAATGAATTCAATTAGATGTGAAATAAAATGGGTTTAATTGCTAGCCCATATTTCCCTTATTTTAATAGCATCTCAGAGTAAATTAATAAGCCATCTTTCATCTCTGCAATCTATGCAGCCTTACTGAGGTTCCCTGTTATTGCTTCCATCACCAGAAGTTGACAAAAGTAATCCTTCTTCAATAGAAAGGATCTAATTAAGTCTAGCAATGGAAGGGCCTTTACAAATATCATCATAGACTGAGTGTCTTTTATCCGATGATAATGTGTTGCACATTTCTTGAGATACTTAGTTTCAAGATTTAGTAGTTCACATCCATGGCATTTTCCACAGTTTGTATTGCACTTGCTTTTCTTCCAATGTTCAATAAATTCCAATCCTCTCTTCAATAACTAGCCTTTTAAACATGAATCTAAGCATTTGGAATTACAATTAACTCTAGCATATGCACTTGCAACATCATCGCGACATTTTGTTAAGGAAAAGAAATATCCAAGGTATTCAAGTTGTGTTTTGCCAAATTTCTCCAAATATATTGTACCTGATCGGACAAGGAGAAGGCCATCAAAACATGTTGATCTAAAAAAAAGGGCCATCGTAACATGCGACTGTAATATGCGAATGGCAGAGATCAATTAAGATAACAAGATAGATATATAATAGCTATGGGAGTTGGCATCTTGAACAAAGCGTAATAAATTTGCTTCTATATTTGTCTCTCATTTATATATCCCTACTTCCACACATGATTCTATAAGGATATCTTTTCTATGAAAGAATTACTAAATGATTTATTGGAAAAAGGTCGAAAAATATTTCACTTGGACCTCCGAGATAACCATTCTTGCCGAGTCTATATATCCATCATTTTTCAACCGATTCTCCAATATATCAATTTTATAAAATAGTATCCACTTTATTTTCCCGAAGGAAAAAATTTATATATTAGTAATGGTTGTTTTTCTTGTATTTTCTTTTAATGTTTTCATATACAGTGAATCTTGTACTTGACTTAGTTATAAATATGCTTTTCATTAGCCGTCTTCATGTGGTGTGCCAATTATGATTATATTTTCAATAATAGATAATAAATGGAACTACAGTTTTTTTGGGGGCTAACTATGGTTGACTTAGTTATAACTAAGTTTTTCATTAGTCATATGAATTTTAGGTTTTTATCTTATGCTTGAATAAATATTCTTATTAATGTATCAAGAATAGCACTGGCAGTAGTAGGTTGAATAGTTGAAAGCAAACATACATAAATGTTGGGTTTTTAGTCTGGCAGCAAAACCTGTTACGTGTGGCTGCATCTTCAAGCAAGTATGTAAATTAATTTCTATTTCAATTGCTCTCTAAAATATTTAGTAGCTTAAAGAAGTGTCTCAATAGATAGTATTTAGTAGTCTTTAAAGCTTAGCAGAATAACCTTGAGCTCAATAAGATCTTAGTTTTTCACCTTAAAGGAAAATAAATAAACATTTAACAATGTATAAATCAGAGACTTGGATTAAATTATGTGCCTTGGACACCGAAATTTGGTTCAGTCTATGCAGCAATTATTGGATAATTACTCGTTCCACAAGTTTTTCAGGTTTTAGGACTGATCCGTTCAAATTGATGTAAGGCTTGGCCTATGAATTTGTTTTAATATATCTATTGTAATCCCAAAAACTAAGGCTCTAACAAAATTTGGCATGTTTGATTTTACGTGCATTCTCAGTGGATTTACTTATGACTTTGAAATAAAAAAAGTTTTAACCAAATTTTGTGTGTTTGCCTCTATGCACATTCAAAAGTTTTTGGTAGATAAAGAAGATAGAAGGGGAAACACAAAAATATTCTTCTTGTTTCATATGAAGTTCAAATAAACTCAAAATATGTGAATCAATGATAAAGAATATCATTTTGGGAAAATTTTCATTTTTAAAATATCTTAGGGTTCAGAGTTCCCTAGCCTTGAATGATCGAAAGCCACCCTCATTATTTCAATCTAGGCATATTGAAAGCTAGAATAAGTAAGTGGACTCAATGGGGAAACGATAATGTAATAGATGTGAGAGTCCCCAAATTGTCAAATAGGGCAGAAACAGGGCCCCAACACAAAGTCTTTTCTCATCCCCAAGACAACTGCCATCATTCCTGCAAAATGGGGCCTAGAGATGAAAGCTCTTGCTTCATCTGCTCACCGAAGTTGGTGAAAATCTCGGTCACTTTAGCATAGAAATAATCAATGTTCTGAACATGTTGTTGAGACTTTGAAATAGTGTCACGGGTGGACAAGAAGAGGATTTATTTTATAAGTTGTGTGAACGGATTCAATATAAAGTTATTTGGATTCTAACAAGTCTATAAACTTGTAGTGTAGATATTTGATTCCCTTGCTCTTCGCTATGGTTGTTCTTTATTTGGACTCTAACAAGTTTATATACTTGTAGTGCAGATATTTGATTCCCTTGATCTTTCCTATGGTTGTTTTTTCTTTGGACTCTAACAAGTCTATATACTTGTATCGCAAATATTTGATTCCCTTGCTCTTTCTTGTGGTTGTTCGATATCGGTCCAATTCATAGGTCAGGTACAAATCTTGACTACTATCTTGATAAACCACATTTGTATCTCCATACACAGAAGCAAGCCCCCTTGAACCCAAATAAGTAATCTACTCGAGGTAGGGACTTGTTGCCCTGCAGCTCCGAAAACAAAATTATGTTTGCCATTTTGATCGACAGTCTTCTTATTAATATAATTTGCCTTGTTTAGGGATCAATTTTTTTTTTTCCGTCACAGAATGAACTCTTTATTGCATTCCTTCATTGGTTATGCATCCTCCATGAAGTCTAGGAAACTATCATACCACTTGAACTACCTCATAATGATTAGTGAATGAACGCAATGGGGTTTTGTATTGGCTTTTATATTATGCTTTTCTTTTGAAGGTTACTTTTGATAGAATGGATGCAAAATGAAATATACTTATCCATTAGGTTGTGTATGCGTCATTTCGTCATGTTTCAAATCATGTGCTATGTATGTTAGGGTATTCATTTTCGGGCACTTATTTGTTTGTGGATGGATACTATCATTAGTACTATATAAGTATCATTTTGGAAATTGATTTTTTTTTAGCTATAAAATATTTTTATGCGAGAAGTATGATATATCTATATATATATATATATATATATATATATATATATATATATATATATATCTATCTATCTTAGTTAGTTGATTTTCTATATTGTAAAATTATTAAAAAGAAAAAAAATAATATTTAATTATAAACAATATTAAAATAATTATATATATATATAAATTTGATATTCACATAGTTAATATATAAATAGTTTATTTTATTATTATATAGCAATATTTTTTAAAATTATAGTATTTAAACATTTTAATGATATTTATTTTGACTTCTGATTACTTTTTCTATTTTTAAAATTGATATGAAGTATGCCACATGGAAATTTAAGTATTTTATTTATGATTAACAGTATGTAAAATATTTTTACGATATTGGGTCATAATATCAACAATAAATGGAGATGGAGAGGTTGGGGATGTATATTCATTTTTTTTATTGTAGCAAACACTGTTTTTTAATTAGATTTTTTTTTTTAGAAAAAGACATGTCCACTCTGTGTTGATCACAAAGAAAATTATATATTTTCATCAGTAAAATGTGCCTCTTTGAACAGTTAACAATAATTTTATTTTATAGATATTTAATCATTGAAAACAAAAATTAATGATCTATTTTGTTTTTTTATTTAAATATTAAAATGTAAATCTTAAAATTTACAAATATATATATATATATATATATATATATATATATATATATATATATATATATATATAATTGAGATCAATTAAGAAGAAAAGATAAAATACCCCAATCAGATTTAATTCTTGCAAATATCATTGACAATATTATATATATATTATATTCTTCATATGAAGTATATAATATTATACTAGTAATTAATTAAAATAAATATATATATATATATATATATATATATATATATATATATATATATTATTTTACTTTCAGTATATATATATAATGTAATTTTATGATTTATGATTTTAAGTTAAATATTATTCATTTAACTTTTATTTTTTACAAAATTCAATGGTGTTTTGTATTTGATTGTTTATAGAATAAGTAAATGCATATGATATTATGAATTAATAGCGTAATAAATCAAATAATAATATGGAGATTTTAACATAGAAATTTATTATGGATTTTTATAGTGTTTCTATTATATTAAAGAAATATTGCAAACAAAAATTACAAATTATTGTTTTGGCCGAAGAAAAGATACTTATCTTTCATAGATTAAAACAAAATTATGTTCGTCATTTTGATCAGCGGTCTTCTTATTAATATATTAATGGGATGAAAACCCATTTTTCCATCATAGAATCAACTCTTTATTGCATTCCTTCATTGGTTATGCATCCTCCATGAAGTCTAAGAAACTATCGTACCACTTGAACTGCCTCCTAATGACTATGAACTGCCTCCTAATGACTAGTGAACGAACGCAGTGGCGTTTTATATTGACTTTCGCATTATGCTTTTCTTTTGAAGGTTACTTTAGATAGAATGGATGCAAAATGACATATAGTTATGTATTAAGTTGTATATGCGTCATTTCGTCATGTTTCAAATATTTTTCTATGTAGGTTAGGGTATTCAATTTTGGGCACTTATTTTTTTTTTGTGGATGGATGCTATCATTAGTACTACATAGATATTATTTTGGAAATTGAAAATAATTTTTCTATAAAATATTTTATTATATAAATATTATTTTGGAAACTGAAAATAATTTGGTTATAAAATATTTTTCATGAAAAAAGTGTGATAATTTTTTTTTTAATTTAATTAACTCTTTACATTGTAAATTTGTTTCGTAATCTAGTTTCATTTAAAGTTGTTATACCTCTAAGATAGTACTAGGTTAGGTTACTAATGCTAAAGCATCTAAAATAATTTGTTTTGGAGGTTTTTGGTTTTAGTTTTGGAAGGCCAATGAATGAAGACGAATGTAGAATTGAAGAAATTAATCCTTTTGAGTATATTAATATTTCAACAAAGCACTGCTATAAAGCATTACACAGTGATATAGATCAAAATAGTGGTGAGTAGAAGACAACAAAAAATATGATTATCACAGTTTCCACACTGTAAAACAAAACAATCATAAGTGGGAAAACCTTCTGAACTACGTTCAAAAGATTCAAGGCAGTATACATAAGCTTACACAAGATGTTGATGATTTATTGATTAGAGGGTATTAGCTACACAGATAGTTGCATTTATACAATCTCTTTAATAGATGATCACTTCAGGAGCTTAAAGGAATCAATTGAAACTCTAATTGTTCCTACCTAGATATCTCTGTAAGTCATAAGCATATGAAGAAATACATAATGATTGAAGAACTAGAAAAACTTACAAGATAACACAAACTATGCAAAACCATATAAATAATCCAAGGTTGCTTTGTATTAAGGTTCTAGAAAGACCAATTACATCAAGTGTCTGCAAAAGCTTCCTTCAAAGGTGGCTTCTAAGTTCAAAGTAGAACTAACAATAAAGACTTTACAAGTAATGAACTATGAATCTTCAACTCCGAACCCATCACATCTCGAGAAGAGAGCTATTTATACAATAATAGAACTAATAAATATCCAAAAACTGATTAAGATTTATTCTAACAAAGGAAAACATCGTCATGCAAGAAGAAAGGGGCAGTTGTTGAACTGCTTTTTGCTGTCCCCTTTTATTCTGTTTGTGCTAGCTTTGTTGTTTGATATTTTGCCCTTTTGGCTGCTTTGTTGTTTGTATCCTCTATGCTAGCTATTTTCTTTATTTTGATCCTTCATCCGAGTTCTTTAAACTCTGTAACTCTCCTTTGACCTTACTGAGTACATTTGCTTGTGCATTTTAGGTTTCACTGTGTTTTTCAACATTAAATCTTCATATTTGTCTTTAAACTGTTACGCAAGCTTTTTGTTTATAAACCTGGAACAACAGTCCTTACTTGTAAAACACAGAAACTTTAAAGAAAAACATGGTGATAGAGCAGGTCGTGATGGAATTTTTTAGCTTTCAAAGGATATCGGAAGGAGTCTAGGGCATATTAGAGGGTAAACAATGGCTTTAAGGCTAGCATAGGCATAATGGAGGTTGCATTGTAAAAAACAGGCAAATAGAGAAAAATGGCACTAAAACAGTCTTCTTTTTGGATCATCGGGCAAAGCTGAACAATGGTGGAAAGAGTACAGAGGGATTAATTATGGCAGGAATGGCTTAGTTACATTTAAAAATGTGATTAGTAGTTTAAATGAAATTTCAGGTCATTTCTTCATTTACATCGAAAAAATGATTTAACACAGAAATCCTTTGCAAAACAAATAATGATGGATTTGAAATTTTACTAACTCAGGCCTACAATGATACCGAATCTGGGCATAATATCGCATATCACAATCGGAGTTAGGCGGGGGTAAGCCTTCGCAAAAGAATATGATAATGGGTAGACGCGACCTGAAATGAAATATGACATATAACTATGTTGGGTCTGGGTCTATCGCAATAGGAGGTCGGAAAGCGGGGAGAAATGGCTTTGGTCGGGACTTACGACAAGAGGCGAATGCGATGTGGCAATAAAATGTAATATATATTGACGTCGGGCCTGGATTCTTATCGCACATCGCATATTGCAATGGCGAAGGGTTATATGTTATAGCTGGTACTTTGCGAAGGGAGTGGATGGGAAATGGGATTAAACTATGCTATGTATTGCATCGGGTCTAGATCATTCATCGCATATCACAATATGGGGGTGTATGCATGTTTAAAGGGTTCTACAATCCCGCCGATGCAATATCTGTATAGCATACATAGTTTTTTTTAATAAAACTAAGGTATATCGGGTTATTATATTAAAGGAGCTAATATATACGTGAAATGGGATTTTTAACGGTTCAATACATAAGTTAATGCTAATATGAAATATAGCGGAAAACGGGAATAATACTAAGTATAATGCTTTTATGAGTTGATTTAACTTTTCATATAAGAATTTATACTTAGGGTAAAGATATTTTTATGGTTTTTTGTGTAAAAAGGTATTTTTACATGGAATTTTTACCTTTCCTAGGTTAAAAGGGTTTTGACCATAAGAAAAGGGATTTCATGGAAGTGAATGAATATGAATGTATGAAAGGGAAATTAGTAGATAAATGAATGAATAAGGATGAGGGAGGTTAATTAATTGATGTTGTAGACCTTCATTTGCTTTGTGTAATTGCCTCCTGGACATAGAAACATGATAAATGTACATTTTGTCCAATCAACCATTAAACTTCTGCAACCTTTCTCTACTTACCCCTTGCTTATTTTATCATTTTTTCCTTCACTTAATGGGTGCATTTAAGCTAGAAAATCCTTATCCTTTCTTCTTATTTTACAAAAACAAACTATATAATTCTACCCTTATAACATCCAAGGGCTCAGATTAAGCTGATGAGCACCTTATTATTCTCTACCTAACTACAAATCTGCCAAGATTAAACAGTTTGGCCAAATCTTTTATTCTCTAACTATAACATCAAATTTAAAGCATGAAGCAGTCAAGATTAAACTATTAGACTGTCATGGGTTGTGGCATTTAAGAGAAGCTATAGAAAACCATTATTTTGCAGAAACAAAGTAGTGGCATTTAGACTTGCTCACTTTCAGAGTTTATTTGTTTTCTTTCTACCTATCATTTTCTTTTTTCCTTGATTTTTTAGATTAGCTAACCTAGAATTTTCATTGATATAGACATCATCATTAAACTATTTTTTAAACTAACATTTTATTCACTATTGTTATGTCCATATCCATGTGCTTTCTCCTCGGGCTATGGAGTCCTTGCTGTTAAAAAATGACACTGACATCTTGGAAAGGAAAAGAAAATCGAAGTATTTACAATGAAAACTATTTCAAATTCTTAGTATTGAATGTAATGTTTGAGAAACCTTCAATTTACAGGATAAGTGGAATATAGCTCCTCAAGATTTTGCAGCACAAAAGTGTTGTTACCCTTCACTTCAGGAATTGCTAAAGGCCCAAACCATAGATTGTCGAATTTGCCATGCTTTTCTTTCTCTTCTCTCCTGGCATCCCATCTTAGAACTAGATCACCTTCCTTAAAGTCCCTTTCCTTGGCTCTTCTATCAAACAAGACTTTCATCTTATTCTGATATTTCTGCAATTTGTATTGAAATTCATCTCTATTCTCATTAAGTTCAATAATTTGATTTATTCTTCTACAAAACTCATCAGGTTCATCTATTGCATCCTGTAGAAATTTTAAAACAGGGAAAACCAAATTGGTAGGGAATATTGCATCTTTCTCGTAGACTAATTGAAATGGAGATTTACCAGTTGATCTCTTTGGAGTAATTCTGTTTGCCCATACTGGATCAATCGAATTTGAATCCCAGCTCTTCTTATGATCAGCTAGAGTCTTTTTGATTACCTTAACGAAGCTTTTGTTTGATGATTCTGCAAGGCCATTACCTTGAGGGTAGTATGGAGTTGAATGATGTAACATAATCTAATATTTTTGGCAAAATTCAATCATTCTAACACTAGAAAAAGTTGTTGCATTATCAGTGACAATTTGAGTTGGGCAACCAAATCTAGCTAAGATATTCTCCTCAATAAACATAATTACTGTTGCATCAGTAGCATTTCTAATTGGAATTTCTTCCACCCATTTAGTAAACTAATCTGTTGCAGTGAGGATCCATCTATGCTGATTACTTGAAGTGGGGTGAATCTCTCCAATAAAATCTAATCCCCATTGAGAAAAAGGAGCTAAAACTATTGATGGAGCGAGTGGAAGAGCTGCTAATTTCTATTTTCCAACAAACATTTGGCAAGGAACACAACCTCTTACCTTTGCCCCTACTTGTAAAAGCAATGAGGGCCAATAAAATCATCCCCTCAGAATCTTGTATGATGTAGCTCTCCAAGCATAATGTCCCCGACAAAATCATGTATGAAACTGATCAATGATTCCTTCAGTTTCAGATTCTGTTAAACATAATAACAAAATGTTGAGTGGATCTTTCCAGTATAAATTTGCATTAATAATGCAGTACTTGACTGATTTTAACTTAAGAGCTTTACACTGGGTTTTGGAGGACGATGCTGGACACTCAAAATTGATCAAGAAATTTACAATATGTTGATACCAGTTTGACAACAAATATTTTTCATCAAAGTGTATAGGATTGATTTTATCTGAAGGTAGAGGTTCTTCTGGATTCTCCCCTTCTGCAAGGACAGAAGGTTCTTGTGTATTCTTCCCTTGTATTCCCAAAATAGAATTGATTGCAAGTACTTTGCAGTTGGATTCAGCTAGAAGTTTAGCTAATCCTTGACCTTTTACTAGCTTGGTAGTCCTGGTAGTTAGATCAAATTCTAGAATTTGAGTGATCCATCTACCTCTTTTCCCGTCGGTGTCTGGTTGGGTTAAGACAATTTTGACAGAACTATTTCGGACATAAGCAGTAATAGGTGAGTGTACGACATACATCCTGAATGATTTTAGGGCTTGAATAAGGGAACAGGATTGCTTCTCAATGATGTCGTACTTCAGCTATAATAAAAAAGCAGCGAGGGTTGTTTCAAAGGAAAAAGAGAAAATACTAAATGGCTTAGTATAATTAGGGCTGGCTAAGGTGGGAGCTTCAGGGATAGCCCTTTTTATTCATTCAAATACATGCCTATAAGAATGATTCCATTTGACTTCATGATCCTTTCGGAGCATGTTTGTTATATCCTTCACTATCTCTGCATAATTTGGAATAAATCTCCTTAGAAAATTAATCTTTCCTAGAAAAGCTTGAATCTCCTTTATATTTCTAGGCAAGGTCAATGTTTCTATGGCAGATAATTATTTAGGATCAATTACTACTCCCTCATTTGAAATTAAGTGGCCCGACAATTTTCCTTGTTTGATAGAAAATAAAGATTTCTTGGGGTTCAATGATATCCCAAATTTTCTACACTTGTCAAAAACCTTCATCATGTGCTTTAAATGTTTCTGATGAGATTTAGAAAAAACATTTATGTCATCATGATAAATAACCACATATTTATTTACCTGACCCATAAAAGCGATATCCATAGCTCTCTAAAACATTGCTCCAACATTTGTTAAGCCAAATGGTATCCTTGCTTACATGAATGTACCCCAGGGTGTAGTAAAAGTTGTTTTCTCTCTGTCTGTTGTATCAACGTTCACTTGATTGTAACTTGAAAAACCATCAAGCATAGAAAGTCTTTGTGCTCCTGAAACCATTTGCAATAACTGGTCCATTTTGGGCAAAGGATAATTATCTTTTAATGATGCCTTGTTTAAATTTCTAAAATCCACGTAGAGTCTTATTTCTCCATTTTTCTTTCTAACAGGAACTAGATTTGAAACCCAATTAGAATATCTAAGAGGGAGGATGATTTTAACATCTAATATTTTCTTAATTTCTCTTTCTATGGTTGGTAGAAGAGCTAGATTTATTCTTCTAAGCTTCTGTTGATATGGTTTCTCTTCTGGCCTTAGAGGAATCTTGTGTTGTATTAACGATGTATCATAGGTTTTCAAATCAATGTAAGTCCAGAAAAAAATGTCCTTATAATTTTTTAGTAATTTAAAATACTAAGCTGTGATTTCTGGGTTTAGAGATGCACACAATTTTATGTTTTTAATGTCTTTATCAGTTCTGACGTTAATTTCTTATACATCATCTTCTGAAGAAATGGATTGCGGGTTTTGGAAAACATCATTTTGATCGAATAATTTTTCTAAAGGAATGAGTCCCTTTGGAAAACAATTATTTGTTAATTGAATAATGTCATGATTAGCAATTTTGGCTTTAAAATCTAAAGTATCATTCCCTTCTGCATTTTCATTTATTTCAGCTCTATCTTCATCAATTTGAAGAAATGAGAAATCATCTACTACCTGCAGAAATGATTTCAGCTGTTCATCATCTTCAACTATTTGCCAATGTTTTAGATTATCTGGGATAGATGGCCTATATTTGAATTGTATCTGATAGAGTACATCAGTATGATCAGGAATTTTAAAAGCGCTAGTAGAGACAGCTAAGGCATCTGCATGAACATTCTGATCTCTGGGAATGTGAGTCAAACTAAAAGCATCAAATAAATTTTCCACATAATCCCATACCTCATTTTTTTAGGACCTAAGTCTAGGGTGCTTTGTCTGGCAAACATTCTTTACTTGCTTAACAATAAGTTCAGAATCAGTAAAAACACTTATGTTATGAACTTTTAGGCTTTTGGCTAACTGCAATCCTAAAAGGAAAGCTTCGTATCCAACAACATTATTGGTAACATCGAAATCTAATTTACATGATTGAGTTATATTTTCTTTTTTAGGTGAAATTAAAACTACACTAGCTCCTACCCCATCTTTTGTGCAAGAGCCATCAAAGAACAATTCCCAAATATCTGTTTGATTCGGTTCGGGAATTTCAACTACTTCTTCAATCTTAACCTGAGTTTTATGTTGGCTTGAACTAAGCTGAAAACAACCACAATCTTGATCTATTGCATAAATTGGATGGTTCCTTGGTTGGTCAGTCTTACAAAGAATATATGCAAATCTTACCTCTCTATATAATCTCAACTTCTCTCCTCCATAAACATGAACAGTAGCATATGACATGTCCATCTATAGAGTTCCCCCTAGTTTGGCACAACATGACCTAGAAAGGAGCATTCCAAACTTGGGAGGGATATCTTTGACAACAATATCAAGTACTACACTCTTTACTGGAATTTGGGCAAGGGTAACTACTAGATCCTTAATCAGTCCAAAACAGGACACCCTTTTGGAATCAAAGGTGTTCAGGTCATGGTAGGATTTAGTGATATTGAGTTTCAAATGGTCCATGATGGATTTTGGCATAAGGTTCTGTGATGCTCCTGAATCAAGCATACAATTGTATAACATGGAGTCATTTGTTTTAAGAGTTACACAGAAAGGAGGCACTATCTCATCTATCATGTCTAAACTAGGGCCAAAGACTACTGTTGGTTTTTCATCTTGTAGACTTATGACATCACCTCCAGCATGAATCGAGGCATTTTGAATCCATTTAGTGACTTTACTTTTATAGCCAGGGTTTTTAGAAAATTCCAACAATGGAATTGGGATCTTAACCCTCTCTAATTCTTTTTCAACACTAAATGCAGTCAAAATGTTTTTACCAACTTGGAAAGTATCAATTGAATGATCTAATGGCTGAATAAGAGTTGTTTGGCATTCAACAGTTTTGGTACATGGTTCAATTATTGGAGTTTTCTTTGGAGGTCTCCCAAGACCAGGTCTAGGTCTAAGATCATACCTCTTATTTAATTATGTAATTAAAAATTCAGAAAAAGCATGATATTTAGATACCTGTGCAGCTTCCTGATCCTCTTGAACCTGGTTCTCTTCTGAGAGAGGAATGATGGTTGTTTGATTGGAAGAAGAATACATTCTATTAATATCTTCACTAATTGTCATAATATTACCATTAGGTTGTTGGTCATCTATTAATAGAGGAGTAGGAACCTGTTGATCATTCGTAGGTCTCTAAAGAATTTGTAGTGGTTGGTTTCTTTTATACTGACTTTGATTTTGGTTTTGAGGTATAGGAATTGTTTGTTGTTTGGTCCTAGGTTGGGTCTCAATCTTTGAAATCCTATTTGATAGGTTTCTAAGAAGAGATGTTATTTCATCTATTTTTTAGTCTTCTAATTTAGTCTTAGAGGAACTAGAGGCTTCTTGAACAGATTTGAGTTTTCTTTGGGCCTTTTCTTCCTTAAGTGTTAAAGAAGTTGAGGCTGCCCTATTTTTTTCTACTTCTATAGCATTAGTTTTCATATCTTCAATATTTCTTGAAGTTCTCTCATGTAACATAACAACAAAGTCATCATCGAAATCTTTAGAAAATCTAGACTTAGTTACTGCTACAGGAGGCTTACAATGAGCAGGCATTTTGTGATAGAGTTTGTTCAATCTCTTGATGAAATATGAAACTGGTTCACCGAAGTTCCTTTTAAGCTCTTCAAATTCTATGAGGAACTAAAGAGGATACTTTTTGACACCCCACTGATTTTTAAATATGATTGTAAGCTCTTCCCAATTTCTAATGGTAGCTGTTGGTAACTGCCTAAACCAAATCCTCACATTTCCTTCAAGTGATTGTACAAACAATCTCATATAAGCATTTTCTTACTCAATATTCATATTGTCTGCAAAATCTAGGAAAGCTTGAAGATGGTCCTCAGCTGAGGGACCGGTTTCTTCATTGTACTTAGGAAGGTATTTTAAATACCCAGCTGGGAATGCCTCAAGGTTGTTAGGTAAGACAAAGGTAGCATATCTAATATGTACAATAGGCTGGAAAGCCATGACAGTAGGTGGTGTATGAGGTGCTTGAGGTATATGAGATGCTTGAGGTGTATGAGGTTGTACAGTGGAGTATGTGGTGTTTGTGTGGATGTAGAGGATGAAGAAGAAGTAGAGAAAGAAGATGGTGATTTGGGGGTAGATAAACTAGTTGGAGGTGAAGGAGGAGGAGATCTCCTAAAAGACTTCAAAAGAGTCTTAAGAACTAGATTTGGGACCTGTAAAGGAATACCTTCTTTTGTTTCAAAGATAGTATTGGAATATATAGAAAAAGTCTCCTCAGATTGTTTGGAAGAAGAAGCTTCAGGTCGGTCAAAAATGAAAGGAAAATGATAGGTGGTAGGGGATATGAAATCTGTGGGTTTATATTCTGGTAGATTAACACCCAACTCAGATTCAGTTTTAGGTGATCCTGGAGGTAGTGTGTGTATTGGATGAGATTCTAATGAATGAATAAGGTATGCTGACATAAAATCAACTCCTCTGTTTAGAATTTCAGCAACCCTAGGCGATAAATGGGAGTAATTAGGATCAGATGGGATATTACTATAGGGTTAAATGGTTCTACTTCTTCAGATTGTAGGACTGAAGAGGAAGAAGAAGATGATCAGTCGTGTCCCCTTTTAGAACTAGTTTTTCTCAGAAGCCTTTCAAGATCTAACAGAGGTTTAACTAGGTCAGCTTCTGAACGAGATCCGGTATGTTTATAAGGTGCTAGCTTGGGAGTGCGGAGTCGCCAAGGTGAATGATTTTAACCTTTCTAAACAATTAATCACCTTTAAGGGAAAAGAATGAATGAATATCATTGTCCCAAGGGAGACTTTAATGAAATTCGAATCCCCAGCAACGGCTCCAGTCTGATGTTGTACCTATGAGATAGTAGTAGGTCAGGCTACCAATGCTAGAGCATCTAAAATAATTTGTTTTTGGGGTTTTTGGTTTTAGTTTTGGAAGACCAATGAATGAAAACAAATGTAGAATTAAAGAAATTAATCCTTTGGGGTATATTAATACTTCAACAAAGGGCTACTATAAAGCATTACACAGTGATATATAGCAAAATAGTGGTGAGTAGAAGACAACACAAAATATGATTATCAAAGTTTCCAGACTATAAAACAGAACAATCGTAACTGGGAAACCTTTTCAACTATGTTCAAAAGATTCAAGGCAATATACTTAAGCTTACACAAGATGTTGATGATTTATTGATTAGAGGGGATTATCTACACATAAAGTTGCATTAATGCAATCTCTTTAATATATGATCACTTCAGGAGCTTATAGGAATCAATTGAAACTATAATTGTTCCTAACTAGATATCTCTATAAGTCATAAACATATGAAGGAAGACATAATGATTGAAGAACTGGAAAAACTTACAGGATAACACAAACTATGCAAGACCATATTCAGAATCCTTTGCTTTGTATTAAGGTTCCAGAAAGACCGATTACATCAAGCGTCTACAAAATCTTCCTTCAAAGGTGGTTTTCGGGTTCAAACTAGAATTAATAATCAAGACTTTACAAGTAATGAACTATGAATATTCAACTCCAAACCCATAACATCTCGAGAAGAGAGTTATTTATACAATAATAGAACTAATAAATATCCTAAAACTGATTAAGGTTTATTCTAGGAAAGGAAAAGATCTTCATACAAGAAGATAGGGGCAGCTGTTGAACTACTTCTTGCTGTCCCCTTTTATTCTGGTTGTGCTGGCTTTGTTGTTTGATATTTTTCCCTTTTGGCTGCTTTGTTCTTTGTATCCTCTACACTAGTTGTTTTCTTCATTTTGATCTTTCATTTGAGTTCTTTAAACTCTATAACTCTCCTTTCACCCTACTGACTATATTTGATTGCGCATTTCAGGTTTTACTGTGTTTTTCAAAAGTGAATCTTCATATTTGTCTTTAAGCTGTTATGCAAGATTTTTGTTTATAAACTTGGAACAACATTCCTTACTTGCAAAACACAGAAACTTTTAAGAAAAACATGGTGATAGAGGAGGTCTTGATGGAGCTTTTGAGCTTTCGAAGGATATCAGAAGGAATACGGGGTATATCAAATGGTAAACAATGGCTTTAATGGCCACAGAGGCATAATGGAGGTTGCGTTGTAAAAAACAAACAAATAGAGGAAAATGGCATTAAAATAGTAAAACAGTCTTCTTTCTGGATCATCGGGCAAAGGTGAATAATGGTCGAAAGAGTATGGAGGGATTAATTATGGCGGGAGTGGCTTGATTACGTTTAAAAAAGTGGTTAGTGGTTTAAATGAAATTACGGTTCATTTATTCTTTTACATCGAAAAAATGATTTAACACAAAAATCCTTTGCAAAACAAATAATGGCGGATTTGAAATTTTATTAACTCGAGCCAATAATGATATCGGATCCGGGCATAATATCGCATATCGCAATCTAAGTTAGGTGGAGGTAAGCCTTCAGAAAAGAATATGATAATGGACAGATGCGACGTGAAATAAAATATGACATATAGCTATGTCGGGTCCAGGTCTATCGCAATCGGAGATCGGAAAGCAAGGAGAAATGGCTTTGGTCAGGACTTGCGACAAGAGGTGGATGCGATGTGGCGACAGACTATAATATATAATGACGTCGGGCCCACATTCTTATCGCACATCACATATCGCAATGGCGAAGGGTTATATGTTATAGCTGGGACTTTGCGATGGGAGCGGATGTGAAAAGGGACTAAACTATGACATGTGTTGCGTCAGGTCTAGATCATTCCTCGCATATCACAATATGGGGGTGTATGCATGTTTAAAGGGTTGTGCGATCCTGCCAATGTGATATTTGTATAGAATACATAGTTTTATTAATAAAACTAAGGTATATCAAATTATTATATTGAAGGAGCTATTCTATACGGGAAAGGGGATTTTTAAGGGTTTAATACATAAGTTAATGTTAATATGAAATATAGCAGAAAAGGGGAATAATAGTAAGTATAATTCTTTTATGAGTTGATTTAACTTTTCATATAAGCATTTATACTTAGGGTAAAGATATTTTTATGGTTTTTTGTGTAAAAAGGGATTTTTACATGGAATTTTTACTTTTCCTAGGTAAAAAGGGTTTTGGCTATAGGAAGAGGGATTTTATGGAAATGAATGAACATGAATGTATGAAGGGGAAAGTAGTAAATATATGAATGAATAAGTATGAGGGAGGTTAATTAATTGATGTTGTAGACCTTCATTTGCTTTGTCTAATTGCCTCCTGGACATAGAAACATGATAAATGTACATTTTGTCCAATCAACCATCAAATTTCTACAACCTTTCTCTACTTACTCTTTGCTTACTCTATCATTTTTTCCTTCACTTAATGGGTGCATTTAAGCTAGCAAAACATTATCCTTTCTTCTTATTTAACAAAAAAAAACTATCTAATTCTACCCTTATAACATCCAAGGGCTCAGATTAAACTGATAAGCACCTTATTATTCTCTACCTGACTACTGATCTGCCAAGATTAAATAGTTTGGCCAAATCTTTTATTCTCTAACTATAACATCAAATTTAAAGCATGAAGCAATCAAGATTAAACTATTTGACTGTCATGGGTTGTGGAATTTAAGACAAGCTCCACACAACCATTATTTTGTAGAAATAGAGTAGCGGCATTTAGAGTTGCTCACTTTTAGAGTTTGTTTCTTTTCTTTCAACCTATCATTTTCTTTTTGCCTTGATTTTTTAGAGTAGCTAACCTAACATTTTCTTTGACATGGACATCATCATCGAAATATTTTTTAAACTAACATTTCATTCACTATTATTATGTCCATATCCTTACTTAACAGTTTTTGAAATATTCTATCTAATCAAAACCAAAAAATGCTACAACAGAAGTACATGGTACAATGTGGATAGTAGTTTCCACTTCATTAATAATACATAGATAGCATTTTGGAAATTGAAAATAATTTTTCTATAAAATATTTTATTATATGGATATTATTTTGGAAATTAAAAATAATTTTGTATATATATATATATATATATATATATATATATATATATAATTGACTCTTTACATTGTAAATTTATTCCACAATCTAATCTCTATTGAATAGTAGTTGGTAATTTTACCTCTATTGATTCTTAAAATAAATTCATTTTTTTTGTAGTCACATATGATTGGTAAATTTTAATTTCCCAACCAAATGCTAATCTCCATTGCTTGTAAATATTTTTAGGTGCATGTTATATGTTGACAAGCTATCGTGAAAATTTTAGTTAAACCTTATGTTCTTATAGTTATATTAGTACCACAACAAGGATTAATTATAAATTATGGGATCTAATACATTTAGAGTTTTATGTGAGTCTATTCAAGTTATTGATCTAGGTTGGTAATTTTTGCTATCTAGATTTTATGCAATAACTAACCTAAGTTTTGGTGGACATTAACTATGGTAACCTTATTTAGTTACATGAATTAAGAATATCCTATGGTGGCTACAACACTCTTGGATTGATGTTTAACCACATTTAATGACTATTTAATTTATATCATACTACATTAAGTATATTATAACTATAAATAAAATAAAATGCAAAAGTTATAATGAGATCATATAATCAATCTATTATTTTTGAATTCAAGCTTCTCTGATCCATAACTTGTTAATTTAAAAATATTTTCGGAAAAAATCACATTGAAAAGATTTGGTCAATGCGTTTCCAACTACCGAGTGTAGTTCATCTTCAGAATAAGAAGAGACAAATCTCAGAAAAAAAAAAAATTAAATTAACAATCTATTATTTCTTATATACTTACCTCTTTCACATTTAATAATTTTATTTATTTAATTAATAAATTTATCACATACTCTCCTTATAACTAACATATAGGTATAAATAACAATTACATTTAAATACAATTTTGAAACAATGCCACAAATAACAATAACACAATATCCATTACTTTTAATACACAGACCCATATATTTCTTTTTCTTTTTCGAAAACCAATAATAGTACATCCATTAATCAGGTATCATTATAAACATGGTAAGAAAATACCATTCACATTACAACTATAATTAACATTACCCATAATCTAACCACCTAAACCAAATCATTAGGGTATAAATATTGTGTTTTACAAAGCGGGCTCATCAGCCTACACAATAGCATAATACAATTTAGTAATATTATCACATCATAAAACAAATATCAAATTTCTTTATTTTTAAATAATCACCATTGGTGATATCAATTATCATTCTCTTCAATTCGATTTATGACAGTTGGTTCTACCACTGGGGTCCACCAACTCTCCAAAAAATCTTGTGGCATTCATCACCCCAAGGACATGAACAGTTCATAATGGACCTGCAGTCCCATACTCCAAGTTATGATAACAATGACTCCCAGCAATTATCTACTCGCTAGGAATTTTACCATGAGGATGGCCTCACTGTAATCAAGGGCTTTTCACTGAAATAGAAACACTCGCCACATGGGAAGTGTCACACCCCTACACTGGCAGTAATCTTCCAACCACACTATAGCGAGGTGCGACACCACCGACCACTTTCTTTTCACCATACTTATGTTCGTGGACTACGCCTAACATTTGTACTTAGTTTATTTTTTGTTACCAAGTATTATCTTTATCCTTTATACATGATGAAAACCATATACATTCATCAAAACAACATTAACATATGTAAATGTACAATAGTATAAAGGGAAGGGCAACTCCCTGCAATATGAGCCTGCCCATATATCAATATGTATAATCTCCAATTTTTACAACATAAACTAAATCTTGGAGGAAACCCCAAATTTACACTTAGCCAAATTTTCAACTTCGGCAAACTTGGTTGCCCAGCTTGTCGGCATCTCCACACGACCTGCCCAACACTTCGTTCACCTGTCGCATGTCTTCTCTCGACTCGCTCTCTGTTCTTTCAGCAAATGCCCAAACTGTGTTACCCCGCCCGACCTTCGTTCGGTGGGCTGCACGTAGTACTACCTGCCCAAATCCTGTTCACAACCTTCAGTTCCAACCTTCGTTTTGGCATGAAAGGCGCACCCTCACCTGATCACCCATTTGTACATCCACCCGTGCCTTCGCACGACTCACCCGAGTTTCCTTCGCACGACTCACCCAAGTTGCCTTCACACGACTCACCTGAGTTGCCTTCGCACGACTCACCCTAGTTGCCTTCGCACGACTCACCCGAGTTCACCCAAATGCCTTCATCCGAATTCGTTCCCCCAAATGACTTCACCTGAGTAGCCACACGACTTCACCCGGGTCACCTGATGACTTCATCCAAACTCGCCACATGACTTCACCCGGGTCACCCAATGACTTTACCTGAGTTGACCAAACGACTTCACCCAGCTCACCCAACAACCTCGCCCAAGTTCTATCTGAATGACCTTGCTCGAGTTCTACCTGAATGACCTCACCCAAGTTCTTCCTAAATGACCTCGCCCATGTTTTCTACACGAGTTTCTCACCCGAGTTTTGTATTCACCCATCTTGTCTGTTGTGCAGGCTCATCCGCACACTGCAGAACTCCTCCAACCAAACTCAGCTCGTAGATGAACTTGCGTTGATCGATTGATGGTTTGCCTCCACAAACCGATTGCAAGTACTACGCACGACTCACTCGAGTTCACCCTGAACACCTTCATCCGAATTCATTCCCCCAAATGACTTCACTCGAGTCGCCACATGACTTCACCCAGGTCGCCTGATGACTTCACTCAAACTCGCCACACAACTTCACCTGGGTCGCCCGACGACTTCACTCGGGTCGCCCGACAACCTCACCCGAGTTCTGTTTGAACGACCTTGCCCGAGTTATACCTGAATGACCTCACCTGAGTTGTTCCTAAATGACCTCGCCCAAGTTTTCTACATGAGTTTCTCACCCGAGTTCTGCATTCACCCATCTTGCCCATCATGCAGGCTCATCTGTACACTGCAAAACTCCTCCAACCAAATGCAACTCGTAGATGAACTTGCATTGATTGATTAATGGTTTGCTTACACAAACCGTTTACTAGTATATAGGGGTGGGTGGTGGGTGTGTCACTCGGCCAACCCAGGCCCAATGCCCAAGCCGACTCATTCAACATGTTGACTTCACCCGAAAGGAGGGTCGGCTCATCCAACTCGTGGGACTGCCCTCTCAACTTGCCCAACATCATATAAACTCGCCCTTGGATCATTCACTTCGCATTTTTCACATGCTCCTCGCACGCACTTCACATGGTGTAGGTGACTCGAACCGCAGGTCCTTAAATCCTCCCCCACCTGAAGTCATTGTCATCCTTGACAATCTCTCATCCTGGCAACCATCTGTCACCAAGATATCCATACCAAGGTATATACTCCATCGGTATGTCATACATCAGAAAGTCATATCAATCAATGATCATCACCCACCTCATCACAATCTCCACATGCTACTCCCATCATGGAAGGCTGGCCCCTCCATCTCAAGCTACATGCCCACTACAACATATCGTGTCAACCTCATCATGTATTGTCATCGTGTGAACTGCTTCAATGATACTCCAACACAATGCTAACATATTTCTGTGCACTGTCAACCCCCATGACTCGAACTAGTTGGGTAGCTAATCGAACTGTCATGCCCAAATCATAAGAATGCACATCCTCATGCCATCATTAGTCATTTCTCAGAACATCCTGTCACAACATCAACTCGATCAAGAATCCATCTCCATATAAGTGTAAGCCATGCTCAGGTCCATGAAGTAATCTCCATCTCATCTGTAACATGTTGTCCATGATGTTTGGTGTTAATGTGCTGCATGAAATCAGTCGCATCTATCCCAACATCATCGTCCATGTGTGTATCTCCTCAATGTGAAGATATCATCTCATCAACCCCGACTCTCGATGTGCCACATCCAAGTCCATGAAGCAACCTCCTTCATATCTGTAATGTGCCATCCCCTCAAGTCTATCATAGGAGCAAGTATGCAACTACCTCATCTATCCATGTGCTACCCATAATCATAGATCAATCATCTCCCATGTGTCAAAAGTGGTTAAGTCTCGGCTCAACCCATGCCCAATTGTTGCCACCAAAGCATCATCATTATCGTAACTCCATCACTCCAAAGTGTCTCATATCAATCCTCCACATCAAGTCACTCTTTGAAGCCACGCATACATGTACTCGAAAGTATGCATCCCATTCTGCATCAAAGTCTCTGACCTCAGCTCCTTAATGCATTAGATCCTCCAAGTCCTCCATATATGAAGTCTACAAAAGTCACAACCTCATGTCATCATGAGCTCCATGAATCATCTCCAACCAACATTCCAACAAGCATACAAGTATCGACCCAAAGGTCTCTGCAAGATGCCTCAACTCTCCATGTCGTAGGAATGCTCCATAGTCTACTCACAACTCCATCCAAGTCCATGGTATTGTTGTACAAGAGTGCACAACACCTCCATTAGCTCATAAATAAAACATCTCAATGTCACACCAGCAAATCCACCTGCATAACATCCCTGCTTTGGCACTCCTCATTGGATGCCCATAAGTGACACCTCTACAAGTGCTCCTGCATAATGTCCTTGAATAAGACTACCATGCTCCATGTCTCCAACCTAATGTCCATGACTAAGTTGCCCATGTAGTCCAACTAAGTAGACCCATCACAACAATTGGTCATCCTCATCCAAGTTTACAATCTTCGGTCTAGTGAGCTCAGCCACCTAACCATATCATCATCACGAGTCCCTTCCATCATAGCTCCCCCACTAAAGGTTCCACCAAGACTATCTCTTGATCTCGACCATGACAAGTCCACCCAAGTATCACCATACTCAAGTGTGTGCCCTTTAATCTATCCATGAGTCCTGTTAGGCACTTAGTCAATGTGGCTAAAGCATGACCCATTCATCTACAATGATCATCATGTTCCCCCCTTTTCACGAGCCTTTGCACCTTCTACCACAAGGTCACAAGCAACCTCAAAAAGTCCTGCAACAGTCAACAATCCTTACTTCTCCATACAATGTCTCATCGTAGACATCCATGGTAAGATGCTCCCTTGCATTGGCAAACTGACTTTGCTCTTCCCTGCATATGGTTCATCCACCAAAAGCTTCAATGAAACACAAGCATCAATAATACTTACTTCATCATCATGAGGCTCCACCATATGAGTATCCTCAACCACCCATGTCTACAAATTGCACGATCCTGGTCCAACTTGAACAATCTCTAGTTCATCCTCCACCATTGTCATATCTGCAATATCCTCGTATTGGCCCTTGAGTTCTTCAAGTTCTTCTTTGATCTTCAAACAACCTTCCCGAATCATCATGTTCTCAGCCTTCATCGAAGCCCATTCAGAACTCCATCTGCTCTTCAGTTCCAATAACTTGTATCGGAAAGCTTCATCTGAATTATGGCTAGATTCACTTGCCATAGGTTCTTCCACCATTTCTGCTATCCACTTTCCTGCAACTTGAATCATCCTTCAGATTTCTTCACCATTCACCAGGTTCTCGGCAAAACTGAACCAGCTCTTGATTCCACCTGTCGATTAGATCAGCTTCCTTCACTTGCACTCCACCTGAATCAGCTCTGATACCACTTGTCATGCCCCTACACTGGTGCTAATCTTCCAACCACACTATAGCGAGGTGCGGCACCACCGACCACTTTCTTTTCACCAATACTTATGTTCGTGGACTACACCTACCATTCGTACTTAGTTTATTTTTTGTTACTAATTATTATCTTTATCCTTTATACATAATGAAAACCATACAAATTCATCAAAACAACATTAACACATGTAAATGCACAATAGTATAAAGGGAGGGGCAAATCCCTGCAATATGAGCCTGCCCGTATATCAATATGTATAATCTTCAACTTTTACAACATAAGCTAAATCTTGGAGGAAACCCCAAATTTACACTTAGCCAAATTTTCAACTTCGACAAACTCGGTTGCCCAGCTTGTTCACACCACTGCATGACTTGCCGAGCACTTCGTTGACCTGTCGCACGTCTTCACCCGAGTCACTCTCCATTCATTCAGAAAACACCCAAACTGTGTTACCCTGCTCGACCTTCGTTCGGTGGGCCGCATGTAGTACTGCCTTCCCAACTCCCGTTCACGACCTTTGGCTCCAACCTTCATTTCAACATGCACGGCGCGCCATCTCCCAGTCACCCGTCCGAACGTCCACCCATCCCTTCGCACGACTCACCTAAGTTACCTTCGGACAACTCACCCGAGTTCGCCCAAATGCCTTCACAAGAACTCGTTCACCCAAACGACTTCACCTGAGTCGCCACATGACTTCACCTAGGTTGTCCGACGACTTCACCCAAACTCGCCACACGAATTCACCTGGGTCGCTCTACGACTTCACCTGAGTCCACCAAATGACTTCACCCGGGTCGCTCGACGACCTTGCCCGAGTTCTGCCTGAACGACCTCGCCCGAGTTCTACCTGAACGACCTCACCCAAGTTCTTCCTAAACGACCTCACCTAAGTTCTACCTAAATGACCTCACCCAAGTTTTCTACATGAGTTTCTCACCTAAGTTTTGTGTTCACCCATCTTGCCCATCGTGCAGGCTCATCCGCACACCGCAAAACTCCTCCAACCAAACTCAGCTCGTAGATGAACTTGCGTTGATCGAATTATGGTTTGCCTCCACAAACCATTTGCAAATATATATGTGTGGGTGGAGGGTGTGTCACTCGGCCAACCCACACCCAACGCCCAAGGCGACTCGTTCAACATGTTGCCTTCGCCCAAGAGGAGGGTCGGCTCGTCCAACTCGTTGGACCACCCTCTCAACTCGCCCAACATCGTATAAACTCTCCCTTGGCTCGTTCACTTCACATTTTCACATGCTCCTTGCACGCACTTCACACGATGAAGGTGACCCAGACCGCAGGTCCTTACAGGAGGGATCTAGAGTATAACAAAGGTTAAATTGTATAGGTCGAATAGATTGAAACCGATAAAGAGTTTCATTCTTAGGAGTGATACCTTTCTTTCTGATATTTTTCGCAACGATGGTATTCGATGGAGAGTGGACAGATGTCAACATCATTATCGCTCCACCTTTAATCTATGTGCCTGCATATTGGATTCATTTACATCGTCAAGCACTATAACCGTCATCAAAATTACATACTTCAAGTTATTCAGGTAAACATCAATCCAATTCTGAAACCTAAACACAATTATCTCAAATTCCATGTTACAATATGTGCATTCTAGGAAAGTTTAAGAGTCCGTACTAGGTCTACTATACAAAAATGCTATCGCCAATCAGAGACTTGCGTATCCAGACTACTACAAGTAATAATAATAACCACACACAATTTCCAGCTTTGCTTCATAGTATATGTCAAAGGTTGGCTTGACTTAAAGTAATGGTGTTCAACCATGAAAAGTCATAGTATCTATGTATTTTATGCACTGAGGTGGGAACAGTGTTTAAGTAATGCATCAAAGCTATGCCATGGAAACTGTATGGAAATTTTTCGGTTATTTACTCTACGTATTTTTGAGTTACAGTAGTGTTCTAAATTGTGTCTCCTACGTGTGGAAAGAAGAGAATGCACTCAATTGAAAGAATGGTGTTGGTACCTAATCAATATATGGTTGATTCTATAGGCCATGTAAGCCCAACCAACGTGTCCTATAAGGCTATTTCAAAGAGGAAGTATAGCAAGCTCTTGCATTGCCAATCCCTTGAACGGTTTAGTCTTTGGATTCACATTTCTATTATGGTGAAGCCTCTATCACTTGTGAAGGTGGATTGTGATGACATTGTTGTTGGTAAAGAAGGGGTAAGACAAAGAAGTAGAAGAAAAGATGTGATGGAAAAGAGTAGCAAAAATCATGTATGGTTGTGATTAAGTCAAATAAGTAGCAAAGATGAAATGACAAAGGAGTAACAAAGGAGAAACAACAAGGAATAATATAGAAATAGGAAAGGACCAGTAGCAAGTAACACTAAAGGATCAACAGTAAGTAACAACATAGGGGCATCGAAAGAGAAACTATGTTAATAAGGCTTTTGAGCTTGGGATGTTGAGGAGTTGATTATGTTTTCTTATGTTGTTGTATGGATATGATGAGCGAGGTGTTGTGATGTAAAAAAAAAAAATTGATGCAAGGAAAATACAAGACTTCATGACAACAAAGGCAATAAAAAACACGATGCAAGGAAAGACAAGACTCCATAACAACAAAGTCAGGACTCCATGATAGCAAATGCAAGGTTGTTGGGACAATGACATGATGGTGTTGTGATGCAGGTCCAAGGCAAAGGGAAATATGTGGATGAAAATAATATTTGGTTGAGCATTTGTTTTTGTGTTCAAATATTCAAAACATGATGAGTTTGGAAATGAATAAGTGGAAGGCACAAAATCAAGTAGATTCGGATCATATTCTTATATGGGATAAAAAAAATAGTGAACTATATTTACAAAAGATGTGATTTTGGAAGGCAAGAAGAGGTTAGAGAGTTGCAGAATGTGTGGGAGTTAATTGAGGATTTATGCATTAGTTTCTTGGCACATATGCAGCTTATGTGAAGCATATTTGAATGGAAAAAGAGGCAGAGATGAAGATGGAGATGAAGAATTGATGACCAAATAAACCATTACATTGTTGTTTATTTTTTGCATCAGAGGATTGTAGTCTCCTTTCAAGTAGTGGTTTGGTAAATTTAGATTGGAGCATGTTGAGGAAGGAGCCTCTTGTGAGTTTTAGCCTATAGAAAATGTATGGGAGTGGAAGTTTCCTTACATGTTGCAACTTGCAGAAAATTGAGGTAGCATCCTCCTCTTGGTTGGAGCCTATAGAAAATTAGAAGTAATAAGGGACTAGAAACTTCCATTTCCATCACAAAAATAACAAAATCATGGTTTTCTCTCTTTATGGGTTTCCACTTAAATCTAATGTTAATATGTGTTGTTATTACGTGTGGATCTCATATTTAGGTTTTATTATTACTTGTTGTTCACTTATTTAATCTCTTGGTCATTATTTGTTAATCTCCTCAGTTAGTGTTTCAATTAATGAGTTTTAAAGAAAATAAATCAATGTCCATGGATATACTAAACCGATTCACCCCCTCTCAATTTAATCAAGTTTTCATCAATTGGTACCAAAGTGGGTTTCTTTTGTGTAAGCCTAACCACTTAAAGGTTGACCTGGTTGAGTCATGGACTATGAGAGTGTACTTGTTTTGAGTGAAACAAACTTTCATGAATGAATAGATAAGGTAAAATTTGAGCATATAACTTATGCATCTGGTGTATGGAAACTAGTATGTGATTACTACTATAAATACTCTCCCTCTATGCAAGAACAACAATGGAATGCTAAGGAAAAATGTGTTATGTATAAAATTTATCATAATAAGGACCTTGGTACAGTAATAGACTTAAATTCTGCAAAATAAATACGTGATAGATTGCATCTCATTCATGAAGGAGAGACCAATAGTAGTAATGTAGAAAAGGAGAGGAAAAAGAGGAGGGAGAAAAAGGAAAATTTTCATTCAAATGAGGTTTGTGCTACTATGAATAGACATGATCTACATAAAGAAAAGATAGTTGAAGAACACGCTAGACTTGACTTATCATTATCTAGCATAAATAGATTGAAGAATGAAAACAAATACTTGAATAAACTTGTTCAAATATGTGATGAGAGAGATCATCAACACAAGGAAGAAATTGTTAGCATGAAGACACAACTTGAAGAAGCAAGGAGATTAGGATAGGTTATGAGGAGATGACTAAAGGAAAAGGAATAACAATGTGAAGGGTTAGAGGATAAGACCAGTTCAAGTATAAGTGAATTGAATGAAAATAGAAGACTATGTAATGATTTCGAAGAGGAGATTGTATTCATGAAGGACTCACAAAGAAAAAATAGTAGCTCAAAATCAGCCTTGAATAGTCCTATAGAAGAATGTACAAGTAACACGATTGGAAAGGAAGCAAATAAAAAAAAACATGAGGACCAAAAGAAAAAGAATGAAACAAAGAAAGTATACATTGTAAGGACATTGTCTACAAGGCTCTAGAGGAGGAAGTATGTCTCATTCTTCCATTTCAGTGAACTTGGACATATATAATCATATTGTAAGGGAAACCAAATCAAGACTATTCAAAAAAAGATGCAGGAAGCACGAAGGCTTCCTCAAGAAAACAAACTTAGAAGACAATCGTCCACTAGGTAAACAAATCATTTCCATGGTTATTGTTATTTATGCAATGAAAATGGACATAAATTTGTTGAATGTAAATCGTTTGCGAAGACGAGCACAAGAAGCTACAAAAAATTTCAACCATAGCTTGGTCAAAAAAGGTGTTATTTATGCAGTAACCTTGGACACAAAGAAAATTATTGTGAGCTTCCACATACCCTAAAGAACTCTAGACAAATGATGGAAGCCAATCAGGGAAGACCAAACTCTAAATCAAAAATAAATGCAGACAATAGAAGGAAACCCAAAAAAGTGTGGAAGAGGAAGAAAGAGGGTAGGCCATTACTTCAATGACATAATGGAGTTATCGTGGTTTTAGGGGGAGTTGAGCTAGGAAGTAAGACAATCATCCAACGAGTGTTAGAAGAGAATCAATGTCGAAGGGGGGGAGAAGCCCATAAAATTCCCTGATCAATGTTGTGTATGAAACATGATAGAGATGATTTCTCTGTGGATTAGAAAAAGAATGAACACAAGTTATTTAGAGTACATTGAGAATACATTATATATGTTGGAGGACTCTGAAATAAAACTTTAATGAAAAGGATGATTATGACCAATTGAAATTTTAATAGGAGAAGCGTGAAGAACTCGTTAAGAAGCATTTTGATATATTAACTATCCAATATTCTTCTCAACTTAGAATGAACACAAATTATGTGTTTAAGAAAAAGTGTGATTTCTGCATAGGTTGCTTCAAGTTACATAAAAATATTCAAAATATAGTAGTTGCAAAACTCCTATGAAAGTTACAGAAGGAAACTAACTAAAATTAGAGTGATACTTATAAAGGAAAAGGATATATGAATTTAGAGAAAGGAAAAGGGAAGATTGCATTGCGAGAAGGGAATGAAATTAGAAAGTACTAAAGGTTTGAAACAATATAATCTTGTATGAATGTCAAGGAGTAAACACATTCATGCTCGACTTACATGACAACATATGGCTCTAGAAATTGGTTTTGCTTCATAGCATTCTCATAGAATTTACCTCTATATTTTGAAAAGGGGTTGGACAATGTTTTATATGTATTGTTTATCTCAAGGACACTAGTTATTCTCCTTGCTGGCATAAAACCAACACTCTGGAGGTTCTTTTGGAACACAAATGAATATTTTTGAGTGTATTTCATGATTAGCAAAGTCATATGAAAACAAAATTATAAGTTGTGTAGAAGATTTAGAAACGATGTTGGACCAAATGGTTTTTGGAAATGAACAATGATTTAATAAAACTGCACCAAGCTATAGAATAGGTTGTATCTTTTCAAAAGTAGTTGGAAAAAAAGGATAAATATGCAAAGAAAGATGCAGATTATTAATATAGTAGAACCAAACTTGCATAAGTGGATCAAAGGGAGGCTACGAGAGATTTTATAGAGAAGTTAGCAGTTTGGGCATGGAGATCAAATGAATAATATGCAAACTATACGCCCCATCAGGCTCCACTAGTTAGCTTTCGATTCACTTTAGGTGTCATGGTAACTGTGGATTATCTCTTTCAAGGTCAAGGTCACTCGATTGTTGGAGACAAGGGAACCCTTTGTGCATGTCTATGAGGAGGTATCTCTTGCATAACTTATGATATGTTACTCTCGTGACTGAGAAGTTATGATAGAAGGCAGAGGTAAACTTGAAAAGCATGCTAAGGATAATTGTGGCGGATAGTTACATAAGTGCCAGGGTTCTTATAAGGTGTAGTGGAAAAATATAACAAGAAGAGTAGCGTTATTTAGACCACAGTGGTGCAGAAATGTGAGACTATGTGAATATTATTGTATATGTTGCAGTGAAAATTGGAGTTTAATACTTCCCAATATCTATGAGATCAATAAATTGAGGTTCACAAATCAATCCAAAGAATTAATCATTATATGAGATGGTTATTTATGTATCATGTTTATAAAATTAATTCAACAACAACAAAAGATGGGCAATGATTTGTTATCCTCTCTCAATAGTAGGTTCAAGGAAAACTATAGATATGATTGAGTACCAACTAATTACATAGATTTATTGATGTTGGGTAGCATGGTGTTGCAACAACTCCTATTTGTGCATTTTTTGGTTTACAAGATGTTGTTTATGTGGGTGCACAAGATATGGATAGGAGAGACACGAAAATGTTTCAAGTGTGTCTTCTTGGAGCTGGGGTGTGACGAGTAAATTCTGGTATAGATGGAATATATAAGAAAGGAGTGTGGTTTTTGGAGCAACCACTTGCAAAATCAAAGTCTTTGGAACCATCGAAGGGTTAAGAAAATATCATTTGAAATCATTCTAATCCTTTTTCAATGAAGAAGAGGATACAAGGAAGATAGTAGGATCTAAACTTAGTGGAACTTTCAACTGTCCTTATTCAGTGGAATCTTTCAACCATCAATATACAAAGGAGATAATAGATTTTTATAAAGGTTTTACAACATTGATGAACCCCAATACTACTTCCAATACATTAGAATCCACGTGGAAGAGAGAAACGATTAAGGTTGATACACTTTCTATTGTAATGACATGGAAACATTGTCAAAACAACAAATAAGTTGCAATGAAAATCAAAGAGAAAAATATGTACACCTACAATTTGTCTAATCACTAAATATTCACTACAATTTATCAATTTGTAAAATCCCCTTGTTATTGATTTCAAATGTGGAGGTAAGAAGAAGGATGATTCTGAGAAGAAAAAAAAAGGGGTAGGTGGATATCAATGTTGCCATCAATACTAAAGGGGGGGATTGTTGTAATTGTTGTCCTTGATGGAAAAGACGTAGTAAGGAAAAGAATGAAGAGAAGAGGATTTCATGGCAAAAAAGCAGCAACATCCATGTATGGTTGTGATCAGGGAAAATAAGCAGCAAAAGATGAGATGGGAAAGGAGAAGCAAAGGAGCAGCAGTAAGGAACAACATAGTAATAGAAAAGGAGCAACAACAAGGAACACTAAAGGAGTAACAACACGGAACACCATAGGAGTAACAAAGGAGTAGTTATGTGAATGATATTATTGAGCTTGACAAGTTAATGAGCCGATGATGTTGGCTTATGTTTCTATATGAATATGATGAGAGTGATGTTGTCATGCAAGAAAATCATTGTGATTCAAGGAAAAGACAAGACAAAGACATGATGCAAGGAAAGGAAAGACTCCATAATAGCAAAGGCAAGACTCCATGACAACAAAGGCAAGGTTGTTGGGACAATGACAAGAAGATGGTGTGATGGAAGTCCAAGAAAAAGGCAAAGATGTTGTAGAGATTATTACGATGCATTAATGAAAAATGTTGCTACTAATCATGACGAATGAATGCTTAATTATATATTCATATGTTATTCCTATAATGTTACGTGATGTTGGCATTATGTTGATGAATTTAATAATTACATGTGGATGAAAATAATATTGGGTGGAGCATTTATTTTTGTGTTCTAATATTCAAAATAATGAGAGTTTGGAAATGAATGAGTGCAAGGAAAAGATTCAAGTCTGTTCACTTCATATTCTTATGTGGGATACAAACAACTAGCAAAATATCCTTATAAAACATGTGATTTTGGAAGGCAAGAAGATGTTAGAGATTTGGAGAATGTGTGAGTTCTATTCGAGGTGTTATGCATTAGTTACCTAGAACATATGAAGCTTATGTGAAGCAATTTTGAGGGGAAGAAGAGGCAAAGATGAAGATGGAGATATGAAAAATTAATGATGCGGTAAACAACCACATTATTGTTTCTTATTTGCATAAGGGGATTGTAGTCTCATTTCAATTATTGGCTTGATAAATTTTATATTGTATCCTATTGAGGTAGCAGCCTCATATGGGTTGTAGCCTATATAAAATGCATGGTAGTTGGAGCTTCCTTGCATGTTGTAGCTTGAAAAAACTTGAGGTAGTAGCCTCCTCTAGGATGGAGCTTACAGAAAATCAGACGTAACAAGGGATTATAAGCTTGTGTTTGCATCACAATAGTAACAAATCACGGTCCTCTTCCTTTACGGATTTCCACTTATATCTGGTGTTAATATGTGTTGATGTGATGTTTTGGTTTGCTTATTACTTTTTCTTCACATATTCAATCTGCTAGTCATTATTTGTTAAGATTCCCATTCATTGTTTCATTTAAGGAGTTTTAAAGAAAATAAATTGATGTCCATGAATGTACTAAACTAATTAATGCCCCTTTCAGTTTAGTTAAATTTCCATCAGATTGGTGAAGGCGTTATGTTTTGTTTAGGTCATCCATCAATAGTCAATTTCATGGGAAAGAGAATATCACACATGAGGAAGTCAACACCAGAGACATTTTGATCCTTTCAATATTCCATATATATAGTTAAACATTTATAGAAAAGATTTAATGGAAAACACTAGCAAGTTATGATACCCTATTTATGGCGCTGAGTGCAAGCTTGCATTTGTCCCATGATAACATATATGTACTCGTCCGTATACAAGTTCCTTGAAAACTCACTATGCCAATATGTTTGAGAGTAAAGAGAGGAATCAATGATATACAAATAGACGAACGCGTCGAGTAGTTTCAACTCAGGAGTTGATTCAATCAATTTGTTTTACACAAATATTACTTCAACGGTTTTTAGGAATACAATAGAGTTTTGATAGAGGTGAATCGATAGACGATATCTAGTCAACATAACCATGAAAAAATCCGTCTCTTGTACATATCCATACATAATATCCTTTCTCTTAATGGAAATGAGCTTTAAGAATCATTTCTAATTTTAGCAAGTGTGGAAAAACCCAAGATCCTTCATTTTCTAAAATACAGTGACTCGCATTTTAATACAATTTATATGCAATGGTAACATTTGTAGGAACTCAAATTTTGTATTAATCATATATCAACGAATCTTAGTGTACCTAAAATAATATTGGTATAATATTAAAATATAAAGAACTAATTATGGGAATTGCAATAGTAACAAAGTTGATACACATATATCAATAATAATAAAAAATTGTTTTTAGCATAATCTAAGCATAATTTCTTACTGATAGAAATTATTGAAATAATCATTATATAAATGTGAAATTATTCATAGGGTGACTCAATCATAAGAACCTAACAATTGAACACTATGAATAATAATACTTAAAATATTGATAATGGGGTTCACTAATATAAAAATAATTTTACCTTATTTTACATTCACTTGAAGGCAAGAAAAAATTCTTGGTTCATAAGATTTTATATTGTTTTTAGTTTACAAAAAAGACCAGTAAGCATAAAAATAAATATATATATTTTTTTCTCAAAATAATTATATTGGTTACCATTTAATATTATTTCCAAGTGAATCAACTTGAATATTTAGTTTATTTAGGATCAATACAACTTTTCAAATAATTTCCATTGCAATTTCCACACTACCTAACCAAACTTGCAGACTCATTGGTTGATCTCCAAGTCTTTCTCGTGTGTACTCTTCTTCCACGTGGATGCTCAAGTTGCGATGGGGATGTACATGAAATGGCTACACTAGCATATTACAGGTGAGCTCTCAAATTAGGAGGTTCCCACTAAGTGGAATTTCACTACGGGTGAGCTCTCAAATTAGGAGGTTCCCACTAAGTGGAATTTCACTCTCACGAAAGTCACAATATTCCTCTAAGTAGTCACTGAAAAACAAAGTATCATTAGGAAATCCATCTAGCGATAAGGTGAAAAAGTGTAAGTTTCTCACACCCATCTAGTGATAAGGTGCAAAAGTGTAAGTTTCTCACAATTTTCTCTTTCTTTTATATAAGGTTTTAGTGGTTTCTCTTAGTTTGTCATGCAAATATAAGTAAGAGCTCCAATGAGTTTATTCTTCTCATTTTCCTTTAAAAAGTGTAATTTCTACTACCCGCACATATTTTACCTATATATTCTTTTCCTTATCCCTTTATCCCAAATTAGATTCCCTTTTTTTTTGTTATTTGGTGTTTATTCAAGTAGAGTCAATTTGTATGTATCAATTTCTTGTTCCTAACCTACATTTTCTCAATTTAGTGATAATTGAAGATTAAAAAAATATATATATTAGTCACATGGAGATTCTCTCATGAATTTATTTTTCCTTATTTTTAAATTAGACCTTTTTAATTTCAGATGCACTTCGTCTTTATTATTGTAAATATGCATCACCCATTTATTTTTCCCTACATTCCAATTTTAGAGCTCATTCCTCCTCGATATTCTATCATATTGTAAATGTCCTAAGGATTTACTTTAATACATGGATTTTCTAATATGTGGGGGTGATTAGACAAAACATTTCATTTGTATTTAAGCTTAGCTCTTGATGTACAACCTTATTTCTCATCCCCCAAATGTATCACTTTTGCTTAAGATTTAATTTAACTATCATCTTACTCATATCATTTTTTCTTTTAATTCATCAACATGACCATTAACTAGCTTTAATTTCTTGATGTCAAATATGCCAATTCATTTTTTTCCTTCAAGGACTTCCTCAAGATGTTCTAATGGTGTCACATCTTTTTCACTTTAGGAATCTATGACTAAAGGAGATGAACACAATCACAATAATGGAGGATATTGTTAACTACTAGGTTTCCCTCTATTGTGAGAGTAATAGTGATGAGGAAAAAGTATTCTACTTGTATTTGTCCCATTATGTAAATCCTTGTGACTGACCAAATCCATGGTCCACCCTCATGGTATTGTTAAATTCAAAGAAAAAGTGTCTTGACACCTTCTAGCCCAAGTCACGACAAGATTTTTAGATAAGGTAATTAGGGACATTGTCTTGCCGCTCACATGAATGTCTAATATACTCTATAAAACCCCATCACCCACATGTGACTCATTCAACCAAGCATTTTACCTACAACTAAGGAACACTAATATGCCAATAGAGAATATGGCATTTATAATATTCAAAAATTAAATCTGAGCATCAACAATACTGAAACAACCCAAACCATAATCACTAACTCACTATTTGCACCTGTGCCAAGGTGGTATATTTCCAAACTCAAAGAATTATTAATAACATTTTATCACAAAAATAGTCAACAGCATATATGATATGATAGTACATTATAGAAGCCATCAATAAGCACAAATGCCGTAACCATCAACATAGCCTAATGAAATCAAAATAAATACAACATAGGTCCTCATCACATGACATAATAATAGTCATATCATCAAATCTAATGTCCTCAAAGAAAAGGTATATACAATGGTATTAGGTATATACAATGGTATTATCTCATCATAAAAAAATTTATATCAGACATAAACTAGATCGGAGCACTACATACACCCAATAGTCTAAACTTTATCCCAAAGTCCCAAAATGAGAAAGGGAGATGATGACACATCTACTCGTGGTTGAACTAGGATTATAACTATCCAATTGGACCTTCACCTACTCCACTAATCGTAACTAAGATGTAGAGTTTGTTGATACAATATGTAAACTAGCTCATCTACCACTACTCTAATTTTCATGGCTTGCAAACAATTCATGTCATTAACATGTGAAGGGTCAAAATTGTAGTGACATAAAATAGATACATGGTACACATTATGCATATGTGCTGATAATGTTGGAAATAAAATCCTATATGCTATTCGAACTTTCTTCTTTATGAATTCGTATGGTCGCATAAATTATGGAGATAACTTCACTCCATTCTCAAACTTTATGGAAATCGTTTGAGGCCTTACTCTTAAAAGAACCTTATGTCAAATATCATAACTCTGATAAATCTGATGAGAATCTGCATATCTCATTTTTCCATCTTGATATTGTTTCAATTGTTCCTTAATTATATTCATCTTCTCATATATTTCTTATTCGACTTCAAGTACCAATAATATCTTGCCCTGAAGCATATCATTTCTTAAGGGTATCATACGAGGCCTACCATATAACAATAAAAAAGAAACCATTTTAATGGAACTATAATAACTATTTTTATATGGAAATTCCACAAACGATAAAATCAATTCCAGTATTTGTTTCTTCTCCATCACATACATACGAAAAGCTTATACAAGGATCTAGTTGATCCTCTCGACTTGTCTATCCATCTTATGATGATAAGAGGTGCTAAAGTTTAACTAGGTCCCCAAGGTCTCTTATTAGCTACTAAAAATTCTTATGGTAAACATTGCTCCCCTATCTAAGATGATATTCTATGGTATTTTATGATAAATCATTCTAAGGAAATTAATTTTACACATAGTAATATAATCTATTATTTTAGAAAAACAAAAAAAAACAAAAAATTACAAATTTTAGCTATTTTTTAATGGTCGTGGATTATTACAAAGCTATACACTTTCCTTATAAATCATATTCATTTTCCATTGAAAAATTCAAAATTCTCTTAATCCTTTCATCCTTACAATGGATTTCTTTCTTGAGTCCTTATTATTTCTACTATTGTAGCCTCAAATTTTGTAAGATTTATACTACTAAAAGAATCATTAGCAACCCAAGCACCTTTTTTCATCCTGCGATCCCCTCTTTATTGACTTCCCCCATCATTTTTCCTTCCTTTCAAAAACTCAAGAATCTCCTAAAGCTCTTCAACTTCCTCCTATTCACCCAAACATTTTTTGTAGGTCATCTAATGTGAACAACTATTATAATGTATTTTAGCATTGTGTGTTTATTTTTAAGTGTACTTTCCTATGCATGTTTGCAACATGGAATCTTCCTATTTAATGGAATGTGCATACATCATCTTCTTTCATGTTAATTTCCTTTGACTATTATGCTATGTTATATGTTATTTAGTCATTATTCAATTTGTGGGAGGAGGCCCTCTCCTTCGTAATACAAAGGTATGGTTTTGGAATTTTGTTGGTCCTACATTTTTAATGCCTTTTATAGTGCAACATTTGAAGTATAATGTACATGCCAATATCCTCCCTTCTTTCATATGGCCCACTCAATCTATCCAAAGCACATGCTGATATCTTCCCTCATTCATATGGAACATTCAATGCATCTGAAAATATCTACATATCATATCCCTTGTATTCTATGAGATGTCACATATAAAATATACTCAATTATATATTTCCCACATTAATGAATTACTTTACACCTCATCAATGTTAGCATTTTCCTTTCTAATATTGTGTAATATTTACTATAACTAGTACTTCCCACATCTTCAAGTAAGCCTAATCATGTCTACCCTAGCCCTTTTTTATGTTAATCTCTATGTTCATTGATATGACATGTCTAAAAGTATTGTCTCTCATCTACCACATCCTTAACTTCATAAACATAAAATTTCTAAAACATGAATATACCATTTAAATTAATTTTTTTGTTGATTGGATGTAGTTGGTTGGGAGAAATATTCTTATTCACCCCACCAAAATCTAATCCTTACATGTGAAATTTCAAGTTCACAGTGATTATATCATGTGATATTCGTTTAATGAAAATGTTTTAAACATCAATTACCAAATTATTGTAATGTCTTATAGCCTTCTTTTCTAAAAGTCCCTCAAAAATTAAACATATATTCCTCATAAAAAAACAAAAACTCGATTTCTAGAAAAAGTTGACTTGAAAAGATGATTAAAAGTATATAGATATTTTACATAAATATTTAAACCATTAGCATGATCCATCTCTTGTCACCAAAGTAAAATTGAAAGGATTTAAATTTATATAAATATTCAACATAAACATTTAAACCAACTACATTATCCATCTCATATCAATAACCTATTGGAATAGTCTTTAAGTGTGGCTTTTTTGAGTTCCTAATGAATTTTTGGCTAGAATCTGATGAACAATTTGTGGCCAAATCTCAAATTTGTATTATTTAAACTAGTTTTTTGACTACATATAACGATTCAACACCCTAAAAACCATTGAGTCACTTTGATTATAAATATCTGACCCATAAAACTTGTTATTTGAATAAATCCCTATAGAATTATAAACAAATTAAATTAGAAAATTAACGAAATTTTTTTCCAAAAAGTAATACTTAAATACTACTCAATAACCTATTGAGTAACATCTTAAAAAGTATAAACAAAAGTTAGATTTCGGTACTTTTTATGTTTATTCTTTTATTATAATTTATATCATGTGTAACAAAATCGAAAGAGAAGGGTACACCTAAGATTTATCCATCTAACCGTGAAAACACTCGTTGTTAAACAAATGTCTTTATTTTTATAAATTTTAGTGTAATTATGCTCATAGTTGTATTTATTTTGGAAGAAATATTTTATAATTTTAATTTAAATAATAATAATTATTATCATAGTGAAATAAATTAAAGGCACAATCTAACTTGCGAAATAGAATTTTTCATCTCGATCCAATAAAACAATTTCAAGAAAAGATGTAATCTTTTTGTTGTTCAAAATCCATTTTTTGAATGCATAAATAGATTCAGCACCTTAAGAAATCTGTTGGGACACTCGAATTCTACAAATTAAACTCATCTTTTTAAAAACACCTGTGGAAGTTTAGATAAAATTAACTAGAAAAGATGTGATGAAAAAGGCCATTTCACATATAACTTATACTACGCCTTAATTAAATGGCTAATAATCTTCAATAAACATCAGTCCATAATAATATTCAAAATATTTAGTTCTTAATATATGAATACAATTTGATATAATACCATGGGCCAATACCATGGTTTACCAATACCACATGCCAAAAAGATTCATGACTAACTTCAAATGACACTTGTTAATATTCAAAAGACAAAATTACTTGGAAAAATATCTTAACCTTTGGTTATACTACTATGAATATTCTAGAATATTCCATGGATGTTAAATCCTTACCATTGACCTAAAAAGTATTCATAATAAAATTAAAATTATGGAAGTCCTATGCTAAATTCGACATGCCTATTGATGTAATTAGGTGGATGGTAAGGATTTAATTTCCACAAAATATTCTAAAATATTCTTACTAGTATATACAAATCAAAAATTGAGATTTATGTCCAAAATAGTTATGATCATTTTGTCATTTTAGTTAAATTGGCTAATTTAAAATAATGTGATATGAATGAATTTCATATGGCGTTATAGCTTTTTTGAAAAGATAGTATTGATAAGCCATCATATTGTATCAAATCCTATTTACATAATAAGAATCTCCAGAGAAAAGTAGCGATTAATCTCCATGATTAAGAATATTGTTCCAAATAAAATAATAATCTAGTTAGTTTTACAATCTTTTAAATTTTAGAAAAATGTATCATGAAGTAAGTGGTCTGATGATTAATATGGATTCATGTTTAGAAGGTATTTAATTTAAATAGGCATGATAATATGATGCATTTATTATATTTTGCATTAAATATTTGTTTTTTTTAACTACTTTTTTGCCACACGTTCAAGGTTAAAGGTAGATGTTTATTGTACTTCTATTTGTAAAAGGATTTTCCTAAGTTATCACAAGAATATTTCTTCCCTATTGGTTTACTTTTATAATATGCTTTGGTGGGAATTCAGGTTCACGGGCCGGGCATTGTCTAATTGTTATGTGTTTTTTATTTTTTGAATAAAATCTTGTGAAACAATTTTTTGTTAAATCACGATCTTATGTTATTTAAAATGCATTTTTGGGTGTGTATATGGATTTAGTACCCTATAATTCCCATGGGACACTTGAATTGTTGAGAGTTAACAACTTAAGCACATGATTCCAACAAATCTATGCCATATTTATGACAAATTTGATTTGAAAATAAACCTAGAAAATATACAAAAGATATAACAACTGCACTAAATCCATCACAAGTGTGACAAGAGTTTTATCATCATAAATGAGAAAAAATAAAAAGATAAATGAAATATAAGAGAAATTAACTTAGCAGTAGGAGAAAAAATGTCACCCATGTCAATTCTCTTTACTGAGGAATACAAATTTCTTATTAACCAAGATTTATACTCCTCCAATTTTCCTTCTACATTCAACTTCTTCTTAAACACCAATTTGTAACTAATGGGCTTGCTTCTTGTTAGAAAATAAACCAAATCCTAGGACTCATTTTTGTACAAGGATATTATTTCTTCAATATCACATTTTTCTAGAGTTTCATTTCCTCTGAATCCACTAACTCCCTAATAATCCCAAGATCATCATTTATAATAAACAAAGAAAAATTACAATAGGAATTTGGTGGAGTAGATTTTTCTAGCTTCCTCGCTTCCCAAATCAATCTCCTCAATATCAAATTATCATTTTTTTCTTCTTCTGATTCATGTTCCTTTGTAGATTTTAAATGCATCACATTCAAATCAAACCCTATGTTCTCTATTTCTTTATTCCTTGCTATAACTTATTTTTTATTAACACCATTGATTTCTCTAAATAACACGTCATGACTACACACATGTTCTTAGTTTCTACACTGCATTTTTCAAAACATCTTGATAATTAATAACGATTAAATTATCAGAAATGTCATTTATATTAGTATTATATTGATTTTGAGTTTGTACATAAGCATCACATGAAAATACCTTAGGATGTTTAAGACATACTTTCTTACCAGTCCATACCTTGTGTGGAATATAGTCATCCAACACTAATTAGGGTGATTGTTTTTCTAGGTACCATGCAGTAACTACTACCTCTTCCTAAAATTCCATTCCTAATCTAGTAACATAGAGCATGCTCCTTGATGTTTCCATAAAAATCATGCTCATCATTTTTTGTAACGTGACGATTCTATTGAGGTGTGTACGTACTATTATTTTGACATACTATACCACATCACATAAGCTTCTTCAAATTCACTCCTATGGAATTTTCCACCATTATGTTTTTTCAAAACTTTCATTTTTTTCTCTATTTGATTTTCCATAACATCCTTAAAATGGTAAATTATCATAACATCCTTAAAATGGTAAAATAATTGATAGAACCAACATAGCTCCAAACACATCACTCTGTACATACTATAATATTTCATTTCCCCTCATAACACGAGAGGATAAGATTACTTGAATTTCCTTTTCATCTAAGAATTATTTTGAAATTAAAAATCATGAGAGAGATTAGGAATAGTGTTACCATGTTGTAGTAAAATGCCACTCTATATCATAAGCTCCAATCATTGATGCCATAACATATTATTCTCTCCAAAGGTTATAGGATTATTTCCTTCTTCATATCCACTCTAAAGAATAATGGATTTATTACACATGTCACTAATAGTGCTTTCTAGAATATGATATAAAGTTCCAAATTGAACTTCCCTCAGGAATACCATTGATTCTTGAACTGTACTAGAGGCTTCATTTTTTAATACTATTTTTACCCTTGCATCACTAATCCTCATTATAGAAGTCAATTTTTTGGCATATATTAGGATGCATAAAAATTAAGGAATATTCTAATTGTTCCATCCTTGTTCTTTAACATAGCTTTTCCTCGTCACATGATTTTGGCTATAGCTTTATCTATTAGGAAAGCATGACTAAAATAATACCTTTTATACACAAAATACCACTCTCCATATGGAGTCATCTGAAAATAAGCACTTGATTCATTCATTCATGGCTCATGATCTCTATGTGTGCTTGCACAAGACAAGTACATATCCCCTCTTTCATTTTAGATTTTTTTTTCTTATGTAGAAGGAACATCTTTAGATATCTTCCCTTTATCATCATTTTTATATATATTATGTTTCCTATAATTCCCTTCCTCTCCACATCTTTAACATACCTTTACAAAATTTTCTTGAGATTCTTGAGATTTATATTTAGATTTAAATTTAGATATCCCACTTGAGTCATTATTTCTATTTCTTTCATTAAATCATCATTTCACAAATAAGGCATCTACGTTCTGACTTTATATTTTATCCATATCATACTCTATGATAAAAACAATGACTATATTTTATCAAAACAACAAGAAGTTGCATTACTACCTATGGAAGCGACCAAATTATCCCATGATTTCGAGAGAGAACACAACAAAATAATACCCTTATCTTGATCCGAGATCTTAATATCAATAGATAATAGTTGAATTACCATAGCATTGAAGGAATTTAGATGCTTTATCACCAAAACTCTATACTTCATCTTCAATATATATTGCTTATTTTCGAGAAAAAAATAGTTCTTTGGGGACTTATACTGATGAAAAATCCCTAGCATGTTTCATACTCTCTTCACTATAGCTTCTTGTAAAAAAATTGGAAATATTGAATCTAAGAGACACAACTTTATTGTGCTACTATCCTTCTGATCTAGCTTTGTCCAATATTATAGGAACATCCCCATCAATATACCACACAGATCTGTAGTGATCAAATAATTTTTTTCCACCAAATGATCCTCCATTTTAACTTCAAAAGCACAAAATCCTACCCATCTAATTTTGTATCTCTATCTTTGAAATACTTTCTGTTTCCTCTCACCATGAGAATTGATTCCATATGTATCTCATTGCGACTAGGTCTACCATAGGGTTGAGCCAAAAATATTAAAAATCAATCCATCTCCTTGAAGCCAAAATGTTGTGATACCATTTATAGGTTTTAATTTCATATGGTTATTTTTTTGCAAAAAAAAAAAAATTAATAAAATAGAGAAGATGCAATGGGACAAAACAAACATTTGGCATATATATTTTACCCTAAAAATGAAATCTAAAAAATCCAAATAGACTTTTTAATATATTATATCTTCCCAATATTACAATAAAATATGGACTTCTGGTTGCATGCATAAATTGAAAATCCATTAAACATAGATTTTAGTACAATTGTAATTCCTTAATCAGAATTATAAAACCATGAGATGGAGCACCATACCCCACAAAACCACTGAAAGTGGGAATTGTGTAACAAAATTCATAAAACCATGGACATAAAAAACAACCTAAAAAGTGTTTTGGAAGCTTTGGCACTGCACCTCGATAGCGAGCTTCCGACCTGAAACCTTCCATGGTTGGACCTAGTGTATATGAATTGCATGTTAGATAGTCATCCAAAGAACATGACCACACCCAAACATATAAATCAATTAATATGGCTCCATGAATATCGAACATGATGGCTTGCTTCCAAAATTTAGACACGTTTCTTTATACCTTGTCGTGTTCATTGTTGAATGCATTAGTATATCATTAGCTACTCCTCTTCATCATATACGGTCTGGACCCACAATTTCAACCATTCCCTAATATTCCCCCACTTTACTACCATAAGCTTCGTTGCTAACCTTAAGGAAACTATATTTGTCTCCCACCATATTATAACATGTCTCGAGCTTTTCGACTCAAAAAAAAAAATTCTAACATTTTAATTTGACAGTGGTTTGAATACACCTCTAGTTATATTAATCAAATATTAATATTCTGAGCATTAAGTTAACGATTATATCTTTTTGTTTCAAGTTTTTCTTTAACTTTTAATGGAGTATTTAATGATGAAGGATGTTAAAAATCCTGGACTATAGTTATTAATGTACTTCTCTATCCATCCTTTATTAGCATTGGCTAAATTTCCATCTTAGTCAATACAAGAATTTTCCCTATGTTATGTTTTTAACTGAATCTTATGTGCACTGTGCCTTTAAAGGGACACCTTCTCTGAATATTGTTTTGGCATTCTTTTCCTTTCACACATTCTTGCCATTTCATTGTATCTACAATGACCTGTTGGCACTTCTACAAAATACATATAACTAGTTCATCTTGGTCAATAATGTATTTAAATTTTCTTTTGGGTCATGGAATTTACCGTCTCTTCACTTAGGTCTTAAGGTTCACTTAGTTTTGGAATATTGTTTCTTTGGCAAGACTCATATGCCTATCACTCCATCTTTCAAGACTTCAAATATTGGTCTGGGAAAGGGTTTAATACTACAGTTCTATGTCTTCTCACCTAGGCATCGTAAACAATTGTGACCATGGTAACCACGAGTGTTATTCTAATTCAACCATCCTTTTACAATACTATTGCGTCTCTTTAATTAGACTGACACTGACCTTTCTTTCATGGTCGAGTTTTCATAATTTAAAAGGCTCCGTATATCTTGTGCCCTTGAGACCCCAGGTCTCGGGCCCAAATGATGTTAACAAATACAGAATCTGGGTTTTCCATTCCTCAAATATAAATCTTCACTTATTAAAACTTATAGTTGTTACATTGCTTCATTTTGGTGTTACTTATTATCTCTCAACATTACGTCTGTTTCACTCATATGTCTCATTGCATTTTGTGACTTCGCACACTCACCATGATAGATCAGGAGCAACGAGCTGAGAGCATGTTAAAGGGAAGTTTCCGTGTCATGAAAAATATAGTTTCCAGTTTGTTAATTCAAGTAGTTTCCCTCTCATGAAAAATATGGTTTCCGGTTTGCTAACTCACGTGGTTTTTCATTTTGGTATACCTCTGGATAAACTCTATGTTTCTTAGTTTAGTTATTCTGTCAGCATCATTGCATTTTCACTGTACATGTTAGTTTTGTAGTATGTTTATTTTAGTAATTTATCTCAGTTTTTGTTACATAATATGGTATCACATGCACATTTTTTATGGATATCATACATATGTTGGGAGAACACCACATTTTGATCATTTTTTTGACATATGACAAATATCATATTTTTTTTTTTTGAAGATATGGGTGTATAATTTGTTCCTATTTCATGGATATGCATGCATGAGGCTGAGAAGTACAAGGAGATATAATGATGATGGGAGGCACAAGGAAAAAAAAATTATCCTATGTTCCGCATTATCATTACAATTTGATGCATGCATCACATGATTTATATTCTAGCGCATGGATATTCATGTGCTTGTTTGGCATGCTTTATATCAATATGTTTGACATCCCCATGCTTCTATTTCATATATATATATATTATATATATATATATATATATATATATATATATATATATATATATATATATATCGATTATGATTTCTCTGATATTATATTTTTGTTAATAAATAAATATTAAAGGAAGCTAAATGAAAAATAGAACATATCAAGGACTAGGAGGGACTGCCTGCCAAAACATAAATAAAACAATGAAAGCTAAATTTTATTTTATTTTCCTTTTCATAAAACTTGTTCTCGCTCTCAGTCAAAACATGATTAGAAATAAAGTACAAAAAATTGTACAAGAAATTGAATTTCCCAACTGTAGTGATTGTCCTTAAAAGGGAATGATGTGTATGAAGGTAAGAGAGAACATATTGAGGAGAGGTATGAACTGGTTTTTTTCAGCTATTATTTTTATTTTATTTTATTTTTTGTGACTTAAAAAAGTTGATTTAATGGTGGTAGCATAATTTTTGCATGGGGAGACAAAATTGAAAGTAACTCCACTCAATCATTTTGAGTAAATTTTCAAGTATCCTACATTTTTTTGAATCATTTCTTGATAAAAGCTCTACCTTATTTTGACGAGTGCTAATACCCATCACTTTTGTAGAGAATGATTTTGTCCAAAATTATATCATACGACTTGAGGGTGTTTTGAAATTGTCATATCATTTTTTGTTTTTTTAGAATATTTGATTATGATTTGAATTGCATTCATATGTTCCAGAATTAAGTCTAACCAAGTGTTTTATGGGAAACTCACTAGCTAGCTGATTTGTAATCACATATTATTGTATATTGAATCAACCTTTGTTTTTTCACTTCATATTTTGTGCATATTCATCTCATAATTTACATATTTTTAACAATATTTTGTTCTCTTATTCCTTTTAAATTAATACTCACCTTAAGTTGCACAGAGTTTTAAAGTCATAAGACTTTAAATGGCTAACTAGTTTTCTCCTAATTAAGTCTCATTTTTATTTTTATTTCTTATATTATTGCATACAATGTTTATTCGTACAATATTTTGTAACCTTTTAATGCATTTTTGTATACAACTATTTTTGTTTTAATTATTATTTTATTTATTCTTATAAATAACGTTGTTCATATTGTAAATGCTTGTAAATTCTCCCGAAACCATCACTATTCACTACGGAACTAAGAAATGGTAAATTTATCCCGTTATCTCACCTGCCATATGAGATTTGAGGGGATGGTTAAGAGAAGTAGAAGCACTTCCATCCAACCAATATTGCTTTGGCAACCATTCTGGAGAACAAACATTAAAATTCCTTGGTTTCTGATTAAAACATTATTTTTCAAATGACCATCCATTCTTATCATTAACATGACCTTTGATCTTGCTTGATAACTAAAGAGACATTGCTTATTCTCTATTCAAATTTATTTTGACAACTCAAATAACATTGAAGAATTTCAGCAAAATTAGACTATCATAGCCCAATATATCAAATTCCAAGAACAAAGAGATGCCTTGGAAAGGAAACTCCACTAACATGAATGTGAGTGCGGTGCTCATATATAGCTATCTTATCACCAGTGATTCCCAATCTAATATTTTCTTCTTTCAGTAGCCATACACTTCCTATATAGTATAATCATAGATAAATCGAGTTATAATTCAATTAATGTTGTATCTATGGTTGATTGTCCCATTTTTTAAGGTAGTTCGTGGGAACATTCCTCTGATCATATTGAATGCTTTTTTTCTTTTTTATTAATCTATTGGGGTTTATGATGTACTGACCTCTTCCAATTTATTTCCCAATTCTTATCAAGGAAAATCCAAAGATTGGTATAAGCATGTATCACCAAATCCAAGTTTTGTAGGAGAGAATAATTTTATAAAATTTACTATTAAATTTCCTCCTCCACTCAAAGTGAATCACTTTGAGCTTATTCTTGAGGACCTACAATGTGATTTTTCAGTGGCCCCTATGAGAAAATTGCTTCTGAATTGTTCTTAAAATCTACGCTTCAATATCGAATGAATTGTCACCTATTCTTTATGACAGAAAAGGATAATCATATAGCTCACGATTCTTAATCTTCAAAGATTTGTAAGGAATAATTATCTTATCAATATTTTCATATTGTCTTTGATCATGAAGCTTTGTTAGATGTCTTCCCTTTTAATGATACTATTTTTGAAGCACATACTTCAGAATATCATGCTTTATTTCTTGAAGATAAATGCTTTGAAAAGGTTAGTCTTGTTTTACATCACATTACTTCAAAAATTCCTATATTTGATTATCAATATGGACAGAGCGAAATAGAGGACTTAGGTTATGATCTCATTTCATGTGATTTTTGTTTTGAGAAGATGGTAGAATACCTTTCAACTAGCTCATCCCAACCAAAAAATATTTGTTTCTCTAATTATGATTAAGAAGGTCGAGTCAAGGATACCTATTTTGTTATAGAATGTAATTCTCATGGCCTAGTTCCTTTCTTTATATAATCTCTTGATAATCAGTCATTAAACTTATCATTTTTTGAATTATGATAACTACTTGATTAATGAACATGAAGGTAAAAAAGGGGATTATTTAACGCCAATTTATCACAAAATCTCACATGATGAGAATGAATTTTTTATTCAAGAGGAAAGAAGACAAGAATGTAACTCAGACTTAAGCAAAAAATTCATATTACATAATGCAATGTGAGATACAATTTTTAATTATTATTTGGAAATGGATGTAGTCATATATCCCGATTTCATACCCCTCCTCTCTCATACTGAATACACTTATAAGGATATTGATAAAGCCTTATGTTATACTCATAACATAAATAATATAGGAGTTACTTATGACAACAAAAATCATTCTACTTTAAATAATTCCTATTTATATCAATATAAATCTTAACTCCTAAGGCATTCAAATGATAGCATTGGATTCCATAATGATCACACTGAATGGCATTTTTTACAAGATGATGATAATTCCTTTTGTATTTTGGTCGGTTTCACTTCTACATTATATGCATTTATTTGCTTTAATATCTATCTTTATATTTTGAAAGTCCCAAAAAATACCAGGCATCACAAAGATATATTCATTTATCCACGTTTTCATCCTCATTGAACTCAAATACATTTCATTTACTTTTTGTTTCTAAATATATTTTATTTTGCTCTTCTACATTAATGTTGGTACTTTCTTTTATTGCTTCAGTTTCATGATTTTAGCGTTGGCCTTTTATTTTCAATTTATTTCGTTACTTCTATTTGTTTCTATAATTGCATTGCCTCTAGTTTTTTTTTTTTGGTTGTTAGTTGAAAGTATTACTTTCATTTATTTGTTTTTATTTACATTGTTGAATTTTATTTTTATGATCAAAAGGATGATATACAATTTATCCGAGTACAACAAGAAATATTTATAAGAAGATTGCTAATATAATTATTTTAAGTGTCTTTTCTCTAAAAAAAAAAAACATCTTGTGTTAACATTCTTAACTCTTTTTGTTACGTGCACAAAGATAGGTGTTGGGTTCTTTATTTTTGGGCAGCTTAGACCACTTTTGGCTGGAAAAGATTTATGAGAGTGATATGTTGAATCATGAAAGAAAATGGTAAAATATGTTGGGAGTCGAGAATAGAAAAGAGAAAGTGGCAAGAAAATATCAAAAAGGAGTTATCTTGCGACTTAGTAAAGTTGAGAAAGAAGGATGAAACTCCTAGTTTTGAAAATGACAAGAATATATGAACCAAAGCACCTAGATTCTATAAAAGGGGTCAACATGGAGCAAATAAAGTGAGCATGATCAAAACAATGAAGAAAATATACAAAAGCCTCAAAGATGGAGCTCAGAGAGAGAGAGAGAGAAATTAGGAAAACATGCTATTGGAATGAGAACTTATCCTGCATTGTAATTCAATCATGTTCTATTTTACCTTTTTATGTAATGCTAAATAGACCATGCATATTCTTCACAGATCTAGTTTGTAATGGCCATTTGGTGAATATAATATATATAAGGAGTGTTGTAGAGAATAACTCTCTCTTTATGTATGTAATTATTATGCTTTATATTCTCTCTTTAAAATTTAGGTTGTGATATTTGAATGAATTGTACATGATATTTACTCTTTTGAATGCTTAGTCTTGAATATATGGAGATTTGTAAATAACTATGCAAGCACTATGTGATCTTTTAAATAATGAATAAATCACGCACTTGTCAATCCTTACCACTATATATCAATCCCCATTATCTTTAGAAGTCTTGGAACATCTCGGTTGAGAATTTCTTCCTTTGTGAAGGAATGAAAATGCAAACGATGTGCTAGAGTATAGCATAATTCTTTGTTGGCAACCAATGGAGGGACCCTAGGTCTATTTGCTAAAATTATTCACCAAAAATGGCTCTATTGTCGAGACCTACATATTTTGATGGGATCTAGACCATGGTGTTGAGGATTCTCAAAGGTGATATTTCAGAGTGGTGATATGAGAATCTTGATTCATTATTCCTACAATAAACTCGGTTACTAGAGAATAACTTGGAGTTGGTGAAGAGGAAATCTTATATGTAGAACCTGTAGGCAATCAGTATGACATTTTCTAGTGCAATTTTCCTAAGGAATTACATAACTAGTTGTGAAGACTACAGATCAAGATGGAAATTGTGAATCTCTTCTGAATTTGTAGAACTTGGACGACCACTCATCTAGACACTTTGTGCTGGCTCGATATTATTGGAGTGACCAAAGTTATGGAATTTTTCGTTCAATTAACTCTAGAAGTTTATATTATTCAATTTTCTACGGAGGATCATCAATCCTTCTCTAAAGTAGAGGTAGTATTTATGTATGGATTGTGGGGTAGGTTGTTGAGAGAGATCCCTTTGTGGATCAAGATCCTCATGGTAGAAGAAAAAATACTTCCATTTTAGGAGAATAATATGGAAGCTTAATACCCTAGGCACAAGGGGTAGGCTTTATGAATGAAATGTTGCTCAATTGCAGAATATGAGATATGGGAGAAATGTTGCTCAGCTACAGAATATGAGTGTATGTTGTGATGGGTGTAGATGAGTTATGGATAGCTTAATATTTTGGGGCATTGAGAAGGACAATGATAACTGATGAGTGGCACAAAAGAAAGTTGTGAGAGATCAGAAATAGGATAATATAGTTATAGAGGATTAGTGAAGTATTGAATAGTCTAAGGTTGTGAGCAGGAGGAATGACTAGGCTAGTGTTATGGAATAGTGAATTAGGACAAGTGTCTCATTCAATGGAATAGGAGTAACTATAGTTGATGTGACATGAGACCATAATAGAGGAAGTCAAACCCACCAGGAGTCAGGAGCATTCGAGACACCCAAAACCCCCACACAACTAGTTGATATGATCAATCAGAATACTCCTAGATATGATGAAATGAACTTTGTGATGTGGAAATTATTCTTTGAAGAATATTTTATCCCCAAGTGAAGTGGTTAAAAAATTAGTAATGTATCTAAATCTCTCCCTATGCTCCCCCTAGTTCTCTATCTGAAGGCTAATAATTTTCTTTCTAGATTACTTAAAACTTTGAGATCCCAGTAAGCCTATAGTAATTACACAGCTTGTGATTCTAGTGGAGTTGGTATTTTTGGTAGTAGTGTTTAGAAAAATTCTATAGTTTATTAACAACCTGGTTTGCAAGGTTTTATGTTAGTTCCACCCAATCAAATAATTATGTGCGGGAATGTAACAAGCTCATTCAATCAATACCTAGACCTTTTGGGATGAGGAAATGAAGACATTGAGTAGCACTAGAATTTGTGCGAAGCCATCTAGAGCACCAAATAAACCCTCGATGCTACTAACATCATTGAATTTCAGACAAGTTTGAGGGATACCAAATGTTATGTAAGACGTTCACAAAGAAAAAAGATAGACCATCATTGAATTTCATACCTTGGAAGGTAAAAATTTCTGAGATACAACATTTTCAATATAAAGCTCCAAAAAGAAAGAAGAAAAAGGTGTGCATTTTTTAACATTTGGATAAGTTTTGTTTGAAAAAACACTAACGTAATTCAAAGGGCGTAGTAAAGACTATATATCATTATTTGGTTCCAATATACCTTGAAAAAAAATATAAATACTCCCATTAAGAAACCAATAAGCTCTACTATGACACATGAGGAAGAGGAAGAAATGCAACATGATATATCAAAATTATGCAATCATGTGCAAGAAAATTCTCTCTAGAAAAGAGTAACCAAAAATGAAATGAAAATTAAAATGGATGGTTTGAGGAATGATATATAAACAAATATGGAAGGTTTGAAGGATGGACTAAAAGCATACATGGAAGCTAATATGGATGGTTTGAAGAATGGCTTAAAACAAAAAATGGAAGCTAATATGGATGTTTTGAAGGAAGGTTTGACAAATTTGCGACAAGAAATACATCCTAATGACGAAAAGGTATTCCATGAAACTGATGATGAAAATAAAAGGAACGCTAATCATTATTTTAGAGACTCTAACATTGGAATGAAGATGAACCACATTCTGAACATTGATATGAGAAAGTTTGATGGAAAGGGTTTGGTAACATGGATGCTATAGATGGAGCAATATTTTGATCTAAATGATGTGAAACACACACAAAGCGTATGCATTTCATCTTTATATTTAGAACCCAATCAGTTTATATGTTATCGATGGATTTTTTCTCGTAAACTATATTTCTCTCCAACCATATTATAACATGTCTCGAGGTTTTCGAATAAAAAAAAATTCTTCTAGAAATTTATTTTGACATTGGTTTGAATACACCTCTAGTTATATTAACCTAGTATTAATATTGTGAGCATTATGTTAAGATTATATCTTAATATTTCAATTTTTTCTTTCACTTTCAATGGAGCATTTAGTGATGAAGGATGTCAAAAATCCTTGACTATGGAGTAGTTTAGCATTGAGATTTTGTGTACATTATTTTTTGTAGCGAGTTCTTAATATACTTCTCTCTCTATCATTTATTAGTATTATCTACATTTCCATCTTAGTCCATACAAGAATTCTCTTCTCTATCCATGTAACCCTAGATTTATAGTTTTCCTTAAGCTATTTCTCATTCTAATGTTCCTATCTTTTTTTGGCTATCAACTTATTCCAAAGCCTCACAATAATAGTCCTTCATTCTTCTAGTATCCATCAATATTAGCCATACAACTTGTACATAATATGCTTTTGAACATGAACTATTATACCAATAAGATTTGTAATAGATGAATTAGTCCCATCAACAACAAAAATGTTAACTTTTTTTTGTTTTTAGGTCTTCTTGATTTTCAACATTAATAGAATTCTTAGTTTTGTAGTTATTACAAGCTATAACTATATGTAATAAAATATTCTAAGAAAATAAAATATAGATATATTGATATAACATATATTTTACCCTTGAAACCCATTTGTGAAACCAATGCGAAATGGAAATTTTTTAGATTTTTTTATGTTCATGGATTATTATGAAACTATATGTTGACACTACATTTAATAAATTTGCAATCCATTTCAATTTTCCCTAATTAATTTTCTCTCCTTAAGAGATGAAGTTTAATCTCAAACAAAACAAAAATTTTTTGGGAAGATGGTGGTTAGATCCCTACCTAAATGGGTGTTATAAGGTAAAATAGCCTAGCAACTTGATGAAACTCTATTATGATTTTCCATGTAATACATCTCTAGCATATATCGAAACATTATTATTGATGCACATTGATAATGACAATGTTTTTCATACTTGGGCCTTCATATAAAGAAAATTTTTAATATAAGTGATATGAATGGATCCACTCGTATTGATACAGTAACATCTCAATAAATCCACAGACAACGAGTGTGAACTTGTCATAGTTAATGTAGAGATAATTCTCGACCTGTTGTGTTGAGGTGTAGAGTCTTGACACAACACAATAAAACATTTGAATGTATTAACTTGCCAACATGGAAATATGCACAATCCTTCACATCTTTCCACAACTAGATTAACTTTTGATCTGGCCATTGAACAATGAATATCCTACTCTTCTTTATGACCTTTAAAAATGTGAACTTAATGTGGAGGATGGCTCCAAATTCCAGTCCACTACTCCACCAAGTTTCGAAAACCTCTCAATTCGGTTTAGTTGAGTTAGCTTCTGGTATTTTGCTGGAACACTTGGAATGGTTGAATGGAAATAGAAGCCAAAAGCCTAGTCCTCAAAAGTTTCACAACTGAAATCTTTGTGAGATAAAAATAGATAGGAACTAGTTACGCATTTCTCTCAAACAAATCCCAGATTTAAGGAAATGTTTTAGATTTTAATTTGCATTGAAATGTATGAAGTGGCCCCCTTTCTTCCCACATTCCCTGTCCAATGTCTCTAACTGATCCTTATGTGCACTGTGCCTTTAAAGAGACACCTTCTCCGAATATTGTTTTGGCATTCTATTCCTTTCACACATTCTTGCCATTTCACTGTATTTACAATGACCTGTTGGCACTTCTACAAAATACATATAACTAAGTCATCTTGGTCAATAGTTTGCAGTGTATTTAAATTTTGCGTTGGGCCATGGAATTGACCTTCTCTTCACTTAGGTTTTAAGGTTCACTTAGTTTTGGAATATTGTTTCTTTGGCGGGAGTCATATGCCTATCATTCCATCTTTCAAGACTTCAAATATTACTCTGGGAAAGGGTTTAATACTACAGTTCTATGTCTTCTCACCTAGACATCGTAAACAATCGTGACCATGGTAACCACGAGTTTTATTCGAATTCAGCCGTCGTTTTACAATACTATTGCGTCTCTTTAATTAGACTAACACTGCCCTTTTCTTTCATGGTCAAGTTTTCATAATTTAAAAGGCTCCGTATTTCTTGTGCCCACCCTAGGTATGAGGCCCAAATGATGTTAACAAATACGGAATCTGGTTTTTCCATATCACTCATTAAAACTTATAGTTGTTACATTGCTTCATTTTGGTGTTACTTATTATCTCTTACCATTACGATTGTTGCAATCATATGTCTCATTGCATTTTGTGACTTCTCACACTCACTATGATAGATCAGGCGCAATAAGCTGAGAGCATGGTTAAAGGGAAGTTTCCGTCTCATGACAAATATGATTTCTAGTTTGCTAATTCAAGTAGTTTCCTTCTCATGAAGAATATGGTTTCCAGTTTGCTAACTCACGTGGTTTTTCATTTTGGTATACCTCTGGATAAACTCTTTGTTTTCTAGTTTAGTTATTCTGTCAGCATCATTGCATTTTCATTGTACATTTCAGTTTTGTAGTATGTTTATTTTAGCACTTTATCTCAGTTTTTGTTACATAATATGGTACCACATGCACATTTTTTTTTGGATATCATACATATGTTGGGAGAACACCACATTTTGATCATTTTTTTTTGACATATGACAAATATTTTTTTTTTAAACATATGGGTGCATTATTTGTGCATATATTTCATGGATATGCATGCATGATGCTGGGAAGTAAAAGGAGATTTAATGATGATGGGAGGATCTTATGTTCTGCATTATCATTACAATTTGATGCATGCATCACATGATTTATACTCTGGTGCATGGATATTCATGTCCTTACATAGTGGATAACATTTGGCATGCTTTATATCAATATGTTTGACATCCCCATGATTCTACTTACATATGACAAATATTCTTTTGAAGATATGAGTGCATAATTTGTCCCTATATTTCATGGATATGCATGCATGATGCTGAGAAGTACAAGGGGATTTAATGATTACATGATGATGGGAGGCACAAGGAAAAAAAATCTTATGTTCTACATTATCACTACAATTTGATGCATGCATCACATGATCTATATTCTGTTGCATGGATATTCATGTGCTTACATAGTGGATAACATTTGGCATGCTTTATATCAATATGTTTGACATTCCCATGCTTCTACTTCAATATTTCTTCGGTATATATATATATATATATATATATATATATATATATATATATATATATATATATTATGATTGTTTTGATATTATTCTTTTGTTGATAAATAAATATTATTGATATTTTCTTTTTTAGAAAACTCATTTGTTCTTTCTAGTCAAAACATGATTAGAAATAAAGTACAAAAAATTGTACAAGAAATTGAACTTCCCAAGTGCATTGATGGTCCTTAAAAGGGATGGATGTGTATTGAAGGTAGGAGAGAGACTACATTGAGGACATGTATCAACTAGTTTTTTTTCAGCCATTATTTCTTTTGATTTTATTTTTTTTCACTCAAAGAAGTTGATCTAATGGTTGATCTAATGGTGGCAGCATAATTTTTTCATAGGGGGAGACAAAATTGAAAGAAAATCCACTCAACCTTTTTGAGTAATTTTTCAAGTATCCTAAATTTTCTTCAACTAATTTCTCGATAAAAGCTTTACGCTATTTTGACAAGTGCTAATGCCCATCACTTTTGTAGAGAAAGAGGTTGCCCAAAATTATATGATACTACTTGGAGGGCATTTCGAAGTTGTCATATCATTTGTTGTTTTCCTAGAATATTTGATTATGATTTGAATTACATTCATATATTCTAGAATTAATTCTAACCAAGTGTTTTCCCAAAAACCCACTCGTTAAATGATTTGTAATCACACATTATTGTATATAGAATCAACCTTTGTTTTTTCACTTCATATTTTGTGCATATTCATCTCACATTTTACATATTTTTAACAATATTTTGTTCTCTTATTCCTTTTAAATTAGTACTCACCTTAGGCTCCAAAGAGTATTAAACTCATAAGGCTTTTAATTGCTAACTAGTTTGCTCCTAATTAAGTCTCATTTTTATTTTAATTGCTTATATTATTGTATACAATGTTTATTCGTACAATATTTTGTAACATTTTAATGCATTGTTGTACACATTTATTTCTATTTTAATTATTGTTTTATTTATTGTTGTAAATAACTTTTTCCGTATTATAAATGCTTGTAAATTCTCCCAAAATAGTAACTATTTACTAGTGAACTAAGCAATGGTAAATCTATCCCATTATCTGACCTGTCATGTGAGATTCGAGGGCATGGTTGAGAGAAGTATAATTACATCCATCCAACCGATATTCATCTGGAAACCTTTCTCCAGAACAAACATTAAAATTCCTAGGTTTATGATTAAAACATTAATTTTCAAATGATCATCCAATCTTCTCATTAGCATCACACTAGATCTCGCTTGATAACCAAAGAGATATTTATTATTCTCTATTCAAATTTATTTTGATAACTCAAATACCATTGAAGCATTTCATAAAAATTGGGCTATCATAGCCCAATATATCAAATTCCAAGAACAAAGACATGTCTTGGAAAGGGAACTCCACTAACATGAATGTGAGTGTAGTGCTCATATATAGCTATCTTATCACCAGTGATTCCCAATCTAATATTTTCTTCTTTCAGTAGCCATACACTTCCTATATAGTATAATCATAGATAAATCTAGTTCTAATTCAATTAATGTTGTATCTATGGTTGATTGTCCCATTTTTTAAGATAGTTCATGGGAATATTCCTCTGATCACATTGAAGGCTTATTTCTTTTTTATTAATCTAATGGGGTTTATGATGTACTCACCTCTTCCTATTTATTTCCCCATTCATATGAAGGCAAATCCAAAGATTGGTATAAGCGTGTATCACCAAATCCAAGCTTTGTAGGAGAAAATATCTTTATAAAATTTACTATTAAATTTCCTCCTCCACTCAATCACTTGGAGCTTATTCCTGAGGACCTACAATGTGATTTTTCAGTGGCCCCTATGAGAAAATTGCTTGTGAATTATTATTAAAATCTATGCTTGAATATCAAATAAATCCTCAACTATTCTTGACCACTGAAAAGGATAATCATATAGTTCACAATTCTTAATATTCAAATGTTTGTAAGGAGTAATTAGGTTATCAATATTTCCATATTTTATTTTATCATGAAGCTTTGTTGGATGTCTTCCCTTTTAATGATACTATTCTTGAAGCACATACTTCACAATATCATCTTTTATTTCTTGAAGATAAATGATTTGAAAAGGGTAGTCTTGTTTCAAATCACAATACTCCCAAAATTCTTGTTTCCGATGATCAATATGGATAGAGCTAAATAGAGGACATAGGGAATGATGTCATTTCATGTGATTTTTGTTTTGAGAAAATAGAAGAATACCTTTCAACTAGCTCATCCCAAACTAAAAATACTTTTTTCTCTAATTTTCATTAAGAAGATCGAGTCATGGATACATATTTTGTTAAAGAATGTAATTCTCATGCTCTAGTTCCTTTCTCTATAGAATCTCTTCATAATAAGTCATTAAACTTATCCTTTTTCAGATTACGATAACTACTCAATCAATGAACATGAATGTTAAAAAAGGGGATTCTGTAACACCAATTTATCATGAGATCTCGGATGAAGAACATGAAATTTTTATTGAAGAGGAGAAGAGAGAAGAATGTACCTCATACTTAAGAGACAAATTCATATCACATAATGTAATGTGAGATATAATTTTTAATTCTTATTTGCAAATGGATATAGTCATAGATCTGGATTCCACACCCCTCCTCTCCAATACTGAATACACTTATAAGGATATTGATAAAGCCTTATCTGCTACTCATAACATAAATATTATAGGATTTACTTATGACTATAAACATCATTCTACTTTAAATCATTCCTACTTATATCAATCTAAATCTTAACTCATAAGGCACTCAAATGATAGCATTGGATCCCATAATGATCAGACTCAATTGCATATTTTACGAGATGATGATAATTTCTTTTGTATTTTGGTTGGTTTCCCTTCTACATTATATGGATTTATTTTCTTTAATATTTATCCATATATTTTGAAAGTCCCAAAAAATGCAAGGCATCATAAAGATATATTCATTTATTCTATATTTCATCCTCATTGAACTCAAATACATTTCATTTTTTTTTCTAAATATGTTTTATTTTCCTATTCTACATTAATGTTGTCCTTTTCTTTTATTGCTTCTGTTTCATGATTTTAGTGTTAGCCTTTTATTTTCAATTTATTTCATTATTTCTATTTGTTGTTTAGTTCAAAATATTATTTTCACTTATTTGTTTTTATTTACATTGTTGAATTTTATTTTTAAGTTTGTTGCATGATAAAAGGGTTGATATACAATTTATCTGAGTACAATAAGAAAATTTATAAGATAGCTAGAACCTCTTGTTAATATAATTATTTTAAGTATCTTTTCTCTAAAAACATTCTACACTAACATACTTAACACTTTTTGTTACATGCACAAAGATAGGTTTTGGGTCCTTTATTTTTGGGTAGCTTAGACCAATTTTCACTGGAAAAGACTTGTGGAAGTGATATGTGGAAGAAGGAAAGAAAATGGTAAAACATGTTGGGAGTCGAGAATATAAAAGATAAAGTTGCAAGAAAAGATCAAAAGTGGTTATCTTGTGATTTACTAAAGTTGAGAAAGAAGGATCAAACCACTAGTTTTGAAAATATGAGGAAGATATGAATCAAACCACCTAGATTCTATCAAAGGGATCAACATGGACCAAATAAAGTGAGCATCATCAAAACAATGAAGAAGATCTATAAAATCCTCAAAGAAGGAGTTGAGAGAGAGAGAGAAACTAGGAAAACATGCTATTGGAATGAGAACTTATCCTCCATTGTAATTCGGTCATGTTCTATTTTATATTTTTATGTAATGCTAAATATACCATGCATATTCTTTATAGATATAGTTTGTAATGGCCATTTGGTGAATATAATATATATAACGATTGTTGTAGGGAATAACTATGTCTTTCTATATGTAATTATTATGGTTTATATTCTTTCTATAAAATTTAGGTTGTGATATTCCAAATAATTGTATCAAATTTACTCTTTGAATGCTTAGTCTTGAATATATGGATATTTGTAAATAAATATTCAAACACTATGTAATCTTTTAAATAATGAATAAATAATGCATTATTCAATCCTTACGACTATAGATCAATCTTCATTGTCTTAAGAAGTCTTGGAACACCTTGGGTGAGAATTTATTCCTTTGTGAAGGAATGAAAATGCAAATGACGTGCTAAACTATAGAATAATTATTTGTTGTGAACCAGTGGTGGGACCTTAGGTCTATTTGCTAAAATTATTGACCAAAAATGACTATGTTTCCAATACCAATATATTTTGATGGGATCTAGACAATGATGTTGAGGATTCTCAAAGGTGATATTTCAGAGTGGTGGTATAAGAATATTGATTCATTATTCCTATAGTAAGCTCAGTTAATAGAGAAGAACTAGGAGTCGGTTAGGGAGAAAATCTTATATGCAGAACCTCTAGGCAATCTCTCGTGCAATTTTCTTAAGGAATTACATAACCTATTGTGAAGACTATAGATCAAGATGGAAATTGTGAATTTCCTATTAATTTTTAGAACTTGTGTTGGCATTATGATACAGGTGTTGTCCTTGATGGCAACTCACTCAGATGACAGATCTCAGTACTACAGGTTAACAGCACAGAGTTACAGATGAAACTACACAAAATGAAGAAAGAGAGGTATACGCAGGTTCACCATTGACCAAGCCATGTATACACACAGGTTCACTGTATACAAGTCGCATACGTACACACGCACTTTCACAAAAGGAAAAGAACGTGTACCTTGGAAAACTAAGTGTTTGGTCTGAAGTATTTGCTCCATGGTAATTTGATCCATGGTATTGGTCCAAGGTATCAGGTCCGAGGTATTGACCCTGGGTATTTGCTCCAAGGTTTTGGTCCTAAGTAGTTTTGGTCCATGGTATTGAGAAAGGCCTACAAAATATAAAAGGAGGAGAAGATCATTAGGTGAAGGTGTGCAAGTACCGAATATCTGATGAAGTGTGAGATCTAGTATGCAGGTTATTGGGTTATGGTGCATTGTTGGATCCAAACCAAGGATGAACCTTAGTTGATGATGAGAGATCAGATCTAAAGATGGATCAGGAACTTAAGGCGTAAAATGAACTATCATTATGTGTTTCTGCTCATGTGTATCCTAGATCTGAATACTAACACATATATTTTTACGTAAATGATATGATATGGGTATAACTAAAGTTTGGAATAGTTACAGAACTCTGAATTTATATTTGCAGATGTATACGCTGGTTGGCTTTGAGAAAAGTGTGTGTACACATAGGTTTGACACATGAAAGTAGTTTATACCTTATAAAATATATTTTAGTTGTTTCTCTTTACTGTTGCAGAGTTCTGGGTTCTGATTTGGGTTCTGGTTACTATATCGTGGTGACAGTATTCTGAATGATCAAATTGATGGGTGGTCTAAGTGAATGATTGATTTGGCTATGGTAGGTTCAAAAGGTGATTGGTTGATACAGATATATTTGATGATTCAATGATGTTGTTGATGGATCCAATCTAAAAATTTATGAATCGTGGTCCCTGGAAGAAAAGAGAAGGTCGTAGCCTTCTGTAGGTCGGCACCTACGTACTAAGCAAACATATTGGCTAGTACAAGAGCTAAGCGGTTGTAGCTCCCTTCTAATATAAGCTGGAGAATGAGAGAAGATTGTAGCCTTCTATAGGTAGAAGCCTGCATACTGGTATAAGACTGCACCAGTACAAAATTGTAAACATAATTTTCTTATTATTAAAAGAAGATGGAGATGACAGCAGCAGGTGGTTATCACCCACATTGGGTTTCCACCTTATATCTTTGTGTTCATGTGTGCTGCTTATGTGTGATGCTTTATTCTGCTTTTACTGCACTATCTAATGAATTCCTGATATTCTGATTAAATTTCAATACATGATAATTTGGGTAAATCAAAAGATATCTGCATATACGTTGGTTTCATTAAGCACAATTGCGTATACAAACTAGTTCACTGAGGTAAAGTAGCATATACAAATCAGTTTTGAAAATTAAATTATTGATATGATAATACTGATTCACCCGCCCCTCTTAGTATTATTTCCAACAATTGGTATCAGAGCAGGTCCTTCAGAAGAAGCTTCATTGCTTAAAGGAAGATCCATCATCATGAGTAATCAAAAAAGTGGGGGATCCATCAAACCGCCAATATTTGATGGGAGAAGCTTTGTTTATTGGAAGCTAAGAACCACAACCTATCTGCAATCTCTTGGAACAGATGTCTGGGAAATTGTGGAAGGAGGATATACATTTCCATCAGCAATTCCTACAAATATGCAAGGTAAAAAGCAATATGAAACCAATGCGAGGGTTGTTAATACATTACTGCGAAGTTTTTCACAATCAGAGTTTTTCAAAGTTATGTAGCTCAAATCAGCCAAAGAAATATGGGACAAAATCATTCCAAGCTATGAAGAAGACTCTCAGGTAAAACATGCTAAACTACAAACTCTTAGAATTCAATATGAAACTCTCAAGATGGACAATGATGAAAGTATAGCTAGTTACTTCTTACGTATAGATGAGGTTGTTAATTGCATGAAGAATTTGGGTGAAGAAATAAAGTTACCTTAGTTGAAAAGGTTTTAAGATCCTTATTTGCTAAATTTGAATCAAAGGTATCTACCATAAAAGAAAAGTTGGATCTACAGACTATTACCATGACACAGCTTCACAGAATCTTAACTGCCTTTGAGATGAGAAAAGGAGGTCCATCAGATATGAGAGAAGCTACATTTAAAGCTTCAACAAAAGGAAAAGGAGAACTCAATGAATCAGGACATATTTAAGAAGAAGAAGAGGAAGTAAACTTTGTCAAGAAGCTTCAACGAGTTTCCAGAATATTCAGAGGTAAACTACCTTTCAAATGTTTTGCATGTGGTAGAGTTAGTCATTATGCTACCAAATGTCCTCATAAAGATAAATATGATAAAGGGAAGGAATCTTCAAAATGGAATAGAAAACAAAGTGTAAGTAAAAAGAGTTACTATACTCATGAAGATAGCAATGGTTTATCAAATAGTGATGAAGATGAAATTAGTAATGACTATAGACTTCTAATGGCTTATGAAGATGATTATTTTTTGGATGCTTTAGATGAAGATGACTTTATGAAGAAATCTCTAAACTCAAAATTTGTTTAGAAGAAAAGAATATGATTATAGATACCTTGACATACCAACTTGCTGAAAGAGAAAAACACAATGGAAAACTAGAATGTGAAATTGTGGACCTAAGAAAGGTTCTTGAGAAAACAAAAGCTCTCAATCTTAGATTTGCTAAAGGATCAGCAACCTTAAATGAAATTATCAAAGTGAAGCATTCTCCTTTGATAAAGATAGGTCTTAGATATACTGAAGGAGCATCTCAAGAAGCTGTTAACCTCCAGTAAAAGCTATCTTGATGCAGCAAAAAACAGTGAACAGTTTGACAATCATCAGCAAAAGCATAAAGTAGATCACCAGGTAAATCAGGCTCAATTTACTTCAAGGATGAACAGAAGCCACAATAAAACTCAGGTAAATCATACTCAATTTGCTTCAAAGATAAATATCAATAGAAACTACAATCACCAGATTAATAGATTTGATAATCGCGGGAACTTCTTTAATGGTCAATGTTTCTCATGTCATAATTTTGGACACAAAGTTGCTCAATGTGTTGCTTACAAAACTATCATGACTAGAGAAGCATGAAATCAAAGGAAAGTGACAGGGATCAAGAAAAGTTCCTATAATAACTTTTCTCTTCTTGAAAATGAAATAGAATGCTCAATTTGTAACAAATTTTGCCATGAAGAATTTGAATGCAAGAGTAAATTTGGGCAAATATCTCAAAAGGAGAAAACTCCATTAAATCCCAAAATATGGAGAAATAAAGAACCGCAAACAGAAAGATGTGGTATAGCCTTGTATGTAGAAGGACAAGAAAACTAGTGGTACATCAACAGTGGATGCTCAAAACACATGACAGGTGACAAAGAAAAACTACACTCATATAATGCCTTAGAAAAGGAAAAGAGTGTCTCATTTGGAAATAACACTCCTGCTGTCATAAAAGGTAAAGGCTCTATTTTCTTGAAAGAAAAAGTTAAAGCTGGGAATGTTATGTATGTTTATGGCTTAAAGCATAACCTGTTAAGTGTGAGTCAAATGTTTGATTAAGGAAATGAAGTATTGTTTTGATCAAATGGATGTGTTGTTCATGAGCTTGATACAAGAGAAACCATGATCAAAGGGACAAGAACTCCAAACAACCTTTACATACTCAAGGGAGGACAACAACAGTGCTATCTAAGTAAAGATGATGAAAACTGGCTATGGCACAGAAGATTGGGACATCTAAGCTTTTCTCAAATAAGAAAAGCATGTTGATTCCAGGTTGTTCGTGATCTTCCAGATATCAAAATTCTTGAAGATACTATATGAAAATCATGTCAATTTGGTAAGTAAACTAGATCTCACTTCATCGAAAAGTAAGGGTCAGCTAGTAAGACTCTTGAACTTGTTCATACTGATTTATGTGGACCATCAAGGAAAAATTCACCCCATGGAGAAGAATACTTTAAATTGTTCATTGATGATTTTTCCAGAATGTGTTAGATAGGTCATCTAAAGCATAAAGATGAAGCATTTGAAAAGTTCAAAGCCTTCAAAGCTTTGGTTGAAAATGAATCAGATCGCAAAATCAAATGCCTCGGATCTGATCGAGGAGGGGAATTTACCTGGGATGAATTCTTTGACTTCTGTGAACAACATGGAATAAAAAGGCAGTTTTTCAATGCAAGGACTCCTCAGTAAAATGAAATGGTAGAAAGGATGAATAGAACTCTTCAACAAATGGCTCATGCTATGCTAGATGAATCTAGAACTCGTGCAACCTTATGGGGTGAAGCTGCATTCACTGTTGTCACTATTCTCAACCAAGCAAATTTTCAGGTAAACAGCACTCAAACTTCACATGAACTTTGGTATGGTAAGACTCCTACTATAAAATACTTCAAAGTTTTTGAAAGAAAATGTTACATCAAAAGGACTGATGAAAAACTTGGTAGGTTTGAACCCAGAGCAGATGAAGGTATTCTTCTTGGCTACTCTTCCTGAAGTAAAGGATATAAATGTTATAATAAAAGATGGGAAAATTATTGAAAGTATTGATGTTGTGGTTGATGAAGCATGCAAAAATCCAAAACAGATAAAAACCGAAGATTATGACAATGGCAAAGATGAGGGCCATTTTCCCACATCAAATCCCATTGATTTTGAAGAAGAAACCAATGAAGCACCAGAAGAAAGGATAACGATAGAAGAAAAGACTTCGTCTAGGTATGTTTAGAAAAATCATCCGAAAACTAAAATTTTAGGGGAAAAGGGGGCAGGTGTGCAGACTAGAAGAACCATTGCCAAAGCCTCAAGCTATCTAGCATTACTACCTTCCACTGAACCTCGAAATGTAAATGAAGCATGCAGAGATGAATGTTGGGTCAAGGCCATGAACAAAGAACTTGAGCAAATTGAAAAGAATAATACTTGGGAATTAGTTCCTAGATCTCATGATAAGAATATCATAGGAACTAAATGGATATTCAAAGCAAGCTGAACGAAAATGGAGAAGTTATTAGAAACAAGGCCAGACTTGTTTGTAAAGGATATGCTCAACAAGAAGGTATACATTTTGAAGAAAATTTTGCACCTGTTGCTAGACTTGAAGCCATAAGAATGTTTCTTGCTCTTTCTACTTTTCGGGAATTCAAAGTATACCAAATGGATGTAAAATATGTCTTTCTTAATGGAGACTTAGAAGAGGAAGTCTCTATTGAACAACCAGAAGGATTCATTCTTGGAAATGATGCAAAACTTGTATGCAAACTCAAAAAATATCTCTATGGTCTAAAACAGGCTCGAAGGGCATGGTATTATCATCTTGACAAATATCTCCACCAACAGGGTTTTTCAAAGGGGTCAGTAGATAAGAATCTATATACAAAGATGGACACTGGTAAATTGCTAATAATTGTTGTGTATGTTGATGATATAATTTTTGCTAGCAGTGAAGAATCCATGAGTTAGAATTTTGCTTCAGTAATACAACAAGAATTTGAAATGTCCTTGCTTGGTGAGCTTACCTATTTTCTTGGTCTACCAGTTCAACAAAATAAAGATGGTATTTTTCTCCCACAAACCAAATATCTCAAACAGGTCCTGAAAAAGTACGGCATGGAATATTCTAAACCAATATGTACCCCAATGGTAACAGGATGCAATCTTAGCCCAAATGATGAATCAGTAGCAGTACATCAACCAACTTATAGATCCATGATTGGCAGTCTACTTTATCTAATAGGTACCTAACCGGACATCATGCATGCAGTGGGAATAGTTGGAAGATTCCAAGCAAATCCAAAGGAATCACACCTTCAAGCAGTCAAAAGGATTTTCAAATATCCTCAAGGAACATAGAACTTTGGTTTATGGTATCCTAGAGATACAGACATTACACTTCATGCATATACAGATGCAGATTGGGCAGGAAGTATTGATGACAGAAAAAGCACTAGTGTTGGTGCATTCTATATGGGTTTTAGGTTAGTGCCTTGGTTCAACAAGAAACAAAGTCTAATTGTATTATCTGCAGCCAAAGTAGGATATGTGGCTGCTGCATCTTGTTGCACACAATTACTTTGGATGATGCAAACCTTGCAAGATATTCCGATCACATGTACTCCACCCATCTCCATTCTATGTGATAATACAAGTGCCATCAGTATTTCAAAGAATCCAGTCATGCACTCCAAGAGGAAGCACATACCCATCAAATATCATTTCCTACGTGAACAAATGCTTGAACAAAAGGTCAAATTGGAGTATGTTCCCTCCAAAGAATAGGTTGTTGATATATTCACTAAACCACTACCCAAAGAGACATTTGAATATCTCAGACAAAAGCTGGGAGTAGTTTCTGAATCATCCTACTGTTAAATCATATTTTTCAGAGAAAGGTGGTTATACGCAAGTTTAATGAAGTGTAGTAACGTACATACATGATTTTCTATGGGCACAGTCGCATATATGTTGGTTTGAAGAAAAACAGTCGACCAGACTCAAAAAAGGGGGTCTGCTATGGTTCTGTCAATTATCTGCCCTGTTTGATCATGGTTTCAATCTACTGATATATTGGTCCTCATACTACTGTTGATCACTTGGTGTATATTTGATTGATGATGATGCTTTGATATCTCTTACTGACATATGCAATGATCAGATCTGATAGTGAACAGGTGGAACAGGTTCAAGGGAAGAACATGGTTGATGATATTTTGGGAACTAATGATGGACATATACAGGTTATTGGTCTAGATGCTATTGACAGATGTTGCTGATGATAGTTGCTGATGACTATCATGGTCTTATTTAAGATATTTGGTGTCTACTATATATGTCATGTACATCTTTTAATGTAAAGGGCATGAAAAGACCTAATTTGTAACCCCACTATGCACAGGACGGATGATGCAATGTTTCTTGTCTTTGTCATGTATAAACAATTGGTATATCCCCACTTGGTTGGGTGGATGAGTCAAATTTGGTATATCCCCACTTGGTTGGGAGATGAATGTATGTATGAGTCATTGGTGATAGGAAGGTCATTGGTGATGTATGTAGAGAATCATGTTTGCAGACCCTCCTTGTGCTCAGGTGGAGCATGGACTTGATCATGGGAGCTCAGTCAGCACCCTTCATCATATTAGAGAGTTTGACATGTACTCAGGGGGAGCATGACCCTTTGCCCTTGATGTCAAAGGGGGAGAGTGACTTGGTGTTGCCATCAAGTCCAAAGGGGGAGATTTTTGGCGTTATGATACAGGTGTTGTCCTTAGTGGAAACTCGCTCAGATGACAGATCTCAGTACTGCAGGTTAACAACATAGAGTTACAGATCAGACTACAAAAAATGAAGAAAGAGAGGTATACATAGATTCACCATTGACCAAGCCAGGTATACACGCAGGTTCACTGTATACAAGTCGTGTATACATACACATGCACTTTCACAAAATGAAAAGTGCATATACCTTGGAAAACTAAGTGTTTGGTCTAAAGTATTTGGTCCATGGTATTTTGATCCATCGTATTGGTCCAAGGTATCGAGTCCAAGGTATTCACCCTAGGTATTTGGTCCAAGGTATTGGTCCTAAGTGGTTCTAGTCCATGGTATTGAGAAAGGTCTACAAACTATAAAAGGACGAGAATATCATTAGGCCAAGGTGTACAAGTATCGAATATCTGATGTAGTGTGAGATCTAGTATGCAGGTTATTGGGTTATGGTGCATTGTTGGATCTAAACCAAGGATGAGCCTTAGCTAATGATGAGAGATCAGGTCTAATGATGGAACGGGAACTTAAGGCATAAAATGAACTATCATTATGTGTTTTTCCTCATGTATATTCTAGATTTGAATACTGACACATATATTTTTCTGTAAATGATATGATCTGGGTATAACTAAAGTGTGGAATAGCTGCAGAACTCTGAATTTATATTTGCAGATGTATATGCTGGTTGGCATTGAGCATAGCATGTGTACACACAGGTTCGACAAATGGAAGTATCATATACCTTATAAAATATATTTTAGTTGTTTCTCTTTATTGTTGTAGAGTTCTAGGTTCTGGTTACTATATTATGGTGATAGTATTCTGAATGATCAGATTTATGGGTGGTCCAAGTGAATGATTGATTTGGCTATGGTTGGTTCAAAAGGTGATTGGTTTATATAGATATATTTGATGATTGAATGATGTTGTTGATGGATGTAGTCTGAAAATTTATGAAACGTGGTCCCTGGAAGAATAGAGAAGGTCATAGCCTTCTGTACGTCAGTGCCTACGTACTAAGCAAACATATCGGCTAGTACAAGAGCCAAGGGGTTGTAGCTCCCTTCTAGTAGAAGCTAGAGAATGAAAGAAGGTTGTAGCCTTCTGCAGGTAGAGGCCTACATACTGGTATAAGACTGCACTAGTACAAAATTGTAAACAGAATTTTCTTATTATTAGAAGAATATAGAGATGAGAACAGTAGGTTGTTTTCACCCTCATTGGGTTTCCACCTTATATATTGGTGTTCGTGTGTTTTTCTTATGTGTGATGCTTTATTATGCTTTTACTACACTGTCTAATGAATTCTTTATATACTGATTAAAGTTCAATACATGATAATTTGGGTAAATCAAAAGATCTCTGGATATACGCTGGTTTCATTAATCACAATTGTGTTTACATGCTAGCTCACTGAGCTAAAGTAGCTTATACAAATTATTTTTGAAAATTAAATTATTTAAATTTGATAATACTGATTCGCCCCCCCTCTCAGTATTATTTCCAACAACTTGGACTATCGCTAATCTAGACGCTTTGTGCTAGCTCGATATTGAGCTGACCAAAGTTATGGACTTTTGCATTCATTTAAATCTAGTTGTTTATATTATTGAATTTTCTATGGAGGATCAACAATCATTCTCTAAAGGAGAGGTAGTATTTAAGTATGGATTGTGAGGTAGGTTTCTGAGAGAGATCCCTTTGTGGATCAAGATGCTCATTTTAGAAGAAAAAATACTCTCATTCTAGGAGAATAATATGGAAGCTTAATACCTTAGGTACAAGGGGTAGGGTTTATGGAAGAAATGTTGCTCAACTACAAAATACGAGATATGGGAGAAATTTAAAGAATATGAGCAGATGTTGTGATGGGTTTAGATGAGCTATGGAGAGCTCAATATTTTAGGGAATTATGAAGGACATTGATAGCTGATGAGTGGCGGGGAAAAAAGTTGTGAGAGATTAGAAATAGGAGAATATAGTTCTAAAGGATTAGTGAAGTATTGAATAGTCTGAGGTTGTCAGTATGATGAATGACTAGCCTTGTGTTATGGAATAATGAAGTAGGAGAAGGGTCTAATTCTAGTGGAATAGGAGCAACCATAGTTGATGTGACATGAGACCAGAATAGAGGAAGTGAAACCCACCACAATTCGGGAGGATTCCAAACACCAAAAAGCCACACACAACTATTTGTGATGATCGATTGGAATGCTCCTATATATGATGAAATGAACTTTGCGATGTCGCATTTATTCTTTGAAGATTATTCTATCTCTGAATGAAGTGGTTAATGAAGTAGTAATGTAGCTACATCTCTCCCTACCCTCCCCCTAGTACTCTATCTGAAGGCTATTGATTTTCTTTATAGATTAGTTAAAACTTTGATATTTCAGCAAGTCTATACTAATTACAGAACTTGTGATTCTAGTGGAGTTGGTACTTTTGTTAGTAGTGTTTAGACAAATTCTGTAGTTTATTTACAATATGGTTTGCAATGTTTTGTGTTAGTTCCACCCTATCAAACAATTATGTTCATAATGTAACAAGCTCTTTCAACCAATACCTAGAGCCTTTGGGCAGAGGATATGGAGACTTTGAGTAGCACTAGAATATGTGTAAAGCCATACGGAGCACTAGTTAAATTGTGGGTGTTACTAAAATCATTGAATTTCAGACAACTTTGACGGATCAAAGATTGAGATGGTTTGTTAAGTTGTCTAATTTAAATCCGAATGCAACTGTTGATGTGATCAAATGACAGTTAGTTAAGGACTTAAAGCTCCCTCATATGAGCCAAAAAGTTTTAGTGGAACTATGGGATATAAAACAGGGGGATGGTGAGACTTCATGTGAGTTCATGTGACAATTTAGAGATGCAATCGAGAAACTCACTTATCTAATTGATCCTCATCATCAATGGGATTGTGTTATTAAAGCATTATTTCCATCAAATAGAACTCCTTTGACATACCAAAAGATGTAGGCTCTACTTCCATTAAATAGAAATCCTTTGAGTCTTGACATAGTAGAACATGAAAAGGAAGAAGTTATGAAGATTGAAGCAATGTCAGGATATCCACAGGATATCCACATGAGTATAGACTAATTACTACTTATACTACTGTAAATACAATTGGTTTATAACATAAAATTATAGAATTGATAGAAAGGTTGAAGCACGTGCATACTACATGACCTTTACATATCTTATTATTCTACACTAATTTTGATGTTAAGTGGAATCACGCTACTGAGTGCCCAAGGTTGGGGAGTGGAGGCTTGTCTACAATGTCTATGGGACCACCTCTTCCACTACCAGGACTCACTATGGGAGTTGCACAATTTTCCATATACTTCTTGTATCAGGGCCATACTGAATATCATGCATTCCCTTACCTTCAAGGTATTTCAAGTAATGAATACTGTGAGATTTGTCACACTTATGGGCATGCACCCTGACCTTTGTCCTATTTTACAGAAGTACTCTAGTGTTCCAAATAATATGTTTTATGAGTTTTTTCAGTCCCTGAATCAACATAAAAATCATTTTAGAGCCTTTATTAGGTCATTATAATACTAGTGTATCCCTATTATTGTTATTATTATTGTATCTCCTTATTCTTATTGCTAGTGTAGCCCCCTATTGTTTTTTTGTTCCCATGTAGCCCCCATATTATTATTGTTGTGCCCCATAGAATCCCACTATTATTATTGTCGTTCCCTTTCATTATTATTGTTATGTACGCATTGATTATATTGTGACCCCTTAGACTTCTATATATACCAAGGAGGTCTTGTCAATTGTATCATCCAATAATTTTTCATTTATGTGATGTAAAGGAGGTTTACACCCTGAAGAGGTTAATTTTCAAGTCATTGATCTATTTTTATTTTTGTTATCTTCTTGCATATCATTTGGTATGACAACTTTGGATTATAGGGTTTCTTTAGTTCAAATAGGTCATCTTGGACTTTTTCCTATAAAGTTTTTTCCATGATGCTTTAGAAGCTCAAATTTTGACACACTAGAGCTAAAGACATGGTGAAATTCTTGTAAAAAAATCAGATTTTGTTTCGTTATATTTTTTGAGATGTGGTCTGAGGAAGTTTCAATGTTTGAAGGATCCAGAATTCAATCACAAACAGGTGACCTAGGGAAAATCATGAAAACATTCTCTCTGAGCATCAAATTTTAATTTCTACTTAAGCAGTCCATAATCAATTCATCATGGGAGATTTGGCATAAATTTCTATTGAAGAATCCAATATTGATCTAAATTGTTGAATTGGAAAGAGGACCCAGAGTGCTACTAGAGGACCAAATTTTAGAACTTGGAAGGGAAAAAAATTTGAGATACAACATTTTCAATATCAAGCTCCAAAAAACATGAAGAAAAAGGTGTGCATTTTTTAAAATTTGCATAAGTTTTGTTTGGAAAGACACTAAATTATTCAAAGGTTATAGTAAATAATATAGAACATTGTTTGATTCCAATATTCCTCGAAACAAAAATATACATACTCCCATTACGAAACCAATAAGCTCTACTATGACAGACGAGGAAGAGGAATAAATGGAACATGATATATCAAATTTATGCAACCATGTGCAACAAATTTTGCTCTTGCAAAGATAACCAAAAATGAAATGGAAACCTAAAGGGATGGTTTGCGAAATGATATAAAAGAAAATATTGAAGGTTTGAAGGATGGATTAAAAGAATACACGGAAGATAATATGGATGGTTTGAAGAATGGTTTAAAAGAAAAAATGGAAGCTAATACGAATGTTTGGAAGGAAGGCTTGACAAATTTGCTACAAGAAATGCTTCCTAATGGTGAAAAGGTATTCTTTGAAACTCATGAAGAAAATGAAAGGAATGTTAATCATGATTTTAGAGACTCTAACATTGGATTGAGGACCAACCACATTCCAAACATTGATATGATAAAGTTTGATGGAAAGGATCTGGTAACATGGATGCTATAGATGGAGCAATATTTTGATCTAAATGATGTGCAACACACATAAAAGGTATGCATTGCATCTTTATATTCAGAACCCAATCAATTTATATGGTATCGATGGATTTTTTCTCATAAAATACTTGTCACTTGGTCAATTTTTACAAAGGAAATGATAACACATTGGGAGGATATAAATAGAAACACCTTCTTTAGCCAATTGATAAATCTAAAACAAAAGGGTTCAATAGAATAGCACATTGTGGACTTCCAAAAATTTGAATATCAGGGTAACAGATATTCTAGAGGAACATAGGATTGATGTCTACGCAGGGACTTTGAAGGATAACATCCAACATCAGGTTGCCTTTAAGTACCTAATTCATTGGAGAAGGTGTTTAGGGTACCAAGAAAAGCTTAAATAAAAAGTGTGGAAACAAGTAAGTCTACCACTCATAACTATAAATATGGTAGTGTTGTTTCTCCTAGCCTTCCACAACCTACAAGGTTGACACCACAACAATTGGAGGAAAGAAGAGAAAAATGGTTTTTTCATAGTTCTGATAGAAAATACACTAAAAGGAATAAGTGTGATAAGAATAATTTATTTTACATAGATTGTGAAGGGGAGGAAGAAAAGGAGAACTAAACATCAAAAGAAGAGGATATACACTAGGATCCAACACTATAGGGAGAAGAAATGAATCGGACAATATCTTGTAATTCATTGGTAGGAATTACCACTCCTCAAACTCTCAAGATAGAAGGATATATCAAGAAGAAAAAAGTAATAATGTTGATTTATTTGAGTAATATCCATAATTTTATTCATTCTAAGATAACCATGGAATTGAATTCATTTCTATATCTAGCAGCAGAGTGTCAAGTGATGGGTCCAAATGAAGGAATTATAAATTTCTCTTGAAAGTTTAATAATATCAAGTTAACCATGGGGGAATATGTATTGAATAGTCCAATTCTTTCCATTCTAATGGGTGGTGTTGTTGTTATACTAGGAGTTCGATGGTTACAATCTTTGGGGTGATAGCTTTTAATTTTCAAGAATTTTTCTTGAAATTTATTTAGTGTTGAAAAATGTGTAACTAGGTTCATTCTTCATAAATACGAAATGTAATTTTGATTCTTGTATATTTTAAAATTAATGAAAATCATTATTATTATTATTGGAGCATGGATTTGATGCTCAAGGTCTTTTATTTTATAGGTCAGACACCCGTTGACTACTTCTAGGGTTTGTCCTAGGTGAAGAAGTCAAAAGATTCATCATCATAAGTTGAAGATTCCATCAAGCACATTGTAACTTGTAAAGGAAATTATGTTTGTCCTTAAAAGTGTCAAAATACCCTTCAAGGCCATGTCGGCATGGTAGCTCATGGGTCATCCCAATTTGAGGAGCTTCATCCACCTTAAGAAGCCTATATAAAGGATGAAACTTTACCTCCTTGGAACACATTCATTACTCACTCATTCAAGCGAAGGAGGAAGAAGAGGAATGGAACGAGGAAAGAAGAGCATAAATAAGACTTGTCTTTGCACTATTTCTCTCTCCCACATGTGAAGGAAGGCTAGGGTTTTTGCAAGTTGGTCTAGGGTTTTCTTCTGTAGGTTCGATATTGAAGAAGGAAGGGAAAGAAGGTTAGTGAAGGTCACAATAAGTGATCCTAAATCTTCAAAAAGAATATAAAATACAAGTGAAGGTGTGAGGAAGAATTTGGAATCCAGAAGAAGCTCACATGTATGAAAACTATTACTACATGGCAACCAAAAATTTCAAACCTGTAGTAGAGGCCGAAATTTCGCTACTAGAGGTCGAAGTTGTACTACTAGATGAAATTTAACTAGGTTTGGCTTCGAAAAAGGAGTGAAATCAAATGAAAGGTTTAGACTTGGTCTTGGAGGGTATTTATCTTGGTATAGAGGTCTTTGAAATCATCAATTGAAAATCTATAAGAAGAGAAGAGATTTGAGGGTTTTCCTCTCAAGTTGAGAGGTTTTGGCCCTGACTTGCCACCTATATTCTATGTTATTGTTCTTCTTGATTTGGAATATGTTTGATGATACAAAAACATAATAATAATTAAATAAGTAGGATAAGTAAGAAAAGTAAAAACACATCATAAGTAGCTATCATTAAGATAGAAATCACTCTAATCATTTCCCTAATATATTTCTCAACATGGTATGAGAGCTAAGATTGGTTGAGGGCATTATGAATATCTCTGCTACATTGAGAAAGCTTTTAAAGAAGTGGTCAAAGGAATCAATCCATCTAAAGAAGGGTACCCAATAAGTATCGAATCGCCTATTTTGCTCCAATGAAGGAAGTAATGAAGACAAAGGGTGAAGTACTCTTCTTAGCACTCACTGGAACATTTCAAGATGAGAGAATTTGGGTGATTGATAGTGGAGCATCAAGAAACATGGTTGGTCATCACAATTGACTAACTTTTTTTTCAAAGGGAAATTATTCTTACTCTATAGATCTTGGTTATAATAATAGCTATCATGTGAGAGGAACTGGGTCAGCCTAAATGGAGCTGCATAATGGAGGAAATATTTGCTTCAACAACATCTTATTTGTTCTAGTTACTCTTCATTTCAATTCTATAATATAAAGGTGGTATAGTGGCTTTCATTGATGCAAAATTTATAGTATGGGGTAAAAAATCAAGCATAGAAAAAGCTAGAGTAATTAGGATTCTTGAAGGAAGAATTTACAAGTTGTTATCTCCTCTTGGTCAAGCATTAGTTCACATTGAAATTGGCTCATGTGAACTTTTGCATAGAATATTTTGTCATCTCAATTTCAAAATCCTTCCAACCTTAAATATGATAGTAGATGGAATATCCAAAGTGAAAGAAGATCATGATGGATTATGCAAGGGATGTGAATTGGGTAAGAACACCAAGATACCATTTGGAAGGAATGCCTCATGGTAAAAATAATGCTTGGATCTTATTCTTTCTGATGTTTGTGGTTGTATGACTCCTAAACACTTGGAGTTCATCTATATTATATCACATCTATAAATGACCATTTAAGAAAAACTTGGGTTTACATAATAAAATCCAAGGAATGAGTATTTACCAAATTTCAAGAATTTAGAGTTGAAGTAGAGAACCTTATAGAAAGAAGAAATAAGATACTAAGATATGATAATGGAGGAGAATACACATATAAGGAAATCATTGCTTTTTGTAAGGAGTTTGGGATTAAGAGGGAGATGATTGTCACATATAATCCTAAATGAAATGGAGTTGTAGAAAAAAATAATCTATCCACTGAAGAAACTGTAAAACAAATGTTACATGACCAATATTCCCCAAAATTTCTGTGGGTTGAAGCTACAAAGACAATTGTATACATACAAAATCGAGGTCCCCATAGTTAACTAGATAAGAAAACTCCCAAAGAAGTGTTCAATGGGAAGAAACCAACCATGGATTATCTCTGAATTTTTGGTTGTCCTATTTATATTCATATGCTTAAGGACAAGAGAAAGAAGTTTGATCCAACAGGCATGGAGGGAACATTTTTTGTCTACAGTAACTCTTCTACGGCCTCTACGATCTACATAAAGGAAGGACACTTAATAAAAATTAGTCGAGATGTCATATTTCACAAAAGTATTGCATTCAAGTAATCAACGGATTTCCCTATGGACTCTGATGATGAAGAACTTATGGTATTCGAAGAAGAAGTTACTAGGGAAGAATAAGAATCAAACCATAAATATGTAGGTCCTTGTGAACGTATAAAACCTCTAGCAATCCCTGAAACTAGAAAAAGACCTAACTAGTGGAAGTCTACACTACTATATGCAAAAGGTCATGGAGAAGCTCAAGGTACATTCAGGGAAAGCATGAAGAAAAAATGTTATTTTTGGTATCCAACCTACATGACAAAACTAACAGGAGCATAACCATCAACTTTTGAGGAATCTACCAATCACCAAGAATGGAAGAATGTCATGAATGAATAATATCAATCTATAATGAATAATGGAGTTTAGGGATTGTACATAGGCCTGGAGACAAATTTGTGGTAACTTCCAAGTAGCTTTACAATATCAAACATGTAGAAGATGGAAGTATTGATAAATATAAGCCATGATTTGTGGCTAGGGGATTCTCTCAACATGAAGGCATCGAATATATAAATAACTTTGCTCCAACAACAAGGTATACTACTATTCGTTCATTGGTCTCTCTGGAAACATCAATGGGATATAACATCCACCAAGTGGATGTCAAGACTGCATTCCCGAATGGAACAATTAATGAGGAAGTCTATAGAGAGAAACTCCATGCATTTGAAATTAAAGATGGAAAGACGTAAGTTTTCCTATTAAATAAGGCATTATATCGCCTCAAACAAGAACCAAGGGCATGGTATGCTACGATGGATACATACCGACAATGATTATGATTCACAAAGAGTTATGTTAATATGAACATTTATATTAACTTTGTGAAGGGAGAGACAATAATCATTCTTTGGTATATGTATGATATTATCTTCATAGGTGTGGAAGGTCAAATTGAAGAATGTAAGAATAAAATACCAACAAAATTTTACATGAAGGATCTATGGTTGATGTAATACTATTTGGGACTCAAATCCTAGCAAGGACCTGATGAGCTCTATCTAGGTCATGGAAAGTATGTGATGAAAATGTTGAAGAGGTTTGACATTGTCAGGCTAGGCAGTAGCTCCACAAAACAAAAACTGATTCGTGTTATTCCATTAGGTAGGTCTTTATTATATACAATAGGGAGTGATTGTTCAGTTCATCTCCCGATGACTATTCACATTCCTAATTTAATTATTTACATAAATTCACCCAATCACAATGATTAGGTGTCAACATTCCCCCCCTTAATCTGAAGGGATGTTGGTGAGTCCAAGCATCATTCTGAATCGTTCAAGCTTTTCCCTTACAAGCGCTTTGGTGAAGATGTCTGCAATTTTCTCATTTGTGGAACAATGACGAAGATGGATTGTTTTGGCCTCAACATGATGTCGAATCAGATGATATTTAGTATGGATGTGCTTCGTTCGATCATGGAACTTTGGGTTCTTGGCCAACTTTATTGCAGAGGTATTGTCAATCATGAGTGGAGTTGATTGTACTTGTTTTACCTGCAAATCTTCAAGAATTTTCCTGAGCCACACAATTACTTTTGTTGCTTCAACTGCTGCCATGTAATCTGCTTCTATTGTGGAATCTTCTAGAACTAATTATTTGCGTGATCTCTAGGAGATAGCTCCTGATCCAAGACTCATAGCATATCCTGAAGTTGATACCCCAGTTTCTTTGTCTCCATCGTAGTCTGAATCAGAGTATCCAATCAAACTAAAGTCGTCCACCTGTGTATACTTGATTCCAAAGTCTTGAGTTCCTTTCAAGTACCTTAGAACTCTTTTAGCAATAGACCAATGTCCCTCACAAGGCTTTTGCATAAACCTGGAGAGGATTCCAACAGCAAACGAAATGTATGGTATGGTTGTAGTTAGCTAGTTGAGACTTCCTACAAGCTGTCTATACTTTGTTGCATCCTCAAATTCTTTTCCTTCAATAGATGTGAGCTTTAAGTTTTGTTCCATTGGAGTAGTGAGAGGATTGCACTCTATCACGCCAAACCTATTCAATAGATCTCCAATGTATTTCTTTTGAGAAAGAAATATGGGCTTTGGATGTTGGGTTGCTTCAATGCCAAGATAGTAATGAACATAGCCCAAATCAGTAATTTCAAAACTTTTCAACAATTCCTTCTTTATGGATGCAATGTAGCTTTCATTGTTCCTTGTCATCAAAAGATCATCTACATATACCACAAGATATACAACTATTTTCCCAACTTTCTTGACAAATAAAGTTGCATCATCAAGATAAAAATGTTTGAAATTGAGTTTCAGAAGATGCTCAGTTAGTTTTTCATACCAGGCTCGCAGTGCTTGTTTGAGGCCATACAAGGACTTCACAATTTTTCATACTTTATGTTCATGTCCTTTCACACCAAAACCTTCAGGCTAGGACATAAAAACATTCTCTTTTAGATCTCGATTCAAGAAAGCATTTTTTACATCCATTTGATGGACTTTCCAACCGTTCTGAGCTGCTAGTTCAAAGAGTGTCTGGATGGTAGCCCATTTTGTTGTGGGGGAAAAAGTCTCCTCATATTCGACCCCTTCCTTCTGTGCAAGACCTTTTGCCACAAGCCTAGCTTTGTGCTTGTCAAGTTAGCCATCGACTTTATACTTGTTCTTGTAGACCCACTTGCAGCCAATTGGTTTGGATCCAAATGGAGGATCAACCAGCTTCCAAGTGCCGTTCTTTACGAGGGAATCATACTCCTTTTGCATTGCTTCTTTCCATTCATCATGAGAAGCAGCTTCTTTGAAGGAAGTTGGTTCAAAATATGTAGACAAGTTCAATTCACAATCATAAGAAACATCCATATCAACAGGTGAATTAGAGTCATCTACATCACCTCCATTTTGCCGATTTGAATTTCTGGTTCCTGTTTTTCCAATTTCATCAGGATGAACAGTTTCAAGTGTCTTCGTCAGCCACTTTGGGGGACCTTTCTGAGATGGTCCAGGCTGCTCTGTTGATTGTGTTGGGACTGAATCAAGATTGAGTCTCCCAATTCTATCAATTACATCACTTAAAGCATCATCCATTGTTGGAGTTTCATGCGGGGGAGAGTGTTCTTCAGAAGAAGATTCCACATGTTGATCTAGTATAGGAATCCCCCCTTCAAGATGTGAAATCTGATTATCAAATTCTTGAAATGATTTTGCTTTTGTGAATCTATCCAAGCGATCAAGTTGCCGCTCAACAACATTGTCAGTTTTGGATTATTCAAGAAAAATTACATCTCTAGATACAACAAACTTCTTATTTACTTCATCATAGAGGTGGTATGCTTTGGAGGTGTTTGAGTACCCAGAAAGATACACTTACTACTTCTAGCACCAAGTTTGTTTCTATGTACCTTTGGTATCAAGGCATAACAGGTGGAACCAAAGACCCTGAGATGCTTTACCGAAGGAACATGTCCATACCACATTTCAAATGGAGTCCTATTTTTTATAGCATTAGATGGACATCTATTCTTTATATATGCAGCACATAGAACAACATCGGCCCAAAACATTATCTTTACATTTTTGAAGAAGAGCATGGATCGTACCATATTTAAGATTGTCCTATTCATTCTTTCAGCTACACCATTCTGTTGGGGATTATAAGGCACAGTTGTTTGATGTTTGATCCCATGTTGGCGAAGATAGTTTTCAAATTCATTTGATGTGTATTCTTTTCCATTATCAGTGCGAATAGACCTAATATGAGATTGTGCATCATTTTCAATCCATTTATGATAATTCTTGAATGTTTGAAAAGCATCAGGTTTGTTCTTCAATAAATAAACCCAACACATTCTGATGTAGTCATCAATAAATGTCATGATATATTTATTTCCATTTGCAGAAGGAAAAGGAATTGGACCACATAAATATGAATGAATGAGTTCAAGTTTCCTATGTGCTCTTGAATGTGAATCATGAAAAGACTATTTGCTATGCTTTCCTAGAATGCAAGCATCACATTGCTTAAGTTTTCTAGGAATTGTAGGCAAACCAGCAACACCATTTTTCTTCAATAAGTGGAGACTGCCATAGTTAAAATGTCCTAATCTAGCATGCCATAATAAACTTGATGGAAGTCTACCTTCTTCATGATGAGAATTATATGAGAAATTTTGTGCATGAGCAGATGTTCCTTGCAGTTTTAGAAGCCTTTCTTCTTCTATTCCCCTCATGAAAAGTGAGTGGTCACATGCTCTTCTTACCTCAAGATTTCTATCAAACATATGAATGGAGTTACCTTGCTGGCAGATGTAGACCAAGGACAACAAGTTTCTCTTGATCTGTGGGAGATATAGAACATGATCCAGAAGAAAGTCTGGAAGGCCAGGCAGTTTAAGCCTGATTGTGCCAAGCCCTAATGGCTTGATTTTTGATTGATCTGCAAAGTATACTACTCCATCAACATTGTCAGTGAAATATTCAAAAAAATCTTTTCTATGAGTCATGTGGTAGGTTGCTCCTGAATCAAGCAACCAATCATTTTTCCAGGAAGCAAGTGAAGCATTAAATAAATCTTCATTTACTCCAATATTACATTGTGCCACAATATAGTAAGTGGATTCAGGTGCTTTACCTTTATGTGTATCATCAGCTTTACCTTTCTGTTGGTTTCTTTTCTGCTCAATTTTGTCCCATGGTAGCTTGCATGTAGAGGCATCATGTGATCCATTTCTTTTGCAGCGTATACAGTGAAAATCTGCCTTTTCTCCTTGAGAGTCTCTGCCCCCCCTGACTCTGAAATCTCTTTTAACTCTTGCTCTGGAAGAATCTTGAGCAAGATTATCCTCTCTATGTACAAGAAGAGTTGTCTTCTTTTCCAAACCCTTCACTTTTTCAACAAACTTCTCCATCATAAAAATTTGAACTGAGCCCAAAAAATAATTACAGTATTCGTAGCAAAACACTAATAATAATTTTCTATGACTTTCCAAAAAAAATGGAATCGACTGCAATCATGCAATATATGTCATGTCATGAAAAAAAAACATAAGCCAGTGTCCAAAACAGTCAACGCAAGGAGAAACGCATGGAGCAGCGTACATATGGCATTTAGCAAAAAAAACTTCAATGTAAATACCAGCTTTATTTCCCAAAACAAACTTCAGAAATCGTTGAGCCAGTGTTATATGTCAACCAGCGTTAATACAATGCCAAAACAATCTTCAGAAATCATTGAAACCAACGTTATATGCCAAAACAACAATATATACAATGCCAAATAGTGTTATAATATCGGCATTAAGAGCAGCGGTGTTAACTCCAGCAGTCTTATAATACCGGCGTTATACCTCAGCTTTATTCCCGTCCAAATTGCATTATATACCTATCATCCACTGATTGTTGGGTTCATTACGATAGGGGTCTTCGCTTACATTAGTGATTGTAATCTTCATTATTCCACAGACGACGCCAACTCAATCAATGGAGATTTGTTCATACCATTATTAAATGGAGGAAGCAGTACCTCAGGGCTGCTTTCTGAAACACTGGTCGCAACCGGCGTAGAGCAAGCATGCATGTACAACTCAAATCAAGGTCTGGCACTCTGCAATGTCTAGAACACTCCACTCAATAACCTCAAAAGAACTCTTAGAAAACAACAGTTTCCTTACACGCAAGCTTTTTGGTTTCAAGCTCCATCAATTGAAGTATGAAAGCTCATGCAGTAACACTCATCAAAACCAAAAAACTGCCTCTACATTCCAAAAGAACTAGCTCGGAAATGTACAAAAAAAGAACCCGTCCAAGGATTCGAACCGCAGGCAAACGCTTTGGAACACCACACAACGGACAAGGGGTTTTGGTATGGGTGTAGGTAGTCGAAAGCTCTTTATGATCTGGCTGTTGCAATTTCGTATGCTCCGGAGGGTGATTCCTTGATGGAGCTTTATATATTACAGACAGAGTGTTATACCATGACAGAGTCATAATACCATGGCGGTATGGTAGCAGTGGGCATTATACCATGACAGAGTCATAATACCATGCAGCAGTGGTATTTTAATGGACCTGTGTCAAAATTCTATGGATTTGATCAGCGTTCTACATGTCAGGCTTGTATGGAGCAGAGCACAGGTAATATAAATAGAATATGGCAGAACACAGGTAGTATCAGACATCACTCAGTCACTGAATTATATGGAGAGCAGACGAGCAGAAAAGGGAGTTACAAGGCACAATAGCTAAAAAAGGGCTGGCTCTGATACCATGTCAGGCCAGGTAGTAACTCCACAAAACAAAAATTGATTCGTGTTATTCCATTAGGTAGGTCTTTGTTATATACAATAGGGAGTGACTGTTCAGTTCATCTCCCGATGACTGTTCACATTCCTAATTTAATTATTTACATAAATTCACCCAATCACAAGGATTAGGTGTCAACAGACATGATGGATTGCAAACCATTGACAACCCCTATGATCATTTACTTAATGTAACACCCTTGTCCCACATCTACCCAAGTAACCAACCAACCAAGGTAAACATGCAAAGAGAGGCTACTATGGTTGGATTTGACCTCCTATGTGACCTTAAGGAAATGGAATTGGTGGAAACACAACACAAAAACCTTCAACATAAGCTACAAGGCCTGTGAGAACCATGCCAACACTTCAAGAAGCTTGCCCCTGGGTCCCATTGAAACTTCTGATGGCTTTCCCTCTTGACGCTCTCATGCTATGGGCATGCAAGCATCAAGGGACCTTTGGACACTCTCATAGGCTTGCATGCGAGTGTCAAGGGACCCATTTGTCTAGTTTTTTGCTAGTGTCCTTGGGATTTTAGCCACTTTTTATTGCACAGAGCCCAGGTCACTTCCTTTAATGAAATGATATCTTAAGAGCAGTAAAATAACAAGGGAAAAATGAAGTAGAATCAGCTAGTTAAACAAGCCCTTAACCATACCCCTACTAGCCATGACAAGAATTTCATCAAACATATCGCAAACATGTAATCTATAAGAATAAACAATAGAATTCGGCATAGGGATCTAACTTATCTGAGAATTGCTAAAAACCATTGTTCCCTCATGGAATTTGTTGCATTATCATCTATTAGGTCATAAATAAATTTCCCATTCTTTACAAGTAAAAGCATATTGAGAACCATACATAGCCACTATCATAAAACATACATATAACCAGCATAGTAACAACAAAAATACCATAAATATATCAGCCATAAAATCCACATACAAACTAGTACATTTACACATGAAAAACAAGGGAATGAATTTCTCATTAATGAATGCAAAAACCAACCAGAGATGGGACTACCAATTCCACCTGACCATATATTGGCTAAGCCAAATAGCTGTTCAACCAATCACCCTAGTGTCGTATTCCAAGCATGAATGAGGGACTCATAACCAACTGAAAAGAACCAGACAGGCATGCATTCCACCGGAGTTATCCAAACACACTATGAGGAATTTGAGTACCTCCTAGTCTCTCAGGCTTTACTGTAATCCATAGTCATATCCAGGGATTATTAGGCCCTACTCTGAGAACCACTTTCCTATCTTTATCGTACATCCCATCCCAAGATTACTAGGCCCAACAGAGAGAAATCCACCTCTTGGTTTTATGATATATCCTACCATTAATCGGCAATGATTACTAGGTCCACTAAGGCGCACAATCCTAGATTTACAACAACCCACAGTCTGGGTCAGGTGTTGGTGAGTGCCAGTATTGCAGCAAGAATGCTGCAACTCTTGGGCTTCCAACTTTACTTTTATCAACCCGGTAGTTCGTAACAAACTTGGAAGCGTCAGTGTTGTATGCATAAGTACTAATTCTCACTGTAGGTTGTCACTTGGTCAGCCAGCACAAGATCACTAGGAGCTCAAGGCAACTTCTATAGATTTTAGAAGAAGCTCTATTTGTCATGAAAGGAGAGAAAGATGACTCTACAAATGTTATTCTAACTCCAGAAAGAATAAAGACTGGAATGTAAAGAAAAACCTAGTAAACCCTGACTAATAAGCTAATACTACTTTTGCCAAAAACATTATGAAAACCATGAAAGAAATGTCATTACCTACTCAAGGAGGTAAACAACACCTAACCATGCTATTTCTGGAAGTAAATAAGAAAAAAACATATTTTTAGATTATTATGTGTTTTTATGTGAATTCGACATGCATCTAGTTTATTGTGTATAAGTGTGGTAGCGAACAGGTCGAGTTAAAGGGTGGTTTTGGAGCTTGGGAGGATGTAGGATGGTGTGGATGGGTCCTAGGAGGTCTCAAGTGGCCTTCTGGTGGCTTTTCCCACACTCGGCCTTTGAAAGAAAGCCTACAGGAAAATCTACAGGAGGACACAGGAAAACTACAGGAGGAAAACGTGGAAACTACAGGAGGCCTACATGAGGAGGCCGAGAGAAATTTTCACAATTTTTAGGTTGTGAGAGTGGGTGGAAAAGGTGGATGAAGGTTGGAATGAGGTGTTAGAGTGCCTATGGTCTACCATGAGTCACCAGGAGAGAGAAAGATGATTGGGCTTTCTCAAGGAGAGAGGAAGAAGTTCTATGAAAAATGAAGGAAACTAGGGCAGAATTGAGGTGAGGTTTGGGAGACCTATAGGGCATGGATAAGTTGGAGGGTGTGTTTTTTGGTAAGCTGGCCTATTTCTGGAAGAGATATGCTACATAGAAACTGATAGTAAACCAATGAAATGAGTGCATCCTAGGAAAAATAGAGTTTTGCATTAAAATGGCCTAAACTATGATGTGTGAAAGTAAATGCTGAGAAATGTTGTAGGAAATGAAAGTATGAAAGAGGAATATTGAAAATCAAGAAGTGAGCATGATAAATGAGATCTTAAGCAAAGAAAAACTAGACTATTAAGCTACTAAAGAGCTGCAAACACTAGAAGTACCATGAATGAGGAAAATCTATGTTTTTGGGGCAGTAAGAGAGTCTTTACCTCAAGTCATGGTACCAGATGGAAGAAGAGAGGCCAAGGCACTATTGTTAGCCTTTTGAATATTTTCTAATCGCTTCTTAACCTACTACAGAAAGCACAAATGGAAGAAAACTACTAAATCATCAAAATCAACCTATTCTTAACCCTAAGAAAATACATCTGACAACAAATTAATCTACAAACTGAAGTAAAGCATACAAATACAAGTAAAGAGAAGCTTGGCTGCTTGGATTGGGCCCTAACCCAACTGCTTCAGCCCTCTGAGGTGACTCTGTGCTAGCTCAAAAAGGATTCCATATTCATTATAAAAAAAACAAGTTTGCATAAAAATTGTCACAAAAGAATAAGACCGAAATTTGAGCAGAGTTTGCACAAGCAAAAAATCCAACCCTAGTGAGGCCTGAGGTCTCTCTACTTATACATCTGAAGCTATCAACATTTTCCTTAAAATCAGGGAGGCTTGGCTCCCAAAACTCGAGATAACTATCAGTCACCCTCCACTTTCTCAGCTACCTTCTAGTGCATGATTCAGCTGCTTGTACTCTAAGCTGGATGAAGGGGAATTCGAAGTGGGGAGTAATAAATGAGGGGTATTCCCTCCTATAAGTCCTCTCCTCTGTCTACCTCATGTTATTGCTACAACTTGACCACTGGATCCTTGACTTTGACGTCAAAATCCATCAATAATCTGCATTAAATACATGTTAGACAACTTGGCATCATAACTAACTCAACTCACCTTATACGCATAAATATAATTAGAAAATCATACAATAAGCTAAGAGAATGGTTGATTTGACTAGGTTAGGAGGTAAAATGAGCCCATATAATTACTGATTTATGAGGTTATTTGTCACCCCCCTACTGAAGGTGTTGCTCATCCTCTGAGCAACCAAGTCAAGCTCTTCATCTTTTATGACCCTGGTGGCCTCCCTAGCATCCCAAGTCTCTGTTGTGGTCTGCTTATGTTCTCCATAAAATCCTACCTTTCTGTCGATGTCCTTCCATTGCTCCTCCTCTTCTTCTTCTCTTATGCCTTCCAGCATGCCTAATATGAGTGGAGGACTTAGTTTAAGGCCAATCCATTTGACCTTCAGCCTTTGCATGGAGCGCTTGTAGATTGGCACTCTTTTTAATGCCTCCTTCAGTCTCATGGGGGAATGGTATTCCCTGATCTACAAACTGTGGGGTAGGGTGTTCCATCTTCTCATGCATGCATGTACACAGTCATCCCCAAGTAGCTTAAGCATATCTTCAAACTGTACAATGGCTTGTGCCTGATTGGCTAGATATCGCGGGACAATCTGAGGGTCATTGGAAAGCAGGTTGTGTGTGCTGATGAGGTCCATAGGATCTGATGGCTTAGCTCTTATCATCAATGGTTCATTCTGATCTTTTATTAGAAATCTCTTCATTTCTACTGCCCTCAATTCTTCATGGTTCATCCATGAGGCCATGCTCATTAATTGGAGATCCCCTAGCTTGGCATTGGTGTCCCACACATTCATGTCTATGAGGGCCATGTTGTGTAGGTAGAACTCTGCCATCTTTGCCTTATCCTCTAAGGTGCTTTGGTCACACAAATCCATGAACTTCTTGTACTCTTGGAAAGGCATTGTGCCACTTTGTGCCAAAGTCTTTATTTTGAATTGAAGCCATTGATCCTTCAGATAGAGGCCATAAGACTTGGTTGGTGTTCTGCATTGTAATGCTTCCATGGATAAGCTAGCCATGTATGCCAGCTGAGTCTCTTTCTCTTCCAGCTGCCTCCTTAGTAGTTCATTCTCATTTTCAAGGTGGATTCTTGTAATGGCCTCTCTGTCTCTAAGGGAACTCAATTCTCTGCCCATTTCCCTGAGTTTGTTTTCCATATGGCCAACATCCTCAACTCCTTTGGATTTGGTTATCTGCATCCACCTATGTGTTCTCAACCTTTCTCTCTCAAATTCGAAAAATAGTGGGATTGAAAATTTCTATGGGATTATCCTGCCTACCTCGAGTAGATTGTAATAGGAAGCAAGACAAGGCTAGGGGTTAGGTTCATGTAGCTCTTGTGCTTCCCCCTTCACCTCTGGTTGTTCCCCTATCTTTTTCTCAAGCTTTTGGGTCTCTTGTAGTTTGGACAGTGTCTCATGTGGGACTGTTTGAGCCTCCTGTAGGTTTGGTTTTGGGTCCTGTAGTACTGCCTTTCCCTTCCATGTAGAAGATCTTGGAGTACCCCTCTCATAGGTTATAGGTGTCTGTGAAGGAGACTCTTGCACCTTGGTAGATGGTGAATCTTCCGTGGCAATGGGAACTTTTGGAGAAGGCTAAGGTTTGCCCGTTTTAATTCTTGTGCTCTTCCTTGCCCTGAAATACATGGAGTTCTTTCTTTTCCTCTTCAGCATTGGCTTGACTGGTGTACTGAGGGTAGTGAGGGCAGCTACTGCTTCTCTTTCCAAAGTCTGAGGGGACTCTTCTCCTTGATCTGCCTTCTCTTCCTTCTTTTCTCCCTCTTCTGTCTCTTTTTTTGTCTCTTCATCTTTTCCCTCCTTTGTTTCTCTTCCTTCCTCCTTCCTTTCTTGCTCTGCTATGTCACCACTAGCTTCATCTTCTCCTCCTTGTTGTTCATCCTCCTCACTACCAGTAGGACTGACATCATAGGTTAATGCCTTTATGTCATCCTCAGCTATCATATTTGAGAAAACTTCCGATGCTATAGTGAGTGTAAAGGTATGGAGGGCTTCCTCTACTAGGATTTTGATTAAGCCATGGTGAGCCAACTACCCTGAATTTCTTGCTTATACCTTGGTGCTAGAGTCAATGAGGGACTGAAGGAGAAAGTAAGGGATATTGAGCTTTTGACGTGCTGAAGTATCCATGCCATATCTTAAGTCATGGAGGATTCTAAAATGATATCCATAGACAATGTTGTGCATCCCCTCATAAGAAATGTATTCGATGACTTGGTAGCTAACCTCATCCGAGGGATATAGTATACCATCCCTTCTAATTCCATTTTTATCTTCAACAGGGGTTTCATTATTTTAGAAAAAATTCTTCTTGGCAGCCTGGCCAATTGGTTTCTCATTTTTACTCCAAGGTAGCCCAAGAGGAAGGGTAGTGACCCTACTGATGAATTGAGAGGTTATTGCGATGGAGAGGCCTCTAATGGTTACATTGGCATGTGTTCTTGTGTGAGAGACCAGAGAGAGAGAAACTTCTTGGGAAATTTCATCATCAAACCCTCTAAATTTCTCAAAGAAATTCATCCAGTTTTGCCTTGTGAATATGTCCACCACTTGAGGATGTGCATGGAGCCTAGTTGAGTTAGTGGGATCCCTTCTCATAAACCCTCTTGTCGAACTGCATGTACTTTTTTTAAAAACACAAATATGGTGGTGGAGACAAAGAGTTTTGAGAAAAATAAAAAAAAGAGGAGACTGTGTTTTTTTTTTAAATAAACAGAGTTTTTTTATGTATTTTCCGCCCTCCTAATGACTTATTTCATCCTCAAATGGATACCACTTATTTCATATATTGATATTCAACAGGGGGAATGCATCAACCCTACCTCTTCAGACTAAAATTCGTGCCAAAAATCATGGTTTCTCCCTTCAAAATGACTCACTGCCCCTCCTGTAGAAGCCTGCTGTCCCTCCTGTAGATTTCCTATAGGTGCTCCTGTAGATTTCTTGTAGGTGCTCCTGTAGAAAACGCGAGAGAAAAGATAGGGATGAAATCGATGGAGGATGGTGGTTACGAGGCTGTGGAGACACAAGAAGATTGCTATGGCTAAGTTACGAGGAGGAAATGAAGAAAAGGTGGTGAGAATACGCAGGGAAGAGTGTTCATTACCCTTTATGGATATTTTTAGTTATGAGTGCTGATCTGGAAAGGTGTACATTGTCCATATTTGGACCATTGGTACCCACTTGCTTGGTCATCATGGCCCCTCCTCGTAATCATCCCTCATTATTGCATCGGAGTTCACACTTCCTCCCACTACTTGTCCTTGGAATCTTGTGCTTGAGTTGATTGTGCACACGTGTGGGTGACATCTTGGATAAGTGGAGTCAACTAAATGAATCTGGCCAAGTTAACTAGCCACCTTTCCCTCATTCAATCTCAACCATCTCGTTGCCTTCATATGAACCCTAATTACACAAATGCAAATAGAGGAGTGACTTAGTTACTTACCTGTGATGCGAGTGTATTTGTTGTGAGGTGTTGTGGCTTTCTCTGATGCATGCCTTCATTAGCATTTACGAATGTTTTCTCTGCTTGTTGATGTGTGGTTGTGTGCTTATGCAGTTTCTTCTCTTGCTGGAGCTGATCTTCATGTTCCTTTTCAACCTACATGTGTGCACTCTCTTGCTGTTGGTACTGGACTTCTATGGGATCAGCTACTGCGGGAATTCCTACAGGAGCTCCTGTAGCTCCTTCTCCCCTAGAAACTTTAGCTTTTCCCTGTGCTTGGAGCTTCATAATAATGCTAGAGGTGTGACGAATGATGGAGGGATGCTAGGTAAGCTTCAGGTAAGGTTATTGGTGCCTTTTCCTCTTTTTATTTTTGTTTTTTTCAAAACCTAAAAAACTATTTTTCTATGTTTTTTTCTTCGCCAAGAAGAGAAAAATAATGATCCTTGGGGTGTGATACAGGCTTGGAAATGATGGCAAGGAGGTTTGAATATGGTAGAAGGGATTATAGGTTCCTCATGAAGCTTTTTTGTCCCTCAAACTGCCTTCTATAGACACTTTTGGCTCTCTGTAATTCTTACAAGAGCCTCCTGTAGAAAACACAGTTTCGGAAGAAAAAGGTACAGTGGGGTGAAAGAGATGCCAAAAATGATGGAGGAAGGTGTGGAGAAGGCGAGATGGATGCTGGTGTGAATGTTAGGATCCCCTTGGCACGTTATTCTGCTCCCTGTAGTCCTCCCGCAAACCTACAATGTAATAAAAATTATTACTTTTTTGTTTTTGAAAACAAATAGGGTGCCTCAGAGAGTTTTTCACCTTATTTCCTAACCGGGGTGCCTCTAGGGAAGGTTTTCACCCAGGGATCTTATTCTTTTTCCTTTTTTTTTTTTGACATCACTGGGCCACCTTAGAAGAGGTTTTCAACCCAATGATGGGACTCAAGTGCCTCATGGAGGTTTTCACTTGAGTCTTTATTATTTATTTTTTCTTTAGTGAGTAGGTGAAGTGGAAGCTAAGACATGCTCCACTACCATCACTATTTTATTCAGATCTTCAATAAACTCTCGCTTGGAGAGTGGTTTCTTGTAGACTTTCAATCGATGTCCATTGAAAAGTATGGGGATGGCTTCACCATTAATGGTTCTGATAAGAACTGAACCATTTTCATTGCATTTCTCCACAGTGTAGGGTCCCATCCATCTTGTCCTCAACTTGCCTTTGAAATCTTTGTATCTTGAGTCATAGAGTAGTGCCCAAACTCCCTCTTGGAATTTCTTCTCCTTGATATTTTTTTCATGCCATATCTTTCTTTGAAGCTGAACTACCTCTATATGGAGAAGGGCTTGCGATCTGTATTCATCCAATCCATTGAGCTGAAGTAATCTCTCCTTCTGTGCATGGCTAAGGTCTAGGTCCTACTGAGCTGCCATCCTTAGGGTATTGAATTCAAACCCTATCGATAGCAAAGCCTTCTTCCCATAGACCAACTCACAGGGTGTGAACCCAATGGTGGTCTTCGATGTTGTGTTGTAGGCCCAAGTGGCCCCAACTAATCTGTCTACCTAGTCTTTTCTGCTACTACTCACTACCATGGTTATGATCCCTTCCAATTCTCTGTTAGTGACCTCCACTTTCCCATTGGCTTGTGGATGGTAAGGGGTGGAAGTCCTATGCTTGACCTTATGATGTGTGAGCAGGTCTTCAACCAGGCTGGAATTGAATTGATCGCATTGGTCTATGACCAACTCTCTTGGATACCCAAATTTGTAGAATATGTTTTCTCTCAAAAAATTAGCTACTTTTTCCTTTGTCACTGCTTTGATTGCTTTTGTCTCTGCTCACTTTGTCAGGCAGTCGGTGTACATAATGATGTACTACTTCTACTTTGAAGGGGGGTTGATAGGCGCCACAAAGTGCATGCCCCACTTCTCAAATGGCTCAAAGGTCACTTGAGGTTGCATGGGCATTTCATCCTTGGGAGTGGGTTTCCCCATCCTTTGACACCAATCACACTAGCTCATGTATCTCTTCACATCTTGTTGAACAGTGGGCCAATAGTAGCCTGCTTGCAATATCTTGAAGGTGGTTCTTTTTGCTGCAAAATGATCTCCCTAAGGCCCATCATGACAGGTCAGGAGGATGTCAAAGACCTCCTCCTCCCTGACACATCTTCTCAAGATCTGATTTGGGCCCAGTTTGAAGAGATTGCCTCCAATCTAGGTGAAAAGGGCACTTTTCCTTACTATCTTTCTCTTCTCTTTTGAGGATAGGTGTGGTGGGAACTGTGCTAAAACCAAGTATTTTGCTATATCAGCAAACCATGGAGAGAGTATTGATATACCAAATAGGTGTTCATCTGGCATTTGGTCATCCACCATTCCTTCTTCACCTATAGGCAAATTTACTCTAGACAAAAAGTCAGCAACAACATTCTCTTTACTAGGCTTATCAATAATGGTCAGATCAAATTGTTGTAGTAAAAGCAACCATCTAATAATGCGAGCATTTACATCTAATTTTTTTTATTGAATATATAATTGTAGCATGATCAGTGTGCACAAAGGTTTGATAGCGTGTGATATAATATCTAAATTTGTTTAAGGAATGAGTGACAGCTAGGAGTTCCTTCTCGGTCACTGTATAGTTTAACTCTACCTTTGACAGGTTTTTGCTTACAAAGTATATGGCATAAGGTAACTTTTCATCAATTTGTCCTAAGGCTGCTCCTATCACTTTGTTTGAGGCATCTGTATGAATGTGAAAGGGTAGGGCCTAGTTTAGGCCTCTAAGAATTGGGGCAGTCATTAACTTGCTTTTCAAGGTATCTAGGGCTTCTTGACAGTTTTCTGACCATATGAACTCAACATCTTTGCCTAGGAGGCCAAACAAAGGAGAGGCTAGCTTGCTAAAGTCTTTAATAAATCTCCTGTAATATCCAGCTAAGCCTAGGAAACTTCTAACATCTCTCACCTTTTGAGGAGGTGGGACCCTTTGGATGATGGAAATTTTGTTGGGGTCCACCCATAGTCCTTGTTGAGATATTGCATGACCTAGCATGGTCCCTTCGATCACCAAGAATTCACATTTTTCTAGACTAAGGGATAAGTTCATATCAATACACTTATCTAGAACTTTTCCTAGCTTAGATAAAGCCTCCTGAAAGTCAGAGCCATAAGGAGTAAAATCATCCATGTATATTTCTACTGCATCATGAACCAGTTCAGAAAATATACTCAATACTGCTCTTTGGAAAGTGGCTGGAGCATTGCACAAACCAAAAGGAAGGACCCGATATGCAAAGGTACCCCAAGGACAGGTGAAAGTGGTCTTATCTTGGTTTTCCAGGCTAATTTGAATATGATTGTACCCACTAAACCCATCTAGGAAGGAGAAAAACTTTTTCCTTGCCAAACCATCTAAAACTTGATCTATGAAAGGTAAAGGAAAGTGGTCCTTTTTAGTGGCTTTGTTCAATTCCCAATAGTCGACACAAATTCTCCATTTACCATTTTTCTTTGGCACTAGCAGCAAAGGAGAGAGCCATTCACTGTCAGAAATCGGATAGATGAGTCTTGCATCAAGCAATTTCTGGAGTTCTTCCTTAACAATATCTTTAAGTGTTGGGTTCATCCTCCTTTGAGGTTACCTGACTAGCTTGCAATATTCCTTGATGTATATATGATGAGTACATACTGAAGGGTGCACTCCCTTCATCTCCTTATAAATCCATGCGAAGGCATCTAGATATTCTCTCAGTATGTTGCATAGCTCCTGCTCTTGGGAGGTAGATAGGAATGGATTGATTTTCAATGTTCTTTCTCGGCTGAGCTCTATATTTTTAACATGGAGAGGAGTGGGGTCGGCCACACAAATATCAGTTGAGGGGTTGTTTTGGGTTTCTCTTACTATGTCTTCTAATGGTGATGCACTGGGAGGTGGATTCTGAATCAAATTTTCAATCACAACATCCTCATCTTGCAGTTTTCCCCCAATGGTGATTTCTAATGTACAAAGCAATGTAGAATAAACTTCATCCTCATCCTCCTCCTCCAACCATAGAGGTTGATCATGTTCTAGCAAGGGTTGGGTAGGAGGATATAGGGTTAATTTCTTAGACATGTGCCCATTCTTTATGGTCATGTTCCCAGCTCGACAGCTGATGTAGGCATTGGTTGTAGCCAACTAGGGTCTTCACAGAATGAGAGGATACCAAATGAGGTTTGCCTTTAGCTAGATAACTAAGCAATTAGTAGGGTACCCCCAAGAATCAATGGAGACCATCACATCTTCCACAATCCCATTAGGGGTCACGGTGGAGCAGTCTGCTAGCTGTAGCACTATCGTGGTTTTCCTCAAGGAGCCTTGGAGATTAAGTTTTAGAATTGTGTCCTTTGTCATCACATTAATGGCAGCTCCTAGATTAATCAAGGTATGTGGGACCATTGTGCCACTGACGTGGACATCAACTACTGGGCTTCTAGGGTCCAGATATTTTGGATAGGTTATCTTCCCCAACATCAGGTTGAACAGTTGTCCTATGACATTGATGGTCGGGGCATCTCTCTTGTGCCTTCCTGGATGCCTAAAGCACATCTCTTTGATCAACCTATTATAGATAAGCACATCTTTTATGGCTTGTAAAAGTGGTATCTTCACACATAAATGTTTCAATTCTCCCAGGAGTTCAGTCTCTTCTAGGGTATGCTGGATTGTCATGGATGGTCTTTCAGGAAAGGGTGGAGTTGCTTTGGGTTCACTTTCCTCTTTATCTTTCTCATCCTCCCTGGGTGGAGGCTAGCTATCTAGGAGAACTTTCCTGGATCGCAAGTTAATTTCTTGAATCTCCACAACATAAGTTGGGCATGACAGTTCCCCACTATACACTTGCTAAGCCTATTTGTTGTTTGAGTTTGGATTTGATTGAGCAGGAATTTGGGGTTGCCTTGGTGGAGCAGAAGGTAATAATTTTTGTTGGGTAGTTGGTGAAGGTATAAGAGTGGGAAGAGAGCTGTATTGGGGCCTCCACCCCTGATGAGATGCATTCCATTGAGGTTGTGGCTGAGCATAGGGTTGAAATTAATGGGTGGTTGGTTGGGCATGATATTGGGATGTGAAGGACCAAGGAAGAGGCGTGGACTAGGAAGGATGAGCAGGGGGACCCCAAGAAGGTTTAGATGTGACTTGGTTGGGGTTGTAATATGCCTAAGATGTCCCTTGCATCCCCTGCTAGTATGGTTTATGTCCAGGTGGCCTCCTTTGGTTTATGTAATAGATATGTTTAGTGCATCCTTCGGCCCCTTGGTATACAACTTTAAGACTGGGCAAGGAAGGGAACTTACCTATAAAATGATTTTCTTCATAGACTGAATAGACCTCTATAGAGTTCAATGGGCATTCATTCCTAGGCTGCCTCCTGGTGCATCTAGGGCAAAAAATGGCCAAAGCCCTCTATGTTTCCTCTTGTTTTCTTTTGATATGAAAGGTATCCATTTGCATGGCAAGAGTTTGCAGCATCGCATTCTTGAAGTCTTCCAGCATGCTTCCAATTTCCCCTTTAATGGATGAATTGGAAGAAGATGTACTAGCTACGGGTTGACCCCCATACCTTTCTTTCTAGTTGCTCTAGAATGGTTTCTAAAAACAATCTTTATGTCCTCATAGGATAGTTGGTAGATGTCTCCCTCGGCCAGTAGATGGAGGGTGTCTAAAATGTCTTCTTGAATTCTCATGAGAAGGGCCAACTTCAGAGACTCAGGGTCAAGTGTATACTTGACCCTTTTATAACTGAGCTGGAACCTCTCTTCATAGTCTTCCAGGGACTCATCACTCCATATGGTCATTCGGAAGATTTGTTCTTTAGTATCCTTCTTCCTACAATAGTCTGCATACCTTTTGTTAAAGGCCTACTGCATCTGAGCCCAAGTTGTGATGTTATTGCTAGATAATTCAATGAACCACCGCAACGCTGAGTCCTTAAGAGTAGAAGGGAATAATTTCAACTTTTTCTCATCTTCTACATAGTCATAAGTTCGACAAACGACAACAAACTCAAACAAGAAGGTGTCAGGATCTTCTATAGTCAGGCCATGGAAGTGAGGTAGGGCTAAAGGACTTATATTCTTCATTTGGTGTTCCGATTGGTCTCTTGAATGGGGAAGGTACCCTTTACTCTCTCTCCATTTCCCCTAGCATTTATGTTTTCAGCCATTGGCTCTAGAGGAATGGTTTCTTCTTCTTCTTCCCCTATAGGTTCTTCAAATATGTCTGGCTGTTCACCTAAGGATTCTTCTTGATTGCAGCCACTAAAGAAGAGAGAAGGTTGGCTGTGTGAAGCAGTGGGGGTGTTGGGCAAAATTTTTCCTACATTATCTCTATTCTTATGAGGCATGAAAGGAAGTCTTTTTGGTTGGTTTTTGTTTCTTTTTCCCCACACTGAAAGTAACTACAGAAACTGAAATTGCGATTAAACAGAACAAATTGCAACTAGCTGAAATGAACTTGGTGAATGGAAATTTACATAATTGAAAAGGAAAGCAAGAAAATGCAGAGCTAAAAGAAAAGAAATGCCTAGTCTACTTCTGCTGAAATAAACTATTAGCAGAATGTTGCAATAGGAAATAGAAGAAAGCGATAATCACAAAATACTCTGATGCTTCCCCGGTAACGGTGCCGAAAAAAGGTGAGCGCTAGTATTACAACAATAATGCCGCAACTCCTGGGCTTCCAACTTTACTTTTATCAATTCGATAGTTCGTAACAAACTTGGAAGCGTCGGTGTTGTATGCACAAGTACTAGTTCTCGCTGGAGGTTGTCACTTGGTCAACGAGTGCAAGATCACTAGGAGCTCAAGAAAACTTCTATAGATTTTAGAAGAAGCTCTATGTGTGATGAAAGGAGAGAAATATGACTCTATAAATGCTATTCTAACTATAGAAAGGAGAAAGACTAGAATGTAAAGAAAAACCTAGTAAACCCTAACTAACAAGATAATTCTACTTTTGCTAAAACCATTATGAAAACCATGAAAGAAATTCCATTACCTACTCAAGGAATTAAACAACATCTAACCATACTATTTCTAGAAGTAAATAATCAAAAAACATATTTTTAGATTTTTATGTGAATTCGACATGCATCTAATTTATTGTGTATAAGTGTGGCAAGGAACAGGTGGTATTAGAGGGTGGTTTTGGAGCTTCAGAGGATGTAGGATGGTGTAGATGGATCCTTGGAGGTCTCAGGTGGCCTTCTGCAGGCTTTTCCCACACTTGGACTTAGAAACAAATCCTACAAGAAAAACTACATGAGGACACAGTAAAACTACAAGAGGAAAACAGGGAAACTACGGGAGGCCTACAGGAGAAAGCCGTGAGAAATTTTCACTATTTTTAGGGTGTGAGAGTGGGTGGATGAAGGTTGGAATGAGGTGTTAGGGTGCCTATGGTCTACCATGAGTCACCAGGAGAGGGAAAGATGATTGGGTTTGCTCAAGGAGAGAGGAAGAAGTTCTATGAAAAATGAAGGAAACTAGGGCAGAATTGAAGTGAGGTTTGGGAGACCTATAGGGCATGGATCATATGGAGAGTGTGTTTGTTGGTAAGCTGGCCTATTGCTAGAAGAGATCTGCTACATACAAACTGACAGTAAACCAAGAAAATCAAGCAACCAATGAAATGAGTGCATCCTAGGAAAAACAGAGTTTTGCATTAAAATGTCCTAAACTATGATGTGTGAAAGTAAATGCTGAGAAATGTTGTAGGAAAGGAAAGAGGAATATTGCAAATCAGGAAGTGAGCATGATAAAGGAGATTTGAAACAAAGCAAAACTGGACTATTAACCTACTAAAGAGCTGCAAACACTAGAAGTCCTATGAAGGAGGAAAATCTATGTTTTTGGGGAAGCAAGAGAATCTTTTCCTCAAATCATGGTCCCAGAGGGAGGAAGAGAGGCAAAGGCACTATTTCTAGCCTTTTGAATATTTTCTAATCGTTGCTTAACCTACTACAGAAAGCACAAAATGAAGAAAACTACTAAATCATCAAAAGCAACCTATTCTTAACCATAAGAAAATACATTTGACAACAAATTAATCTACAAACTGAAGTAAAGCATATAAATACAAGTAAAGAGAAGCTTGTTTGCTTGGATTGGGCCCTAACCCAAGAGATTTAGCCCTCTGAGGTGACTCAGTGCTAGGTCAAAAAGGATTCCATCTTCATTATAAAAAAAGAAGTTTATATAAAAATTGTCATAAAATAATAATCTCGAAATTTGAGCAGAGTTTACATAAGAAAAAAATCCAAACCTTTTGAGGCCTGAGGCCTCTCTACTTATACATCTAAAGCTACCAATAGCATCCTTAAAATCAGGGAGGCTTGGCTCCCAAAACTCGAGATAACTATCAGTCATCCTCCACTTGCTCAGCTGCCTTCTAGTGCATGATTTGACTGCTTGTACTTTGAGGTGAATGAAGGGGAATTCGAAGTGAGGAGTAATAAATGAGGGGGAATTCCTCCTACAAGTCCTCTCCTCTATCTACTTCGAGTTGCTGCTACAACTTGACCACTGGATCCTTGACTTTGACCTCGAAATCCATCAATAATCTGCATTAAATACATGTTTGACCACATGGCATCATAACTAACTCAACTCACCCTATAAGCATAAATATAATTAGAAAATCATATAATAAGCTAAGAGAATGGTTGATTTGACTAGGTTAGGAGGTAAAATGAGCCCATATAATTACCCATTTATGAGGCTCATCATGTGTTACTAGTCAAGTGTCTTTACCATGATCTAGAGTCTAGTTCAGGGACAACTAGGCCATGTGTTTGTCGTTTTGGAGATCCACCCCACTGAGCTTCAAATACATCAGGAAATCAAGCTCAACCAAAGTATAAGAACCCATCTCATCAAGGCTATCAGGAAATGGAAGAGCTAGGTTGAAAACATTGCCACACTTGGAAAAACCCATATCATGACAGAAAACAACCACATGCAATACCATGCATGCCAAATTTAACAAGTAAAATACACATGAAAAATGATACCTACAAAGAATCATGTTGTAGCTGCTTGATCTTGCCTTCCCCTGCTTGATCTTTTGTTCCTCATACATTATTTTCCATTCTTGATCTAATGCCAAAATGCTCTAAATACTCAAGAGTGAGAGAGGGAGAGAGAGAGAATAATGAGAGAGATCCAAAACTAATAACAAAATGTTATCAACTGATCCTCAGAACCATTTTTATCAATTAGCCCTCTATTTTCTTCATTTTCCATTATTTTCCTTCAATTTACTCCTTACATGCAACCTATGACCTTTCCCCTTCCCTTTCTCCTAATTTCCGTTATTTTCATAAATAAAATGCCAATTAATTCCTCTTGCCTTTCCAAAGCCTTATCCATTTCCTTTGCCAATTTCCTTAGCCCTAATAAATCGAAATGAACACCAACTAAGATGTTTTTCCCAATATTCAGCCTGGAATATAAGTCACATCAACCATGGTATTATATATTTTTACATGGATTTTTACTAGGGTTTTTAGACTTAAAAAAGACTGAGTTTTTAATCAAGCCCTGTAGATCCTTCCAAGTATAAACAATTGATTAGCTCACGGATGTACTTGGTGAATACTCATCCAAACATATGCTTTGCAGTAAATGTTCACAGATAATTCCAAGTAGATCTGATGCGTGATCATTGGACAAAAGAAAAACATATATTGAGATATCTAGAAGGAACAATCCACTACTACCTAAGATATGACATGACGAATGATGTCCACCTAATTGGACATAGAGATTCTGACTGGGGAGGCAGCGAGAAGGATGGAAGGAGTATTATAGGAGGATGTTTTAGTATGGGATCCTCCATTATCTCATCAATGAGTAGAAAGCAAGATATGGTTTCTTTGAGTAGTTCTAACGATGAGTATATTATAGCTTCTGAAGTAAGCATAGAAGTTGCATGGTTAACTAAGATGTTATCTATCCTATTTCAAAGACCAATTGACCCTCTACTGATATTCTGATAACCAAAGTTGTATATGATTGGATGAAGAGCCATTATTTCATGGAAATACAAAGCATATCAACAACAAGTATCACTACATTCAGAAGCTAGTATAAGATCGTGTGCTATAGCTACAATATATATCTAGCCATGAGAAAGTAGCTGACATATTGAAAAAATATATTACTAATAAGAAGCTTGTGTATTTGAGACACAAGATTGGTTTCATTGATGTATCCTCCATATCTGAGTGGGTGAGATAGGCACGTCATTCTTGTCTTCACATGGGAAGATAGAATGGAGGATTTTGTAAGCATCTGACATTTGATACTCATTGAGGATGAGGTAGGGCATCCAAGATAAGAGTAGTCATGAACCGATATTCTTTGAGCGCTATTTATCAAATATAAGAATAGTCTTAGTAAGGTCATACTCTGTGAACACCCCAGTTGGGTATGTACCTTGATAGAGAATTATGATGGTGTTTATAAATCATTGGTCTCTCCAACATTTTTCTCTAATCTTGTGGAGAGATAGAGTTGTTAGTTAAGGACTTACTATATATAAATGTTGGTTGATATGATGTTAAACATATGGTTACCAATTTGAATCTTCTTATTGTTTTTGGAGCATGGTTTTAATGCTCAAGGTATTTTATTTTATAGGTCAAGAACTCATTGAATGCTTATAGGGTTGTTTCTAGGCCAAGAAGTCGAAAGAGTCATTGTCATAAGTTGAAGACCCCATCAGTCACATTGTTGTTATAGCAAACTAATCCTTCTTGTGGATAGAATCTCCCTAGATTTCCAACAAAACCTAGTAATAAACATCAAAAGAATTACTACCTTTCTTTAGCCTATAATTCAAACATGAAACATGTAGTACACAAACAATCACTTACCTATTAGTGAAGTGCTTGTAGAATTCCTCTAATTTCTTTCCACAACCATCTTTTACTCAATGCCTTAGAGGCTTTCCCAATTCATTACATGAGTCCTCCATGATGCTCCAAAAGAGATATGCATAGAAAAAAAAATTCAAAGGGATCAAAGCATCTCACATATAAAATAAAAGGTAAATTAAGTTCTTAACTTAACATACAACCTATAGTTGAATCAATAATTAATTATAAACCATGCGAGTAATCAAGGATTCTCACAAATAACATCAAAATAAATGCAATTAAGAAAGAAACGATGCTTTGTATTGAATTGAAAGGAAAACAAGCTTATAACCTAGTTACCTTGATGTCACAAGCCTCTTCCAATGGTCTCCAATATTATTCTTAGATAAAAAGACTTCAAGCCCTATTTCAGCAACATAAGTTTACCTTCAGTAGTCCTTAATGACCCTCTAGTCTATGTTTGGTTTAGAGGACAACAGGAGGAGGTTTGAGATCCTCTTCACCAGGTATGAGATCCTCAAAAGGAGGGATTAGGGCTCCATAAAGAAACGGAATTAGCTCCATGAATAGAGGGATTAGGTTTGATTAAGCATCAACTCGAAGATTTTTTTGGGAAATATTTGCTCAACAAAGATTCTAAAGTTTACTCTTTTAGTTTTACTTTCATTGATTCGTGTGCGTAGTTCGTGGCAGCAGACAAAGCACAAATCTTTGCTAAATTTAATGGTCAAATCTTCATATGCGTAAAATATGGCTAGGGAACAGTGCAGGTACTCAAAAATAGGTTTTTGGATCACGTAATCTAGAATTTTCATTCTCTTTGGGATTGTTTAGCTTCTAGCTTTGCAAGGGAATATTTTGGAACACTTTGATGGATAGAAAAATATCCAGAACAACGATCATTTCCCTCATGGTGACAAAATTACGTGTAACATATTTTACCTTAAATTGCAAAGTCAGAAAAGATGTTTGAGATATGAAATACTTTATCATGTTAAAGGTTTGGATTAGAGACCAATTGGTTGAAGACATGAAACAAATAACTAAGGATTACCATATCATGCTTTCATATAAACATCACTAGGGTAGGTATTCCCATACCGAGATTAAAAATATCTCAAAGAATCAGTATGGAAATAGATCTAATGATCCATGTCCACAAAAGACACCGTATAGATGCAGCCATAAAATATGGATCTATTTGTACAATCATGAATACATAACTCCATCTAGCCTGGATGGATGAAATTAGATCTACGTTCCCAATCTCCATCTCTATAGACTCATAGTATAAATCTGACCATGTGAGTGAATGTCTTGAAGTCGAACATGGTAGAAACCACTTGATTACCAGTCAGCAATGTGAATCATCAACAAGTGTGAGAGAAACCACGAATAATGGAAATGGTTCTCAAGGTACTTCCAGTACAGCCTATGAAGTGTGAAAATATGTCCTTAAGTCGAACACTCATAGAATCATTTGATCAAAGGTTAATGATGAGAGCCTGTCATTGAAGGTGAGAAACTTGCTATTAAGGCATGCAGGCTATAAGGTATTGAAGAAGGTTTCTATAACAACTTCCTAGATAGTGAGTTGAAGATGATAGGAAGTGACCTGTCACAGGAGGCTCTACGACATGAAACTTGTGTCAATTTAAAGAAAGAAAAATTGGAGTGATTATAGGACTCACTCATGGATGGCTGACGTGATCGAGGGCTATGACTGCAAGGTAATTTTTAATTAGGTTGGACTTCTCTTAAACATATTGGCGAAACGACATTTTAAATTGCTAGTATTTGACTCAAATACAATACCCAAAACCAACTGAAGAATTTTAATGAGGTATGGTTAACTAAGAGACAAATGAATTTCCCAACGTGGACATAAATGTGACAGAGAGTCATATTCAACAATGACATACTTCATTTTGTAATACAAAAAAAAAAGTTTCTTCCAAATTTTTCCCCACCATTACTGGAAAGTACCTCTCTATTTTTGTGCAATCTTGATGAAGATAACATATGCTTGTCATCTAATCTCATCCTTTGTATGAGTCCTTCAGAGTATTTTTAATGAACCCTAGGAAGGAGTGGTTCGCCCTCGTCATGATGGACGAGTCCTTCATAGTTTATGGTTTACGAGTCCAGTGAAGGAATAACTTGATGTCATTTTCATGTTTAAATATTTTGAAAAGACACGAAAAGAAAACTTTTTCAACTCTTTCAATGTAAATTTTAATGATCACAGAGAAATTAAAGATTGGTGTTTTTCAATTTTAGGGAGTCAACAGAAAAACATAAGTAAACTCCAAGATTTCCTTTTTCGTAAATTTAGTCTCTCAAACCTGAAAAAGGGTAAAATAATGTAGGAGAGAACTATATTGACCATGATTAGTCAACGTATACGATTTTCATAAATATTCCACATGATTCGTAAAATCGATAAACTTATATCAAGTAGATATTTTTTCGTTGACTTTAATGATTTTGAAAAAACAAGCATACTCGACAATCTTTTCACATTTCAAGAGTCAGAAAAGAGCTTAAAGGTAGCTCTATTATTTCATTTTTTCATAAGTTTTAACGAGTCTAAAAAAACGATAAAAATTTACTCATATAAAAAATGATTCATTCTCATAATTAAACCTATTTATTGCACATTTAAACTCAAAAAGCATCGTAACTACTAAAAATAATAGCTAAAACATTAAAAATTTATTTTTTCATAAGGTAAAGGGAAAAACTTATATTTTAATTGCCCTAATATTCTTATGTATGTCAAAAAGGTAAGTAACTTTTACCATTTTTGTTTTGACCATTTGAGAGCCATTGAGAGTGCATTTTTACCAAAATGTTCATAGGCGGATTTTGACGAAACCGGTGGACCAAATCACGAACCGCTTTCTCGAGGTGAGATATTTTTCCATTATGTTTGTTTTGATTTCTTTTATTTTTCATTTCACTTTAAATTTAGTGTTTTTGAGGGGTTCTTATGAATTCAAAATTCACCCTCAGTGTGCACAGTTCGTTCCCATCAAGTCCGCGCACACTGACCCTTTTTGTTATACTGAAAAACATGATTTGTGTGGTTTTTCAAATGGGTACCATGAATTTTTTCTCTATTTATAAAAGAGGGTCATACACAACACTGAGGTTTTTTAGAAAAATAATAAAATGGCTAAAGTTTCTTGCAAAATTTATCACATTGCTTTCTAATCATCATCCATGGTTATTTTCAGGGTTTTGAATTGAAAAAATTGAATGGAGGGAGAGAGGACATGAAGATCAAGATGTGGAAGCTTTAAATATCCCAATAACAATATATTCCTTGAGGGATTGGGGTCTATACAAATTTTTTGTGATCGCGGTTATGAAATCATAGCTAGATTTTCTCACATGGACGGTAAGGACATTGAATGCTTAAGAACAGTGTTTGCAGATTGGACACCATAGACTTGCCATAGATGTAGATGACATATATTTCCTAACATGGCTTTCATTCCATGGAGTTGATATTTCAGTATATGGCCACAGATCAGGTGGAGAAATAACAACAACTTACCTATGAAAACACTATTTTAAAGGGTCCCAACTCAAAGATGGATGGATTGACTTAAAAACTATTGAGAGTCTCCCATCGAGGACCATTGCTTTCACTGTTGCACAATTATGTGGAAGTGCAACACTTCATTTTCTCACTAGGGCCAAAATGCATATTTCTATGGAGTGTCCACAACCTACCATTTTCAACTAGTGTGACGGGGTTGCTACCAATCTCAAAGGGAAACTGACTAGAGTAAAGACTCACAAGCTCAAAAAATTTAGGTATGGTTCCATCGTGATCTAATTTTCTCTATAGAGGATTCCTCTTCCTTCCCTACAGGTACCTATAGATGTAGGAGTATCACGAGATCCTCATATGCTACAGTTGGTTTCATTGATCGCACGACACGAAGGTGGTGGCCCAATTGTGAGATACACTCCTGAATTGTTTGGGTGGGTGGAATGAAAAATATTCATGATTGAGGAATTTCTGTAAGTGGGCATGGATTACACTAGTGATCTAGATATCCCACTTCTTATAGGAATATAGTGGGGTGACATAGGTAAAAAAATCACATTTTTGTTGTTTTGTGAATTTTCGAATTTTTTGTCTTCACATCCAAAATTAACTATATAGAATAATCATGCGGATGTGGGCCCAGTTATACCAACAAAATTACATCCATTTGAAAAACGTGGTGAGTAGCCAACAACCCCATTGGTACTGAACCTTGATGTAGCAGAGGCCTTATATAATCTTGAGCACAACATGGAAAGGTTGACTTTGGATATCCCAGATGTTGGGATGGATGATTTTCCTCTCCATCACCAGAGGCATACCTTGAGAGTTCTTGGGCTGATCAGCCCCATGCTATGAGTAGCTCACGCCATTGTATGTTACCATGATCACCTCGCTTAGATGCTAGTCATAGGCTAGATTTTTTTTTTTGATATATCAGCATGTTGTTATAATAAAGGTCATGGGGCCTCATATGGATTGGATGGCATTTTGTAAAGCCACACTTCTTACAAACATTTCGATTAATGGAAACTACTACTATTACCTCTTTTTATCTTGTACAATATGTGCACGGATATTTTTTTATTTCTTAGAATTGTTACAAATGTTGATTTAACACATAATTAGCCAATGAATCAATTATGTGTTTAAATGTCTTCGAATGTGTTGATATTCAATGTAATCAAATTCTATCTCCAAGAGACAAACCCACAAAAACATCTCTAATCTTGTGGAACTTCTTACTGAATAGATACCATTTAAATGTAATATTATGAGTTGAAAATCTAACCTAATAATCAATCGATGAATACCAAATGAAATGGAATCATACAATAGCTCAATAAATGCACTATATTTTGTGATGTTATTCATTTTTCAGCCAAGGCATATTCCATGAATACTAACTAACTCATCAGTGGGTGAATAAATAGTGCAAGTTGTAGAAGACAGATACTGAGTACTATGACTAGCGTTGTCAAGAAAGACAATGTAAGTTTTATGGAGCATCGACATCTACAAATAAAATGTAACACAAGATAAGCAAGAGATGTAGCAGAAAAACGTAAAAAGATGCTAGAATTGCCACACACACATAAAAAATATGACACAACAATGTACAAATTCTTCATGAATTGAATTAAGCATATTATTTCTTCAGGTAAAGACCATTTCTGGGCTTTTCTAAAGAAATGTTGTCGTAATCAACTAGCTCATAAGCACCTTTTTCCAGTACACATTTTACAATATAAGCACCATGCCACATGGGCTTGAATTTATCGGCACCTAATTTATTGTGCTCTTGATCATAAACCAAGATTATGTCACCTTCTAAATATGAGCGAGGATTTTTATTTGATCAAAATGTGCCTTTATTCGTTCCTTATGAGTCTCACTAGCTAATGAGAAATCACGCCAAGTTTCATTTAATCGTTCTAAGTATAAAAAATAAATCTTCCTTTGCAGAAATGGCTGCTAATAATTTTATTTCCATTTTTAGTGACGATATTTCACATTCAATAGGTAAGACCTTTTCGAAACCGTAAACTAGTAAGGGAGTAAAACCAGTTGAAGTTTTTGCTGAGGTACGATATGCCGCAAGGCTCAAAAAAGCATCAGATGCCAATTTTGTTTATGAATTAGAAAAATCCATTTAATCATGTTAGTCAAAACCTTGTTTATGAATTCTACTTGGCCATTTTCTTATGGCTAATACAAATTTAAACTGGCATGATGCATGCCTAGATTTGCAGTAAGTTTGGTCATCATAAAATTACAAAAATGGCTACCATGGTCCATGAAGATGGCTTGTGGAACACCAAACTTAGCAACCACATGATTAAATATAAAATAGCTATAGTTTTACCAACATGCTTATATGTAGGCATTGCCTCAGCCCATTTTGTAAAATAATCTAGTGCTAGGATAATATACCCATGGCCCTCGATCGAGTGAGGGTTACATGTAATGAAATCGATTCCCATTTTTGAAAAAGGACCAACAATAATGTTTGGGTGAAGAGAAGCTAGATGTGCACCCATTTTGAAATGGTAAATTTGGAAATTGTGGCATTTTTTAATCCCAGTTATACCATATTTAAACATCGAAGGCCAAAAGTATCCAACGCACAAGATTTTTTGGGCAGTGACATATGACTCCCACAAGCTCTAGAATGACAATAATTCAATGCTTTTTTTGCCTCTTCATGAGTTAAACATTGTCTAAAGATGGAATAAGTACCACAATGTTAAAGTGTATTGCCAACCATAGTGTATTGTTGGGATTGGTGCCAAATACAACGACAATCAGTTTGAGTTAATTATGGCTTAAAAGTTTCAGTTTGAAGATACACGATAATATCTCCATACCAAGGGTCTAATATATTGATAAGAAAAAGTAATGCATCTGGAAGAGGATCCTCCATCATGGTTTCTGTCTCAGTATAGGAAACTTCACGTAAAAAATCGATAAATAACAATGTTTCTTGAACTTATATTTTATGAATTCTAAATTGAATTCTTGCAGGATAACTATCCATTTAGAATATTCCCCCCCTAGCAATTATTTTGTAAGAATTTAAACCATATGGTTGTAGTCTGAAATCACTATTCTTTATGTAAGAGAATGTAGTGATGAAATCTTTGGACAACTTGAACAGCTTCCAAAGCCAATTTTTCCACATGTGCGTATTTTATCTTAGTTTTTGTAAAATTTCTACTCAAGTAATATAACACATGTTCATCATTCAACTCATCTTCTTAAACTAAAATCATGCCAATGGTGACGTTGGATGCAGCTAAATACAAAAAGTAATCTTGATGATAATGAGGTGGATGAAATAATGGTGTATGAGTAAACACATGTTTGAGTGCATCAAAATATTTTTTAGAAACTTCATCCTATGTAAAAGAGATGTAGTTTTTCAACAATTGAGTAACACCTTTATTTATCTCAGCATCGTTCAGGATGAATCGACGTAAAACATTCACTTTCCCTTGCAAAATTTGGAGTTGACACAAGTTGGAAGGAGCATGCAAATTCATAATATCAATGCTTAAGTCAATCCTTACCACTATATATTAATCCTCATTATCTTTAGAAGTCTTGGAACACCTCGGGTGAGAATTTATTCCTTTGTTAAGGAATTAAAATGAAAACAACGTGCTAGACTATAGCATAATTATGTTTTGGGAACCAGTGGTGGGACCCTAGGTCTATTTGCTAAAATTATTGGCCAAAAATGACTATGTTGCTGATACAAATATTTTTTTATGGGATCTAGACTATGATGTTGAGGATTTTTAAAGGTGATATTTTAGATTGGTGGTATGAGAATATTGATTCTCTATTCCTACAATAAGCTTAGTTAATAGAGAAGAACTAGGAGTCGGTTAAGGAGAAAATCTTATATGCAGAACCTGTATGCAATCTCTCGTGCAATTTTCCTATAGAATTACATAACCCATTGTGAAGACTATAGATCAAGATAGAAATTGTGAATCTCCTCTTAGGTATTATAACTTGGACTACTGTTGATCTAGACGCTTTGTGCTAGCTTGATATTGAGGTTACCAGAGTTATGGACTTTTGCATTCAAGTAAATCTAGTTGTTTATATTATGGAATTTTCTATGGAGGATCAACAATCCTTCTCTAAAGTAGAGGTAGTATTTAAGTATGGATTGTGAGGTAGGTTACTGAGAGAGATCCCTTTGTGGATCAAGATCCTCATTGTAGAAGAAAAGATACTCTCGTTCTAGGAGAATAATATGGAAGCTTAATACCCTAGGTACAAGGGGTAGGGTTTATGGGAGAAATGTTGCTCAATTGCAAAATACAAGATATGGGAGAAATGTTGCTCAACTAAAGAATATGAGGGGATGTTTTGATGGATGTAGATGAGTTATGGAGAGCTCAATATTTTAGGGCATTAAGAAGGACACTAATAATTGATGAGTTGCGGGAAAAAAGTTGTGAGAGATGAGAAATAGGAGAATATAGTTCTAGAGGATTAGTTAAGTATTAAATAGTCTGGGGTTGTGAGTAGGAGGAATGACTAGCCTAGTTTTATGGAATAATGAAGTAAGAGAAGGGTCTAATTCTATTGGAATAGGAGCAACCATAGTTAATGTGACATGAGACCAAAATAGATGAAGTGAAACCCACAAGGAGTCGGGATGATTCCAAACACCCAAAACCCCCACACAACCTTTTGTGATGATCAATTGGAATACTCATATATATGATGAAATGAACTTTGCGATGTCGTAATTATTCTTTTAGCATTATTTTATCTCTGAATGAAGTGGTTCATGAAGTAGTAATGTATCTAAATCTCTCCCTACCCTCCAACTAGTACTCTATCTGAAGGCTATTAATTTTCGTTCTATATTAGTTAAAACTTTCATATCAGCAAGTCTATACTAATTACACAACTTGTGATTCTAGTGGAGTTGGTACTTTTGGTATTACTATTTATAAAAATTCTATAGTTTATTTACAACTTGGTTTGCAAGGTTTTGTGTTAGTTCCACCCGATCAAACATTTACGTCCAGGAATGTAAGAAGCCCATTCAATCAATACCTAAAGCTTTCGGGCTGAGGAGATGTAGACGTTGAGTAGCACTAGAATATGTGTGAAGCCATATGGAGCACCTATTAAATCCTAGATGCTACTATGATCATTGAATTTCATACAACTTTAACGGATCGAAGCTTGAGATGGTTTGTTAAGTTGTCTGATTTAAATCCAAATGCAATTGTTGATGTGATCAAATGATAGTTAGTTAAGGAATTAAAGCTCCCTCATATAAACCAAAAGTGGGATGGTGGACTTCATGTGAGCACATGTGACAATTTAAATATGCAATTGAGAAACTCACTTGTCTAATTGATCCTCATCATCAATGGGATTGTGTTATTAAATCTCTATTTTCATTAAATAGAACTCCTTTGACATAGAAGAAGATGTATTCTCTACTTCCATTAAATAGAGATCCTTTGAGTCTTGACATAAAAGAAGATGCAGAGGAAGAAGTTATGAAGATTAAAGGAATGTCGGGATATCCACATGAGTATAGGCTAAGTACTATTTATACTAATCTAACTACAATTGGTTTATAACATCAAATTATATAATTAATAGAAAGGTTTAAGGACGTGCATACTACACGACCTTTACATCTCTTATTATTCTACACTATTTTTCAGGTTAAGTGGCATCATGCTACTGAGTGCCTAAGGTTGGGGAGTGGGGGACATTTGTCTACTATGTCTATGGGACCACCTCTGCCACTACCAGGACTTACTATAAGAGTTGCACAGTTTTCCATATACTTCTTGTATCAGGGGCATGCTCAATATCATGCATTCCCTTACCTTCAAGGTATTTCTAAGTAATGAATACTATGAGATTTGTCACACTTATGGGCATGCACCTTGTCATTGTCCTATTTTACAGAAGTACTCTAGTGTTCCAAAAAATATGTTTTATGATTCCTGTGAGTCCCTGAATCAGCATAAAAATCATTGTAAAGCATTTGTTAGGTCCCTATAATACTAGTGTATCCCCATTACTGTTATTATTAGTGTATCTCATTATTCTTATTGCTGGTGTAGCCACCTATTTTTTTTTTCCCATGTAGCCCCCATATTATTATTTTTGTGCCTCATAGAATCCAATTATTATTATTTCCATTCCCTTGCATTATCATTCTTATGTAGCCATTGATTATATTGTGACCCCTTAGACTCCTATATATACCAAGGAGGTCTTGTCAATTGTATCATCCAATAATTTTTCATTTATGTGACGTAAAATAGGTTTAAACCCTGAAGAGGTTAATTTTCAAGTCATTGATCTATCTTTTTTTTTGTGATCTTCTTGCATAACATTTGGTATCACAACTTTGGATTATAGGGTTTCTTTATTTCAAATAGGTCATCTTGGACTTTTTCCTATAATGTTGTTTCCATGAAGCTTTAGAAGCTCAAATTTTGACACACTGGAGCTAAAGTCATGGTGAAATTCTTGTAAAAAAATCAAATTTTGTTTCTCTATATTTTTTGAGATGTGGTCTAAGGAAGTTTTAGTGTTTGTAGGATCCATAATTCAATCTCAAACAGGTGACCTAGGGAAAATCATCAAAACATTCTCTCTGAGCATCAAATTTGAATTTTGTAAGAAGTAACTATAATTGTAGAAACTATAGATTTTCATGTATCATTGTTAGGGCCAAAGGTTGAAATAATGACATGTGGCATCCCATACAAGTTCACTCTACTTAAGCAGTTCATAATCAAGTCATCATGGGAGATTTGGCATAAATTTCTATTGAAGAATCCAATATGGGTCTAAATTAACGCATTAGAGAGAGGACCCAGATTGCTACTAGAGGAGCAAATTTTAGAACTTGGAAGGGAAAACCTTTTGAGATAAAACATTTTCAATATTAAGCTACAAAAGGCAGGAACAAAAGATGTGCATTTTTTTAAATTTTCATAAGTTTTGTTTGAAAAAACACTAAAGTAATTCAAAGGGTGTAGTAAAGAATATATAACATTATTTGGTTACATTAGGAGTCTGATGGTTACAATGTTTGGGGCGATAGCTTTTAATTTTCAAGAATTCTTCTTGAAATTTATTTAGTGCTGAAAAATGTGTAACTATGTTCGTTCTTCATAAATACAAAATGTACTTTTGATTCTTCTATATTGTAAAATTAAAGAGAATTATTATTATTATTTTTGGAGCATGGGCTTGATGCTCAAAGTATTTTATTTTATACGCCAAACACCCATTTACTGCTTCTAGGGTTTGTCTTAGGTGAAGAAGTCAAAATATTCATCATCATAAGTTGAAGACCCCATCAAGCACATTGTAACTTCTAAAGGGAGTTATTTTTTTCCCTAAAAGTGCCCGAATACCCTTCAAGGTCATGTTGGCATGGTTGATCACGGATCGTCCTAATTTGAGGAGCTTCATCCACCTTAAGAAGCCTATATAAAGGATGAAACTTGACCTCCTTGGAACACATTCGTTACTCACTCATTCAAGTGAAGGGGGAAGAAGAGGAATGAAACAAGGAAAGAAGAGAATGAAGGAGACTTGTCTTTGCACTATTTCTCTCACACATGCGAAGGAAGGCTATGGTTTCCGCAAGTTGGTCTAGGGGTTTCTTCTACATGTTCGATATTGAAGAAGAGAAAGAAGGTTAGTGAAGGTCACAATAAGTGAGCCTCAAGCTCCAAAAAGAATATAAAATCCAAGTGAAGGCGTGAGGAAGCCTTCGGAATCCAGAAGAATCTCACATGTATGAAAAATATTATTGCATGATGACCAAAAATTTCAAACGTGTAGTGGAGGCTGAAATTTTGTTGTTGGAGGTTGAAGTTGTACTACTAGAATAAATTTAACTAGGTTTGGCTTGGAAAAAGGAATGAAATCATGCGAAAGGGTTAGACTTGGTCTTGGACAGTATTTAGCTTGGTATATAGGTATTCAAATTCTTCAGTTGAAGAATCTATAAGAAGACAAGGGATTTATGGATTTTCCTCTCAAGTGGAGAGATCTTGGCCCTGACTTGCCACCTATATTCTGTGTTATTTCTCTTCTTGCTTTGGAATATGTTTGATGATACAAAAACATAATAATAATTAAATAAGAAAGATAAGTAAGAAAAGTAAAAATACATCATAAGCAGTTATCATTAAAAGAGAAATCACTCTAATCATTTCCCTAATAGATTTCTCAACATGGTATCAGAGCTAAGGTTGGTTGAGGGCATTATGAATATCTCTGCTACATTGAGAAATTTTCTAAGGAAGTGTTCGAAGGAATCAATCCATCTAAAGAAGGGTACCCAATAAGTATGGAATCTCCTATTTACTCCAATGAAGGAAGTGATGAAGAGAGAGGGTGAAGGACTCTTCTCAACATGCACTGAAACATTTCAAGATGAGAGAATTTGGGTGATTGATAGTGGAGCATCAAGAAACATGGTCAGTCATCATAATCAACTAAAATTTATTTTAAAAGGAAATTCTTCTTACTCCTTAGATCTTGGTGATAATAATAGCTATCATGTTAGAGGAATTGGGTCAACCTCAATGGAGCTACATAATAGAGGAAATATTTGTCTCAACAACATATTATTTGTTCCAGGTTTGCATAGGAACTTACTCTTTATTTCAATTCTATAATATAAAGGTGGTAGAGTGGCTTTCATTGATGCAAAAGTTGTAGTATGGAGTAAAAAGTCAAGCATAGAGAAAGCTAGAGTAATTAGGATTCTTCAAGGAAGAATCTACAAGTTGTTATCTCCTCTTGCTCAAGCATTAGTTCACATTGAAATCGGCTCATGTGAACTTTTATCTAGAAGATTTGGTCATCCTGATTTCAAATCCTTCCAACCTGTTATGTTCCTATACCAATAGGTTTCATTTTTCATGATTGACAGTGGAAGTGCCAAACATGTTCATATTTGATGCTATAAAGGTTCCATATTTTGTGAAAAGAAAAGAGAATTAAAAAATGTAAAGAGGGTATGCCCTAAAAGAATTATCAAAGGGAAAAAAGAGTAAATTGGTCAGAAAAAATGATAAAAATGAACCCCAAAGAATGACCAGGAAAGTGGCTAGTTTAAATGCCACTGCTAGTTTGATGGATGGCCCAACAGTTCAATCTGACCATTCCATGGTTTAAATTGCTTGTTCTATACTAGAGAATGGATACCTATCCAAACAGTTCAAGATGGGCAAGTGAATAGCTAGGTAGAGAAATGAAGGAGCCCAACTGCTTAACCTGGGTCCTTGGAAGAGATAAGCGTACATTCAGATAGGAGGGCAGTCAAAAGAAAAGAGGATAATCAGGGTCTGCAAGTCTAAGTGCACCCATTCAAAAGGAAGAAAAAAAATGTTAGGTGTATTAGGCTGGGTAGGTAGTTTGAAGTTGCAGAAAGCAAGGTTTAAATCACCTGATGTGTTATCGATTATATCTTATCTCATCAATGAAAGAAATGCCAAAGCAGTTGTCTAAATGGTAGAACTATGGAAGCATGTCTAACTCCCCTCACTCCCCCTAAAACGTTTCTCACTAACATCCCCTTGAGGACTTTGGGATCTGCCCAACCAGTCCTACTTGCACTTCCTCCTTGAGAAAATCAAGTCAACCTTTGACTTTCTTCAATGAAGAGAAGCCACATTTCTTGTGTAAAACCCTCATTTCAGATTCCATTCATTTCTTATATCTAAGTTTTAAGTTCACAAGCTTAGCCTCTCCATTACACTTCACCTCAAAAACCCATATTAACTCCTAAATCTATTGTATAGCTCCCTAGCTACTTCCCCTACAGTACTTCTACAAAAAACTATTTAAATTCCAAAAAACATATTAAATATCCCACCCTATGGCAATATAGCCATATAAATATAGTTCAGGGGAATAATAGTCCACCCGGGACTACTATTAACCCTTCCGTGTCCTCACCCAGAGTTAATTTAACCCCTGGTTAAATTAATAACTGCTCCCCTTTACCCTTAAACCTTAAATGTTCTACCCTTTTTGCGCTCTTTGTTCATATTGGGTGTTCAAATGTTTATTTAAACATTAAACACTTCCGGCGCAAATAACCTGCAAAACCCACAAACCTAAAGTTTTGAACCCCGCCATATTAACAAATGATTTAAATACTCGGTGGGCCCCTCAGATTATCATACCCGCAGCTCCGCGCTCCGTCAACCCTTCGATCCACCCTCCAAGATCCAACGGCTCACGTGCATTTCAGAGCCGCCCCGACGTCTGACGCTTAGCCTCCGATAGGCTAGCGGTTTCTCCACCGTACCAAAGACGCGTGTCTCCACGCGATTGCATCGGAGTCCCTCTGACAAATACCACTCCCATACAGAAGGCGGTCTGATAAAACCACAAACCACTTCTGTCTCTCGGTCCCCGACGTCAGCGCCACGTCACCTCTTATGTCACTCTTGTGTCAACCCATTGTCGCCCCCTGTCATTGCCACCGCTTCTGTCTCTTCGTCCATACCTCGGCACCGTGTCTTGTGCCACTTCGTCGGCCCAGTCAGTGCCACATCACCCTGCCGTACTCGGGGCCCGCAGATGACGTCATGTTGACGTCATATTAAACAAAGCACCAAAATGCTGCAAAAGCCGAAATTTGTGTTAAAAGGGGCAAAAACATCATTTTTTTTTTATTTTATGCAAATGAACGTTGCAAACTTTTGCATGCCACTTACGACCAGTGCACATTCAACGTGCCCAACAGTCACCAGGGCCTGTTTGACTTGCAATTTGACCTATTCAGCCTCTACCTACAGTTATTCACCATAGAATTTCTCCAAGTGAACAGGTATTTACCCCCCAGTAACCCCGTTTTTCATAATTTCTCTACAAAATTAGCCAAATACACCTTAAAATCCACATTGAAACATATTGATACCTGAAACCTTCTCCTCTCTGCCCCACGTAACTTCATTTGCAGCCAAAACCTGGCATCTTTGCCCTCCTCTGATAAAACAGCCACCGCCAGCTCAAATTGCAGCTCCAGTTTACCCGCGGAATCACTAAGAACAGGTTGCTAAAGCCCTTTATTTTTCCCCTTTCCAGTGTACCAATTGCAGAGCCTTGCATAGTCTTCATTTTATTAAGTCTTACTCCTCAAAAACAGCTCTGCACAGAACTTGAAACTGTGAGTTCCTTGTCCAGAAGACCATTATCAGAACTCTGTTTTTTGCTCAAATACAGGCCTAATACAACTGCAATCTTTGTCGAAACATGGAGGCCCCAGTTGCCCTTAACATTGCTCCACTAAATGCACCCCATAGAAAGCTAGAATGGCTTCCACTGGCAGACAGGGATTATCAAATCGACGATATGGAAGGAGTGAAGCCTCATCTTCAAGCCTTTTGTGAGATAAGGAATAAGTTCAGAAACAAGACTGATCCATTAAGAATATGGGAGTCCAACATGCCCATGTACTATTTGCCCTCAGTAAATGTTTTTCCTGACCTCATCCATCACTGTGGTTCTAATTATGACCCTGTTCATAGGGCAGTGATGAGCCCTGCTGGTAAAGCCCTCTTCTAAATTACTCCTCAGTCTATCAATGAGATGTTGCAATTCAAACCAACTTAGCCATTGGTCCCCCTTTCTCTGAAGAATCTGATAGATCAAGCATCGAAATTTCCCTCTACAGAGATTGACCGAATTGCTAAGTTGTTTATGCCCCCAGACTGTTACTCCAGATTTACAATTCCTTATCTCAATGTTTCATTTACTGAGGAGGGAAAAATGATCATAGATATGATCTCCTACATCCTGGGATTCAGAACGAGTGAGATTGTAGATAGTACTAGCTTTGCCTTGATGTCTATCTTCACTCCAGGACAGCCCCCTGCGGTCCAGTATGATTATGCCACCTACATTGCTGATAATATTCATGAGCAGTTCATGAGCCTAGAAAGGGAAAGGGTATTCAAATACACCTCATACATCTTTCATTTTCTGCTGTATTATCAGTCTTATAGTTTCCTAGTTGTCCTAAAAATGTTGGATGCAAGAGGGGAAAGGGGGTCAGTCATATTTTGGTCATCAGTATTCCATCATATTAATTACTCCCCATACACATACTATGAGTTCATTGACCTGTTTATCTATCCAGCTACCTGCTTGCTATCAACAGATCCTCCCCCAGACTCACTGATGAGATGGAGAAGATTCTACAGCTTTCCAAAAGCTACATCATCGGTGACTAGCATTTCTACCAAAACCACACCATAATCAGGGTCTATGGCTATGAACTAACCCCCTACCGACTGCCCAAATATGTCCCCATGAGACTATTTTCCTTAGAATACTTTCGGAAATTCGGTAATGTAGATATGGTGCATTTCTTTGGGAAAAGCAAAAAGGCACAGCTAAAAGTCAAAACTCAATTGGGTCCCTTTATTTTCAATAAGAGGGAAGAAGCGTGGAAAGATGCTGACCAGATCTAAGGGAAGAAACTCAAGTTAAAAACAAGCTTTTATTGGGCACCATATGACCCCAATCACTTTATAAGCCTTAGAAGAATCAAATACAGGCTTGCAGCATATGAACATTGCACTATCCCTCAAATTGAGCAATTTGCTAATCAACAAGAGTGGGTAAAGGGCACTCTAGTTGAAGAATTCACTGAAGAAGAAATAACAGAAAAAGCAATCAAAAATCTAGAAAAATCTATTGACTTGGAATCTTGTGAACAGGTGTTTTTCACAGCTCCTCGGTACATTGGAGAAGTCACCTCTTCTGCCACGCCCCACCAGCAACCGGCCCAAGAAAGTACCTCACATGTAGCAACAGGTAAAGGAAAAGAGCTGAAACATTCAGAAGAACAAGTGCACGATTTGGAATAGCAAGAAACAATGGCAGATCAGCCAGTTTCTACAGATGAACAAAGCCAAGTGTAGGACCCTTCTACACAGACAAATGTGACAGAAATTCTAGTATTGCAGACACCTCTAAATGAGGAAAGAGCGAAGAAAAGAGATAGAAAGCAAGAGACCCCTCTAGGGACATCTACAAATCAGCAAGGAGAAAAGAGACAAAGGTTAAATCCTTTTTCGGAGGAAGAAATGCCAGAGGGGCCCACAGAACAACAAATTCCCACAGGCATGGAGACATCGGCCAGTTCTTTTCAGCATCAGCAAGAGAGACAGTAGGGAGTGGAAGTAACATCCACAAGGCAACATGGCAAGCAACCCTATAATATCAAAAAAGCATTCACTGATATCAAAGCCAGGAATGAACCAGTAAGAATACAGCTTTACAACCAGCTAATAAGGATGGCCCCTACCAATCAGCAAAGGCTAATGGCGGCCTATGACATTCAAGAAGGAAGAATGACCCTCGGTCACTTCAGACCTACAACTCAGCAACCCCAATCAGCTTTGGATTACATTAGAACAAATCTGGAAGTGTTTGCCAAGGATATCTATCCAGTGGACCAGATTGAATTGCACAAGCAGATTGGGGAGATGGTATATGCTACTCTAGCAGATAAGACATTGTTAGCCCACAGATTGCAAAATTCTTTACACAACACTGCTGCACAACTTGAGTTGGAGAAAGCTTCATCACAGGCAAAGGACAATAGAATCAAGTCCTTGGAGGAGATTATCATAGAGCTGGGACATGATCCCTCTGATCCCAAGGGTGTGCAAGCTTTAATTAAAAATAAGGATGAAGACATAGCTACCCTAAGAAGACAAATCAAACTATCACCCACATTGCATCCTCAAGCTACAGAACTGGCACAACAGAAAGAGAAGGAGGATGTGGTAGCTTTGCTTACAACCTTACATAAAAGGTTGATAGAGATAGAGAGTGCCCTAGAGGCATCATTACAGGAAAGACAGGGAGAGTTGGCTCCTCAGCCAATTCAAACAGCTCAGAGTCTTACAACTGCTCCTTCCATGGCCACCACAACAGTCCCTCCCACGGTTACAACATCAGAAGCAGGCACTTCAGGTTCAGTACCAATTTCAGCCACTACTTCAGCACCCACAGAACAAAGCACCAGCTTGAAAATGGACAATATGACGAAGGAGATAGAAGCTCTGGAATTGTAAATGAAAGAATTGAGAGAAGCCAAGGAAAAGCTGTCTACAATTGGGGGAAAATATGACAAATCAAAGCAGGATGTAGCTGAGAATACAAGAGAAGTCAAAGGCTTGGAAAGAAGAATAAAGGAGCTGGAGAAAGAGCTCACTTTTGACAGGACTCTAGCAGACATCAAGAAAATTTTGTGGGCCAAAATTGGCCAATCCGTTATAGACCAATGGCAATCCATTGAAACCATTCATGAGCAAATGGGTTTGATAAACTTGGCTCAGTTTAAAAACCAAAGGGCTAGAGCATCTTTGAGAAATATGCCCGAGCAAGCAAATAGAATGATCCAATTTTTGAATACTCACACCAAAGAGCAGCTGGAAGCATTAGGAATTAGTAACAGGACTGAAACTATTTTGCTAATAAAAAAGGTGTTAACCCTTAGGAATTTTGTGTAGGCATTGGACAGAAAATGCCAGGAAATGCAAACAGAGGTGGATGATTTCCAGACAAAGATCATGGCATTACATAGCAGAGGGCTACCAAGTTTATTAACCAATGCTGGAAGACTGCTGTCAGATGAGCTTTATGCCACCAGAGTGAATAATTTTGCTGCCAACCAAATCACAGCTTCCTCAACTACTTCAGCAGATACAGGCCCTCCATTAGGACAGAGTGCCTTCAATAAATTGGAGAATCTATTCTACATTGCACATGAGATAAACCACTTGTTCGAATTCCAGCCCACTTTCCATAAATGCACAGAAGCTGAGGAACACTGATAAAGATATGAAGGCACCAGTTACCCACAGATGATTGGTGGAACGGGATGGTAGAGACATTTCTCAGGTGATTTGGTTAATTAATTCTTTTTTATCAAGCTAAAGTTCAGCATATACAGATGGCACGATACACCTGGCAAAGGTAAATCCACATAAGGCAAAATTGAAATGATAACTACAGCTCATCAAATGCTAAGAAGCCAAGTGCACAGGAGAAGACCCAGATAGCAACAGGTAGCGTACCAGAAGCAGGCCCAGAAAACGCAAATTAAATGCGCAGTAGGTAGCCAACTTATTCAGCCCAAAAATTCAAAAGTTTTCGGACAAAATGGATAGCTAGCAAGCCAACATTAACTGCAGCATTTAATGCTTCATTTACTCCCTGACAAGAGTTGGTGATATAATTTATTGCTTGAAGAGTCATCACCTAGATATTTTGTGTCTTATTTTTGTATATATACCTCCCCATAGAACGTATTTGGGGTTGGTTGGCTGATATTCCTCATGCTGGACTTGCGCTATATTTTTGAGAAGCTCTGTAATCAAAGACTGCTGGAATGCTTTGGATGAAGAAATGACTGCTGTGTTATTAATGGTTAAAGAGTGACTGTGGAATTCCTGTACTACTACATGGCTCAATAAGTTTTTCTACCTCTCTTTATAGTTTTATTATGTTTATGCACAATTGTGTTACCATCTAAATAGCAAGGAAAAAGAATAGCTTAGGTTTTGCTTGACAGCACCTTATGCTCAGTTCTTGTTATTTCTATATGTTTTCCTTAGAAATGGTTATGAATATGCATACTTAAATGATCATATTTACCCTGTTTCTTCATATATGACTTTTTTTAGGAATTCTTTACTGCTCCTAGACAAACTTTCATCTACCTTCCCTCTATGTTAGCTAATGAAAGATTCTTAGCTGCCTTTCATTTCTGACCTTCATTCCATCTTTATTCCAGCCTGATATTGTTTTGTGTAGCTATCCTACTCTATATTCCTGTTGTGACCAAGAAAACGCAACAACAAGCCCTAATCCATGACTCCATGCCCAATGGTTTGAACTCCTCATAGTATGCATCCCAACTCTGCTTGAAAACATCTCCTTCCCACCAAAATCAAAACAAAACCCTTGTACACTATAACTAGCCTAAAATCAACCCAAAACAAAGTTAAATCATAAAGAGAGAGCCCTCTCTGACTGCAGGACCTGTAGCCCAAAGATTGGTTTGTGGTTACCTCAGCCGTATCCCTTAAGGAGCTAAGGGACAACCTGAGTGTTAACATAATGGTGACTCTGCTGGGGAAAATCTTAAGATAATTTCACAAATAAAGTTGCAAAGCTCCACTGGGGAAAGAACAAATTTTTAAATTGATGTCTATTCTTTAAAACTACAGATGAAGCCTGAATGTTAGCAGGAAGCCTTTGAAACTGTTCTTGCTTTGCATCTACAGGAGTAAATAAAAGCTGCTTCAGTCAATATTCATGCTAGTTTTAAACTGCAGATAGCTGTTCCAAAAATTTTGATCAGTTCTTTGCTAATTCTAAAATCCTTCCCAAAAAATACCAAAACAAATTCGAAAGCTGGCTCCTAAGAAGAAAACTCTGTATACCAGGTCAAATCCTAACCGAGATCCTCCAACTGTTTTTGACAATCCTAATTTAATCCCAAAGATTCTTAGGAAACAAGACGAACAAGAAGATTTTTCCGATTCAAGCCCTGAAATAGTCCCAGAAAACTATATTCCAACCCCTGCTAAACCATCAGTCCATCCTCACATAGCTCCTTCTTCTCCTTCTTCCTCATCCACTTCTCAAAACACATTCCCCACACCTCCATCCACTACATAAATTTTCGTTGCTGTCCATGTTGTTCCAGTTGTTCCCTTCCTTCTTGTTGTCCCATTTATCCCTATAAATATGGCAAATCGTTATGCCCCTTTACAACTACCTGGAAATCCTGGGGCTATGCCTGAGGACTACCAAAGTAAGATCATTTATTTTGATGGTACTGGCACATATACTGCCTTACAGCATACCAAGAAAATGCAAGACTACTTTGAAAATTATGAGATAGACGATGATGATGTGAGGATGAAAATTTTTGTCCAAAGTTTATCAGGTGAAGTAAGGACTTGGTTCAAAGCACTTGCTGCAAATTCCATAGCCAATCCAGATGCTCTTTATCACTCCTTCCTCAATAGATGGGAAAAGAAAAAAGACCCACTGCATATCTTATCTGAGTATGACAGCATAAAAAGAGGCCCACAAGAAACTGTCCTAGATTATTGTGCAAGATTTAACAATGTTTACAATGCCATCCCTCAAAACCTTAGACCTCCACCTAATTTAGCCTTAATCAAATTCCTTGATGGATTTGATTCTGACATGGCATATCAACTGAGGGAAAGAGCCCCTCCAACCTTAGCAGACATGCAAAACATAGCTGTTAGTGTAGAGGCAAACCTTATTGCTAAAATAAATAGGGCAAGAGCTGAAAGAAGAACTACTTTTAAAGAAGAACCTTCAACATTTGAACAAAAGCTTGATGCAATCATCAAAGGTATGGATAGAATTGGGGACAGGATGGAAACCATCGAGAGAAAATCATCATGGGAAGGTCAACCAAGTACTACCAGAAACCCAAACTTTAGAAAGAATCAAAATCCAAATGTTGGAAGGGTTGATCCCGACCAGAACATTGGACCCCCTTTTCAAGAAAATTATGTTGAGGCCTCAACATCTAGTGAACCAACCGAGGACCCTCACATCAACTTAATGGGTTTGGACAGTGAACATCAGGTCTTTCTAACATAAGAGGATCAAGAGGCCCATAATTGCAATCAATTTCAAACCAAATCAAGAGAGTCATTTGACTTTAGGGGAGGCTATGATGTAGCAGTTTATGAGGTACATAAACAGTATAAACTAAGGAGTAGAACCATAGATGTGCCTGAACCTATCAAACCAAAAGATAATAAACAGCCAAAAAGGACAAAAGACAAAGTTGTTCTCCCAGAATCCTCTGATAAAACAGACCCACACCCAAGAGAAGTCACTGTGGAGGATATATCAGATATACAGCCCTCTAAAAATCATCCATCCTCATCCCTCCCCTCAAAAGCAAGTTCAAACAGCATTCTTGAAAATAAATTCGAAGCAGAGTCAACTCAAAATCATACCCATGAGGAAGAAAAGGGTATTGAAAATTCAGCTGAAAAGGAAAAATCTGCTGCCCATAATGCAAAGACTCAGACAGAAAAACCATTCAATTTGGAAATAGAAATAAGTAAGCTAAAGATAGTTTTTCCTCTTTCTGAACTAGCCAAACATGAAGTGTATAGACAGCAAATCAATAGGTCACTCCAAATATCAGACAATAGGGATGCTGTGAATGTTCTAGATGATCAACCTGAATTATTGTTTGGTCCTGAGGTTAACGGAAAGACATCAAATGGAGGAGTTCCACCCTTTTATGTCAATTTAAACATTCATGACAAGGTGTTACACAATGCAATGTTTGATTCGGGGGCCTCACATAACTTAATGCCCAAATCTGTGATGGAAAAACTAGACCTAGATATCACAAGACCATATAAAGATTTGTTCTCATTTGATTCAAGCCAAGTCAGGTGTCTAGGCCTAATTAAAGATTTGTGTGTTTCCCTGGTCCAATACCATGGATGTGGTGGTAGCTGACATTCCACCCAAGTATCATATGCTTTTATCCAGATCTTGGGGTCTAAACTCCAAGGATCTTTGCAACTAGACATGTCCTATGCCACTATTTCAATCTTTGGACAGCCAAAGAGGTTATACCGTGAAACACTAATGAAATATGTGGTGAGTAGTCATGAAAAGCCTCAAAACTTCCCCATCTATTCAATACATTCCGACATGGATTCATTCATTTTGTATAACGCTGACATGTGTACCAAAAATGATGCCAAATTGCTAATAGCAGCACAGTCAGAGGGTTTGAATGAACAACCTGCTTCTCAAGATCAATTTTTTTTTGATATGATTGATACAACAAAGGAGAATGACACATCAAATGACTTTCAAGAACCCAATCTACCCATGGTGCAACTTTCTAAAACTTTCAATGCAAACCTTGACCATGAAACCTTACGGCATTTAGAGTTTGATGGCTCTGTAAACAAATTAGGAGCAGGGGCAGGGGTTTGGATTCACAACATGCAGAATGACCAGGCTGAAGGTCATGCATATAGGTTAAACTTTTGATGCACAAACAATATGGCCGAGTACGAAACCCTTTTGTTAGGTCTCAAACTCATCAAAAATCTAGGTGCAACCAAAGTCTCAATTCTAGGGGATTCAGATCTGATCATACAGCAGATGAAGGGAAATTTTATCACAAATGATCTTAGGCTAAGAGCTTATAAAGGGGCAGCCATTCAAATACTTGACAGCTTCTCACAATGTCACTTAACTAAAATTTCCAGAAAGCTTAATTTACATGCACATAGCTTGGCAACCTTTGCCAGCATTTGCAAACTACCTTTCGAACCCAACCACCATTTCACGGCCGAAATCAAACATAGACCTGTTGTCCCTGATAATGTTAAAAATTGGCAGATCTTTGAAAATGATACACAGATAAATAACTTCCTCACTTTGAAGGAGGAATTCTCCAACATGAACATTGATACAAGCACGGTGGAAGACCAACAACAAAAGCAAAAAATTGAACAAAACATATCAGCTGAAACAACAAATCTGATGCTACATCCAACTACTTTTGATCACAACAGTATACAGGAGTTGAAGAAAACAGACTGTGATGAAATAGTTGAAGCAGAAGCTAAAGTAATTGAGCTAAAAGACAATTTTCTGCCCTTAGGTTTAACCCCTTCAGAGGATTTGTTTGATTCAAATGATACCTCAAGGAAACCAAAAATGCAACCACTAAATGCTGAAATTGAAGACTGTAACATTGGAACCACAAAAAATCCCAAAATGGTAAAACTATCCAAGGCATTACCAGCAGATCAGAAATTGAAATACATTGAATTGTTCAAAGAGTTCCAAGATATCTTTGCCTGGAGTTATGAGGACCTCAAGTCCTATGATACTTCAGTCATCCAACACACTATACCTTTGAAAGAAAATCAAAAACCTTTTAAACATAAGCTTAGGAGAGTGAATCCAGTCCTCCTTCCCCTGATTGAAAAGGAAGTTAAACGTATGTACGAAGCTGGGATCATTGCTCCAATTAGGTTCTCAGAGTGGATATCAAATCTAGTGCCTACTAGGAAGAAGACCGGAGAAATCAGACTGTGTGTTGACCTAAGAAACTTAAACAAAGTCTCCCTCAAAGACCATTACCCCTTACCAAAAATGGATCATATCCTGCAAAGGGTAGTGGGAGCCTGTAGGATCTCACTGTTAGATGGGTTCTCAGGATTCAATCAGATTTTAGTACACCCGGATGACCAAGACAAAACTTCCTTTACAACTCCTTGGGGAGCATTTAAATACGTTAAAATTCCTTTCGGGCTTAAAAATGCTAGGGCCACTTTTCAGAGAGCAATGGACATAGCTTTTGCCAAAGAAATCCATGATTTCCTAGTAGTCTACCTTGATGATCTCACTGCCTTTTCAAAATTAGACCAAGAACACTTAGAACATTTAAGCAAGCATTTTTAATTTGTATAAAATATGGCATATCTTTGAATCCAAATAAATCACTATTTGGCCTAGAGGAAGGCAAGCTCCTAGGTCATATAATCTCAAAATATGGCATTAGGATAGACCCAGATAGAATTCAAGCTATCCTTCAAGTGCCTCATCCAAGAAACATTAAAGAACTACAAGGCTTCTTAGGGAAGATCAACTTCTTGAGAAGATTCATTCCTAATTTGGCTGAGCTCATAAAACTGTTAAACAATATGTTGAAGAAGGATTCTAAGGTCAAATGGACCATGGAAGCTAAACAAGCCTTTGAGGATATGAAAAGAGCTTTGACAAACACACCAGTCCTCACAAGTCATAGGTTTGATAGGGATTCCATCATCTTTTCCTTCGCATCTGAGCATACAATTGTTGTTGTCCTATTACAAAAAGATGACCAAGGGTGTGAGAAGCCCATTGCATTTTTTAGCAAAGCCCTTAGAGATGCTCCCCTAAAATATTAGATTATGGAAAAGCAAGCTTATGCCTTGGTAAAGGCCATCAAAGACTTCAGAATCTACATTTTATACTATCATGTGATTGCCTATGTCCCAAATGCAGTGGTTAAGGACATTTTAACCCAAGAAGGAATTGAAGGCAAAAGGGGAAAATGTATTGCCAATATCTTAGAATATGACATTGAAATCAAGCCTACAAAACTGATAAAAGGACAAGGGCTAGCCAAACTAATGACTGAAACCAATTTCCAGGCCCTTGATATCAATGAACTGGACAACGAAGAGGAGATGGCGACTCCACAGGTCAATCAAGCCTTTTTGAAATCTCCTTGGTATGCTGATATATGTTTTGTATTGTTAAACCTACAAGCTCCTCCAAGGTTGTCCAGAACTAAGAAAAGGTTCTTGAAAATGAAAGCATCAATGTTTTGCATCGTAGACAATGTTTTGTTTTGGAGAAATCATGAAGGAAATTTAATTAATTGCCTAACATTGGATGAAGCTGACAATGTCCTCAAGGAATTTCATGCAGGTGACTGTGGAGGACACTTATATTGGAAATCAACAGCTGATAAAATCCTAAGGGCTGGATTTTATTGGCCCTCCTTGTTTACTGATGTGAAAAAATTTGTAATGTCTTGTCACAAATGCCAAATTTTTGAAGGCAAGAGAAAGCTATTACCTTTACCGCTCAAGCCTATTTCAACTGAAAGACCATTCCAGCAATGGGGTTTAGACTTCATTGGTGAAATCCACCCTTCATCCTCTGGCCAACATAGCTGGATTTTGACTGCTACAGACTAATTTACCAAATGGATAGAAGCCATCCCTTGTAGGCAAGCCAATGACTCCATTATTATGCAATTTTAAGAAACCAACATCTTGTCCAGGTTTGGCTGTCCAGATAAAATTATTACAGACAATGCTGCTGCATTCAAATCCAAAAAAATGATCAAATTTTGCCATAAATACCATATGACCTTGGGCCATTCCATAGCCTATTACCCTCAAGGCAATGGCCTAGCTAAGTCTTCAAACAAAAGCCTTATCAACATCATCAAAAAGGTCTTAGAGGAGAACAAAAAGAATTGGCATAAGAAGTTGGTGAATGCACTATGGGCAGACAGATTGACCACCAAAAGATCCATTGGCACAAGTCCATATGAACTAGTTTATGGAATGGAGGCAAGATTCCCTTCATCTTTAGCAATCCCTGTAATCAAGTTGCTGCAAGAAATTCAAGCTGAGCCTAATGATATTCAAAGAAGGATCAATCAGACAATTCACTCGCAGAAGACAAGAGAAGAAGTATATCACAGAACCCAAGTACTGCAAGAGAAGCTGAAAAAGATATTTGACAAAAGAACCAAAGCTGAAGACTTCTTCATAGGAAACAAAGTGCTGAGATGGGATTCTAGGAGAGAGGACAAAGGGAAACATGGAAAGTTCGATTTCTTGTGGAGGGGACCTTATGTCATTTATGTTGTACAAGGCAATAACACCTATTTTCTAAAAAGTTTGGATGGCTCAAATACTGAGGAAGGCCCAGTCAATGGGAGGATGCTCAAACATTATTTTGACCCCCTTTAATGAAACACAACACAGCAATATATTGTACATAAATATTTGTATTTCAAGCATTTTCATTTACAGCGGTTAGATCAGGGACCAAGTGAGGAAAATTTTGAGGAAAATCAGGGTACTGTGCCATTGTTGATATATGTTTTGAGTCTATCATTGGAAATCAAGAGAAAGCACTTGGGAGCTATGAAGATGATGATGAATACTCAGAGAAACTAGTAAATACAGAGCTGTAATTTCACAGTACATCAGCTCAAAGGGTACTTTATACAGGTTACAAGGATTCAGATCAATGGTCTCTAACAGAAGGAAAGCTCAGACTGCAGCAAGAATGGAAAGATAAGGCAATTTGACCTGCAGTTCTTGGCTTTTCATTTGGAAAAGCCATCCCCAAGTGGAGCCACTGTTATGTTCCTATACCAATAGGTTTCATTTTTCATGATTGACAGTGGAAGTGCCAAATATGTTCATCTATGATGCTACAAAGGTTCCATATTTTGTGAAAAGAAAAGAGAATTAAAAAATGTAAAGAGGGTATGCCCTAAAAGAATTATCAAAGGGAAAAAGGAGTAAATTGGTCAGAAAAAATGACAAAAATGAACCCCAAAGAATGACCAGGAAAGTGGCTAGTTTAAATGCCACTGCTAGTTTGATGGATGGCCCAATAGTTCAATCTGGACCATTCCATGGTTTAAATTGCTTTTCCTAGACTAGAGAATGGATACCTATCCAAACAGTTCAAGCTAGGCAGATGAATAGCTAGGTAGAGAAATGAAGGAGCCCAACTGCTTAACCTGGGTCCTTAGAAGAGATAAGGGTACATTCAGATAGGAGGGCAGTCAAAAGAAAAGAGGATAATCAGGGTCTGCAAGTCTAAGTGCACCCATTCAAAAGGAAGAAAAAAAATGTTAGGTGTATTAGGTTGGGTAGGTAGTTTGAGGTTGCAGAAAGCAAGGTTTTGATCACCTGATGTGTTATCGATTATATCTTATCTCATCAATGAAAGAAATGCCAAAGAATTTGTCTAAATGGTAGAACTACGAAAGCATGTCTAACTCTCCTCACTCCCCGTAAAAAGTTTTTCACTAACATCCCCTTGAGGACTTTGGGATCTGCCCAACCAGTCCTAATTGCACTTCCTCCTTGAGAAAATCAAGTCAACCTTTGACTTTCTTCAATGAAGAGAAGCCACATTTCTTGTGTAAAACACTCATTTCAGATTCCATTCATTTCTTATGTCTAAGTTTTCAGTTCACAAGCTTAGCCTCTCCCTTACACTTCACCTCACAAACGCATATTAACTCCTAACTCTATTGTATATCTCCCTAGCTACTTCCCCTTCCCTACTTCTACAAAAAAATATTTAAAATTCCAAAAAACATATTAAATATCCCACCCTATGGTAGTATAGCCATATAAATATAGTTCATAGGAATAATACACCACCCGAGACTGCTATTAACCCTTTCATGCCCTCACTCGGAGTTAATTTAACCCCTAGTTAAATTAATAACTGCTCCCCTTTACCCTTAAACCTTAAACGTTCTACCCTTTTTGCGCTCTTTGTTCATATTGGGTGTTCAAATGTTTATTTAAACATTAAACACTTCCGGCGCAAATAACCTGCAAAACCCGCAAACCTAAAGTTTTGAACCCCGCCATATTAACAAATGATTTAAATACTCGGTGGGCCAGTCAAATTATCATACCCGCAGCTTCGTGCTTCGTCAACCCTTCGATCCGCCCTCCAAAATCCAACGGCTCACATGAATTTCGGAGCCGCCCCGATGTCCAACGCTTAGCCTCCTATAGGCTAGCCATTTCTCCACCGTACCAAAGACGCATGTCTCCACGCGATTGCATCAGAGTCCCTCTGACAAATACCGCTCCCGTACAGAAGGCGGTCCGATAAAACCACAAACCGCTTTTGTCTCTCCATCCCCGACGTCAACGCCATATCACCTCTTATGTCACTCTTGTGTCAGCCCACTGTCGCCCCGTGTCATTGCCACCGATTCTGTCTCTCCATCCATACCCTGCCACCATGTCCTATGCCATGTCGTCGGCCCAATCAGCGCCACGTCACCCTACCGTACTCAGGGCCCATAGATGATGTCATGCTAACGTCATATTAAAAAAAAGCGTCAAAATGTCGCAAAAGCCCAAATTTATGTTAAAAGGGGTAAAAACGTCGTTTTCGTTTATTTTTATGCAAATGAACGTTGCAAACTTTTGCATGCCACCTACGACCAATGCACATTCAACGTGCCCGACAGTCACCAGGGCTAGTTCGACTTGCAATTCGACCTGTTCGGCCTCCGCCTGCAGTCATTCACCACAACATTTCTCCAAGTGAATAGGTATTTACCCGAAAATCACCAGTAACCCTGTTTTTCATAATTTCTCTGCAAAATTAGCCAAATACACCTAGAAATCCACATTGAAACATATTGATACCTAAATCCTTCTCCTCTCTGCCCCACGTAACTTCATTTGCAGCCAAAACCTGGCATCTTTGCCCTCCTCTGATAAAACAGCCACCGCCAGCTCAAATTGCAGCTCTAGTTTACCCATGGAATCACTAAGAACAGGTTGCTAAAGCCCTTTATTTTCCCCTTTCTAGTGTACCAATTGCAGAGCCTTGCATAGTCTTCATTTTACTAAGTCTTACTCCTCAAAAACAGCTCTGCATAGAACTTGGAACTATGAGTTCCTTGTCCAGAAGACCTATCAGAAGTCTGTTTTCTGCTCAAATACAGGACTAATACAACTAAAATCTTTGTCGAAACATAGAGGCCCCAGTTGCCCTTAACATTGCTCCAGTAAATGCACCCCATAGACAGCTAGAATGGCTTCCACTGGCAGACAGGGATTATCAAATCGACGATATGGAAAGAGTGAAGCCTCATCTTCAAGCCTTTTGTGAGATAAGGAATAAATTCAGAAACAAGACTGATCCATTAAGAATATTGGAGTCCAACATGCCCATGTACTATTTGCCCTTAGTAAATGTTTTTCCTGACCTCATCCATCACTGCTGTTCTAATTACGACCCTGTTCATAGGGCAATGATGAGCCCTGCTGGTAAACTCCTCTTCTACATTACTCCTCAGTCTATCAATGAGATGTTTCAATTCAAACCAACTCAGCCATTGGTTCCCCTTTCCCTGAAGAATCTGATAGATCAAGCATCGAAATTGCCCTCTGCAGAGATTGACCGAATTGCTAAGTTGTTTATGCCCCCAGACTGTTACTCCAGATTTACAATTCCTTATCTCCATGTTGCATTTACTGAGGAGGGAAAAATGATCATAGATATGATCTCCTACATCCTGGGATTCAGAACGAGTGAGATTGTAGACAGTACTAGCTTTGCCTTGATGTCTATCTTCACTCTAGGACAGCCCCCTGCTGTCCAGTATGATTATGCCACCTACATTGCTGATAAGATTCATGAGCAGTTCATGAGCCTAGAAAGGGAAGGGGTATTCAAATACACCTCATACATCTATCATTTGCTGCTGTATTATCAGTCTGATAGTTTCCCAGTTGTCCTAAAAAAGTTGGATGCAAGAGGGGAAAGGAGGTCAGTCATATTTTGGTCATCAGTATTCCATCATATTAATTACTCCCCATACACATACTGTGAGTTCATTGACCTATTTATCTATCCAGCTACCTGCTTGTTGTCAACAGATCCTCCCCCCAGACTCACTGATGAGATGCAGAAGATTCTACAACTTTCCAAAAGCTACAGCATCGGTGACTGGTATTTCTACCAAAACCACACCATAATCAGGGTCTATGGCTGTGAATTAGCCCCCTACTGACTGCCAAAATATGTCCCCATGAGACTATTTGCCTTAGAATACTTTCGGCAATTCGGTAATGCAGATATGGTGCATTTCTTTGGGAAAAGAAAAATGGCACAACTAAAAGTCAAAACTCAATTGGGTCCCTTTATTTTCAATAAGAGGGAAGAAGCGTGGAAAGATGCTAACCAGATCCTAGGGGAGAAACGCAAGTTAAAAACAAGCTTTTATTGGGCACCATATGACCCCAATCACTTTATAAGCCTTAGAAGAATCAAATACAGGTTTGCAACATATGAACACTGCACTATCCCTCAAATTGAGCAATTTTCTAATCAACAAGAGTGGGTAAAGGGCACTCTAGTTAAAGAATTCACTGAAGAAGAAATAAAATAAAAAGCAATAAAAAATCTGGAAAAATATGTTGACTTGGAATCTTGTGAACATGTGTTTTTTATAGCTCCTCGGTACGTTGGAGAAGGCACCTCTTCTGCCATGCCCCACCAGCAACCGGCCCAAGAAAGTACCTCACCTACAGCAACGGATAAAGGCAAAGAGATGCAGCATTCAGAAGAACAAGTGCACGATTTGGAACAGCAAGAAACAATGGCAGATCAACCAGTTTCTACAGATGAACAAAGCCAAGGGCAGGACCCTTCTACACAAACAAATGTGACAGAAATTCCAGTATTGCAAACGCCTCTAAATTAGGAAAGAGAGAAGAAAATAGATAGACAGCAAGAGACCCCTCTAGGGACATCTACAAATCATCAAGGAGAAAAGAGACAAAGGTTCAATCCTTTTTCGGAGGAAGAAATGCCAGAGGGGCCCACAGAATAGAAAATTCCCATAGGCATGGAGACATCGGCCAGTTCTTTTCAGCATCGACAAGAGAGATAGCAGGGAGTGGAAGTAACATCCGCAAGGAAACATGGCAAGCAGCCCTATAATATCGAAAAAGCATTCACTGATATCAAAGCCAGGAATGAACCAGTAAGAATACAGCTTTACAACCAGCTAATAAGGATGGCCCCTACCAATCAGCCAAAGGCTAATGGTGGCCTATGACATCCAAAAAGGAAGAATGACCCTCGGTCACTTCAGACCTACAACTCAGCAACCCCAATTAGCTGCGGATTACATTAGAACAAATCTGGAAGTGTTTGCCAAGGATATCCATCCGATGGACCAGATTGAATTGCACAAGTAGACTGGGGAGATGGTATATGCTACTCCTGCAGATAAGACATTGTTAGCCCACAGATTGCAAAATTCTTTACACAACACTACTGCACAACTTGAGTTGGAGAAAGCTTCGTCACGGGCCAAGGAAAATAGAATCAAGTCCTTGGAGGAGATTATCATAGAGCTGGGACATGATCCCTCTGATCCCAAGGGTGTGCAAGCTTTAATTAAAAAGAAGGATGAAGACATAGCTGCCCTAAGAAGACACATCAAACTGTCACCCACATTGCATCCTCAAGCTACAAAACTGGCACAACAGAAAGAGAAGGAGGATGTGGTAGCTTTGCTTACAACCTTACATAAAAGGTTGATAGAGACAGAGAGTGCCTTAGAGGCATCATTACAGGCAAGACAGGGAGAGTTGGCTCCTCAGCCAATTCAAACAGCTCAGAGTCTTACAACTGCTCCTCCCATAGCCACCACAACAGTCCCTCCCATGGTTACAACATCAGAAGTAGGCACTTCAGGTTCAGTACCAATTTCAGCCACTACTTCAGCACCTACAGAACAAGGCACCAGCTAGAAAATGGACAATATGATGAAGGAGATAGAAGCTCTGGAATTGCAAATGACAGAATTGAGAGAAGCCAAGGAAAAGTTGGCTACAATTGAGGGAAAATATGAAAAATCAAAGCAGGATGTAGCTAAGAAGACAACAGAAGTCAAAGCCTTGGAAAGAAGAATAAAGGAGCTGGAGAAAGAGCTCACTTTTGACAGGACTCTAGCAGACATCAAGAAAATTTTGTGGGCCAAGATTGGCCAATCCATTACAGACCAATGGCAATCTATTGAAACCATTCATGAACAAATGGGTTTGATAAACTTGGCTCAGTTTGAAAACCAAAGGGCTAGAGCATCTTCGAGAAATATGCCCGAGCAAGCAAATAGAATGATCCAATTTTTAAATACTCGCACCAAAGGGCAGATGGCAGCATTAGGAATCAGTAACAGGACTGAAACTATTTTGCTAATAAAAAAGGTGTTAACCCTTAGGAATTTTGTGCAGGCATTGGACAGAAAATGCCAGGAAATGCAAACAGAGGTGGATGAGTTCCAGACAAAGATCATGGCATTACATAGCAGAGGGCTACCAAGTTTATTAACCAGTGCTGGAAGACTGCTGTCACATGAGCTTTATGCCGCCAGAGTGAATATTTTTGCTGCCAACCAAATCACAGCTTCCTCAACTACTTCAGAAGATACAGGCCCTCCATCAGGACAGAGTGTCTTTGATAAATTGGAGAATCTATTCTACATTGCACATGAGATAAACCACCTGTTCGAATTCCATCCCACTTTCCATAAATGAATAGAAGCTGAGGAAACACTGATAAAGATACAAAGGCACCAGTTACCCACAGATGATTGGTGGAACTGGATGGTAGAGACATTGCTCAGGTGATTTGGTTAATTAATTCTTTTTTATCAAGCTACAGTTCAGCATATATAGATGGCACAATACACCTGAAAAAGGTAAATCCGCATAAAGCAAAATTGAAATGATAACTATAGCTCATCAAATGCTAAGAAGCCAAGCACACAGGAGAAGACCCAAATAGCAACAGGTAGCATACCAGCAGCAAGCCCAGAAAAAGAAAATTAAATGCGCAGTAGGCAGCCGACTTATTCAGCCCAAAAATTCAAAAGTTTTCTGACAAAATGGACAGCTAGCAAGCCAACATTAACTGCAATGTTTAATGCTTCATTTACTCCCTGACAAGAGTTGGTGATATAATTTATTGCTTAAAGAGTCATCACCTAGATATTTTGTCTTATTTTTGTATATATACCTCCCCATAGAATGTATTTGGGGTTGGTTGGCTGATATTCCTCATGTTGGACTTGCGCTGTATTTTTTAGAAGCTCTATAATCAAAGACTGCTGGAATGCTTTGGATGAAGAAATGACTGTTGTGTTATTAACGGTTAAAGAGTGACTATGGAATTCCTGTGCTACTACATGGCTCAATAAGTTTTTCTACCTCTGTTTACAGTTTTATTATGTTTATGCACAATTGTGTTACCATCTAAATAGCAAGAAAAAAGAATAGCTTAGGTTTTGCGGTACTACACCTTATGCTCAGTTCTTGTTATTTCTATATGTTTTCCTCAGAAATGGTTATGAATATGCATACTTAAATGATCATATTTACCCTGTTTCTTTCATATATGACTTTTTTTAGGAATTCTTTACTGCTCCTAGACAAACATTCATCCACCTTCCCTCTATGTTAGCTAATGAAACATTCTTAGTTGCCTTTCATTTCTAACCTTCATTCCATCTTTATTCCAGCCTGATATTGTTCTATGTGTAGCTATCCTGCTCTATATTCCTGTTGTGAAGAAGAAAACGCAACAACAAGCCCTAATCCATGACTCCATGCCCAATGGTTTGAACTTCTCACAGTATGCATCCCAACTCTACTTGAAAACATCTCCTTCCCACCAAAATCAAAACAAAACCCTTGTACACCATAACTAGCCTAAAATCAACCCAAAACAAAGTTAAATCATAAAGAGAAAGCCCTCTCTAACTGCAGGTAGGCTAGGACCTGCAGCCCAAAGATTGGTTTGTGGTTACCTCGGCCGTATCCCTTCAGGAGCTAAGGGACAACCTGAGTGTTAACACAACCTTAAATATGATAGTAGATGGAATCTCTGAACTGAAAGAAGATCACGAAGGATTGCGCAAGGGATGTGAATTGAGTAAGAACACCAAGATACCATTTGGAAGCAATGTTTTATGGTAAAAATAATGCTTGGCTCTTATTATTTCTATTGTTTGTGGCTGTATGACTCTTAAACACTTGGAGTTCATCTATATTATGTCACATTTATAGATGACCATTTAAGAAAAAGTTGGGTTTACATAATAAAATCCAAGGAATGAGTATTTACCAAATTTCAAGAATTCAGAGTTGAAGTAGAGAACCTTAGAGAAAGAAGAAATAAGATATTAAGATATGATAATGGAGGATAATGCACATATAAGGAAATCATCACTTTCTATAAGGAGTCTGGGATTAAGAGGGAGATGATTGTCCCATATAATCCTGAACAAAATGGAGTTGCAGAACAAAATAATCGATCCACTGAAGAAGCCATCAAACCAATGTTACATGACCAAGATTTTTCGAAACTTCTGTTGGGTGAAGCTACAAAGACAATTGTATACATATAAAATTGAGGTATCCATAGTTCACTAGATAAGAAAACTCCCAAAGAAGTGTTCAATGGGAAGAAACCAACCATGGATTATCTCCGAATTTTTGGTTGTCTTATTTATATTCATATACCTAAGGAAAAGAGAAAGAAGTTGGATCCAGCAGGCATGAAGGGAACACTTTTTGGATACATTAACTCTTCTAAGGCCTCTAGGATCTACGTAAAGGAAAGACACTTAATAAAAATCAGTCGAGATGATATTTGACAAAAGTATTGCATTCAAGAAATCCAAGGATTTCCCTATGGACTCTGACGATGAAGAACTTATGGTATTCAAAGAAGAAGTTACTAGGGAAGAAGAAGAATCAAACCATAAATATGTATGCCCTTGTGAACGTATAAAACCTATGGCAATCCCCGAAACTAGAAAAAGACATAACTAGTGGAATTATACAATAATAGATGCAGAAGCTCATGGAAAAGATCAAGGTACATTCAGGGAAAGCAAGAAGAAAAAATGGTATTTTGGGTATGAAACCTACATGACAAAACTAATAGAAGCATAGCCATAAACTTTGAGGAATCTACCAATCACCAAGAATGGAAGAATGCCATGAATGAACAATATCAATATATAATGAATAATGGAGTTTGGGGATTGTACATAGGCCTGAAGACAAATTTGTGGTAACTTTGGAGTGGCTCTACAAGATAAAACATGCAGAAAATGGAAGTATTGATAAATTTAAGCCACAATTTGTGGCTAGGGGATTCTCTCAACAAGAAAGCATCGAATATGAAAAGATTTTTTCTCCAACAACAAGGTATACTACTATTCGTTCATTGGTCTCTCTGGAAACATCAATGGGATATAACATCCAACAAATGGATCTCAAGACTGCATTCCTGAATGAAATAATTAATCAGGAAGTCTATATAGAGAAACTCCATGCATTTGAAATTAAATAGATAAAGGCATATGTTTGTAGATTTAATAAGGAATTATATGGCCTCAAACAAGCACCAAGGGCATGATATGCTATGATGGATACATACCTACAATGATTAGGATTCACAAAGAGTTATGTTAATCTAAACCTTTATATTAAGGTTGTGAAGGGAGAGACAATAATCATTCTTTTTTATATGTATGATATTATCTTCATAGGTGTGGAAGGTCAAATTGAAGAATGTAAGAATAAACTACCAACAAAATTTGACATGGAGGATCTAGGGTTGATGCAATACTATTTGGGACTCAAATCCTAGCCAGGACCTCATGAGGTCTATCTGGGTCATGGAAAGTATGTGATGAAAATGTTGAAGAGGTTTGAAATGATGGATTGCAAATCAATGACAACCCCAATGATCATAAACTTAATGTAACACCCTCGTCCCACATCTACCCAAGTAAACAGCCAACCGGGGTAAACATGCGAAGAGAGGCTACTATGTTTGGATTTTACCTCCTATGTGACCTTAAGGAAATGGAATAGATGGAAACACAACACGCAGACCTTCCACATAAGCTGCAGGACCCCTGAGAACCATGCCAACACTTCAAGGAGATTGCCCCTGGAGCCCACTGAAACTTCTGATCACTTTCCTTCTTGGCACTCTCATGCTATGGCAATGCAAGTGTAGAGGGACCTCTAGACACTCTCATATGCCTGCATGCAAGTGTCCAAGGACCAATTTGTCTAGTATTGTTCTAGTGTCCTCAGGATTTTAGCCACTTTTTCTGGCACAGAGCCCACGTCACTTCCCTTAATGGAATGATATCTTAAGAGTAGTAAAATAACAAGGGAACAATGAAGTAGAATCAACTAGTTGAACAAGCCCTTAACCAGGCCCCTACCGGCCATGACAAGAATTTCGTCAAACATATGGCAAACATGTAATCTATAGGTATAAACAATAGAATTCGACATAGGGATCTCATACTTATCTAAGAATTGTTAAGAACCATTTTTCCCTCATGTCATTTGTTGCATTATCATCTATTAGGTCATAAATACATTTCCCATTCATTTACAAGTAAAATCATACTAATATCGATACATAGACACTGTCATAAAACATACATATAACTAGCATAGTAACAACAAAAATACCATAAATATATCAGCCATAAAATCCTCATACAAACTAGTATGTTTACACAAGAAAAACAAGGGAATGAATTTCTCGTTAATGAATGCAAAAGCCAACCAAAGATGGGATTACCACATTCCACCTGACCATAGATTAGCTGAGCCAAATATCTATTTAGCCAGTCGCCCCTGTGCTATATTCCAGGAATGAATGTGGGATTCATAACCAACTGAAAAGAACCAAACAAGCATGGATGCTACCGGAGTTCTCCAAATACACTGTGAGGAATTTGAGTGCCTCCTAGTCTCTCAGGCTTTACCATAATCCAAAATCGGATCCAGGGATTATTAGGCCCTACACTAAGAGCCACATTCCCGGCTTTATCGTACATCCCGTCCTGGGACTACTAGGCCCAAAGAAGAGAAATCCACCTCTTGGTTTTATGATATATCCCACCATTAATCGGCAAGGATTGCTAGGTCCACTAAGGCACACAATCCTAGATTTACAGCAACCCATAGTTTGGGTTAGGTGTTACTAGGCCAGTGTCTTTACCATGATCCACAGTCTGGTTCAAGGACCACTAGGCCATGTGTTTGTCATTTTGGAGATCCACCCCATTGAACTTCAAATACATCAGGCAATTCATCTCAACCAAAGTATGAGAACCCATCTCATCAAGGCTATCAATAAATGGCAGGGCTAGGTTGAAAACACTGTCACACCTAGAAAATCCATGTCATGACAGAAAACAACCACATGCAACACCATCATACCAAATTTAGCAAGCAAAATACACATGCAAAATGATACCTACAAAGAATCATGTTGTAGTTGCTTGATCTTGCCTTCCCCTGCTTGATCTTTCCTTCCTCTTTCCTTATTTTCCTTTCTTGATCCAATCCCAAAATGCTCTAAGAAAACTCTAAGTACCCAAGAGTGAGAGAGAGAGAATAATGAGAGAGCTCCAAAACTAATAACAAAAGGTTACCAACTAATCCTCAAAACCATTTTTATCAATTATCCCTCTATTTTCTTCATTTTCCATTATTTTCCTTCACTTTACTCCTTACATGCAACCTATGACCTTTCCCCTTCCTTTTCTCCTAATTTTCATTATTTTCATAAATAAAATCCCAATTAATTCCTCTTTCCTTTCCAAAGCCTTGTCCATTTCCCTTTCCAATTTGCTTAGCCCTAATAAACCCAAATGAACACCCACTAGGATGTTTTGCCCGATATTCAACCTAGAATATAAGTCACATCAACCGTGGTCTTATATATTTTTACATGGATTTTTGCAAGGGTTTTTAGACTTAAAAAGACTAAGGATTTTTTTATCAAGCCCTGTAAATCCTTCCAAGTATAAACAATTGATTGGCTCACGGATGCACTTGGTGAATACTCATCCAGATATATGCTTTGCAGTAAATGTTCTCAGATAATTCTAAGTAGATCTAATGCATGGTCATTGGACAAAAGAAAAATATATATTGAGATATCTAGAAGGAACAATCTACTAGTGCCTAAAATATGACAGGATGAATGATATCCACCTGATTGGATATACAAATTCTGACTGCGGAGGCAGTGAGGATGGAAGGATTATTATAGGAGGATGTTTTAGTATGGGATCCTCCATTATCTCATCGATGAGTAGAAAGCAAGATATGGTTTCTTTGAGTAGTTCTAAGGCTGAGTGTATTGTAGCTTGTGAAGTAAGCATAGAGGTTGTATGGTTAAGTAAGATGCTATCTAACCTATCTTAAAGACCAATTGACCCTATAGTGATATTCTGATAACTGAAGTTGTATATGATTGGATGAAGAGCCATTATTTCATGGAAATATAAATCATATCAACAACAAATATCACTACATTCAGAAGCTAGTATAAGATGGTGTGCTATAGCTACAATATATCTCCAGCCATGAGCAAGTAGCTGACATATTGACAAATCATATTACTAATAAGAAGCATTTTTATTTGAGACATAGGATTGGTTTTGTTCATGTATCCTCCATATTTGAGTGGGTGAGATAGGCACGTCATTCTTGTCTTCACTTGGGAAGATAGAATGGAGGACTGTGTAAGCATCTGGCATATGATACTCATTGAGCATGAGCTAGGGCATCCAAGATTAGAGTAGTCATGGACCGATATTCTTTGGCACTATTTATCCAAGATAAGAATAGTCTTAGGAAGGTCATACTTTGTGAACACCCGGGTGGGGTATGTACCTTGATAGAGAATGATGATGGTGTTTATAAATCATTGGTCTCTCCAACATTTTTCTCTAAACTTGTGGAGAGATAGTGTTGTTAGTTAAGGAATTACTATATGTAAATGTTGGTTTATATTATGTGAAACATATGGGTTACCAATTTGACTCTTCTTATGAGATCTATTTGGATTCAAAATTTCCATGTACCATTTATGAATACCTCCCTAGTTAAGACAGAGTGTTGAAAAATGTGTAACTAGGTTCAGTTTTCATAAATATGAAATGTACTTTTGATTCCTTTATATCTTAAAATGAAATAAAAATATTATTATTGTTTTTAGAGAATGAGTTTAATGCTCAACATATTTTATTTTATAGGTCAAGCACCCATTGAGTGCTTATAGGGTTGTTTCTAGTCAAGAAGTCAAAAGAGTCATTTTCATAAGTTGAATACCCCATCAGTCACATTGTTGTTATAGCAAACTAATCCTTCTTGTGGACAGAATCTCCCTAGATTTCCAACAAAACCTCGTAATAAACATCAAAAGAATTATTACCTTTCTTTAGCCTATAATGCAAACATGAAACATGTAGTACACAAACACTCACTTATCTATTAGTGAAGTGCTTGTAGAATTCCTTTCATTTCTTTCAACAACTATCTTTTACTCAATGCCTTATAGGCTTTCCCAATTATTTCCATGAGTTCTCCATGATGCTCCAAAAGAGATGTGCATACAAAAAAAAATTCAAAGGGATCAAATCAGGTCACATATAAAATAAAAGGTAAATTATGTTCTTAACATAACATACAACATATAGTTGAATCAATAATTAATTATCAAGCATGTGAGTAATCAAGGAATCTCACAAATAACATCAAAATAGATGCAATTAAGAAAGAAACAATGCTTTGCGTTGAATTGAAAGGATAACAAGCTTACAACCTAGTTACCTTGATGTCACAAGCCTCTTCCAATGGTCTCCAATATTCTCCTTACATGAAAAGACTTCAAGCCATATTTCAGCAACATAATTTTACCTTCAGTAGTCCTTCCTAACCCTCTAGTCTGTGTTTGGTTTATAGGGAAAGAGGAGGAGGTTTGAGATCCTCTTCTGAAGGGATGAGATCCTCAAAAGGAAGGATTAGGTCTCCAAAAAGAAATGGAATTAGCTCCATGAATAGAGGGATTAGGCTTGATTAAAGATCAACTCGAAGATTTCGATTGAGAAATATTCGCTCAACAAATATTCTAAAATTTACTCTTTTAGTTTTACTTTCATTGAGTTGTGTGTGCAGTGTATGGTGGCAGACAGAGTGCAAATTTTCGCTAAATTTAATGGTCAAATCTTCATACGCGTAAAATATGTCTAGGGAACCATGTAGGTACTCAAAAATAGGTTTTTGGATCATGTAATATAGAATTTTCATTCTCTTTTGGATTGTTTAGATTCTAGCCTTGCAAGGGAATACTTTGGAACACTTTGATGGATAGAAAGATATCCAAATTGACAGTGATTTTGCTAATGGTGACAAAATTACGTGTAACAGATTTCCTAAAGTGCAAAGTTAGGAAAGATTTTTGAGATATGAAATAATTTATTATGTCAAAGGTTTCTATTAGAGATCAATTGGTTGAAGACCTGAAATAAATAAATAAGGATTACCATATCATGTTTTCATATAAACATCATTGAGGTAGGTATTCCCATACCAAGATTAAAAATATCTCAAAGAATCAGTATGGAAATACATGTAAGTATCCATGTCCATAGAAGACATCATACAAATGTAGCCACCAAATATGGATCTCTTTGTACAATCATGAATACACAACTCCATCTAGCCTGGATGGATGAAATTAGATCTAGGGTCCCGATCTCGATCTCTATCGACTTATAGTATGAATCTGACCATGTGAGTGAATGTCTTGAATTCAAACATGGTAGAAACCACTTGATTACGAGTCAATGATGTGAATCATTAACAAGTGTGAGAGAAACCACCAACAATGGCAATGGTTCTCAAGGTACTTCCAGTACAGCCTATGAAGTGGGAAAATATGTCCTTAAGTCGAATACTCATAGAATCATTTGATTGAAGGTCAATGATGAGAACCTCCCATTGAAGGTGAGAAACCTTCCATTAAGGCATGTAGGCTCTAAGGTATTGAAGAAGGATTCTAGATCAACTTCCTAGATAGTGAGTTGAAGTCGATAGAAAGTGACTTGTCACGGGAGGGTCTACGACACAAAACTTGTGTCAATTTAAAAAAAAGGAAAAACTAGAGTGGTTCCAGGACTAAATCAGGGATGGCCAACATGATGAAGGGCTATGAACTTCAAGGAAATTTTAACTTAGGTTGGACTTCTCTTAAACATATTGGTGACACGACATTTAAAATTTCCAGTATTTCACTCAAATATAATACAAAACACCAACTAAGGAATTTTAATGAGGTATGGTTAACTGAGAGACAAATGGTTAACTGAGTATGTCATGTTCAACAATGACATACTGCTTTTTGTAATACAAAAAAAACGTTTCTTCCCAATTTCTCCCCACCATTACTAGAAACTACCTCTTTACTTTTGTGCAATCTTGATGAAGATAACATATGCTTGTCATGTAATCTCATCCTTTGGATGAGTCCTTCAGAGTATTTTTAACGAACCCTAGGAAGGAGTGGTTTGATCTTGTCATGATGGATGAGTGCTTCATAGTTTATGGTTAACAAGTCCAGTGAAGGGATAACTTGATGTCGTTTTCATGTTTAATGATTTTGAAAAGACATGAAAAGAAAACTTATTCAACTCTTTCAATGTAAATTTTAATGAACGTAGAGAAATTAAACATCGATATTTTTCAATTTTAGGGAGTCAAGAAAAAAACATAAGTAAACTCCAAGATTTCCTTTTTTGTAAATTTAGTCTCTCAAACCTTAAAAAGGGAAAAATAATGTAGGAGAGAACTATATTGACCATGATTAGTCAACGTATAACTTTTTCATAAATAGTCCACATGATCCATAGAATGGATAAACTTATATCAAGTAGATGTTTTTTCGTTGACTTCAACGAGTTTTAAACAAACAAGCATACTTGACAACCTCTTCACGTTTCATGTTTCATTGAGAGTGCATTTTTACCAAAAAGTTCATACACGGATTGTGACCAAATCGGTGGACCAAATCACGAACCACTTTCTCGAGGTAAGATATCTTTCCATTAAGTTTGTTTTTATTTATTTATTTTCATTTTCACTTTAAATTTAGTGTTTTTGAGGGGTTCTTATGAATTCAAAATTCACCCTCAATGTGCAGAGTTCGTCCCCATCGGATCCACACACACTGACCCTTTTTGTTATACTTAAGAACATGATTTGCATGGTTTTTGAATTGGGAACCATGAAATTTTTCTCTATTTATAAAAGAGGGTTGCACACAACATTGAGATTTTTTAAAAAATTAATAAAACGACCAAAGTTTCTTGCAAAATTTATCACATTGTTTTCTAATCATCATCCATGGTTATTTTCAGGGTTTTGAATTGAAAAAGTGGAATGGAGGGAGAGAGGACATGAATACCAAGATTTGTAAGCTTTAAATAACCCAATAACACTGTATGCCTTGAGTGATTGGCGTTTATACAAATTTTTCATGATGGTGGGTATGAAATCTTAGCTAGATTTTCTAGATTGGAGACCATAGACTTACCGTATATGTAGATGACATGTATTTCCTGACATGTCTTTCATTCCATGGGGTTGATATTTCATTATATCGGCACAGACTAGGTGGAGAAACAAAAACAACTTACCTATGAAAACATTATTTTGGAGGGTCCCAGCGCAAAGATGGACGAATTGAAATAAAAGTATTGAGAGTCTCCCATTGAGGACCATTGCTTTCACCGTTGCACAATTGTGTGGAAGTGGAACACTTCATTTTCTCACTAAGGCCCAAATGAATATCTTTATGGAGTGTCCACAACCTACCATTTTAAACTGGTGTGAGGTGGTTGCTGTCAATGTGAAAGGGAAACTGACTAGAGTAAAGACTCGCAAGCTCAAAAGCTTTGGGTATGGTTCCATCGTGATCTCATTTTCTCTATAGAGGGTTCCTCTTCCTTCCCTGCATGTATCTATGTAGGAGTACCACAAGATCCTCATATGTCATAGTTGGTTTCATTGATGGCATGGCACGGAGGTGGTGGCCCAATTGTGAGATACGCTCTTGCAGTGTTTGGGTGGGTGGAATGAAAAATCTTCTTGATCGAGGACTTTCTGGTAAGTGGGCATGGATTACACTAGTGATCTAGATATCCCACTTCTTACAAGAATGCAGTGGGGTGACATAGGTAAAAAAAATCACATTTTCTTTGTTTTGTGTTTTTTCAAAAAAAAAATCTTCACATCCAAAACTAACTATATAAAATAATCATGCGGATGTGGGCCCAGTTACACTAACAACATTATATCGACTTGAAAAATGTGATGAGTAGCCAACAACCTCATTGGTACCGAACCTTGATGCAGTAGAGGCCTTAAATAATCTTGAGCACAACATGGAAAGGTTGACTTTGGATATCCTAGATGTTGGGATTGATGATTTTCCTCTCCATTACTAGAGGCATTCCTCGAGAGTTCCTGGGCCGATCAGCTGGATGCTATGAGGAGTAGCTCATGCCATCTATGTTACCATGATCACCACAGTTAGTTGCTAGTCATAGGCTAGATTTTTTTTTGACATATCAACATGTTGTTATAATAAAGGTCATGGTGCCTCATATGGCTTCGAAGGCATTTTGAAAAGCCACACTTTGTACAAACATTTTGATTAATGGAAACTACTACTATTATCTCTGTTTATCTTGTACAATATGTGCACGGATATTTTTTTCCTTCTTACAGATGTTAGAAATGTCGATTTAACACATAATTAGCCAATTCATTAATTAATGTGTTTAAATGTCTTCGAAAGTGTTAATATTCAATGTAATCAAATTCTATCTCCAAGAGACGAACCCACAAAAACATCCCTAATCTTGTGGAACTTCTTACTAAATAAACACCACTTAAATGTAATATTATGGGTTGAAAAACGAACCTAATGATCAATCGATGAATACCAAATGAAATGGAATCATACAATATCTCAATAGCTGCACTATATTCTATGATTTTATTCGTTTTTTAGATAAGGCATATTCCATGAATATTAACTAATTCATTAGTGGGTGAATAAATAGCATAGTTTCTTGAAGACGGATACTAAGTACTATGACTAGCATTGTCGATATAGCCAATGTAAGTTTGATGGAGCATGCACATCTACAAATCAAATGTAAGTCAAGATAAGAAAGACATGTAGCATAAAATCATAAAAAGATGCTAAAATTGCCACACACATAAAAGATATGATACATGAATGTACATATTCTTCATGAATTGAATTAAGAATATTATTTCTTTAGGTAAATACCATTTTTGGTCTTTCCTAAAGAAATGTTTTCATAATCAACTAGCTCATAAGCACCTTTTTCCAGTACACATTTTACAATATAAGGACAATGCCACATGGGCTAGAATTTATGGGAACCTAATTTATCATGATCTTGATCATAAACCAAGACTAGGTCACCTTCTAAATATGAGCGAGAATTTACATTTTGATCAAAATGTGCCTTTACTCATTTCTTATGAGTCTCACTAGTTAATGCAAAATCACGGTGAGTTTCATTTAATCGTTCTAAGTATAAAAGAAAAATCTTCCTTTGCAGAAGTGGCTGGTAATAATTTGATTTCCATTTTCAATGATGATATTTCACATTCAATAGGTAAGATTTCTTCCAAACCATAAACCAATTGGAAGGGAGTAAAACTAGTTGAATTTTTTGCTGAGGTACGATATGCCCACAAGGCTCAAAAAAACATCACATTCCAATTTTGTTTATGAATTACGAAAATCCATTTAATCATGTTAGTCAAAACCTTGTTTATGAATTCTACTTGGCCATTTTGTTATGGCTAATACAAATTTAAACTGGCATGATGCAAGCCCAGATTTGCAAGAAGTTTGGTCATCATAAAATTCTGAAAATGGCTACCATGGTCCATGAAGATGGCTTGGGGAACACCAAACTTAGCAACCACATGATTAAATATGAATATAGTTACTGTCTTTCCTTCATGCTTATATGTAGGCATTGCCTCAACCCATTTTGTAAAATAATCCACTGCTAGGATAATATACCCATGGCCCTTGATCGAGTGAGGGTTACATGCATTGAAATTGATTGCCCATTTTGCAAAAGGACCAACAACAATGTTTGGGTGAAGAGGAGCTAGAGGTGCACCCATTTTGCAATGGTAAATTTCTAAATTGTGGAATTTTTGGATCGCATTTATACAATATTTAAACATTGAAGGCCAAAAATACCCAGCGCACATGATTTTGTGGGTAGTGGAAAACCTGACTTATGACTCCCACAAGCCTCATCATGATTTAAACATCATCTAATGATGGAATCAGTACCACAACAATAAAGTGTACTGCCAACCATAGTGTATTGTTGGGATTGGTACCAAATACAACGACAGTCAGTTCGAGTTAATTCTGGCTTAAAAGTTCGAGTTTGAAGTTACACGATAATATCTCCATACTAAGGGTCTAATGTATTGATAAGAAAAAGTAATTCATCTGGAAGAGGATCCTCTATCATGCTTTTTGTCTCAGTATAGGAAAATTCACATAAAAATTTGATAAATACCAATGTTTCTTGGACTTATATTTTATGAATTCTATATTGAATTCTTGCAGGATAACTATCTATTTAGAATATCCCCCCCCCCCCCCCAAGCAATTATTTTGTAAGAATTTAAACTATATGGTTGTAGTCTGAAATCACTATTTTTTTAGGTAAGAGAATGTAATGATGAAATCTTTGGACAACTTGAATGGCTTCCAAAGCCAATTTTTCCACATGTGCATATTTTATCGTAGTTTTCATAAAATTTCTACTCAAATAATATAACACATGTTCATCATTCAACTCATATTCTTGAAATAAAATCATGCCAATGGTGACAATGGATGCATCTAAATGCCAAAAGTAATCTTGATGATAATTAGGTGGATGAAATAATGGTGTATGAGTCAACGCATGTTTGAGTGTATCAAAATATTTTTTACCAACTTCATCCTATGTAAATGAGATGTCGTTTTTCAACAGTTGAGTAACACCTTTCGTTAGTCAGCATAGTTCAAGATTAATTGACGTAAAATGTTCACTTTCCCTTACAAAATTTGGAGTTGTCACAAGTTGGAAGGAGCATGCAAATTCATAATATCAATGCTTAAGTCAATCCTTACCACTATATATTAATCCCCATTACCTTTAGAAGTCTTGGAACACCTCGAGTGAGCATTTATTCCTTTGTGAAGGAAACAAAATGAAAATGACATGCTAGACTATAAAATAATTATTTGTTGGGAACCAGTGGTGGGACCCTAGGTTTATTTGCTAAAATTATTGACCAAAAACGACTATGTTACGAATACTAATATATTTTGATGGGATCTAGACCATGATGTTGAGGATTCTCAAAGGTGATATTTTAGAGTGGTGGCATGAGAATATTGATTCATTATACCTACAATAAGCTCAGGTAATAGAAAAGAACTAGGAGTTGGTTAAGGATAAAATCTTATATGCAAAACCTGTAGGCAATCTCTTGTGCAATTTTACTAAGGAATTACATGACCCGTTGTGAAGACAATAGATAAAAATGGAAATTGTGAATCCCCTCTTAATTTTTAGAAGTTGGACTACCGCTGATCTAGACACTTTGTGCTAGCTCAATATTGAGGTGACCAGAGTTATGGACTTTTGCGTTCAAGTAAATCTAGTTCATTATATTATTGAATTTTCTAGGAAGGATCAACAATCCTTCTCAAAAGTAGAGGTATTATTTAAGTATGGATTGTGAGGTAGGTTTTTGAGAGATATCCCTTTGTGGATCAAGATCCTCATTGTAGAAGAAAAAATACTCTCATTCTAGGAGAATCATATGGTAGCTTAACACCCTAGGTACAAGGGGTAGGGTTTATGCGAGAAATGTTGCTCAATCGCAAAATACGAGATATGGGAGAAATGTTTCTCAACTACAAAATATGAGGGAATGTTGTGATGGGTGTAGAGGAGTTATGGAGAGCTCAATATCTTAGCACATTAATAAGGACACTAATAGATGATCAGTGGCGGGAAAAAAGTTGTGAGAGATTAGAAATAGAATAATATAGTTCTAGAGGGTTAGTGAAGTATTGAATAGTCTGAGGATGTCAATAGGAGGAATGACTAGCCTAGTGTTATGGAATAGTGAAGTAGGAGAAGGGTCTAATTCTAGTGGAATATGAGCAACCATAGTTGATGTGACATGAGACCATAATAGAAGAAGTGAAACCCATTAGGAGTCGGGAGGATTCTAGACACCCAAAACCCCCACACAACTATTTGTGATGATCGATTGGAATACTCCTATATATGATGAAATGAACTTTTCGATGTCACATTATTCTTTGAACACTATTTTATCTTCGAATGAAGTGGTTCACGAAGTAGTAATGTATCTAAATCTCTCCCTACCCTCTCACTAGTACTCTATTTGAAGACTATTAATTTTCTTTCTAGATTAGTTAAAAATTTTATATTTTAGCAAGTCTATACTAATTACACAACTTGTGATTCTATTGGAGTTGGTACTTTTGGTAGTAGTGTTTAGACAACTTCAATAGTTTATTTACAACCTGGTTTGCAAGGTTTTGTGTTAGTTCCACCTCATCAAATAGTTATGTCTGGGAATGTAACAAGCTCATTCAATCAATACCTAGAGCTTTTGGACCAAGGACATGAAGATGTTTAGTAGCACTAGAATACGTGTGAAGCCATATGGAGCACCAGATAAATCCTGGATTCTACTAAGATCACTGAATTTCAGACAACTTTTAGGGATCAAAAATTGAAATGGTTTTTTAAGTTGTCTGATTTAAATCCAAATCTAACTATTGATGTGATCAAATGACAGTTAGTTAAGGAATTAAATCTCCCTCATATAAGCCAACAAGGTTTAGTGGAACTATGGGATATAAAATAGTCGGATGGTAAGACTGCATGTGACAATTTAAATATGCAATTGAGAAACTCACTTATCTAATTGATCCTAATCATCAATGGGATTGTGTTATTCAAGCTCTATTTTCATTAAATAGAACTCCTTTGATATAGCATAAGATGTATGCTCTACTTTGATTAAATAGAAATCCTTTGATTCTTGACATAAAATAGCATGCAAAGGAAGAAGCTATGAATATTGAAGCAATGTCGGAATCTCCACATGAGTATTGGCTAAGTACTACTTATACTAATCTAACTACAATTGGTTTATAACATCAAAATATAGAATTGATATAAAAGCTGAAGTACGCGCATACTACACGAAATTTACACCTCTTATTATGCTACACTAATTTTCATGTTAAGTGGCATCACACTACTAAGTGCCAAAGGTTGGGGAGTGGGGGCTTGTCTACTATGTCTATGGGACCACCTCTGTCACTACCAGGACTTACTATGGGAGTTGCAAAATTTTCTATATACTTCTTGTATCAGGGGCATACTCAATATCATTCATTCCTTTACCTTCAAGGTATTCCAAGTAATGAATACTATGAGATTTGTAACACTTATGGGCATGCACCCTGAATTTGTCCTATTTTACAGAAGTACTCTAGTGTTCCAAATAATATGTTTTATGAGTTATGTGAGTCCCTGAATCAACATAAAAATCATTGTAGAGCCTTTGTTAGGTCGCTATAATACTAGTGCAGCCCCCTTATTGTTATTATTAATGTATCTCCTTATTCTTATTGCTAGTGTAGCCCCCTATTTTTTTCTTTGTTCCCATGTAACCCCCATATTATTATTGCTATGCCCCATAGAATCCCACTATTATTATTGCCGTTCCCTTGCATTATTATTTTTACGTAGGTATTGATTATATTGTGAACCCTTAGACTCCTATATATACCAAGGAGGTCTTGTCCATTGTATAATCCAATAGTTTTTCATTTGTGTGATGTAAAAGAGGTTTCTACCCTGCAGAGGTTAATTTCCAAGTCATTGATCTATCTTCTTTTTTTTTGTGATCTTCTCGCATAACATTTGGTATCACAAATTTGTATTATAGGGTTTCTTTAGTTCAAATAGGTCATCTTAGATTTTCTCCTCTAAAGCTTTTTCCATGAAGCTTTAGAAGCTAAATTTTGACAAACGGGAGCTAAAGTCATGGTGAAATTCTTATAAAAAAATAAGATTTTGTTTCGCTATATTTTTTGAGATGTGGTCTAAGGAAGTTTCAGTGTTTGAAGGATCTAGAATTCAATCTCAAATAGGTGACCTAGGGAAAATCATCAAAACATTATCTTTGAGGATCAAATTTGAATTTTGTAAAAAGTAACTATAATTGTACAAACTATAGCTTTTCCTGTATCATTTTTACAGCCAAAGGTTGAAAAAATGATAGGTGGCATCCCATACAAGTTCACTCTACTTAAGTAGTCCATAATCAAGCCATCGTGGGAGATTTGGCATAAATTTCTATTGACTAATCCAATATTGATCTAAATTGTCGCATTAGAAAGAGGACCCAGAGTGCTACTAGAGGAATAAATTTTAGAACTTGGAAGGGAAGTTTTTTTGAGATACAACATTTTCAATATCAAGCTCCAAAAAGAATGAAGAGAAAGTTGTGCATTTTTTAAAATTTGCATAAGTTTTGTTTGAAAAAATGCTAAAGTAATTCAAAGGGCATAGTAAAGAATATATAACATTATTTGGTTCCAATATAACTTGAAACAAAAATATCGATACTCCCATTACGAAACCAATAAGCTCTACTATGACGCATTAGGAATAGGAATAAATGGAACATGATATATCAAAGTTATGCAACCATCTGCAACAAATTTCTCTCTTGCAAAGATAACCACAAATGAAATGGAAACTAAAATGGATGGTTTGAGGAATGATACAAAATAAAATATGAAAGGTTTGAAAGATGGATTAAAAGAATACATGAAAGATGATATGGATGGTTTGAAGAATAGTTTAAAAGAGAAAATGGAAGCTAATACAAATGTTTTGAAGGAAGGCTTGACAAATTTGCTACAGGAAATGCTTCCTAATGGTGAAAAGGTATCCCTTGAAACTCATGATGAAAATAAAAGGAATCTAAATTTTGATTTTAGAGACTCTAACATTGGATTGAAGACCAACCGCATTCGAAACATCGATATGATATATTTTTATGGCAAGGATCTGGTAACATGGATGCTACAGATGGAGCAATATTTTGATCAAAATGATGTGCAACACACATGAAAGGTATACATTTCATCTTTATATTTAGAAAACAATCAGTTTATATGGTATCGATGGATTTTTTCATGTAAACTATTTGTCACTTGGTTAATTTTTATAGAGGAAATGGTAACACATTGGGAGGATATCAATAGAAACCCCTGCTTTAGCTAATTAATAAATCTAAAATAAAAGGGTTCAATGGAATAACACATTGAGGACTTCCAAAAATTTGAATATCACGGTAACTAATATTGCAGAGGAATATAGGATTGATGTCTTCATAGGGACTTTGAAGGATTTCATCCAACATCAGGTCACCTTTAAGTACCTGATTCAATGGAGAAGATGTTCATGGTGCCAAGAAAAGTTTAAAGCAAAAGTATGGAAACAAGGAAGTCTACCAATCATAACTATAAATATGGTAGTGTCGTTTCTCCTAGCATTCCACAATCTATAAGGTGACACCACAACAATTGGAGGAAAAAAGAGAAAAATGGCTTTTTCATACTTGCGATAGAAAACACACTAAATCGAAATAGTGTGATAAGAATAAATTGTTTTACATATATTGTTAAGGGGAGGAATAAAAGGAAAAAGAAACGTCAAAAGAAGAGGATATACACTAGGATCCAACCCTATAGAAAGAAGAAACGAATCTGACAATATCTTGTAATTCATTGGCAGGAATTACCACTCCTCAAACTCTCAAGATAGAAGGATATATCAAGAAGAAAAAAGTAATAATGTTGATTTATTCGAGTAATACCCATAATTTTATTCATTCTAAGATAACCATGGAATTGAATTCATTTCTATATCTTGGACTAAAGTGTCAAGTGGTGGGACCAAATGAAGGAATTATAAATTTCTCTCGAAAGTTTAATAATATCAATTTAACCATGGGGTAATATATATTGAATAGTCCAATTATTTCCATTCTAATGGGTGGTGTTGTTGTTATACTAGGAGTCCGATAATTATAATCTTTGGGGCTGATAGCTCTTAATTTTCAAGAATTATTATTGAAATTTATTTGGTGTTGAAAAATGTCTAAAGGTTCATTCCCTATAAATAATAAATGTACTTTTTATTCTTGTATATTGTAAAATTAAAGAAAATTATTATTATTATTTTTGGAGCATCGGTTTGATTCTCAAGGTCTTTTATTTTATAGCTCAGGCACCCATTGACTGCTTCTAGGGTTTGTCCTAGGTGAAGACGTCAAAAGATTCATCATCATAAGTTGAAGACCCCATCAAGCACATTGTAACTTATAAAGGGAATTATTTTTGTCCTTAAAAGTGTCAAAATACCATTCAAGGCCATGTCGGCTTGGTAGCTCACTAGTCGTCCCCGTTTGAGGAGCTTCGTCCACCTTGAGAAGCCTATATAAATGGTGGAATTTTACCTCCTTGGAACACATTCATTACTCACTCGTTCAAGTGAAGGAGGAAGAAGTGAAAGGAAACGAGGAAAGAAGAGGAAGAAGGAGACTTGTCTTTTCACTATTTCTCTCTCACACAAGGGAAGGAAGGCTAGGGTTTCCTTTTGCGGGTTCGATAATGAAGAAGGAAGGGAAAGAAGGTTAGTGAAGGTCACAATAAGTGAGCCACAAGCTCCAAAAAGAATATGAAATCAAAGCAAAGGTGTGAGGAAGGCTTCGGAAGCCAAAAGAATCTTACGTACAAAAACAATTACTACATGACAACCAAAAATTTCAAACCTGCAGTAGAGGCCGAAATTTTGCTGTTGGAGGTCAAAGTTGTACTACTGGAAGAAATTTAACTAGGTGTGGCTTGGAAAAAGGAATCAAATCATTTGAAAGGGTTAGAATTGGTATTGGAGGGTATTTATCTTGGTATAGAGGGCTTCAAATTCGTCAATTGAAGAAACTATAAGAAGAGAATAGATTTATGGGTTTTCCTCTCAAGTGGAGAGGTTTTGGACCTGACTTGCTGCCTATATTTTGTGTTATTGTTCTTCTTGCTTTGGAATATGTGTGATGATACACAAAAATAATAATAATTAAATAAGCAGGATAAGTAAGAAAAGTAAAAATACATCATAAGTAGTTACCATTAAAAGATAAATCACTCTAATCATTTCCCTAATAGATTTCTCAACATGGTATTAGAGCTAAAGTTGGTTGAGGGCATTATGAATATCTCTGCTACATTGAGAAAGTTTCTGAAGAAGTGCTCAAAGGAATCAATCCATCTAAAAAAGGGCACCTAATAAGTATGGAATCTCCTATTTACTTCAATGAAGGAAGTGATGAGGACAAAGGGTGAAGGACTCTTCTTACCACTCACTTGAACGTTTAAAGATGAGAGAATTTGGGTGATTGATATTGGAGCATCAAGAAACAGGGTCGGTCATCACAATTGACTAATTTTTTTCAAAAGGAAATTCGTCTTACTTCATAGATCTTGGTGATAATAATACCTATCATATGAGAGGAATTGGGTCAACCTCAATGGAGTTGCATAATGGAGGAAATATTTATCTCAACAACATCTTATTTATTCCAGGTTTGCATTGGAACTTACTCTTCATTTCAAGTCTATAATATAAAGGTGTTAGAGTGGCTTTCATTGATGCGAAAGTTGTAGTATAGGGTAAAAAATCAAGCATAGAAAATGCTAGAGTAATTGGGATTCTTGAAGGAAGAATTTACATGTTGTTATCTTCCCTTGCTTAAGATTTATTTCACATTGAAATCGGCTCATGTGAACATTTGCATAGAAGATTTTTTCATCTCGATTTCAAAATCCTTCCAACCTTAAATATGATAGTAAATGGAATCTATGAACTGAAAGAAGATCACGAAAGATTATGCAAGGGATGTGAATTAGGTAAGAACACTAGGATACCATTTAGAAGCAATGCTTCATGGTAAAAATAATGCTTGGCTCTTATTCTTTCTATTGTTTGTGGTTGTATGACTCCCAAACACTTGGAGGTCATCTATATTATGTTACATTTATAGATGAACATTTGAGAAAAACTTGGGTTTACTTAATAAAATGCAAGGAATGAGTATTTACCAAATTTCAAGAATTCATAGTTGAAGTAGAGAATCTTACAGAAAGAAGAAATAAGATATTAAGATATGATATGGAGGAGAATACACATATAAGGAAATTATCTCTTTCTCTAAGGAGTCTAAGATTAAGAGGGAGATGATTGTCCCATATAATCCCCAACAAAATGGAGTTGTAAAAAAAATAATCGATCCATTGAAGAAACTGTAAAACCAATGTTACATGACCAAGATTTTCTGAAACTTCTCTGGGGTAAAGTTACAAATTCAATTATATACATACAAAATTGAGGTCCCCATAGTTCACTAGATAAGAAAACTCCCATAGAAGTGTTCAATGGGAAGAAACCAAGCATGGATTATCTCTGAATTTTTGGTTCTCCTATTTATATTCATATACCTAAGGACAAGAGAAAGAAGTTGCATCCAACAGGCATGAAGGGTACATTTTTTGGCTACAGTAACTCGAGGCCTCTAGGATCTACATAAAGGAAGGACACTTAATAAACATCAGTTGAGATGTGATATTTCACAAAACTATTGCATTCAAGAAATCAAAGGATTTCCCTATGTACTCTGATGATGAAGATCTAATGGTATTAGAAGAAGAAGTTACTAGGGAAGAAGAAGAATAAAACCATAAATATGTAGGTCCTTCTGAACATATAAAACCTATTGAAATCCCTGAAACTAGAAAAATACCTAACCATTGGAAGTCTACACTACTAGATGCAAAAGGTCATGGAGAATATCAAGGTACATTCAAGGAAAGAAGGAAGCAAAAATGGTATTTTGGGTATGCAACATACATGACAAAACTAATAGAAGCATAAACATCGACTTTTGAGGAGTATGCCAATCACCAAGAATGGAGGAATTGTCATGAATGAAAAATATCAATCTATAATGAATAATGGAGTTTGGGGATCGTACATAGGCCTGAAGACAAATTTGTGGTAACTTCCAAGTGTCCTTACAAGATCAAACATACAAAAGATGTAAGTATTGATAAATATAAGCCATGATTTGTGGCTAGGGTATTCTCTCAACAAGAAGGCATCGACTATGAAAAGAAATTTTCTCCAACAACAAGGTATACTATTAATCATTCATTGGTCTCTCTAGCAACATCAATGGGATATAACATCCACCAAATGGATTTCAAGGATACATTCCTGAATGGAACAATTAATGAGGAAGTCTATATAGAGAAACTCTAAGCATTTGAAATTAAAGATAGAAAGGCATATGTTTTCATATTAAATAAGGCATTATATTGCCTCAAACAAGCACCAAGGGAATGGTATGCTATGATGGATAGATACCTACAACGATTAGGATTCACAAAGAGTTATGTTAATATAAACATTTATATTAAGGTTGTGAAGGGAGAGACCGTAATCATTCTTTTGTTTATGTATGATATTATCTTGATAGGCATGGAAGGTTGAAGTGAAGAATGTAAGAATAAACTACTAACAAAATTTGACATGAAGGATCTAGGGTTGATGCAATCCTATTTGGGACTCAAATCCTAGCAAGGACCTGATGAGGTCTCTCTAGGTCATGGAAAGTATGTGATGAAAATGTTGAAGAGGTTTGACATGATGGATTGCAAGCTGATACAACCCCAATGATCATAAACTTTATGTAACACCCTCATCCCTCATTTGCCCAAGTAACTAGCCAACCGGGGTAAACATGTGAAGAGAGGCTACTATGGTTGGATTCAACCTCCTATGTGACCTTAAGGAAATGGAATCAATGGAAACAAAACACACAGACCTTCTACATAACCTACAGGAGCCCAGAGAACCATGCCAACACTTCAAGAAGCTTGCCCATGCGTCCCATTGAAACTTCTAATCACTTTCCCTCTTGGAACTCTCATGCTATGGGCATGCGAGTGTTCAAGGACCTTTGGACACTCTCATACGCCTACATGCAAGTGTCGAGGGACCAATTTGTCTAGTTTTGTGCTAGTGTCCTTGGGATTTTAGACGCTTTTTCTAGCACAAATACTAGGTCACTTCCCGTAATGGAATGATATCTTAAGAGGAATAAAATAACAAGAAAATAATGAAGTAGAATAAAATAGTTAAACAAGCCCTTAACCAGACCCCTACTATCGATGACAATAATTTCATCAAACATATCGCAAACATGTAATCTACAGGTATAAACAATAGAATTTGGTATAGGGATCTCACACTTATCTAAGAATCGCTAAGAACCACTGTTCCCTCATGTCATTTGTTGCATTATCATTTATTAGGTCATAGATACATTGTCCATTCATTTACAAGTAAAAACATACTGAGATCCATACATAGCTATTGTTGTAAAACATACATATAACCACCATAGTAAGAACAAAAATACCATAAATATATCAATCATAAAGTCCACATAGAAACCAGTACATTTACAAATGAAAACCAAGGGAATGAATTTCTCAATAATGAATGCAAAAACCAACCATAGATGGGAGTACCACATTCCACCCAACCATATATTGCTTGAGCGAAATATCTCTTCAATCAATCACCCCTGTGCCATATCCCAATCATGAATTTGGGACTCATAACCAATAGAAAATAACCAAACAAGCATGGATGCTACTAGAGTTATCCACATACACTATGAGGAATTTGAGTGTCTCCTAGTGTCTCAGGCTTTACCATAATCCACAGTCCAATCTAGGGATTATCAGGCCCTACCCTGAGAGCCACTCTCCAGGATTTATCGTACATCCCATCCCTGGACTACTAGGCCCAATGGGGAGAAATCCACCTCTTGGTTTTATCATATATCTTGCCATTAATTCGAAATGATTACTAGGTCCACTGAGGTACACAATTCTAGATTTACAACAATCCACAGTCTAGGTTAGGGGTTACTAGGCCAGTGTCTTTACCATGATCCACAGTCTGGTTCAGGGACCACTAGGCCATGTGTTTTTCATTTTGGAGATCCACCCCACTGAGCTTCAAATACATCTGGAAATCAAGCTCAATTGAAGTATGAGAACCCATCTCATCAAGGCTATCAAGAAATGGCAAGGCTAGGCTAAAAAAAATGCCACACCTAGAAAAACCCATGTGATGACAGAAAACAATCACATGCAACACCATGCATTCCAAATTTAGCAAGTAAAATACACATGCAAATTGATACCTACAAAGAATCCTATTGTAACTGCTTGATCCCACCTTCCCCTGCTTGATCTTTCCTTCCTCTTACCTTATTTTCCTTTCTTGATCCAATGCCAAAATGCTCTAAGAAAACTCTTGTCTAGTCAATATAACGTCTTAAATTGCTCTACATAAATTATCAATCCGGGTATCGTAAATTAATGAAGTGTGGTGCACCATATGTGCTTAGTTAACCTTTTTCTTACTTCGTTGCTTTATAGTTTTTGTTTTGTTTTTGGGGTTTTGTTCTTGTTGATCTCCTAAAGTGTCTAATGCAAATGGAAATCCTATTCCTAAGTCTCTAGAAGGCAAGTATGGATACAGATTTTAAGGCAATTATGTCCTCTATAATGATTTCTAGAACTTAACACTTCAGAAGGTCTTCGAATATACTAGTGATGACAGTAATGCTTGAACAAGAATGGAGAATGTGCTACTATTTAAACAAGTAAATAATGAACTACTGATCATGAAACTATTATCTCTCTTGTTGTCTAAATATAGAAAAGCGATTTAAGCTATTGCACTCAAAGAAATAAAAAATTGCAAGGAAAGTAAAACTAAAATCAAATTACACATTCATAATTCGATCCCTTGTCAGTAGTCCCGCTATGGCTTTCGGAGGTAACCCTCAATGATATGAGCAATTTAATATCTAATTGCAGAAAAGTAAAACTAAAATCAAATTACACATTCATAATTCAATCCCTCGCCAGTAGTCTTGCTATGGCTTTCGGAGGTAACCGTCAATGATATGAACAATTTAATATCTAATTACAGAAAAGTAAAACTAAAATCAAATTACAAATTCATAATTCGATCCCTCGCCAGTAGTCCCGCTATCGCTTTAGGAGGTAACCGTCAATGATATGAGCAATTTAATATCTAATTGTAGAAAAGTAAAACTAAAATCAAATTACACATTCATAATTCGATCCCTCGCCAGTAGTCCCGCTATGGCTTTTGGAGGTAACCGTCAATGATATGGGCAAGTTGATTTCTAAACTAACTAACAAAGCAAGTAAGGAAGACTGAAATCAAAACAGAACTGGAATTAAAAAAACTAAGAAAAGCAAAGTCAGCAGAGAGGTTAATCTCATTTCACTAGTTGATGCAAAAACATATAAAGAAAAACTAATCTACAATCAACCGGTTGAACACACTTACTTGAATTAAAATAGCATGAATGGAAAATCTAAACTAACAAACTCGAAAGCAATGAAATGACATAATGAAATCAAAGCAAAATTACAAAATGAAATCTACTCTACCTTACATTCTAATATGCTCCATGACATCTACTTCACATCTCCTTCCATGTTGAGAACATCAAAGCTTTATTCAAATTCTTCAAAATTACAAAGTACAACAAAGCTCTCCAAAGCTTTCCAAAGCCATCTCACAAGCTAACAAGCTAAGACTTAAGAACTCACAAGCTAACAAATGAAGGAGAGAGATCTCCTATTTATACAAAAAGATGAGAAGCCATCTCATTAATGAGAGTCAATGAATCTCTCCCTCTACCTCTAGAGTCCTAATCAAAATAGGAACTGATAAGACACATGTCTTCTTAGAGTTACAATATAATTAGTAGATGTGACACATATCCTCATGATCCCATGATTCTTTCCACTGAAATTCGAATTTGGCCTTAGAGTGCCACATAAGGGTCTTCTAGAAGCCTCCTTTCAACCTACACATGTCAACAATCTCAACCCATTTGTTAGGTATAAGCATATTCAGATTGTTTTCTAATTTTTAACCACAAATTCACTTAAAAATCTTAGAATTAATAAAGTTTGGAAAAATATAATGATAATGAAAGTGGGATGAATGTAGTGACATAATAGTGAAATGGAGGTGATATAATGGACATAATAGTGAAAGTGTAATGGAAATGAATGCCATTTTCAAGACTCAACATACCCCCCAACTGAAGCTATTGCATGTCCTCATGCAATATATATTACATTAACTCTTTTGATCCTTGAGCTTTGGCTTAACTTTGCATGATATCATTTGATAACTTCATATTTTTGCAAATTGTTTTACTTGAATTGCAACATGGTTGATTCTTGTGTTACAACCAATTTTTTTTTGTTGTTGTTGTTACATTCTATTTTGATCTTTGAACTTTGCATAATGATATTTTGATTATTGTTGCAAAGTATATCTTTATTGGATTGCATGATGGTTGGTTCTTGTGTGACAACCATGATTTTTTTTGTATCCAATTTATCCTTTAAGCACTTTTTCACAAGCCATTGTATGCTCATAATAATAATGTAATAGTTAATATATGTTGGAAATATGTGGGCTCCTGAGTATGGTATGGACATGACAAGATATGAGTATGAATGTACTCCCCCCCCGAACTGATGGTATTGGCAATTTTATGAAATGAGGAAGAGAAATGTTTTTCCAACAATTATCATTCTAGCTTTTTATGGAATTCTATGGTCAAAAGTTAGAAAATGGCGTACCTTAACTTACCCTTTGGAATGGATGAGTTGTATGTGTGGTGGATGCAAAATTCTGATCATATTCTTCTTCAAGTTGCTGAACAAGAGGAGTCATGGATAAAAAGATAAGATGACTTTTTATTGCTTCTACTAAAACTTGCTGAATCTGCTCTAAAATGCTGAAAATAATAGTCTTCATGTCTTCAAAACTCATTGGCATGATTCCTACTATGTGAAAAGATGTTTTGGTTTCGAACACAATAAGAAATTGCTGACTTAGTGGCCATTAATGGATGCTACTAGTCAACACGAGAACTCTCACCATTGATGAAAATGGGAGTCAAGATGTCCAAAACACATCTTGCTAGGTACGGACGATTTTGCTGATGTCGAGTCACCTAGAAGATATGATGAACAAGGGACATTAATGTATTCCCATTGTTTGTCAGCATGAGAACTTGCCATTAAGGCATGCAAGCCTCAAGGTGTTTCTAAAAAGAACTTAGACTCAAAGGACTATGGACTCAATAATTTGCATTGAATTAGGGCTTATTTGCAAAATGAAAATGATAGGAAATGGAAGATGGCAATGGAGAATAGAAATGGAAATGGGCAACAAGCATGTTAATGAGCCTCTTGCTTTTATTTGTTGGTTATGAATGGACAAAAAGAGATGGAAAGTGTATGTGAATGTAAATGGAAAATATGGAGGAAAATGAGATGAATGGTTTATTATAAAGTATGAATGTGATGGAGACAATAGTATCTGAAAGCTTTTCAAGTGTTTGGATCTGATTTTGCATCAGCATATTTCCTCTTTGTTGCTGATCATCCTCTTATGAAACAAATTGGTCTCTTAGAGAGACACCATTCTCTTGTAGTCATTGGTCCTTCCTCCTGGAACCTGCAAAAAAAAAACTAATACTTCTTTTGCAATGGAATGTAAGATTATCAAAGGAGAGAGGTGATCAATCTCTCTAGTTATGATATTTACACAAAAAACTAAGAATTTGTATTAACGAAACAATTTCTCAAAGGAAAAATCAAAAGAATTTATACCTGCTTTGGAATTGGACTTTAGCTGTAGAATGTCGATGATTTCCGTAGCTAAAAATCTTGAATAAAAAGTTAGCCATTCATCTTTCATCATCAGTCCAAAATTAATCAATACATTCATAAAAGTGAGCAAATAACTTATTCATTTCATTGATTCAAAATTATTATTTTTTTTCTTGACATGTGGCGACTTAGTGATAACACACAACTTGACTTCCCTTTGACCGGGGTAATTTTCATCGAATTGGATCAAATGAATAAGACTCCATTCATGTACTGACATTTCCCCAGCTACCCATGTGGCTTCTTTTGCTTGATGACACCTGCAACCTAGAGTTTAACAAAAACAGCTGCAGAAAGTTGAATCAGCTGCGGAAAGTTGAATCAGCTGCGGAAAGTGGTTGCATTCTGCAGCTAAAAGACAGTCAACCATCAGACACATATCCCTGACTACTCCTTTTATCTAGCTAAAGAAAGTCCAAGTCCAAGTGTGTTCAACTGATTTAGCTCTCCCAATGAGCCCCATCATTTTTTTATTTTTATTTATTTATTTATTTTCGGCTACTCTTCAGAATTCCCTTTAGTGTCTGAGAAATGTAGTGACTGCAGGGATAGAAATCAGAAATTTATGGATATGGAAATGGAATGAAAATGTATATGGAAACAAATGACTATGACTAAAGCAATTATATGTACAAAGTATGTGAAGACAGAGTGAATATATGCGTAGGCTGTGTGAAAGCAAGGTGACTTAGTATGCAAAGAGGCTGCAAAGATATGAAAAGGAAAAAAAAGCTCGGTGTAATGAACAACTAATAAGGGTTTAAGAGTCATATGCAATCAGCTTATGATTCACAAGAATCCAATATTGCCATTCACGAGAATGTTGCTGCAATTCAAATCTTTAAAAGATCAAATATGTTGTTCCTCTCATTCTTATTTCTTTCCTTGCATTTACATAATCACTGATAGCCTCAAGGTTTTCCACCTTCGTAACGTTGGCACCCTCCACAAAGCATGGCTCCACAAAAGTAATTTCATTATTTCTAAAGCCATGGTCATAGTTTTCCATAAATCCTCAGAGCAATGAATCTGCGAGAGGCTCACTGTCCCCAGACAAAGTCACATATGGAAATGCAACTGAAAGGCTAGAATCTATAAAAGATGCAACAAGAAAGCCTTCTAATATTGATGCTTTTGATTGACAAACGACATCACAGTAAGTCGAATTCACAGAACCATTCCCAAAATCATTTGAAATAAGAAACCTTTCTAATTTATGAAATCCACTAAGTGGAACCATTTCATATGGCTCTGATGTGTACAAAATAGTGTATATAATCCCATCTTGTTGCAGGTTCTTGATAATATTAGCTAGCATTTTGCCTTTAACTTGAGTCTTTCCAGAAGCTTCAAACACCGAGGACTTATCATTACATTTTGAATCATGCAAGGCGTGTGACTATGCAAATAATAAAATCCATCCAAGTAAAGCATCGAGAATTCTATGAACAGAACATAGGGATGGCTCTTTAAACAGGTGGAGTAGTGAAAGTATAGCCAACATGAGTTAAATCTGGAGGCTGATCATGAAGCCGTTTGAAAATAAATGCAAGAGTTGTGGAGGAATCTTATAAAGGTTGTGGAACGGTTATGGAAGTCTTCGTGGATTCGGACACGTCCGACAGGTGTGATGAAGTATGAGTTGATTAAATATGGGAGGCATGTAATCAAGTTTTAGATGCCAACACATAGTTTTTTCCTAATTAGAACTCCCTTCCTCAGGCACACCGAATTAAATCACAACCTGTTCATTAAAATCTGTTTTTCTACACGCGGCAAGCAAAAATGGGCTCCAAAGAACTGAGAAATTCTCACAGACCACCACAAATCTTTTAAAATGATTTTTGGATTATCTAATTGACCCTACTGGCAAAAAAACTCATGTTTTATTTTTCCCAAATTCTCCTCCGTTTGGCCAAACCATGCATCTGAAGTTTGACGTTTTTCTCTGTTTACGTTTTTCTGAGTTAATATGTTTATTGTTCTGCATTTGGTTGTAAAATTGATTTCTTCTTCTGCATATGTTTGAATCATTATGAATAGTAGAACCAAGTAATCGTATCACCCATTATCTAGAGCTTCAGCTAAACTACTATCTGAATCAATTTTTGGCACATCTATCAAACCCAAAGCATTCAGCTGTCAACTTATATGCATATTGGGCAATATTTGTACGGTCTAAATAGGCAATGCAGTTTGTAAATTTCTTCTTTGATATAGCCCTTATTTAAATAGCCCATGTTCTCTAGAATTTAAACATCGCCATTTGCAATTTGGAATTTGGTCACAGGCGAGAACACTTCAACATATGAAAGTTGTGGCTGCCAACACTCTGTCTTGATTTCAAAGTCATGGATTTTGTTTGGGATCAGATCTTGCGATTAGACTATGTAAGCTTCCAATGCATATTCCACCATCGTTATGATATAAACTCACTTTTAAATGCATTTTTTTTTTTTTTGCAGGTTTGTTTCAGGCCAAAGCTTGAGCAGGGATGCAGATTTCTATTGAAGCCACAGTGGAGGCTAGGATTGAAGATAGCCATAAATTTTTTTCTTTTTTTCTCTGAAATTGTGAAATTTTATAAGAAGGATTAATGATTTTCAATTTTAGGCAGCAAAAGACTTCAAGGAAAACATGCTAAAAATAGGACTTTGACTGAGGTCTTAAGCTGGTTTTTTATCGATCTGAGCTGTGTGACTAGGATAGGATCTATGTCGGGACAATTTTGGAGATGCCTGTGTGGTCAGTTTCCTCATTGGATGCCTGTAACCTGCTAAACCATGAAATCAGTTGCAGAATTCTCAACTAGCTGCGGAATCAGGCTACATTCCACAGCTAAGTTGCAAAACCTTATTAAAACATGATACAGTGTTTTGAAGACCATTACAAACCATAACCAGTCAATCTTGGACAGTTGAACCTATCAAAGCAATTGGGTTTCATTTTTTTTATTTTTTTTATACTGAATCAATTGAAATGATGAAGTTTATTTTGTCTCTTTTTTTTCTTTTTTCTTTTTTCTTTTTATATATTTTTTAATTTTTTTTAATTTTTAACATAACAATTCTTTTTCTGATCCTCCATATCACACAAAGCATAGGAGGAGAGCATACTCAAGAATTATTAATTTTTTATTTTTTACATAAAAATCCTTTTTCTGATCCTCCAGATCACACAAAGTGCAAGAGGAGAGCATACTCAAGAATTATTAAAAAATTTTAGATGTAAGAAATAAGGTCTCCTAATTACACTTGCCTGGCAACAACGCCAAAAATGTCTAGCCAATTTAACGTCTTAAATTTCTCTACATAAATTATCAATACGGGTATCGTAAACTGATGAAGTGTGGTGCACCATATGTGCTTAGTTAACCTTCTTCTTACTTCGTTGTTTTATATTTTTTGTTTTGTTTTTGGGGTTTTGTTCTTGTTGATCTCGTAAAGTGTCTAATGCAAATGGAAATCCTATTCCTAAGTCTCTAGAAGGCAAGTATGGATACAGATTTTAAGGCAATCATGTCCTCTATAATGATTTCCAGAACTTAACACTTCAGAAGGTCTTCGAATATACTAGTGATGACAGTAATGCTTGAACAAGAATGGACAATGTGCTACTATTTAAACAAGTAAATAATGAACTACTGATCATGAAACTATTATCTCTGCTGCTCTCTAAATATAGAAAAGCGATTTAAGCTACTGCACTCAAAGAAATAAAAAAATTGCAAGGAAAGTAAAACTAAAATCAAATTACACATTCATAATTCGATCCCTCACCAGTAGTTCTGCTATGGCTTTCGGAGGTAACCGTCAATGATATGAGCTATTTAATATCTAATTGTAGAAAAGTAAAACTTAAATCAAATTACACATTCATAATTCGATCCCTCGCCAATAGTTCCGCTATGGCTTTCGAAGGTAACCGTAAATGATATGAGCAATTTAATATCTAATTGTAGAAAAGTAAAACTAAAGTCAAATTACACATTCATAATTCGATCCCTCGCCAGTAGTACCGCCATGGCTTTCAGAGGTAACCGTCAATGATATGAGAAATTTAATATCTAATTGCAGAAAAGTAAAACTAAAATCAAATTACACATTCATAATTCGATCCCTCGCCAGTAGTCCCTCCATGGCTTTCGGAGGTAACCGTCAATGATATGAGCAATTTAATATCTAATTGCAGAAAAGTAAAACTAAAATCAAATTACACATTCATAATTCCATCCCTCGCCAGTAGTCCTTCTATGGCTTTCGAAGGTAACCATCAATGGTATGAGCAAGTTGATTTCTAAACTAACTAACAAAGCAATTAAAGAAGACTGAAATCAAAACAGAACTGGAATTAAAAAAGTAAGAAAAGCAAAGTCAGCAGAGAGGTTAATCTCATATCACTAGTTGATGCAAAAACATATAAAGAAAAACTAATCTATAATCAACCGGTTGAACACACTTACATGAATTAAAATTGCATGAATGGAAAATCTAAACTATCAAACTTGAAAGCAATCAAATGACCTAATGAAATCAAAGAAAAATTACAAAATGAAATATACTCTACCTTACATTCTAATATGCTCCATGACATCTACTTCACATCTCCTTCCATGTTGAGAACATCAAAGCTTTATTCAAATTCTTCAAAATTATAAAGTACAACAAAGCTCTCCAAAGCTTTCCAAAGCCATCTCACAAGCTAACAAGCTAAGACTTAAGAACTCAAAAGCTAACAAATGAAGGAGAGAGATCTCCTATTTATACAAAAAGATGAGAAGCCATCTCATTAATGAGAGTCCATGAATCTCTCCCTCTACCTCTAGAGTCCTAATCAAAATAGGAACTGATAAGACACATGTCTTCTTAGAGTTACAATATAATTAGGAGATGTGACACATATCCTCATGATCCCATGATTCTTTCCACTCAAATTCGAATTTGGCCTTAGAGTGCCACATAAGGGTCTTCTAGAAGCCTCCTTTCAACCTACACATGTCAACAATATCAACCCATTTGTTAGGTATAAGCATATGGACATTATTTTCTAATTTTTAACCACAAATTCACTTAAAAAGCTTAGAATTAGTAAAGTTTGGAAAAACATAATGATAATGAAAGTGGGATGAATGTAGTGACATAGTAGTGAAATGGAGGTGAAATGGAGGTCATATAGTGGACATAGTAGTGAAAGTGTAATGGAAATGAATGACATTTTCAAGACTCAACAACTCTAAGTGACCAAGAGTGAGAGGGAGTGAGAATAATGAGAGAGCTCCAAAACTAAAATAAAAAAAGGTTAGCAACTGATCCTCAAAATCTTTTTTATCATTTAGGCCTCTATTTTCTTCATTTTCCATTATTTTCCTTGAATTTACTCCTTACATGCAACCTATGACCTTTGCCCTTCCTTGTCTCCTAATTTCCATTATCATCATAAACAAAATGCCAATTAACTCCTCTTGCCTTTATAAAGGCTTATCCATTTCCTTTGCCAATTTCCTTAGCCCTAATAAACTAAAATGAACACCCACTAGGATGTTTTGCGCAAGATTCAGCCTGGAATATAAGTCGCATAAACCATGGTTTTATATATTTTTACATGGATTTTTACCAAGGTTGTTAGACCTAAAAAGAATAAGGAGTTTTTAATCAAGCCCTGTAGATCCTTCCAAGTATAAACAATTGATTGGCTCATAGATGTACTTGGTGAATACTCATCCAGATATATGCTTTACAATAAATGTTCTAAGATAATTCCAAGTAAATATGATGCATGATCATTGGACAAAAGCAAAACATATATTGAGATATCTAGAAGTAACAATCCATTACTCCCTAAAATATGATAGGACAAATGATGTCCACCTGATTACATATATAGATTCTAACTGGGGAGGCAGTGAGCAGGATTGAAGGAGTATTGTAGGAGGATGTTTTAGTATGGGATCCTCCATTATCTCATCGATGAGTAGAAAGAAATATATGGTTTCTTTGAGTAGTTTTAAGGCTGAGTATATTATAGCTTGTGAAGTAAGAAGAAAAGTTGTATGGTTAAGGAAGATGCTATCTAACACATTTCAAAGACTAATGGACCCTAGAATGATATTCTGATAACCGAAGTTTTATATGATTGGATGAAGAGCCATTATTTCATGAAAATACAAATCATATCAGCAACAAGTATCACTAAATTTAGAAGCTAGTATAAGATGGTGTGCTATAGCTACAATATATCTGTAGCCATGAGCACGTAGCTGAAATATTGACAAAATATATTACTGTAAGAAGCTTGTGTATTTGAGACACAAGCTTGGTTTCATTGATGTATCCTCTATATTTGAGTACGTGAGATAGGCACATCATTCTTGTCTTCACTTGGGTGGATAGAATGGAGGCGTGTGTAAGCATCTGGAATCCGATACTCATTGAGGATGAGGTAGGGCATCCAAGATAAGAGTAGTCATGAACTGATATTCTTTAAGGACTATTTATCCAAGATAAGAATAGTCTTAGGAAGGTCATACTCTGTGAACACCTAGGTGGGGTATGTACCTTGATAGAGAATGATGATGGTGTTTATAAATCATTGGTCTCTCCAACATTTTTCTATAATCTTGTGTAGACATAGAGTTGTTAGTTAAGGACTTACTATATGGAAATGTTGGTTGATATGATGTTAAACATATGGGTTACCAATTTGAATCTTCTTATGATATCTCTTTGGATTGAGAATTTCCATGTACCATTTATGAATACCTCCCTAGTTAAGAGAGAGTGTTGAAAAATGTTAACTAGGTTTGGTTTTCATAAATATGAAATGTACTTTTGATTCCATTATATTTTAAAATGAAATAAAAGTATTATTATTGTTTTTGGAGCATGGTTTTAATGCTCAAGGTATTTTATTTTATAGGTCAAGCACCCATTGATTACTTATAGGGTTTTTTTCTAGGTCAAGAATTCAAAAGAGTCATTGTCATAAGTTGAAGACCCCATCAAACACATTATTTTTATCGCAAAGTAATCCTTGTTGTGGACAAGAATAATCTCCCTAGATTTCCAGCAAAGCCAAGTAATAAACATCTGCAGAATTACTACCTTTCTTCAGCCTATAACTCAAACATGAAACATGTAGTACGCAAACAATCACTTACCTATTAGTGAAGTGCTTGTAGAAGTCCTTTAATTTCTTTCAACAACTAGCTTTTACTCAATGCCTTAGAGGCTTTCCCAATTCTTTCCATGAGTTCTCCATGATGATCCAAAAGAGATGTGCATAGAAAAAAAAAATCAAAAAGATCAAATCATCTCACTTATAAAATCAAAGGTAAATTAAGTTCTTAACTTAACATACAAGACATAGTTGAATCAATAACTAATTATAAAGCATGTGAGTTAATCTCACAAATAACATCAAAATAGACACAATTAAGAAAGAAATAATGCTTTGTATTGAATTGAAAGGACAACAGGCTTACAACCTAGTTACCTTGATGTCACAAGCCTCTTCCAATGGTCTCCAATATTCTCCTTAGATGACAAGCCTTCAAGCCCTATTTCAGCAACATAAGTTTACCTTAAGTAGTCCTTCCTAGCCCTTTGGTATGTGTTTGTTTTATAGGCCAAGAGGAGGAGGTTTGAGATCCTCTTCTCAAGCGATGAGATACTCAAAAGGACAGATTTGGACTCCATAAAGAAATGGAATTAACTCCATTAACAGAGGGATTAGGCTTGATTAAGCATCAAGTTGAAGATTTCAATTTTGAAAAATTCGCTCAGCAAAGGTTCTAATGTTTACTCTTTTAGTTTTGCTTTTGTTGAGTTGTGTGCACAGTTTATGGTGGCAGATATAGAACAAATTTTCACTAAATTTAATCATCAAATCTCCATATGCGTAAAATATGGCTAGGGAACCGTGAAGGTACTCAAAAATAGGTTTTTCGACCATGTAATCTAGAATTTTCATTCTCTTCGGGATTGTTTAGCTTCTAGCGTTGCAAGGGAATACTTTGGAAAACTTTGATGGATAGAAAAATATCTAGATTGACGATCATTTGCCTAATGGTGATAAAATTACATGTAACAGATTGCCCCGTAAAGTGCAAAGTTAGAACAGATGTCTCAGATATGAAATACTTTATCATGTCAAAGGTTTGGATTAGAGACCAATTATTTGAGGACCTGAAACAAATAACTAAGGAGTACCATATCATGATTTCATATAAACATCACTGAGGTAGGTATTCCCATACCAAGATTAAAAATATGTCAAAGAATTAGTATGGAAATACATCTAAGGATCCATGTCCACAGAAGACACCGTACAGATGCAGCCATCAAATATGGATCTATTTGTACAATCATGAACACATAACTCCATCAAGCCTCGATGGATGAAATTAGATGTAGGGTCCCGATCTTCATCTCTATGGACTCATAGTACAAATTTGACCATGTGAGTGAATGTCCCAAAGTCGAACATGGTGAAACCACTTGATTATCAGTCATTGGCATGAATCATTAACAAGTGTGAGAGAAACCATCAATAATGGCAATGGTTCTGAAGGTACTTCTAGTACAATCTATGAAGTGTGAAAATATGTCCTTAAGTCAAACACTCATTTAATAATTTCATAGAAGGTCAACGATGAGAACCTATCATTGAAGGTGAGAAACCTGCCATTAAGGCATGTAGGCTCTAAGGTATTGAAGAAGGCTTCTAGATAAAATTCCTAGATAGTGAGTTGAATTTGATAGGAAGTGACCTATCACATGAGGTTCTATGACACAAAGCTTATGTCAATTTAAAAAAAAAGTAATTGGAGTGATTCCAGGCTCACTCATGGATGACCATTGCAATCAAGGGCTATGAACTACAAGGCAATTTTAAATTAGGTTGGACTTCTCTTAAACATATTGGTGACACAACATTTTAAATTTCCAGTATTTGACTCAAAAATAATACCCAAAACCAACTAAAGAATTTTAATGAGGTATGGTTAACGGAGAGATAATTGGATTTCCCAACCTGGACATAAAGGTGACAAGGTTCAATGTTCAACAATGACATACTGCATTTTGTAATACAAAAAAAAAATTCTTCCCAATTCCCCACCACCATTGCTGGAAAGTACCTCTTTATTTTTGTGCATATTGATGAAGATAACATATGTTTTTCATGTAATCTCATCCTTTGGATGAGTCCTTTAGAGTATTTTTAACGAACCCTAGGAAGGAGTATTTCGGTCTCGTCATGATGGACGAGTCCTTCATAGTTTATGGTTTACGAGTCCAGTGAAGGAATAAATTGATGTCATTTTCATATTCAAAGAGTTTGAAAAGACACGAAAAGAAAACTTTTTCAACTCTTTCAACATAAATTTTGAACAGCCCAGAGAAATTAAAGCTCGGTGTTTTTCAATTTTAGGGAGTCAAGGGAAAAACATAAGTAAACTACATGATTTCCTTTATTGTAAATTTAGTCTCTCAAACTTGAAAATGGATAAAATAATGCAGGAGAGAACTCTATTGACCATGACTAGTCAATGTATACCTTTTTCATAAATAGTTCACATGATCTGTAAAATGGATAAACTTATATCAAGTAGAAGTTTTTCATTCACTTTAATGAGTTTGAAGCAAACAAGCATACTCGACAATCTTTTCACATTTGAAGAGTCAGAAAGGAGCTTAAAGGTAACTCTATTATTTCATTTTTTTGTAAGTTTTAACGAGTCTAAAAAAGTGATAAAAATGTATTCATATAAAAAATGAGTCATTTTCATAATTAAATCTATTTATTGCACATTTATACTCAAAAATAATCATAACTGCTAAAACAAAATAGTAAAAACATTAAAAATTTATTTTTTCACAAGATAAAGGGGAAAACTTATATTTTAATTGACCTAAAATGCTTATATATGTCGAAAAGGTAAGTAACTTTTACCATTTGTGTTTTTACCATTTGAGAGCCATTGAGAGTGCATTTTTACCAAAACGTTCATACGCGGATTCCGCCCAAACCAGTGGACCAAATCACGAACCGTTTTCTCTATGTAAGATATTTTTCCATTATTTTTGTTTTGATTTCTTTTATTTTGCATTTCACTTTAAATTTAATGTTTTTAGGGGTTCTTATGAGTTCAAAATTCACCCTCAGTGTGAGCAGCTCGTCCCCATCGGGTCTACGCACACTAACCCTTTTTGTTATACTGAAAAAACATGATTTGCATGGTTTTTCAAATGGGAACTGTGAAAAATTTCTCTATTTATAAAAGAGGGTCACACACAACACTCAGGGTTTTTAAAAAATTAATAAAACGACCATAGTTTCTTCGAAAATATAGCACATTGTTTTCTAATCATCATCAATGGTTATTTTTAGTGTTTTGAATTGAAAAAATGGAATGGAGGGAGAGAGGACATGAAGGTCAATATGTGAAAGCTTTAACTAACCTAACAACGTTGTATGCCTTGAGGGATTTGGGTCTATACAAATTTTTCATGATCGCAGGTATGCAATCTTAGCTAGATTTTCTCACATGGATGGTAAGGACATTGAATGTTTAAGAATAGTGTCTTCAAATTGGAGACCATAGACTTACCATAGATGTAGATGACATTAATTCCTAACTTGGATTTCATTCCATGGGGTTGATGTTTCATTATATGGGCACAGACCAGGTGGAGAAACAACAACAACTTACTTATGAAAATATTATTTTGGAGGGTCCCAACTCAAATATGGATGGATTGACATAAAATATATTGAGAGTCTCCCATTGAGGACAATTGCTTTCATTGTTGCACAATTATGTGGAAGTGTAACACTTCATTTTCTCACTAAGGCCCAAATGCATATTTCTATGGATTGTCCACAACCTACCATTTTCGACTGGTGTGAGGTAGTTTTTTGCCAATCTCAAAGGGAAATTGACTAGAGTAAAGACTCTTAAGCTCAAAACCTTTGGGTATGGTTCCATCGTGATATCATTTTCTGTATAGAGGATTCCTCTTTTTTCCCTAGAGGAATCTATAGATCCAGGAGTACCTCGAGATCCTCATATGCTACAGTTGGTTTCATTGATGGGACAACACAAAGGTGGTGGCCCAATTGTGAGATACACTCCTAAATTGTTAGGGTGGGTGCAATGAGAAATATTCATGATCAATGACTTTCTGTAAGCGAGCATGGATTACACTAGTGATCTAGATATCCCACTTCTTACAAGAATGCAGTGGGGTGACATAGGTAAAAAAAATCACATTTTGGTTATTTTGTGTTTTTTCGATTTTTTTCTTCACATCCAAAACTAACTATATAGAATAATCATGCAGATGTGTGCCCAGTTAGACCAACAAAATTACATCGATTTGACAAACATCGTGAGTAGCCAACAACCCCATTGGTACCGAACCTTGATGTAGCAGAGGCCTTAAATAATCTTGAGCACAACATCGAAAGGTTGACTATGGATATCCCATATGTTGGGATCAACGATTTTCCTCTCCATTACCAAAGGAATACTGTGAGAGTTGCTGGGATGATCAGCCACATGCCATGAGGAGTAGCTCATGCCATCGTATGTTACCATGACCACCACGCTTAGCTTCTAGTCATAGGTTAGATTTTTTTTTTGATATATCAGCATGTTGTTATAATAAAGGTCATGGGGCCTCATATGGCTTGGATGGCATTTTGTAAAGCCACTATTTTTACGAACATTTTGATTAATGGAAACTACTACTATTATCTTTGTTTATCTTGCACAATATGTGCACGAATATTTTTTTCCTTCTTAGAGATGTTACAGATTTTGATTTAACACATAATTAGCCAATGCATCAATTAATGTGTTTAAATGTCTTCGAATGTGTTGATATTCAATGTAATCAAATTCTATCTCCAAGAGACGAACCCACAAAAACATCCCTAATATTGTGGAACGTCTTACTAAATAGACACGATTTAAATGTAATATTATGAGTTGAAAATCTAACCTAATGGTCAATCGATGAATACCAAGTGAAATGAAATCATACAATAGCTCAATAAATGCACTATATTCTGTGATGTTATTCATTTTTTAGCCAAGGCATATTCCATGAATACTAACTAACTCATCAGTGGGTGAATTAATAGCGCAAGCTGCGGAAGACAGATACTGAGTACTATGATTACCGCTATCAAGAAATCCAATGTAAGTTTGATGGAGCGTCGACATCTGCAAATCAAAAGTAACACAAGATAAGCAAGAGACATAGCATGAAATTGTAAAAAGATGCTAAAATTGCCACACACATAAAAAATATGATTCAGCAATGTAAAAATTCTTCATGAATTGAATTAAGCATAGGATTTCTTCAAGTAAAGACCATAATCAACTAGCTCATAAGCACCTTTCTCTAGTACACATTTTACAATATATGGACCATACCACATGGCTCGAATTTATCGACACCTAATTTATCGTGATCTTGATCATAGACCAACATTAGGTCACCTGCTGAATATGTGCGAGGATTTACATTTTGATCAAAATGTGCCTTAACTCATTTCTTATGAGTCTCACTAGCTATTGAAAAATCACAGCAGTAAGTTTGGTCATCATAAAATTACAAAAATGGCTACCATGGTCCATGACGATGGCTTGTGGAACACCAAACTTGGAAACCACATGACTAAATATGAAAATAGCTATATTTTTTCCATCACGACTATATGTAGGCATTGCCTTAGCCCATTTTGTAAAATAATCCACTACTAGGATAATATACCCATGCCCCTCGACTGAGTGAGGGTTACATGTAATGAAATCGATTCCACATTTTGCAAAAGCACCAACAACACTGTTTGGGTGAAGAGGAGCTATAGGTGCACCTATTTTGCAATGGTAAATTTGGAAATTGTGGCATTTTTGGATCACAGTTATACAATATTTAAAAATTGAAGGCCAAAAATACCTAGTGCACAAGATTTTTTGGGTAGTGCAAAACCCTGACATGTGACTGCCACAAGCTCTAGAATGACAATCATTAAATGCTTGTTCATCCTCTTCATGAGTTAAACATCTTCTAAAGATGGAATCATTACCACAACAATAAAGTGTATCGCTAACCATAGTGTATTGTTGGGATTGGTACCAAATACAACGATATTTGGTTCGAGTTAATTCTGGCTTAAAAGTTTGAGTTTGAAGATAAAGGATAATATCTCCATACCAAGGGTCTAATGTATTGATACGAAAAAGTGATTCATATAGAAGTGGATCCTCTACTATGGTTTCTGTCTCAGTATAGGAAAATTCACATAAAAGGTAGATAAATACCAATGTTTCTTGGACTTATAATGAGGTGGATGAAATAATGGTGTATGAGTCATCACATGTTTGAGTGCATCAAAATATTTTTTAGCAACTTCATCCTATATAAATGAGTTACAAAATTTGGAGTTGGCACAAGTTGGAAGGAGCATGCAAATTCATAATATCAATTCTTAGGTCAACCCTTACCACTATATATTAATCCCAATTATCTTTAGAAGACTTGGAACACCTTAGGTGAGAATTTATTCTTTTGTGAAGGAATGAAAATGCAAATGATGTGCTAGACTATATCATAATTATTTGTTGGGAACTAGTGGTGGGACCTTATGTCTATTTCCTAAAATTATTGACCAAAAATGACTATGCTACCAATACCGATATATTTTGATGGGATTTAGACCACGATGTTGAGGATTCTCAAAGGTGATATTTTAGAGTGGTGGTATGACAATATTGATTCATTACTCCCACAATAAGCTCAGTTAATCGAGAAGAACTAGGAGTCGGTTAAGGAGAAAATATTATATGTAGAACCTGTAGGCAATCTCTCGTACAATTTTCCTAAGGAATTACATAACCCGTTGCGAATACTATATATCAAGAGGGAAATTGTGAATCTCCTCTTAATTTTTAGAACTTGGACTACCACTGATCTAGACTCTTTGTGCTAGCTCGATATTGAGGTGACTAGAGTTATGGACTTTTGCATTCAATTAAATATAGCTATTTATATTATTGAATTTTCTATGGAGGATCAACAATACTTCTCTAAAGTAGAGGCAGTATTTAAGTATGGATTGTGAGTTAGGTTGGTGAGAGAGATCCCTTTGTGGATCAAGATCCTCATTGTAGAAGAAAAAATAATGTCATTCTAGTGGAATAATATGGAAGCTTAATACCCTAGGCACAAGGGGTAGGGTTTCTGGGACAAATGTCACTCAATTGCAAAATACAACATATGGTAGAAATGTTTCTCAACTACATAATATTAGGGGGTGTTGTGATGGGTGTAGATGAGTTATGGAGAGCTCAATATTTTAGGGCATTAAGAAGGAGATTAATAGCTGATGAGTGGCGGAAAAATAAGTTGTGAGAGATGAGAAATAGGAGAATATAGTTCTATAGGATTAGTGAAGTATTGAATAGTCTGAGGTTGTCAGTAGGAGAAGGGTCTAATTCTAGTGGAATAGGAGCAACCACAATTGGTGTGACATGTGACCAAAATAGTGGAAGTGGAACCCACTAGGAGTCGGGAGGATTCTAGACACCCAAAACCACCACACAACTATTTGAGATGATCGATTGGAATACTCCTATATATGATGAAATGCACTTTGTGATGTCGCAATTATTCTTTGAATATTATTTTATCTCCGAATGAAGTGATTCACGAAGTAGTAATGTATCAAAATCTCTCCTTACCCTCCCCCTAGTACTCTATTTGAAGGCTATTTATTTTCTTGCTAGATTAGTTAAAACTTTGATATTTCAGCAAGTTTATACTAATTACACAACTTATGATTCTAGTGGAGTTGATACTTTTGGTAGTAGTGTTTAGGCAAATTGTATAGTTTATTTACAACCTGGTTTGCAAGGTTTTGTGTTAGTTCCACCCGATCAAATAGTTATGTCCGAGAATGTAAGAAGCTTATTCAATCAATACCTAGAGATATTGGGTTGAGGAGATGAATACATTGAGTAGCACTAGAATATGTGTGAGGCCATATGGAGCACCAGATAAAACATGGATGCTACTAATATCATTGAATTTTAGACAACTTTGGGGGATCGAAGATTCAGATGGTTTGTTAAGTTGTCTTATTTAAATCGAAATCCAACTATTGATGTGATCAAATGACAGTTACTTAAGGAATTAAAGCTACCTCATATAAACCAACAAGGTTTAGTGGAACTATGGGATATAAAATAGTGGGATGGTGAGAGTGCATGTGACAATTTAAAGATTCAATTGAGAAACTCACTTATCTAATTGATCCTCATCATCAATGGGATTGTGTTATTAAAGCTCTATTTTCATGAAATATAGCTCCTTTGACATAGGAGAAGATGTACACTCTACTTCCATTAAATAGAAATCCTTTGAGCCTTGAGATAGTAGAACATGTAGAGGAAGAAGTTATGAAGATTGAAGTAATGTATGGATATCCACATGAGTATTGGCTAAGTACTACTTATACTAATATAACTACAATTGGTTTATAACATCAAATTATAGAATTCATAGAAAGGTTGAAGTAAGTGCATACTACATGACCTTTACATCTCTTATTATGCTACACTAATTTTCATGTTAACTGGAATCACACTACTGAGTGCCCAAGGTTGGGGCGTGGGGGCTTGTGTACTATGTCTATGGGACCACCTCTGCCACTACCAGGACTTACTATGGGAGTTGTACAATTTTCCATATACTTCTTGTATCAGGGTCATATTGAATATCATGCATTCCCTTACCTTCAAGGTATTTCAAGTAATGAATACTCTGATATTTGATCCAAGGTATTGATTGTAAATTTTTTTGGTCCATGGTATTGAGAAAAGCCTAAAACTATAAAAGGAGGAGAAGATCATTAGGCCAAGTGTGCAAGTATCGAATATCTGATGAAGTGTGAGATCTAATATGCAGGTTATTGGCTTATGGTGCTATGCTTGATCTGAACTAGGGATGAACCCAAGTGGTTGATGAAGGATAATATCTAATTATGGATCGAGATCTTAAGGCTTAAAATTACTTATCCTTATATGGTTTGATCATGTTTTTCTAGATCTGAACAATGACACATGTGTTGTTCTATAAATATTATGATCTAGGTATAACTGAATTCTGGAATAGCTACAAAATTATGAATTAGTATTTGCAAATGTATACGCTGGTTGGCTTCGAGAAAAGCACATATACATGCTGGTTCGACACATGGAAGTAGTGTATACCTTATAAAGTATGTTTTAGTTGTTTCTGTTTGTTGTTGCAAATTTTTGGGTTCTAGTATTCTTAATGATCAGATTGATGGGTTTCAAAGTGATTGATTGATTCGGTTGTGGTTGGTCCAGAAAGTGATTGATTGATGCAGATGTATTTTACGATGGATACAGTTTGAAAATTTATGAAACGTGATCCTTGGAGGAATAAATAAAGTCGTAGCCTTCTGTAGGTCACCTCCTACGCACTAGTAAACATATCAGCTAGTACAAGAGTTAGGGTGTTGTAGCTCCCTTCCAGTAGAAGCTGGAGAATGAGAGAAGGTTGTAACCTTTTGCAAGTAGAAGCCTGTGTACTGGTATAACTTTGCACCAGTACAAAATTGTAAACATATTTTCTTATTATTAAAAGATGACAGACATGACAGCAATAGGTGGTTTTCATCCACATTATGTTTCCACCTTATATCTTGGTGTTCATGTGTGTTTCTTATGTGTGATGCCTTATTCTGTTTTTACTACACTATCTAATAAATCACTGATATACTGGTTAAAGTTCAATGCATGATAAATTGGGTAAATCCAAAGTTCTCTACATATTGTTGGTTGATTTAAGTACAGTTGTGTATACATGCTAGTTCACTTAATTTAAGTAGCATATACAAATTTGTTTGGAAAATTAAATTATTGATATGATAATACTGATTCACCCCCACTCTTAGTATTATTTCCAACACTTGGTATCAGAGTAGGTACTTCAAAAGAAGCTTGATCGCTTGAAAGGAGATCCATCATCATGAGTAATCAAGAAAGCGTTGGATCCATCAGACCGCTAATCTTTGATGGGAGCAGCTTTGTTTATTGGAATATAAGAACCACAAACTATCTACAATCACTTGGAACAGATGTCTGGGAAATCATGGAAGGAGGATATACATTTCCATCAGCAATTCCTACAGATACGACAGGTAAAGATAAATATGAAACCAATGCCAGGGCTATTAATACATTATTGGGAAGTCTATCACAATCAGAGTTTGTCAAAGTTATGCAGTTCAAATCACCCAAAGAAATATGGGACAAAATCTTTGTAAGCTACGAAGGAGACTCTTAGGTAAAACGTGCTAAACTGCAAACTCTTGGAATTCAATATGAAACTCTTGAGATGCACAATTATGAAAGTATAGTTGGTTACTTCTTACGTATAGATGAGGTTGTTAATTGCATGAAGAATCTAGGTGAAGGGATAAAGCAAGTTACCTTAGTTGAGAAAGTTTTAATATCCTTATCTGCTAAATTTGAATTAAAAGTATCTGCCATAGAAGAAAAACAGGATCTACAGACTATCACTATGACACAGCTTCACAAAATCTTAAATTCCTTTGAGATGAGAAAAAGAGGCCCATCAGATATTAGAGAAGCTGCCTTTAAAGATTCAGCAAAAGGAAAGGAAGAATTCAATGAATCAGGACATATTTCAAAAGAAGAAGATGAAGTAAACTTTGTCAAGAAGCTTCAACAGGTTTCTGGAAGATTTAGAGGTAAACTACCTTTCAAATGTTTTGCCTGTGGTAGAGTCGGTTGTTATGCTACCAAATGTCCTCATAAAGATAAATATTATAAAGGGAAGCAATCTGCAAAATGGAATAGAAAACAAAGTATAAGTAAAAAGAGTTACTATACTCATGAAGATAGTGATGGTTTATCAAATAGTGATGAAGATGAAAATAGGAATGACTATAGACTTCCAATGGCTTATGAAGATGACAATTTTTGGGATGCTTTAGAAGAAGATGACCTTCATGAAGAAATATCTAAAATCAAAATCTATTTAGAAGAAAAGAATATGATTATAGGTACCTTGACATACCAACTTGCTGAGAAAGAAAAACACAATGAAAAACTAGAATGTGAAATTGTTAATCTAAGAAAGAATCTTGAGAAAACAAAATCTCTCAATCTTAGATTTGCTAAAGGATCAAAAACCTTAAATGAAATTATCAAAGTGCATTGTTCTCCTCTGATAAAGACAGGCCTTGGATATACTGAAGAAGCATCTCAATCACAGAAGTTGTCAACCTCCACTAAAAGCTATCTTGATGCAGCAAAGAACAGTAAACAGTATGACAATCGTTAGCAAAGGCATAAAGCAGATCACCAAGTAAATCAGGCTCAATTTGCTTCAAGGATGAATAGAAGCCACAACTAACCTCAGGTAAATCATACTCAATTTGCTTCAAAGATGAATATCAATAGAAACTACAATCACCAGGTCAATAGATTCAATAATCGCATGAACTTCTTTAATGGCCAATGTTTCTCATGTTATAATTTTAGACACAAATCTACTCAATGTGTTGCTTACAAAACCATCATGACTAGAGAAGCATGAAATCAAAGGAATGTGACAGGGATCAAGAAAAGTTCCATTAATAACCTTTATCTTCTTGAAAATGAAATAGAATGCTCCATCTATAACAACTTTGGCAATGAAGAATCTGAATGCAGGAGTAAATTTTGGCAAATATCTCAAAAGGAGCAAAATCCATTAAATCCCAAAATATGGAAAAGAAAAGAACCTCAAACAGAAATATGTGTTATAGCTTTGTACGCAGAAGGACAAGAAAATTAGTGGTACATTGACAGTGGATGCTCGAAACACATGACAAGTGACAAAGAAAAACTTCATTGATATAATGCCTTAGAAAAAGAAAAGAATGTATCATTTGGAAACGAAACTCCTGCTATAATAAAAGGTAAAGGCTATGTTTTCTTGAAAGAAAGTGTTAAAGATGGGAATGTTATGTATGTAGATTATCTAAAGCATAACCTATTGAGTGTCAGTCAAATGTGTGATCAAGGAAATGGAGTGGTGTTTTGATCAAATGGATTTCTGGAGAAGCCGTGATCAAAGTTACAAGAACTCCAAACAACATATACATACTAAAGGGAGGACAAAAACAGTGCTATCTAAGCAAAAATGATGAAAACTAGCTACGGGTCAGCTAGTAAGCTTCTTCAGCTTGTTCATACTGATTTATGTGGACCGTCAAGGAAAAAATTCACCTCATGGAGAAGAATACTTTATATTGTTCATTGATGATTTTCCCAGAATATGTTGGATAGGTCTTCTAAAGCATAAAGATGAAGCATTTGAAAAGTTCAAAGCCTTCAAAGCTTTGGTTGAAAAAGAATCAGATCACAAAATTAAATGCCTCAGATCTGATCGAGGAGGGGAATTTACCTGGATGAATTCTTCGACTTTTGTGAACAACATGGAATAAAAAGGCATTTCTCCACCACAAGGACTCCTCAGCAAAATGGAGTGGTAGAAAGAATGAAAAGAGTTGTTCAACAAATGGCTCGAGCTATGCTAGATGAATCTAAAACTCCTGCAACCTTCTGGGGTGAAGCTGCATTCACCACGGTAACTATTCTCAACCAAGCAAATGTTTGGGTAAACAACACTCAAACTCCACATGAACTTGGGTATTGTAAGGCTCCTACAGTAAAATACTTTAATATTTTTGGAAGCAAATTCTATAACAAAAGGACTGATGAAAAACTTGGTAATTTTGAGCCCAGAGCAGATGAAGGTGTTCTTCTTGGTTACTCTTCCTGAAGTAAAGGATATAAATGTTATAGTAAAAGACTTGGGAAAATTGTTAAAAGTATTGATGTTGTAGTTGATGAAGAATGCAAAAATCCAAAACTGATAAAAACCGAAGATTACGACAAAGAAGAATATGGGGATTATTTTCCCACATTGAATCATAATGATTCTGAAGAAGAAACCAAAGAAACACCAGAAGAAGAGATAACAATAGAAGAAAAGACTCTGTCTAGGTATGTTCAGAAAAATCATCTAGAAACTCAAACTTTAGTGGAAAAAGAGGCAGGTGTACAGACAAGAAGAACTATTACAGAAACCTCTAGCTATCTAGCATTACTATCATCCACTGAACCTCAAGATGTAAATGAAGCATGCAAAGATGAATGTTGGGTCAAGGCCATGAATGAAGAACTTGAGCAAATTGAAAAGAATAATACTTGGGAATTAGTTCCTAGACCTCGTGATAAGAATATCATAGGAACTAAATGAATATTCAAAAACAAGCTGAATGAAAATGGAGAAGTTATTAGAAACAAGGCCAGACTTGTTTTTAAAGGATATGCTCAACAAGAAGGTATAGATTTTGAAGAAACTTTTGCACCTGTTGCTAGACTTGAAGCCATAAGGATGTTTCTTGCTATTTCTAGTTTTTAGAAATTCAAAGTATACCAAATGGATGTAAAATCGGCCTTCCTTAATGGAGACTTAAAAGAAGAAGTCTATATTGAACAACCAGAAGGAATCATTCTTGGAAATGATGCAAAACTTTTATGCGTACTCAGAAAGGCTCTCTATGGTTTAAAACATGCTCCAAGGGCCTGGTGTTACCGTCTTGACAAATATCTCCACCAACAGGGTTCTTCAAAGGGGTCAGCAGATAGAAATATATATACAAACATTGACACTGATAAATTGCTAATAATTGTTGTTTATGTTGATGATATCATTTTTGGTAGCAATGAAGAATCCATGAGTTAGAATTTTTCTTCAGTAATGCAGCAAGAATTTGAAATGTCCTTGCTCGGTGAGCTTAACTATTTTCTTGGTCTAAAATTTCAACAAAATAAGATGGTATTTTTCTTTCACAAACCAAATATCTCAAACAGATCTTGAAAGAGTACGACATGGAAGATTCTAAACCAGTATGTACCCAAATGGTAACAAGATGCAATCTCAACTCAAATGATGAATCAGCAGCAGTACATCAACCAACTTATAGATCCATGATTGACAGTCTGCTTTATCTAACAGGTACCTAACCTGAAATCATGCATGTAGTAGGAATAGTTGGATGATTCCAAGCAAATCCAAAGGAATCACACCTTCAGGTAGTCAAAAGGATTTTCAAATATCTTCAAGGAACAAAGAACTTTGGGTTATGGTATCCTAGAGATACAGATCTTACTCTTCATGCATATACAGATGTAGATTGGGTAGGAAGTGTTGATGACAGAAAAAGCACTAGCGGTGGTGCATTCTATATGGGTTCCAGGTTAGTGTCTTCGTTCAGCAAGAAACAAAGTTCAATTGCATTATCTACAGATGAAGTAGAATATGTGGTTGCTGCATCTTGTTGCACACAACTACTTTGGATGATGCAAACCTTGCAAGACATTCAGATCACTTGTACTCCACCCATATCCATTCTATGTGATAATACAAGTGCCATCAGTATTTCAAAGAATCCAGTCATGCACTCCAAGACCAAACACGTACCCATCAAATATCATTTTTTACGTGAACAAGTTCTTGAACAAAAGGTCAAACTAGAGTATGTTCCCTCCAATTAACAGGTTGCTGATATATTCACTAAACCACTGCCCAAAGAGACATTTGAATATCTTAGACAAAATCTGGGAGTAGCTGCTATGCCATCCTACTGTTAAATCCTATTTTTCAAAGAAAGGTTGTTATACGCGAATTTCATGAAGCGTAGTCGCATACATACATGGGTTTCTATAGGCACAATCGTGTATATGTTGGTTTTAAGAAAAGCAGTGGGCCAGACTCAGGAAAAAGGGGTCTGATATGGTTCTATCAATTATCTTCTTTGTTTGATGATGGTTACAATCTGCTAATAACTTGTGGAAATATGTTGGTCCTCATAAGTTGTTGATAACTTGATGTATATCTAATTGATGATGATGCCTTGATATTTCTTACTGATATATGCAATAATCAGATCTGATATTGAACATCTGGCACATGTTCATGGGGAGGATATGCTTCTAATAATGCATTGTTGGCATTATCTTAGAAGGTGTTTGTTGTTGGGAAAAGTATCCAATACGGAATGACCCTATCCCACTCTAAGGGTGATAGTACCTCAGCAACAAGCAAGACAAAACTATCTAAGATTTCTTCTTTATGAGATGTAAAGAGAGGAGAAAGAGATTAACTAACCGATATCTTCCACTAATTGTTGATCCAATCTCACTCTTGCTGCTTGCTCCCAGCTCCTTGCTCTTTCACTGACCCAGCTACACCAAGATCCTGCAAAATGGCAAGAGAGGGAAACTACAAGAAGCATACATTCATAACTAGTTTAAGGATTAGAATAAACTAAATACACAAGTATAACAAAACATCATTGAGATACATGCATATAGAAGAAACTCAAATGGATTTATTGATGGAAGAAGTAAAGTTCAGGAAGTGATACAACCATAAGAGGCCCAATCCAGCATCACCTTCCCAGCAGAAAGGAATCTCCTCTTCACCTCCTTGAAAGCAAATCACCCAATAGTTCTAAACTCAAACCAACAACAATTCTTTGCATTCACAAAATTCCAGCCTCCCGATCTCATGGGAGAGAGATCCATATATAGATGTTTGGAGAGAGGATGAGTCAGCCTGAGATGTGACTAGTGTCCTCTCCCTCTTTCAGTTCTTGATTCCACTTGGAGGTTCTTGCTTCCACTTGGAGATTTGGAACCTCTTACTCATCACCAGTCGAATTCCCTTATACAAGTGTCATTTTGGAAGCTTCCTGGGCATTGACACATTGAGGAATGAGCCTGCCACTTGTCCAAACTCGCTCAGCGTAGGTAGCCTTTGTTGGAGTTGACATTCAACGTAGGTGGACAGTGGAGCAGTTGACATTCAGTGCAGATGCTCAGTGGAGCAGTTGACATGATCCAGAATTGGCTTGTTTTTGAGCAGTTTCAGGTGGAGAACTTCTCTGAATTGCTGTGGTTTCTTGGCCTTGTTCCTCTAGGGGTAGGAACAACATGTTTAGGGACTTTGGATCCCTTAGATTATGGACATTTCATGCTTCATGCTGTAAGGCACAAAAATGTCTATAACAGTTTCCCCCTAAAGTATGAGGCCGTTTATCGGGTGAAATGCTTTATCAGGAGGATCCGAAGTTCATCCAATTGCTGGGAGGTGACCTGTAATAAGATACAATACAATACATTATTTTTCATACTGCTATCATGATCTAGCTGAAGTGGGCATTCCCATGCTCAGCTTTATAAATACATTTTTCTGTACATAGAACAGACAATCGTCTGATGGTAGACTGATAATTTTCTGATGAAATTATCATCCTTTGAGTAGGATGATCATTTGCTGCACATGTCAATGTCTTTATTTCCTGAATATATATCGCAGCCCGGATGGATGAAACTAGATCCGGGGTCTTCAATCTCGTCCGATCTTCACTCTAAGTACAAGTCTATCCACATGAGAATTTTTTGAAGTCGAACGTGGAAAGACATCGCTTGATTACCAGTCAATAATGTAAACTGTTAACAAGGGCGAGAGGAATCACCGATAATGATGATGACCCTCAAGCTACTACAGTACAATTCACGTGGTGTGAATAGAGGACTTGGCGTCGAACACCACGCAAAATCTTTCGGTCGAAGGTCATTGATGTATACCTGTCGCCGGAAGTGAGAAACTTGCCATTGAGGCATGCAAGCTTCAAAGTACTGAAGGGGGTGTTCCTAGATCAACTTCTTGGATAATGAGCTGATGTCGACAAGAAGCGATCCGTCAAAGGAGGGCCTTAATGAATCCCACATCAGTGACACGGAACGGAGCTAATGATTGTGATGGAGGTGAAAACAATCTGTGACATATGATTCAGGGTGGTGGTCATGAACAGATGAAGGATACTGTATGGCAGTGGATGGGGCACGGTTGATTCTTTCTGAACAACATCTCTTGAACATATAACGACACTGATGTGATGGATCGGTAGCATTACCCCAAATATGGATGGTATGGTGAGACCATGGTGATGTGACCGGTGAATGAAACAACCCAACCCGATGTGGTACGGAGGAAAAGTGTCATGTTCAAGAGCGACTTGCTACCATCAAAGCTTTGAGTTTCTCCCAATTTTTCCCCAGTAATTTCTGACCAGTACCTCTTTATTTTTGTCAAGCTTGAGGAGGATAACATATGCTTGTTCTATAACCTGCCCTTCGGGCAAGCCCATCGCTATGTTTTAACGAGCCTAGCGATAGGGAAACTCGTTCTTGTCTAAAGACAAGTTTGTCACTATTTAATGTTTTTAACGAGTCTAGCGACAAAGACAACTTGGTCCTTTTCATTTTTAGAGAGTATGAAAAGGTACGTAAAGTTAACTCCAAAGGTCCTTTTTTGTCATCTAATCCCTTAAGTCCAAAAAAGTATAAAACAATACAGAAGGGATGAATGTTCGATAGCTTTATCGAGCCGAACTAGACAAGCGCTCGATCTTTTTGTGCAATAATCCCTCAGGTCCAAAAAGATTAAAATCTAGAGGATGGATAGCTCTTCCGATCGCTTTAACGAGCTGGAAGGCCAAAACTCGACAAACTTTTCATATTTTACGAGTCAGTGAAAAGAGCTCAAAGAAGACTCGTATTTTGAGGAACGAGTGATAAACAGGGATAGCAGCAGATTCCAGGTACAGGTTGGAATTTTCCAATCACGGCAATGTCACAAGGATGGCTAGGTGAAATCACTCTTCACAGTTGTTCCTCAAAATAGGTAAACAATCAAATGGAGGTGAATGATCGGCCAAATGAAAAGTGGAGGTGACGGTGCAAACACGACCAAGGCTTTTATGGCTGATGAATTTACGATCTCAAATGGTTATTTACTGGTTCATTTTTTTGGATGAGCTTGAACTCTTGGGGGAAGCTTGCTCACAGGTGCATTTATTTTTTAACGAGCATGAACTCGTGCTAAAACTGCTCGATCTTTGCGTTTATTTTTTAACGAGCATGAACTTTGCTAAAACTGCTCGATTATACCAGTCATAAGATAAGAATGTCTCCTCGAGATTCTATTTTTTATGGAGCTTCATCTCGCCAAGCTTTGCTCCATATCCTTTCTTTATGCAAGTTAGGAAACGGCTAATCCAAAAAACAGATAAATAACCGCTCTTTGCTTGCACTCCAAAAGGTTTGCATGCCCCCAGGTATAAAGTACAATTTCAAGGTTACCCCTCCGGCTTCTCACATCTGCTTTTCTTTGGGTGTTCACAGCTACTTGTCTTCTTGCTAGTCTAGATTCAACGGGACTATACGAGATCACAAGAGAACAGCTACTTATTTTCTCGCTAGCCTAACTTTAATAAATTCTTGCAAGATCGCAAGAGAACAGCTACTTGCGACAAGAGAAGAACACTACTCAAAGACAAAACATTTGTTTTACTGAGGTGAGGCCTACCTCTTTCAGGTTACCCAAAGATTGTCTCGTTAATCTTTCAAACAAAACATTTCTTCGGCAATGTCTACCGAAATAGACAAAGGTGAGTGATGCGTTACATCAAACACATAACTTTGACAAAAGAATCTTGTTCCAGAACAACCCCTCTTCCTTCTTTCGGACAGGGTACGGACTAGTCATATTCTCCCGCGGAAACCTACCCTATACCCAGGGTTTTCTCTGCCCGAAGCAGGCCAGGATGCATGCCCCCTGGGTTCCAGTCCTATTTTCTAAATCACTCGCACTCATCGGGAAGAAGGACTGGGGATAGAGACATTTCTTTATTGAATAGACCATTCAGGGTTGGTATGTGACTATTTGCGATGCGTGATCCCGGAAATGAAAGTTGGTCTACGATCTTGACCATTCTTCCTTCGTGTGGAAAACACATTACTCTAAAGAGTGAGGAGACTATTGCTCCCATGCAATATATAGTCTCATCCAAGGAGTAGGTTATAATCCAAGGGTCCTTGAACGACCATCACGTTCATTTGAACAGCCTTCCCTTTCAATGTAATGGGCACATTGGGGAGGATCCCTAATGGTCGACTGGTTCCTTTATCAAAACCCGAGAGATTTCTTATCTCAGGAAAAAGCGTTGGGGAACCCAGTGCTTTCCAAGCAATAGAGGAAAGGATTCTCACAGATGCCCCTTCATCAATGATAGTGCCAGCCATTACCATTCTGTATATTTGGACTATAATTCTGAATGGTATACTGGCTGGAAACCGGGGTCTGCCTAGTTGGTTCCAATCAAAGGACACAACCAGGTTGCTTGGTGGTGGGACCGAATACACGGCCGGGTATGACCCTGACGAAGTTCCTTCCTGCAATAAAGGAATGGGCGCATTGCCCTGATGCTCATCAGAGTCTGTGTTGATGAAAAGAATCTGGATGGTGTCATCCTTATTCTCTTCCGTGAGGGTGTCATTTGAAGATGAATCTTCAGTGACGGTGTCATTTGAAGATGAAACCTCTGAAGGTAGAACCGGGTCAACTGCCGTTTCGACCTTTGGACTTTCGTCCGGTCTGGATTCAGTAGGTTCATTTTCAATGACTGACGCTTCAGCTGACCACTTGAGCGGGCCAGCTGTATTCTCAACCAATGAAGGACTTGGCACGAGTTTTTTGTATCCAGGAGGAAGTCGTGACGGTGAAACCGGACGATCTTCCAAAACTCTCTTTGCCTCGTCTAAGAAGGGACAACGGTGGATGGCGTGATTGCCTTCACACAGTCTGCAGGGGGATCTTGCTCCCCCTCTTTGTCTTGAACCCTCACTTTCGCTGGTTGACGGTAAGCATTCAACATGGCCATCAGAGGTTGATGCTCCCGAATTGTGCAAACGAGGGGACCAGTCCCTTAGTATCCGGGGAATACAGGGACAATCTCTATGGAAGTGGTCTCCTTTACATATGACACATGGCGATTTAGGTCCGGTCAGTGCTGTGTGTGGATTTTTGTCAGATGTCTTTTGCTTGCCCCCAGTCGCCTTTGGCTCCTTCTTCTTCTTCTCTCTCTTCTTCTTCTCCTTCTTCTCTTTGGGAGCTTGGCTTTTGTCGGCTCTACCTTGTGAGGAGGAAGGAGGAGAGGAAGAGTTATAGGAAGTAGAATGCTGGTGGGCAGCTCTAGACTGATCTGACTGTTGACTCGACTGTTTAGGAACCATGGTGTTCTGAACTACGTTGGTTGAGAATAGCCAGACTGGCAGGCCAATTGTCAGTCTTGGAAGTGACAATGTGGCCATGTGGGGCGCACCAACATCTCCCCAAGAGGAGAAAAGACTAGGATTTCCATCATGGGGAATTCCTTGGTTGGTGTGTTCCATGTTCTCAACCTAAAGATCAATGTAGGAATAGGAGGTGATTATGTTCCATTTAAAATAAATTTTTAATGACGCTTTAGACACAACTTTCTTTTTCACTTTTTAAGAGTCGAGAAAAAGCTAAAGATGACTCTAGTCTCCTTCGATGTTTTAACAAGCCTGAAGTGACAAATGCTCGGATGGACTTTTTCTGTTATAGAGTCTGAAAAAGGCCAAAAGAAACCACTCTGGAGTTCTAGGCAGAGGGTGTGCCAAACTTTTCGCAAAACCGCAGAATACGTTTTAAGGTACGGGCGGTCGATCTTCGTGAATGCTATGTTCACTGCATTGCGATCAGTAGGGCGGCCGACATGGCTTCCTATGGATAAAGGCTTTATTCCTATAGGGGTCTCCCAATATATACACGATGGTATGTGGGAGGACAAGTCCGTATTGATACTTATTGCTTCACCGTAGAGGAATCACCCAACCACTCAATGGTAAGATATCACGTTTAACGACGCCGGAACACGTCTCTAGCTTAGACCTCTATGTGTTTGCGTTATGTTTCAAAGCGTTGTTATGTTCATTCAATTCATTTTAGGTTGATCTTGTTTAGCAGTTTGCCTTTATGGATCACCACGAGATGTATGGTACAACTCCTAAATGCAGTCTAAAGATGATAAGCAGGCTTTTTCAATCTTTTCAACATATGAAAATCTTAACTACTGAGGGAAAAGAAAGACATCATCTTTTCACACAGATCATAGAGCACACACTAATGCACTTTTTCCTAAATCAACATGCAAGCTGTCAAAATGCAAATGCACAATGCAGGTATTTCTTTTCTCTTTCTTAATATTGATGTTTATAAAAAGAAAGCTGTTGTATAACTTTGAATTCGATTTCAAGTGAAAACAAACAAGCTTTTTGTCCAAAATCAAAAGACACCTTATGATTTACTTGTTTCAACACTAGAAATACACAAATTCAAACCATATGACGAAAGTAAAAGCTCAATCAGCTATGAACAGCAAACAAACTAACTCCTAAGATCAAAAAGACACTTATGACAGGTCAAGATCTAAGAGGCCACAACAAGACTAGTTCACTTTCATAATGGGAAACTGCAAATGATGTAAGAAATACACAAAGAACAAATACAGTTTCTTTACACAACCGAGGCAGAATAGAGACAAAGAAAGGTGGTTTCAGATAGGTACATTAACTGATAACAGGCTGCAAAAACAGGGATGAAAACTGAGCAAAAGACACAGGGAACCACAGTTGCACAAGGCAAGGCCTGTTTCAGCGCAGGTGTAACATAGAGGTTTTGACATTCAGCGCAGGTAGCCTTCACGGGACCTGCGTTGAAATGTAGAACCTCTTCACTGGGTCTGCGCTGAAACCAGAACGAGAATGTTCCGAGGTTTTGAGCTACGGTTTGCAGTTAAAATCACAGTTTTTGGCCAAATCAAAGCTAGCAATCAAGTACACACTAAGGGATGATTCAAAGGAGGATGAAGATCTATCACTAAGAGCTGTTAGAGTGCTTGTGGATCAGCTCTTGAGATCATAAACAGGTCCATTTACTGGACTAGAGTAGTTGCCCTCTACTTTGCATTTGAAAAATCCAAATGCAGTTCGATTCGGTACTCCCTGAGTTTATGAAATGAATAGAAAAAACACAAACAAACCAACAAGATACGATCCCCAGCGGAGTCGCCAATTTGTTGTTGGGAAAATTATCCAATACGGAATGACCCTATCCCACTATAAGGGTGATAGTACCTCAGCAACAAGCAAGACAAAACTATCTAAGATTTCTTCTTTATGAGATTTAAAGAGAGGAGAAAGAGATTAACTAACCGATGTCTTCCTCTAATTGTTGATCCAATATCACTCTTTGCTGCTTGCTCCCAGCTCCTTGCTCTTTCACTGACCCAGCTACACTAAGATCCTGCAAAACGGCAAGAGAGGGAAACTACAAGAAACATACATTCATAACTAGTTTAAGGATTAGAATAAACTAAATACACAAGTATAACAAAACATCATTGAGATACATGCATATAGAAGAAACTCAAATGGCTTTATTGATGGAAGAAGTAAAGTTCAGGAAGTGATACAACCATAAGAGGCCCAATCCAGCATCACCTTCCCAGCAGAAAGGAATCTCCTCTTCACCTCCTTGAAAGCAAATCACCCAATAGTTCTAAACTCAAACCAACAGCAATTCTTTGCATTCACAAAATTCCAGCCTCCCGATCTCATGGGAGAGAGATCCATATATAGATGTTTGGAGAGAGGATGAGTCAGCCTGAGATGTGACTAGTGTCCTCTCCCTCTTTCAGTTCTTGATTCCACTTGGAGGTTCTTGCTTCCACTTGGAGATTTGGAACCTCTTACTCATCACCAGTCGAATTCCCTGATACAAGTGTCATTTTGGAAGCTTCCTGGGCATTGACACATTGAGGAATGAGCCTGCCACTTGTCCAAACTCGCTTAGCGCAGGTAGCCTTTGTTGGAGTTGAAATTCAACGCAGGTGGACAGTGGAGCAATTGACATTCAGCGCAGATGCTCAGTGGAGCAGTTGACATGATCCAGAATTGGCTTGTTTTTTAGCAGTTTCAGGTGGAGAACTTCTCTGAATTGCTGTGGTTTCTTGGCCTTGTTCCTCTAGGGGTAGGAACAACATGTTTAGGGACTTTGGATCCCTTAGATTATGGACATTTCATGCTTCATGCTGTAAGGCACAAAAATGTCTATAACAGTGTTGGTACAGATCCACATAATTTTTTTGATTCAGGTGACTCTTTTGATGAAGGAAATATACAGGTTGTTGATCCTGATGTTGCTGGTGGTGTAGATAATATATGGTGTATGATAGTTTCTGATGGCTATCATGGTCCTTTCGGTAGTCCTTATTATAAAAGTCATGTATATCATTTAATGTAAAGGTCATGAAAAGACCTAAATTGTAACCCCACTATGCGTGGGATGGATGATGCAATATTTCTTATTTTTGTCGTGTATAAACAATTGGTATATCCCCACTTGGTTGGGTGGATGAGTCAAATTTGGTATATCCCCACTTGGTTGGGAGATGGATATATGGATCCTTGGTGATAGGGAGGACATTGGCGATGTATGTATAGAGTCATGTTATTCTCTTAGAAAATATTCTTGCAGACTTTTCTTGTGCTCAGGGGGAGCATCAAATCAATCATGGGAGCTCAATCAGTACATTTCAGCATATCAAGAGAATTCAACATGTACTCAGGGGGAGCATGACCCTTTTCCCTAGATGTCAAAGGGGGAGAGTGAGTTGGTGTTTTTGTTGCCATCAAGTCCAAAGGGGGAGATTGTTGGCATTATTATAGAGGTGTTGTCCTTGATGGCAATTCACTCAGATGAAAGATCACAATACAAAAAGTTACATGTTAGACTACACAAAATGAAGAAAGAGAGGTATACACAGGTTCACCTTGACCAAGCTACGTATACATGCAGGTTAACTAACCATAAGTAGCAAATACGTATACATGCACTTTCGCAGAAGGAAAAGCGTGTATACCTTGGAAAACTGAGTTTTTGGTCTGAGGTATTTGGTCCATGGTATTTTGATCCATGGTATTGGTCCAAGGTATCTGGTCTGAGGTATTGACCCCAGGTATTTGATCCAAGGTATTGGTCCTAAGTGGTTTTGGTCCATGGTATTGAGAAAGGCCTAAAACAATAAAAGGAGGAGAAGCTCATTAGGCCAAGTGTGCAAGTATCGAATATCTGATGAAGTGTGAGATCTAGTATGCAGGTTAATCGCTTATGGTGTTGTGCTTGATCTGAACTAGGGATGAACCCTAGTGGTTGATGGAGGATAAGATCTAATGATGCACCAAAATCTTAAGGCTTGAAATGAATTATCCTTATATGGTTTGGTCATGTTTTTCTAGATTTGAATACTGACGCATGCATTGTTCTGTAAATATTATGATATGGGTATAACTGAATTTTGGAATAGCTGCAGAATTATGAATTAATATTTGCAGATGTATACACTTGGTTGGATTTGAGAAAATCACATATACACGCTGGTTAGACACATGGAAGTAGAATATACCTTATAAAGTATGTTTCAGTTGTTTCTATTTGCTGTTGCAAAGTTTTGGGTTCTGGTTTGAGTTTTGGTTACTGTATTCTAGTGACAGTATTCTGAATGATTAGATTTATGGGTTGTCAAAGTGATTGATTGATTCGGATGTGGTTGGTTCAAAAAGTCATTGGTTGATGCAAATGTATTTTATGATGGATCTAGTCTAAAAATTTATGAAACATGGTCCTTGGAGGAAGAAAGAAGGTCGTAGCCTTCTGTAGGTCGCAGCCTACGCACTAGTAAACATATCGGCTAATACAAGAGTTAGGGGGTTGTAGCTCCCCTCTAGTAGAAGTTGGAGAACAAGAGAAGGTTGTAACCTTATGCAGGTAGAAGCTTGTGTACTGGTATAGGTCTGCACCATTACAAAATTGTAAACATATTTTCTTATTATTAAAAGAAGACAGAGACGACAGCAATAGGTGGCTTTCACCTACATTGTGTTTCCACCTTATATCTTGGTGTTCATGTGTTTTTCTTATGTGTGATGCCTTATTCTTCTTTTACTGCACTCTCTAATAAATCACTAATATATTGGTTAAAGTTTAATGCATGATAAATTGGGTAAATCCAAATTTCTCTGCATATACGTTGGTTGCTTTAAGTACAGTCTCGTATACACGCTAGTTCACTTAGTTGAAGTAGCGTATACAAATCTATTTGGAAAATAAAATTATTGATCTGATAATATTGATTCACACCCCCTCTCAGTATTGTTTCCAACAACTCTAACATTGGATTGGAGACCAACTACATTCCAAACATCAATATGATAAAGTTTGATGACAAAGATTTGGTAACATGGATACTACAAATGGAGCAATATTTTGATATATATGATGTGCAACACACACGAAAGGTATGCATTGCATATTTATATTTGGAACGCAATCAGTTTATATTGTATCGATGGATTTTTCCTCGTAAACTACTTGTCACTTGGTCAATTTTTACAGAAGAAATGATAACACATTGGGAGGATATAAGAGAAACACCTACTTTAGCCAATTGACAAATCTAAAACAAAAGGGTTCAACTGAATAGAACATTGAGGACTTCCAAAAATTTGAATATCAGGGTAACTGATATTCCAGAGTAACATAGGATTGATGTCTTCATAGGGACTTTGAAGGATAACATCCAACATCAGGTCACCTTTAAGTACCTTATTCATTGGAGAAGGTGTTCATGGTGCCAGGAAAATTTGAAAGCAAAAGTATGGAAACAAGGAAGTCTACCACTCATAACTATAAATATGGTACTGCTATTTCTTCTAGCCTTCCATAACCTACAAGGTTGACACCACAACAATTGGAGGAAAAAAGAGAAAAATAGTTTTTTCATAGTTGTGATAGAAAATACACTAAACAGCATAAGTGTGATAAGAATAAATTATTTTACATAGATTTTGAAGTGGAGGAAGAAAAGGAAAAAGAAACATCAAAAGAAGAGGATATACACCATGATCCATCCTTATAAAAAGAATAAATGAATATGAAAATATCTTGTAATTCACTGGCAGTAATTACCACTCCTCAAAATATCAAGATAGAAGGATATATCAAGAAGAAAAAAGTAATAATGTTGATTTATTCGAGTAATACCCATAATTTTATTCATTCTAAGATAACCATGAAATTTAATTCATTTCTATATCTCGGACCAGAGTGTCAAATGGTGGGACCAAATGAAGGAATTATAAATTTCTCTTGTAAGTTTAACAATATCAAGTTAACCATAGGGGAATATGTATTGCATAGTCCAATTCTTTCCATTCTAATGGGTGGTGTTATTGTTATACTAGGAGTCTGATGGTTAGAATCTTAGGGGTTGATAGCTCTTAATTTTCAAGAATTCTTCTTGAAATTTATTTGGTGTTAAAAAATGTGTAACTAGGTTTGTTCTTCATAAATATGAAATGTACTTTTGATTCTTGTATATTGTAAAATTAAAGAAAATTATTATTATCATTTTTGGAGCACGGGTTTGATGCTCAAGATCTTTTATTTTATAGGTCAGGCACCCATTGACTGCTTCTATGGTTTTTCCTAAGTGAAGCAGTCAAAATATTCATCATCATAAGTTGAAGACCCCATCAAGCACATTGTAACATGCAAAGAGAAATATTTTTGTCTTGGAAAGTGTCAACATACCCTTCAAGGCCATGTCGGCTTGGTAGATCATAGGTCTTCCCAATTTGAGGAGCTTCTTCCACCTTGAGAAGCCTATATGAAGGATGAAACTTGACCTCCTTGGAACACATTCATTACTCACTCATTCAAGAGAAGGAGGAAGAAGATGAATGAAACGAGGAAAGAAGAGGATGAAGGAGACTTGTCTTTGCACTATTTCTCTCTCACACATGCGAAGGAAGGCTATGGTTTCTGCAAGTTGGTCTAGGGTTTTCTTTTCCAGGTTCAACATTGAAGAAGGAAGGGAAAGAAGGTTAGTGAAGGTCACAATAAGTGTGGCTCATGATCCAAGAAGAATATAAAATCCAAGTGAAGTTGTGAGAAGCTTTCGGAAGTGAGAAGAAGCTCACACGTATGAAAACAAACACTGCATGATGACCAAAAATTTCAAACCTGTAGTAGACGCCAAAATTTTGCCACTAGAGGTTGAAGTTGTAATACTAGAAGAAATTTAACTAGGTTTGGCTTGGAAAAAGGAATCAAATCATATGAAAGGGTTAGAATTGGTCTTGGAGGATATTTGTCTCGGTATAGAGGTCTTTGAATTCATCAATTGAAGAATCTATAAGAAGAGAAGAGATTTGTGGGTTTTCCTCTCAAGTGGAGAGGTTTTGGTTGTGACTTTCCACCTATATTTTTTGTTATTGTTCTTCTTGCTTTGGAATATGTTTGATGATACACAAAGATAATAATAATTAAATAATAAGGATAACTAAGGAAAGTGAAAATACATCATAAGTAGTTATCATTTAAAAAAAATCACTCTAATCATTTCCCTAACAGATTTCTCAACATGGTATCAGAGCTAAGGTTGGTTGAGGGCATTATGAATATATTTGCTACATTGAGAAAGTTTCTAAAGAAGTGCTCAAATAAATCAATCCATCTAAAGAATGGTACTCAATAAGTATGGAATCTCCTATTTACTCTAATGAAGGAAGTGATGAAGACAAAGGGTGAGGGACTCTTCTCAACACTCACTGGAACATTTCAAGATGAGAGCATTTGGGTGATTGATAGTGGAGCATCAAGAAACAAGGTCGGTCATCACAATCAACTAATTTTTTTTCAAAAGCAAATTATTCTTACTCCGTAGATCTTTGTGATAATAGGAGCTATCATGTGAGAGGAATTGGGTCAACCTCAATGGAGCTGCATAATGGAGGAAATATTTTTCTCAACAACATCTTATTTGTTCCAAGTTTGCATAGGAACTTACTCTTCATTTCAAGTCTATAATATAAAGGTGTTAGAGTGGCTTTCATTGATGCAAAAGTTGTAGTATGGGGTAAAAAATCAACCACAGAAAATGCTAGAGTAATTGGGATTCTTGAAGGAAGAATTTACAAGTTGTTATCTCCTCCTTCTCAAGCTTTAGCTCACATTGAAATCGGCTAATGTGAACTTTTTCATAGAAGATTTTGTCATCTCGATTTCAAAATCCTTCCAAACTTAAATATGATAGTAGATGGAATCTCCGAACTGAAGGAATATCACGAAGGATTATGCAAGGGATGTGAATTGCGTCAGAAAACCAAGATACCATTTAGAAGGAATGCTTCATGGTAAAAATAATTCTTGGCTCTTATTATTTCTACTATTTGTGGTCGTATGACTCCTAAACACTTGGAGGTTATCTATATTATGTCACATTTATAGATGAACATTTAAGAAAAACTTGGGTTTACTTAATAAAATCCAAGGAATGAGTATTTACCAAATTGCAAGAATTCAGAGTTGAAGTAGACAACCTTATAGAAAGAAGAAATAAGATATTAAGATGCAATAATGGAGGAGAATACACATATAAGGAAATCATCACTTTCTATAAGGAGTCTGGGATTAAGAGGGAGATCATTGTCCCATATAATCCTGAACAAAATGGAGTTGTAGAACAAAATAATCGATCCATTGATGAAACTGTAAAACCAATGTTACATGACCAATATTTTCTGAAACTTCTGTGGGGTGAAGCTACAAAGGCAATTGTATACATACAAAATCGAGGTCCTCATAGTTCACTAGATAAGAAAACTCCCAAAGAAGTGTTCAATGGGAAGAAACCAACCATGGATTATCTTTGAATTTTTTGTTGTATTTTTTATATTCATATACCAAAGGACAAGAGAAAGAAGTTGGATCCAGTAGGCATGAAGGGAACATTTTTTGGCTACAATAACTCTTCTAAGGCCTCTAGGATCTACATAAAGGAAGGTCACTTAATATAAATCATTCAAGATGTGATATTTGATAAAAGTATTGCATTCAAGAAATCAAAGGATTTCCCTATGGAGTCTGATGATGAAGAACTTATGGTATTTGAAGAAGAAGTTACTAGGGAAGAAGAAGAATCAAAACATAAATATGTAGGGCCTTGTGCATGTATAAAACCTATGGCAATCCCTAAAACTAGAAAAAGACCTAACTACTGGAAGTCTACACTACTAGATGTAGAAGGTCATAGAGAATCTCAAGGTACATTCAAGGAAAGCAAGAAGCAAAAATGGTATTTTGGGTATGCAACTATTGGCTCAAAAGAGTCATCATCGGGAAGACATTGGGTTCAGGCACAGGAGGCCAACAATAGTTCATTGTAGTCTAGGACAACGTCGACATTTTCACCTTACCCCAAAGGGCAAGGAGTCCTACCCGAGGCATGTCGTGACCAAAAGGGAGAAGGGTTCAACATGGAGTTGAGAAAGTATTAATCAAGTTTCATTTGATCACATATACGGAAACATTATGTATAACGTAGAGATAACAACATACTCATGATAATATAAGATCTACAGGTTACATGCAATTGATAGCACATTCAAAAACTTGAAGGTTCATCATACATAGGGCTTAGATACATCACGAGTCGCAACTGATCTTTGTCGTTCTCTATATCAAACTTAATAATAGACATTACAATATGACTCGGCTTTCGCTGCAACCAGCTATAAGAAACACTCGGCTCAATTCTACGGGTTCGATTCAGCTTCAAGGACAAAGTCTTCCAGGCTCCTGCAACCTTCCCTCTGTCTGCTACAACTGGGGATCCTTTCACCTCCTCTCATAGCTCTGTTGCTCCTCTCCTTAACCTCGCTAAATCTAACCCTGCTTCTTTTCTGGTATTTTCCTTTTATATCCTTCTTTGTTGCCTAGACTTCCATTTCTTTCTCAGCTATTCTTCCCCTCAGCTACTTCTGCACCTTCCCACCTCCTCGGATGCCTTTGCATTCTGCTTCCACCTTGTCGCAACTCTTGCGCAACTACATGTCCGCCAACCAACTGTTGTTTCCACCCATTTCCTTCTCATCCTTTAGTCAACCAAAATTGGTCAAAACCTTTTTAAAATTAAATGAAGAGCCCAACAAGCCCTGACCACACTTCCTTGACTATCCCCAAGTCATGTCATTTCAACCTCTGTCGGTCTTGCTGGTCCTGCGAGTGGTGGTTGCACTATTACATGTGTTGGTTCTGTTCTCTCTTGTGATGGTGCTTCTTTTGCCTTAATCATTGCTTGTGGAGTGGAATCCATTTCTGTTGCACGTTCTCACCCTTGAGGTTCCCCCGTTCCTAATGAAGGATCCAACTCCAGGATAGAGGTCGTGGTCTGCTACCTGAACATTGTATAATTTTTAATGGTTGTGTCCCACCGTCTGATAATTTCATCAGTGGCCTCAGTAAACACTTCGGCTGAGTGCGATGTCAGTTCGGTTGGCCACTGGATTTGCAAGTTTCTCCATTGATGCGCACTACAGTCACAAACCTCCTTCAGAAGTAACACCTACGTCCAAACCGGTGGCTACAGATCCCTGATTATATCTTTTGTCCTCATGGAATCCTCCTCAATACTATCAAGCTGAGCCTGAAGGGTGTCAATTTGATAGTTGATTTGTTGCAGCTGGCTGGGGTCTGTACAGTCTTTCGGGCTGGCAAATAGAGTCTGTATTTTCTCTCTGAGGGGTTAAACCAAGTGGTTCTTTAGTGCCAGATTACAAGACCAATCATGGACCTTGTTCATTAGGGAATATCTGTCGACGAGGGCATTGGCTAACGCTTGCTTATTTTCTTCTAGTTCCATGTCCTATCCCTCGACCGTCCTCGTGTAAATTACCACCAGGTCTGGTAGTACATATCTCACTGTCTCCAATTTCCTCTTCATCTTGGAATTTGTAGCTACCAGACACGAGTATACCACCTAGATGTGGTCATAGTAGCTAACCAACATGCAGGTAGCCATGTCTGTCGGTGGTTGAGTATCCACCTCGATGATCCGATGTGTGACTGGGTTGACTTAGGCTTGCAATGCATTGTTTGCTTTCCATAGGTGATCATGCTCTTCTGTCACTACCTGCAATTGCTTTATTTGCTGTTCATGTTCCTAGGCAAGGTCCTCATGGATCCTTTCAGCCCTGTGTGCTACTTGCTGGATAAATGAAAACAATTGCACCGACAACCGGTGCTAGAGCATGTTGGCCTGCATTATTCTAGGTTTTGGGAACTACTGCTGTAGGGGTAGGCTGCTGGAGATGGATATTTCAGAATGGGAGGTGGGAAAATGGGCTTGCTATGATGGCAGGGTGAACTGTGGAGTATATGGAATGATGCTGGGGTTCGGGTGAACTATGAGCCTTATAGGGAAAGGTCGCAAGTACGGCTCAACCCTTTCCTCCTGCAAATTGGCATCTAAGTTGCCCCCTTCAGGTGGGTCCAACCCAAGCATCAAGGATGTGATTTTAGTTGGTTGCATCTCGGTGGTAGGAATGGTGCCCTCTGTCCACCCGGCTGACTGAACTTCTGCTTTCGCAGTCGTCCTTCACCGGCTAGGCTGAAGGGTTTCGGATAAGGTTGCAGAGGTTGAGGCAGTGTGCGAGGAAGACTCTCATGACTAATGTAATGCATTGGAGGTGGTTTTGGGGATCTCTTAAACTATGGTGGTTGCACGGATTGATTTCTCAAAGTCCACAGTAAGGTCGACAATTGGAGCTGGTGGAATAACTTTTGACTTGTTGATAGTTGGGGTGTGGGCGATTCGCTTTTTCTTGGGCTTGGGGACTGTGGGATGGGAGGGGGATTGAGCTACTCCTGTTGGGAGCTTCATGGCCAGTGGCATCGTTATGATAGGAGAAAACATGTTGGAGCCCTAAGAAAGGGTAGGGTAGTTGCTCTCACCTGACTCAAATCTAGCAATTGTCTGTCTGAGTTCGAACATTCTTTACTCCATCTGGAGCACCATTGGCTGGATTTCCTCCTCAACTGGACACTTCCTACTGCTCTCTGCCCCAGTTTCCCCTTGCCCCTATGGATTCAGCACTCCAAAAAGGTACTTGTGATTGCCTTCTGTTATCTCACAAGCCACTCCCAGTCAGGACCTCACTTCTTTGTGTAGCGCTTCCTCTGTTAGGACAAACCTCTGCAGTCTCATCTTAAATTTTGTGGGTGGACACACCATGGTCTTAGGTAAGTATGCACATGGGAGGAACCAAGCCAGATTTCTTCTGAGAATTCTTCCAACAGAGCCTTCAGTATCCTGTTTGTTGACCTTATGGTGGCCAACATCTTCTCGTACCAGTCTTTGAAGGTTATTTCATTGATCTCTTTCATGTTGGGGTCTCCTGATGCCTTCCATGGATCACACTGGAGTGCAATTGGTTGGCCTTCGATGATGGGTGACATTTCCCTCTCCTTCTGTTTCCTCAACAGATATCTTAACATGAACCCAACACTCTTTCTGTGCACGTCTTCACAGGCTTCAAATAACTCATTTGAGAACAAAGGTTGATCCGCTAAGCACCTCTCCTCGGCAACAATGTTCTGCAACTAAGATTGCATCGAAGTCACATTTCTTATTTGTGAAGTGCCACACTGTTTTTCCTGCAATGAGGTAACAAGAAAACCTAATCTCATCCCTTTCAATATTATCTAGCTTTGTTCCTCTCCCACCCTGCTCGGTCCCATATCTGGCATAAATGTTCTCTTCATTTTGCTTCTTGCCTCACTTAACCCCTGTCTGGAACATGGTGCTAACTACATTTCCACCCTTGGCTAGTCCTGTGAGTCAACTGATATCTTCCATGTGGATGGGCTACTCCTTATCACACCACAGTGATCCTCCATGCATCATGCTCACTAACAACTTGGTACACTGCATCACTGCAAATTGAGTGTTGAACATAGGTAGACTCCTCAAACGGAGTATTTTTTTATCTTTGTATCACCTTAATGTCTTCCTTGATTGTGGAGGTCTTGGTGCCATCCTCCTTCTTGAAATCCTCCGCGTAAAATTCTCTTTTCATGGCCAGAAACTAGAAATAGTCTGAAGTCATTGTCTATCAAATTTTCCTTGTCATACCTGCCATACAGATTATCGACCATTTCAATTCATACATCCAAGGTGTCTTGTGGGACTGATATGATTCCTTTCACCATCTCCTTTCTCCTGTGATAAACTATCTACACTAGAGGCTTCCTACTTCTTTGTCTCTGCACCTGTTCTTCAAAGCAAACATGTAACTCTTTTGTTGTCTGCAATTGGACTTCTATAATTCTCTTCATTCTTCCATGACTTAATTAGCCAGCCCTGACATGACATTCCCTAACTAACGAGGCCTTAATAACTAATTACTTCATCGATTTTCCTATGTGTTCTAGCTATACCTTGTCGCCGCTGGCCAACATAGACGTGACAACCATGACATGGACTAGAAAGTACAGAGTGGGCTGCATGGTCTATTTATTTTGCTGTGGTTGGTTTATTTATTAACTATCTTTATGCTTAATGGGAAAAGATATTGCAGCTCCTACTTTGACAGTTGCTTATTTAGTTACTTAATTTGGAAATGGCTACTGGTACGATGGACAGGACGGGTATCTGTGTGGTCATAAATGATGGAAAAAGTGCATGCCTATGTGTACTCTACTGATTAGGATTATGTGTGTGGCCACTAATTCTAATGAATAGGATTGCATGTGTATCCACTGACGCTACCCCCCCCACTAACTTTGCTGACTGGGACTACATGTGTGTCCACTGACACTACTTCCCCCTGACCACAAATGGGTTGTGGTATGCGAAGACTTTGCTGCAACCTTATTATTCTGCCATCCTTCTCCTTATTCTTCTTCTTTTCTTTTTTTATGTGTTGTGGAAGGGCTTCAGGCATGCACCATTCACCCATCCATGAAGTAATATTCCATCTAGTTGTGTGAGCCTTACCATGCCCGAATCTCTGATTTTTGTTACTATAAATGAACCCAACCCTTGCCTCTACAGTTTCCTTGGGAACTTCTAGAACTTGCTGTCATAAAGGAGCACTTGTTCCCCAACTTCAAATGATGTCCCCTTGATATGCCTATTGTGCCAAGATTTTTTCCTTCACTGCTCGAATGATTGATGGAACTCTACTAAAAATCGAGTTTTGGCAAGTTCCATCAACTAGTTTAGTCTGTCTCATAAGGAAATGTTGTTCGTCAATCCTGTTGCCTCTGAAATGAACATGCTAGGTAGTATAACTTCTGCTAGTACCACCACTTACCTTCCATATACAAATTGAAATGGAGTTTCCTTATGGAGTCTCTTTACTATCGTCCTATATTCCCATAGAGACACAGGTATTCTTTCATCCCAATCATCCCTATCGGCAAATATGACTTTCGTGAGCCCTTTCTCCGGTATCTTGTTAAATTCTTCTACTGCACCATTGGCTTGTGGGTTGTATGGGGTGCTCTTGTTGTGTTGAACCATGAAGGTCTTCAGTAGAGACTCAATGGTCTCATTCAGGAAATGTGTCCCTTGGTTGCTTGTAAGTCTCCTTGGGCATCTCGACCATGAAATGATGTTCTCAAATATGAATCTTGCTATTGTTTCTACTATGAATTCCTTTACAGGTGTCGCTTCTGCCCACCTTGTGAAGTATTTTGTTGATGTTATGATGTACCTTGCTCTGGAATGCCTCACCGATGGAGAAATGGGTCCAGTGAAGTCTATCGCCCATTTATCGAAGATTTGCACTGTGTGGACCAGATGTAGAGGTAGCTCATTGTGTCACGAAGGTTTCCTGACCCTTTGACAAACATCGCATGTCTTGGAAAATTCTTTAGAATCTTTATGGATAGTTGACCACTAGTCCTGCGTGGAGTATCATTCTTGCGGTGGCCTTACCCCCTACATGACCTCCTACGACCCCTACATGGCACTCCCATAATACATCATTCCTTTCATGTTGAAGGACATAACGCCTCAGTATATGATCTAAGACCATCTTATAGAGGTGTCTTGCGATCAGCTGGTAATCTGTTATCCTAACTAACAAATCTTGTCTCTGTGATATCGTGTATCTTGGTGGGTAGTGACCAGTTGTTAAGAATGGGGTAATTTATTCTACGTGGTTTGGGATTACCTCTATTCTGAATAAATCAGTGTTAGAGCCTACATTTTCCTCAGGCTGAAAAGGCAAGGTTCTAGGTCCACATCAAACCACGCTCAACCTCGTAGATAGCCCTACGAGGACAGGAGAGGGCTCTCTCCGAGTCAATCTCAGTGAAAGATAATCGATGGGGCTTGAGATGACTGATTTAACAACTGATCTTAGGCTAGGTATGAATTGCAAGGATTTTTTTTGAGTTTTTGAGGGTTTTGTTGGAAAAAAGGGACAGGCAAATTTTGGGTCCGGGGATGAGGCCTAGTTTTTGTAGAGTTTTGATTGGGGCAAGGAAGGAAATCATTTTGATGCTTTGGATTGAATGAATGGATGGATCAAACGGTGAGGGGATAAGGTGGGAAAGAAAGTCTCAAGGGTCCTCCTCAAACAGATGAAAACATGTAAAATTAAACAAAATTTCAAGGCAGAGCACAGCAATCCAATGAATTCTACTTCAATTACTCATTTGTTTAATTTTAGAAGAAAAGAGAAGGGAAAATGATACACATAAACATCAGTAAACTTAAAATTACTTAGAGAAAAAAACCATCAAAACACAGAGTGACATGGATCCCAACAAGTGCTACAAAACCCTGGTCTTTCCTTTGCCAAAATTGCAGAAATGAAATGTACAATAGAGTGCCAAGCAATCCCAAGTATCCCACCCTGAAAATGATTGAGAAATTACATGATATAGAAAAGCCTAACTCCTTCCCATTCCTCTAGGGGTCGAGCTCATCATTCTAAGAGTTGTTTGAATCAATTCTAAATAAGGAACTAAAATCTAGGTAGTCAAACAACTTACCCCTATATGCTAGGAAACTGATTCATTCATTTAATTTTCACTTTTTAGTGAATGAATCCTCTAGAACAAGTAAAAATGTGCCAATATTACATCATTGTTATCAAATTACATCATGAAAGATCAAGAGTAGCATCAAAAATAAAAAATGGTCAAAACTGGGCGAATTTCTGAGCTAAAAAGTGAAAAATGGGCAAAAATCCTCTATGCGCGCTGCCTGATTCTCTATGCATCTCTCCACTTTGGAGCTGATTTTGAGACACTTCCAGAAGTCCAAATTGAGCCCAAGTGTGCTTGTTATAAAGGTCTGCCTGTCTACGTTCCAACTCAAGTGGAATTTCTGAATTTGGATGTCATTTTCCCCTCCAAAACTTCAATCTCCCAAGACTGCTTCCTGTGTGTCAAAATAGGGGCAGTGAGGTCATTTTTTGAGGGTTTTTTGGCCTCCCGAGGACTCAAAACCTGCCCAAATTTCTTGGCCATGCACCGAAAACCATGATTTTTCATGCCAAATCCATAAATGCAAAGTTTTTTTTTAATTTGAAGCTCCCTAGCAAAAGCGAGCACCACGTGGCGCGGCGCATAGGGAAGCAAAACCTGTTTTTTAGTGCAAAAAATTTCAAAATGTCAAAAATTGCTCCAAATTTCTTGAAATTTGGGCTGGAACTTCTCCATTAAGTTTCATGCTGGGCTAAAGAGGCTTCAGCCAATATCTGAAGATGATCAAGTTCCCTTTGCCTCTTTTGCTTCCTTATTGCCTTCTTTAATTTTGCCTTTAGATTCCTTATTCATGCCTTGCAAATCTTGTTCCGTGCCATGTAGTGGAAAGCCATGTGTCTCAACAATGCTTTGTCCCTATTGTATTTTTCTAGCAATCCCTCTAAGTGGATGTTGACTCTCTCGAGCCAAGACTCCCGATCATCATTAATCTCTTGCTCCAACGAAGTGAATTCAATCCTCCTCCTTTAGGCAGCTTGACAATTCTCCCTAATGTTTTGTAATTCCATAATCACCTGCTCATCTTCAAGCTACTTATTCCTTTGCTCCAAGTATTTTATATTCCACTTAGCCCTCTCCAATTCAAGGGACAAGGCTTTGATCTCTATCTACTGCTCCTGGATGATATCTCTAGGTTTGGCACTTTCCGGGCCCATGTCTGTATCATCATCATGAATGATAATGAAGTCAGTCTCTTGCTCATCTGAAGGCCCCTCATCCTGCATTGGCCTCTTTCTTTTGTCCTGTACCTGTGGGGTTGATGTCGGAAGTGAGGCCCCTTCCACATCGGGTGGAGATAACACTCGCTTTGCTGCTACAAACAAATGTCTAGTGCCCCTCTGATATGTGATGAATACCAGCACACTAACAATCTCATGGCGCTCATACTGATGAGAAGGTCCACCTGTCTCATGCCCAACCTCTGAAAGACCCTGTGAAGCTCTGAAGAAATCACAGGAGATGAAATCATCCCAAATGATGCCATGTAATCCAAGCTAATGAACCACCAAAATCTTAATAAGAGAAAAATGATAAACATTGTTAAGTTGTTGCTGAGGGGTTTTTTGCTGCACAAGGGTGGTCATTCTCTCTATGTTCCGGCATATAAAATAAGGAATGTTCATCATCCGTACCCGGGTGAAATGCATGAGCAACCTGATGTGATAAGCATATAAACGAGAGAACCGTCCCTCACAGCTGAAATACTTCATGATTAATTTCATTAGTGGAGCATATTCATCTTTAAGATATCAGAATGGAAACACTCTCTTGAGCTGCCTCAAGAAACCAGTTTTAATATATGGCTCATAATGCTGCCGGTCAATCTTCTTCCTCTTGTTCCATGGTTCTCCAATGTTTGGTATGCCGGTTTCCAGTGAGATAGATTTTGGTGTAAGTGTGAAGGTGACACCAGCCAAAGTAACCTGATCTCCATGTAAATGCAGTACAAATAGATGAGCCAACTCATGATGAAATTGAACATTAGCGACCTTCTCACAGAACTCATAACATGACTAATGCTGAAAACAGAAAATGGCTAGAGGGCAGGCCTGTAATTCAGTGAGGGTGATTGGTTCTTCTCTGATATGTCTGCCTCCTCTATGAGGCCTCCGGGGTGCATGTTCCTCCATGGGTGAGTCACTTTGGGTTTCCATTCCATAATTAGAGGAATGACCGGATGACATGACTGCTGTACAAAATGCCTGATTACTGATGTATACAAATTGTGTTGGACTGCTCTTTGTGATGTGTTTAATTTTTGCCACCAAGGGGAAAACAAATGAAACAAGGGACTATTAGGAAGGGGAAAAAATAGTAAGGGATTAGGGACTATTGGGATAGATTTGTTAGGGAAATATGGGAGAGGGTTTGGGATTTATGTGTGGGAATAGGGTTTAGGGTTTTACATTTAAAAGTTTGGGAAAGGGAATTTGGGATAGGGGTTTAGTAATTTTAGGAGACAGGGAACAATGAAATCATGAAAAAAAAAGGAATCAGGGAGAAAATAAAATTATGGAAAGTGAATAAGCTTGGTGGCAAACAGTTTTTGAAACCCTAGGCAACAACTTTTATTTGAGGAATTTAAGATGATAGGGTTTGATCATTTGTTTAGACACTCAACACATCAACCATCATAGCATAACTACCAAACTTTGATGAACAGGAGAATTGGAGCTCAACCTACTTGAAGCAAAGGAAATTTGTATGTTTTTGGCATTTGGAGGCCGTTCTGGAACTTTTCAGGCCAGTCAGCTGTATGCACCACGCAGCATGCCCAACATGTCGTGCCTTCCCGATGCGCTGCACCCATGTTATTTTACACTGAATGGTCGCGCCTAGTGCGCTGCGCCTCCCCAGTGCATCACGCCACCTACTCTATGCACTGCACCAGCTTTGAACACAGCTTTGGCTTGGAAATTTACAATTTCGCCCTCTCACCACTAAATTTCGACCTTCTTTGATCTCTTGGATGGCAATCAATGTTTTAAAACAATGAGAACACTTATAGTGATGGATTTGATTTTTGTTTCTCACAAACCCACTTTGTAATGTTTTGAAATTAGCACTTTTTTCACAATTAATACAACTCTGTGTTTTTGTTTCCTCCTTGATTTTTTGGCTTGAATGATGTTTTCTTTTGGCAATTTTTGTAGGGATGGTGGCATGTCTTGACAAAGGAAGACCAGGGCTGCGCCTGGAGAATTCAACAACTGAAAAACTTTTGAAAATTACATGGCAATTTATTACAAAAAAAAATGACAAATTTTCTTCAAAACAGAGTTTTGAAGAAAAGTCATAGTCGAGCATATGATGATGAAAATATTGGAAACGAAAACTTATTAAGGAACTCCCTCATGGGTCTGCTCGCATTGTTGGACATTGTTGAAGACCAAATCAACTAACCCTAGACCTAGTGATTGAAATGAGTTTTGTTGATCAAGAAACTGAAACAGGACTGTAATTGACTTTAAAACTTGATTTTGATGAACAGACCTAAGCCAGCATGGATAAGGCATGAGGGTTAGTGAATGACAAGACCCTTTCGTTAGATTATGGCATGCCCCTAGCGAAATGCAACTGAGTGAATCGAGCGAGACACCTAAAAATGAAATGCAATAAGAAAAATGATCTCTGACGAAGGGATGACCAGACCGACTCTAACAATCAGCATTGGGTAATTGATCATCCACCGCTCCTTCATTCTCCCCTGTTTCTAGCCGCAACAGGTGGTCTAGTCCCACATTGAGTCCATTGGGCTTTACCACTACCTCAAACGTAAATTCCTGGAACAATAATAGCCATCGACATATTCTCCCTTCTAGTACTGGCTTGTTTACTAAATATTTGAGCGCATAATGGTCTGTAAAGAATTTGAATGGTGCACCTAGTAAATAGTGCCTGAACTTTTGGAGAGAGTAAACCATTGCTAGGGCTTCTCTTTCGATTGCTGTATAGTTTCTTTCCATAGTAGACAACTTTACACTAGCATAGTACATTGGATGGTACATGTTTTTCTCCCCTGGTTGTGCTAAGATTGCTCCCAACGCTATTCCTAACACATCGATGTGCACATGGAACATTTCGTTCCAATCAAGATACACTAGTATAGGGGTGCTTACCAGTCTTTCCTTTAAGTTATTCAGGGTTTTCTAGAAACCCACAGTCCAAATGAACTCTTCAGTTTTCTTCAGTAATTTTTCCATTGGAGCTGTGATAGATGCCTAATTCCTGATGAATTGCCAGTAGTACCCTGTATGACCCAAAGATTTTCTTAGTTGTTTTATGTTTTGCCATGGTTCTATATGGATAATTTTCACGACCTTTGAAGGGTCTACACATACTCCATCCATGCAGACTATATGGCCTAGTATATTTCCAAAGGGGACTATGAAGATACATTTCTTGAGATTTAAAGAAATCTGCAAATGTTTGCACCTTTCGAACATTATTCCAAATAGGCTAGTGTGTTTTTTCAATAGACTGCATACCATCCAGTCATCCATGTAAACTTCTAGAAACATGTGAATATAATATGAGAATGCAGCTATGATGATACTTAAGAACACTACTGGTGCATTATTTAGTCCAAATGGCATCACATTGTATGCATATGACCCCCATTCCATAGTAAATGTTGTTTTACTTTTATCTTCTTCAGATATTTTGACTTGGTGGTAACCTGAAAACCCATCTATGAACAAATATGCTTCGCTCCCTGTAACATTGTCTAGGACCTCATCACTAAAGGGCATGGGAAACGATTCATGCACACATGCATTGTTCAGGCTTCTGTATTTGACACATACTCTAATTTCAGTTGCATCCTTCTTGTTCTTGATAACTATCGGGCTTATCAACTCATCTTCCTCCACCGAAAAAATGATTCCTGCTTCCAAAATTTTGTCAATTTCCTTCTTAACTTTCTCTTTCACCCTTGGGTTCAATCTATACGGCCTATGTTTTACAGGCCAAACATCTAGTCTCAAAACAATTTTCATTTCCCCAATGTTTCCTTTTATTCCCTTCAGTTATGCCACTGAAGTTAGGAATAGGTCTTGATATTCTTGTAATAAAATTTATTTGGTGGCTTGCTCTTCCTAGTAGCCTCCCATCGATGCTATCTTGGGCTTATCCTCTGACCCAACATTTTTCTTTCTCAGCTTCATTGGTAGAAGGTGGGTGCCTTTTGTTAGGGGGCTCTCTCGAATGTCCCTTTCCCCTTCTGTTTCCCCAAAGGTTAGGTGTCTCAGTCCCTCCAACTTGTCGTCATATGATCCTACATTTACCCGGTTGCAGGAAGTATATCCTGGTGACTCTATTTCATACAGATACTGCAAAAAATTTCTGTCGAGCCCTCCCTCAACCAACAACTCTGGTGTGAACAGAACCCCTTTTATTGCCTGGAGTGCCTATGTCATTTGTGTCTCATCACCTCTGAATGAGAAGTTGCTAACAAAATGTACCTCCACAGTATCCCAATCTACTATTTTCCAACGGAGCTCCTCTTGGACATACCAAGCTTGGGGGACAGTTCTGAGGGTATGCATAAATGCATGTACCCATTGATTCGTCAGCATTCCCTTGTGCTTCCAATTTGTTATGCAATTTTTGATGTGCTTCTCGGGACTTGAATCCCCCCTGTATCTTCCCTTATCCTATGGCCGATATTCATCTCGGGAAAATCTTTCCTTCATGGCTTGTTTGACGCTCACCCAGTCTCTTAGTTTATTGCAATACATTTTCCACCATCGTGAGGAGTTTCCATGAGGCTGATACTGAGAAAGGAGATACTTTCATCCTCTATCATTTCCCAGTCTACTCTATCTAATAAGGTGTCCACTGGTTCAAGGCCATGGTCCTTTGGATCATCATCTATCTCCATTTCTCCTCGGTTTACTAGGCTTATCATTGCACATCGTCTAGTGGTCAGTTTGTATCCCCCCTGCTTCCATGCATCCCACATGGCTTCTGAACTAGTATCCAAGCTTTGGATACTTCTCCAGCTGACTGATACTCCAATCGTAGGGTTTATGTAGTCCTCCATATTCCCTATTGTGAGCATGTATAGTTGGTCTAAACCTCTTGGCTGATCCCTGTCATCTGCTGGTTCTATAAACCTAGGTCCTTGGTAGGGGTCTAATGGTTGGATCACCCTTAGCCCGTCTTCTTTGAAAATCATCAGTTCCTTCTTTAGGTCTATGACCACATAGTTTTATATGCCCAATCAATACCTAGGAGTGCCAAGTATGGGTCCTTATTCCCCATGATGTCAATCACCTCGAATAATGTGTGCATCTTCACCCCTACCACATCAACCTCTACATTCTCTAAACTCCCAATTGGTAGTATGAAAACTGATTTGTCATTATTAGCTGAATTGGTGAGTATTTTAGTTGAGGCTTCCCCATTACCTCCCAAGTTTTCCTAGGTAGGATGTTTACATCTGACCCTCAATCTAACATGGTGTCCCTTATCTGGAATCCTGCTAGTTGTGCATTGATTCAAAACTCCTTGCCACTTATTCTCTTGTTCTGTTTCACTCTTATGGAAGCCTTCTCTAGCAACCCTATGTGTGGTCATTCCACTTCCTCTTCTTTCATGGATACCACAACCTTTAGACTTTTTCTCAACTCCTTCAGCATGCCTTCATCCTCAACAATTTTAAAGAATAGGTTAAGCCATTCCCCAATCGGCTGGGTGTGATCAAGCATGTGATCTCACAATCTTTTATTATCTTTCTCCACAGTCATCCCCTCGAACATCTTAGCTTCTTCCTGATAGTACTTCCTTTGGCGTTCAGGGTGATATGTCGAGACACCACTTTAAGGATTAGGGGGGGTCCTCTATGTAGTGGTCCTCCCCTGTCTTCTTCCCTCCTCAGGTGACTATATTAATATTGGTTGCGAGGAGGTCGTCATCAGTCCGTGGTTCAACATTCACAAGGTTGGCCCCTCTCTATTTTGTCCTTTCTTCCCACTTTGCAATGAGTTCCAAACAGTCCTTCGTTGTGTGGATATTAATTCTGCATTGTGAGCACCATGGTCTCCTTAGCAGCGGACATTCTCTAGCAACATTCCCTTCCTGGTCACAGTTGTAACACCTCACAAGCCCTCTTCCTCTCATTCTTCCTCTTCGCCCATTTCCTCCTCATCCCCACGGGTTTGACTCATTAATTCTGAACATGGTTCTGTCCAACCTTTCTACTAGAGCATCTAGCACTCAGCACTAATCAGTGTGATGTGTTCTTGATGTGCAAAACTCACAGTAGTTTTTATTGGGACATTAGAGTACTTTTTCTAAATAGGGTACATCTGCGGAAGGTGTCCATATGCCCTATAGATCTCACAAAAGTCTTGATTATTTCTCCCTGGGAAGGCCCCTTGCGCTCTGACCGCCACAACTCTTGTAGTTGGTGGGGCTCCTGACGACCCCCTTACCCCACCTAGATGATTAATCCCCCACAACCTTAGGCATTTCGTCGTAACGTGTGCCTCCACCATGCAGTTGGTGCACCAAACGTTGGGTCTGGCTAGACGCACTGGCTGAAGATCTTTCAGTTTCTCTGTTAAAGTCGCGATCTATTTTTGTAGGCCTAAAATCGATAGATCTTGCAGGCTCGTCCCTCCCCTGTATTCATGTGGGTATCCCACCATAGCTTCTATTCGTGATGCTTTTTCCAACGCATCTTGGAGGGTTCCTATCTTCTATTGTGTTAGAAGTGTTATGGTCAAAGGAAAGAGTTCCTTAATGAACCAGTCTTGCTGGTGGTTTGGGTCTAGAGTGTAACTAAACTTGGAAATGGCATCCTTAAACCTTTGCATGAGCTCCCAGGCCATCTCCCCCTCCCTCTACTTAATTTCCCACAGTTTCAATAGCCGTTGCTGATCCATCTGTGGTACCTTGAATCCATGCACAAATCCTCTCTTAATATCATCTATCATGGGGCTCTGATTCTACTCTGCCCAATTTATAAACCAGCGCAGAACCCTTTCCCTTAATGTGGGTTGGAATTCTACTGCCCTGACATTATCTGGAGTTTGATGGGCCCTCCAAATAGCTTCGTAGAGATACCAGTGATGCTCCACATCCTCATTTCCTCTCCCCACAGATTCAGGATATTTGGTAAAAGATCCCGCCATACTGATCTGAGTAGGAGCTATTAGCACGAACCCTTTGCTCCATGGCTGCTAGGATCTTTGTAGTCCTAAATTACTAATACTACTAGTTCCTATGCTACTCCCGATATTGAAATTGATTTAGTATTTCTCCTGCACACTATCTACCTGCACTACCTTAGCTAAGATAATAACAAATTCCTCTAGATTGTGATAAAATACTGGGGGAAGATCAGGGGAAACACTACCTATGTCTCGGGGGTATTTTTGCTAAATCTTAACAAATTCTTATCCTTCATTGAATAATCTCCTCATCATGTCACCCATATCCTCCTTTCTTCCTTCTTCATGCCCATGCGGCCTCTTCCCTTGTGATGCCCCTTCTGCAACATGTACTTGCGATCTGCCATCCGAAACCGCTAGGGAAGGTCCGTCTTCATTTCCATGGCTCCTACATCTTCCTTCACTACTCTTCCCTTTCCCAACACCTTCTTCTCCTTCCTCCTCGACTCGGGGTTTTCCCTTCACCACTCCTACTTGGAGGGGCCCCATCCTATTCTTCCCTAGAGTCTAAATCACTCTCACCTACCACTTATCCACTAGTAGTGCCCTTGTTTGCACCCTGACATCCCTTTATTTCTTCAGTTCTTTGACATCCATCCCTTCAGCAACATCTCTATCCCTCAACCGGTAGCATTCCCCCCTCTACGTTCTTCCCTCGGTACTAGGGCTTTATGCTGCCATCCCCACAACGGGTGAAGGCAACAATCCTTCTTCCACCATAAACATCTTAATCCATGTTGGTACCTCCCTCATCAGGTCACCTCTCAGTCTTGAGCCGAACACAACTTTTGCCTTTGAGAAAGACAGATAACTCTCCTTGCAAACTCAACTATGTATCCTTCCACCATAGCCTTTACCCAAAATTCGACTGCTCTAGTCAGATCGTTATCCACCAGTTCCAAAAGGGTGACATCGGATGGAGTCCAGCTGCAGCGAGTGGTTGTCAATCCACCTGGCTGATTTTTTTCCCTTTAGCCTCCTTAACCAATTGTACAGGTCCTCTAGGAATTTACACTAGAGAATTTCATACTAATCATTAGTTTCGTGAGCATATAAAATTTCCTCCCTCACCTTGCTAATCAGTTGAATTCTACGGGTATCCTACTCCACTACAAAGTGATCTACTTTAGGATTCCACCAATCCTTGATCTCACTCTTAAATACCCTTGACACCATAGTCTAAACTAGTTCTCTTATCTTCAGGTCTCGGCAACGGAACCATTTGTTGCCTCAAAAGGGCCATCACGGGGAAGACCTTGGGTTTGAGCACAGGAGGTCAACAATAGTCTATTGTAGTCTAGGACAATGTTGTCATTTTCACCTTACCCCATAGGGAAAGGAGTCTCTTTCGAGGCTTGTCGCGACTAAAAGGGAGAAGGGTTCAACATGGATTCAAGAAAGTATTAATCAGGTTGCATTCAATCACATATACGAAAACATTACATATAACGCGGAGATAACATCATACTCATGATAATATAAGAAGTACAGGTTACATGCAATTGATAGGACATTCAAAAAATTGAAGATTCATCATACAAAGGGCCTAGATACATCACAATTCATAGCCGATCTTATCCGTTCTTTATATTAATCTTAATAACAAACATTACAATATGACTTGGATTTCGCCGCAGCCAACTACAGCAAATACCCGACTCAGTTCCATGGGTTTGGTTCAGCTTCAAGGACTAAGTCTTCCATGATCCTGTAACCTTCCCTCTGTCCTTTGCAACTGGGGATCCTTTCACCTCCTCTCACAGCTCTGTTATCCCTCTCCTTAACCTCGCTAAATCTAACCCTACTTCTTTTCTGGTATTTTCCTTTTATATCCTTCTCTGTTACCTAGACTGCCAGTTCTTTCTTAGCTGTTCTTCCCCTTGGCTGCTTTTGCACCTTCCTGCCCCATGGACTGCCTTTGCCTTCTGCTACCACCTTGTCGCAACTCTTGCACAACTGCTTGTTCCGCCAACAAACCGTTGTTGCCACCCATTTCCTTCTTGTCCTTTGGTCAGCCAAAATTGGTCAAAACCTTTTTAAAATTAAACGAAGGCCCCAATAGCAACCTACATGAAAAAACTAATAGAAGCATAGCCATTGACTTTTGAGGAGTCTGCCAATCACCAAAAATGGAAGAATGTCACAAATGGAGAATATCAATCTATAATCAATAATGGAGTTCGGGGATCATACATAGGCCTGAAGACATTTTTGTGGTAACTTCCAAGTGGCTCTACAAGATCAAACATGCAATAGATGGAAGTATTGATAAATATAAGCCATGATTTGTGGCTAGGGGATTCTCTCAACAAGACTGCATCGACTATGAAAATAAATTTTCTCCAACAACAAGGTATACTACTATTCAATCATTGGTCTCTCTGACAACATCAATGGGATATAACATCCACCAAATGGATGTTAAGACTCCATTCCTAAATGGAACAATTAATGAGGATGTCTATATAGAGAAACTCCAGGCATTTGAAATTAAATATAGAAAGGAAAATGTTTACAGATTAAACAAGGAATTATATGGCCTCAAATAAGCACCAAAGGCATGGTATGCTTTAATGGATACATACATACAATGATTAGGATTCACAAAGAGTTATGTTAATCTGAACATTTATATTAAGGTTGTGAAGGGAGAGACAGTAATCATTCTTTTGTATATGTATGATATTATCTTCATAGGTGTGGAAGGTGGAATTCAAGAATGTAAGAATAAACTACCAACAAAATTTTACATGAAGGATCTAGCGTTGATGCAATACTATTTGGGACTCAAATCCTAGCAAGGACCTGATGAGGTCTATTTAGGTCATGGAAAGTATGTGATGAAAATGTTGAAGAGGTTTGACATGATGGATTGGAAACCAATGAAAACCCCAATGATCATAAAATTAATGTAACACCCTTGTCCCACATCTACCCAAGTAACCATCCAACCGGGATAAACATGTGAAGAGAGGCTACTATGGTTGGATTCAACCTCCTATGTGACCTTAAGGAAATGGAATCGATGGAAACACAACACACAGACTTTCCACATAAGCTACATGACGCTTGAGAACCATTCCAACACTGAAGAAGCTTTCCCCTGGGTCCCACTGAAACTTTTGATCACTTTCCCTCTTGGTGCTCTCATGCTATCAACATGCGAGCATCTGGGGACCTCCGGACACTCTCATAGGCTTGCATGTGAGTGTCCAGGGACCAATTTGTCTAGTTTTGTGCTAGTGCCCTTGAGATTTTAGCCACTTTTTCTAGTACAGAGCCCAGGTCCCTTCCCTTAATGGAATGATATCTTGAGAGCAGTAAAATAAGAAGGAAACAATGAAGTAGAATCAACTAGTTAGACAACCCTTAACTAGACAACTACTAGTCATGACAAGAATTTCATCAAACATATTGCAAACATGTAATCTATAGGTATAAACAATAGAATTCAGAATAGGGATCTCATACTTATCTGAGAATCACTAAGAAGAATTTTTCCCTCATGCCATTTGTTGCATTATCATATATTAGGTCATAGATACATTGTCCATTTATTTACAAGTAAAAACATACTGAGATCCATACATAGCCACTATTGTAAAACATACATATAGCCAACATAGTAACAACAAAAATACCATAAATATATGAGTTATAAAATCCACATACAAACTAGTACGTTTACACATGAAAACCAGGGGAATGAATTTCTCATTAATGAATGCAAAAACCAACTAGAGATGGGACTACCACATTCCACCCAACTTTAGTTTGGCTGAGACAAATCTCTCTTCAACCAATCACCCCTATGCCATATTCCAGGCATGAATTTGGGACTCATAACCAACTAAAAAGAACCAAACAAGCATGGATGCTACCAGAGTTCTCCACATACACTATGAGGAATTTGAGCGCCTCCTAGTCTCTAAGGCTTTACTGTAATCCACAGTCCAATCCTGCGATTATTAGGCCCTACACTAAGAGCCACTCTCTAGGATCTATCATACATCCCATCCCAGGACTACTAGGCCCAACGGAGAGAAATCAACCTCTTGAATTTATCATATATCCCACCATTGATTGGTAAGGATTACTAGGTCCACTAAGGCACACCATCCTAGATTTACAGAAACCCATAGTTTGGGTCGGGGGTTACTAGGCCAGTGTATTTACCATGATCCACACTCTAGTTTGGGGACCACTAGGCCATGTGTTTGTCATTTTGTAGATCGACCCCACTGGGCTTCAAATACATCTGGAAATCAAAGCTCAACTAAAGCATGAGAACCCATCTCATCAAGGCTATCAGGAAATGGCAAGGCTAGGTTGAAAACACTATCACACCTGGAAAAACCCATGTCATGACAAAAAAAACCACATGCAACACCATGCATGTCAAATTTAGCAAGTAAAATACACATGCAAATCAATACCTACTGTTATCACTCCAAGAAACTCTCCTAGGTTGTAGATCGGAGATGCTTGGTAACATATAATCTTCAATATTTTTCTCTGAACTATTGGAATAAATGATGGTTTGGATCATGCCAGATAACCATTTCAACTATGTTTTAACTCAAGACATGCACGAACACCCTCAGCTTACAAGGATTTAGACCACTAATGCTCAATAGTTTGTAGATTCAATGAATGGATGGAGAATACTGACCATACCGTTAGATGCATACATAAACATCAATGAATGTCTAGCTACAGGAAGCAAAGAAGCTTGCTAATCTAATTCATCAACGCAAAGATAAGATGATAGTTATTTGGCATTAGGCACAAAAGAAACATGAAAAACCTATTCAAGTGCGAGCTTAGAGCAGAAGAGAAAATGGACATTGAACATATAACATCAAAAGAAGCTTGTATTACTAATGAATGAAGATGAGAAGCTTGAGTAGCAAATTCTCATTAGTCTCCAGAAGTTGAACCCCTATTACATCTTTGTTTCAGCTATTTATAACCTGTTTATAATGCTCCTGAGCTCTCTAGAAGGATCAGAGTCTTAATCTACCTGATATGCATTGTTAACTTATTTGATGCCTACTAGGTAAGCATAGGATCATATTTTTTTTCTTATGACAGCAGAGTAACCGATTTCAGATATTTTTGATGGCCTGTTGCGCTGTTTGGGAGTTTTTCTGTGCCAGAGATGCTCCATAATGTTTGTTGGTGTGGTTGTTGCATTGTCTGAGCTCCCTGAACTTTCTGTTTCGGGCTACAGCATGTTGTGGTGTCCATGATCACTTTCCAACCTTTGTCCCTGTCTCCTGGCCTCTGTTAGGTAATGGAAAGGGTCTGCGTGCCTTTGTTTTCTCTTTAAAATGCAGACAATGATTGTTTTGGTTATATTTTGCGAACGCGCTGCAACACTACTAAATTCCGCCCATCACTATGTGTTTTGGACTTAAAAATTCCAAAAATATAGTTTAATTATCCATCAGGTCTGCCCTCATTAGCATCGCAAGTCACATTTGGCCTTACCTGTGTATTTCCCTTCATATTAGAAATGTTTCGAAACATTGGAAATTTATGAAAAATGGCCCTGGCAGACTTTACATATCATATATTCCACTTCCCGGACCCTTATGGGTCTGGGGCTCATCGCAGTCAGCACTGGCCAATGGTCCCTTATTATTTTGTTTAAACAATGAAAACACACAAAACTGCGAAAAAAATTAAAAATGGGCCTTCCGCGGACTTGAAAATATATCCATTTTGCTTCTCGAAACCCTTTCGGGTCCAGGATTTATCACATCACCATTGTCCCTGTTTCCCTTTGTATTTCTTTACATGACAAAATACACGGGAAATACACTAAAATGGGCTGGGCGTGGACTTCAAATATTATCAAACATTATATTACATAATCATCAGGTCCGGTTATCGCATCGCAAACACATATGTGCATAGGCCCCGCCGCTTGGTATAGCACCAATGTGATCCAATCACAATCGTTGATCGCTCCATGCCTGGGAATTTTATATATATAACATAGCATATGTTCCTCACCAATGTGACCCGTCGATCCGATCATCGGTGATCGCTGATCGGTGGTGTCCTGCACCCCTCCATAATTCCTGCTCTATGATAGCATCGATTGCAATTAGTCGCTTAGATCTAGGTCGTTGATCGTCCAGATCTAAGAACTGCTGTGCCTTGACTATTAAAGCCTCCAATATGTAGATTTTCACTGATTTTTCAATGTTTTGGCCTCCCAATAGTGTTTTTCATTCCTTTTAATGGTTTTCCTCCTGTGCTATTTATGATTTTCGAAAGATATTTAAGCACTTTTGAAGATTCCAAGAGCATTTTTGGATCCCTTTGCATGATTTTAAGCAAAATTTGGAGACTTAGGGAGTATTTTGGATCCATTTTTGCGCCAAAATCCAACAAAGCTAACACCTACAAAGAATCGTGTTGTATCTGCTTGATCCTACCTTCCCTTGCTTGATCTTTCCTTCCTCTTAACTTATTTCCCTTTCTTGATCCAATGCCAAAGTGCTCTAAGAAAACTCTAAGTGCCCAAGAGTGAGTGAGAGAGAGAGAATAATGGGAGAGCTCCAAAACTAAAAAGACAAAAGGTTACCAACTGATCCTCAAAACCATTTTTATCAATTAGGCCTCTATTTTCTTCATTTTCCATTATTTTCCTTCAATTTACTCCTTACATGCAACCTATGACCTTTCCCCTTCCTTTTCGCGTAATTTCCATTATATTCATAAATAAAATGCCAATTAATTCCTCTTGCCTTTCCAAATCCTTATCCATTTCCTTTTCCAATTTCCTTAGCCCTAATAAACTGAAATGAACACCCACTAGGATGTTTTGCCCAAGATTCAGCCTGGAATATAAGTCACATCAACCATGGTCTTATTATTTTGATATGTATTTTTACCAGGGTTGTTATACTTAAAAAGACTAAGGTGTTTTTAATCAATCCCTGTAGATCCTTCCAAGTATAAACAATTCATTGGCTCATGATGTACTTGGTGAATACTCATCCAGACATATGCCTTGCAGTAAATGTTCTCAGATAATTCCAAGTAGATCTGATGCATGATCATTGGAAAAATGCAAAATATGTATTGAGATATCTAGAAGGAAAAATCCATTACTGCCTAAAATATGACAGGACTAATGATGTCCACCTGATTGGATATACAAATTCTGATTGGGGAGATAGTGAGCATGTTGGAAGAAGTATTATAGGAGGATGTTTTAGTATGGGATCCTCCATTATCTCATCTATGAGTGGAAATCAAGATATGGTTTATTTGAGTAGTTCTAAGGCTGACTATATTATAGCTTGTGAGGTAAGGAAAGAAGTTGTATGGTTAAGGAAGATGTTATCTAACCTATTTCAAAGCCCAATGGACCCTACAGTGATATTCTAATAACCAAAGTTGTATATGATTGGATGAAGAGACATTATTTCATGGAAATATAAAGAATATCAACAGCAAGTATCACTACATTCAGAAGCTAATATAAGATGGTGTGTTATAGCTACAATATATCTTTAGCCATGAGCACGTAGCTGACATATTGACAAAATATATTACTAATAAGAAGCTTGTGTATTTGAGACACAAGCTTGGTTTGGTTGATGTATCCTCCATATTTGAGTGGGTGAGTTAGGCACATCATTCTTGTCTTCACTTAGGAAGATAGAATGAAGGAGTGTGTAAGCATCTGGTATCCGATACTCATTGAGGATGAGGTAAGGCATCCAAGATAAGAGTAGTGATGAATCAATATTCTTTGAGGACTATTTATCCAAGATAAGAATAGTATTAGGAAGTTCATACTCTGTCAACACCCAGGTGGGGTATGTACCTTAATAGAGAATGATGATGGTTTTTATAAATCATTGGTCTTTCCAACATTTTTCTCTAATCTTGTGGAGAGATAGAGTTGTTAGTTAAGGACTTACTATATGGAAATGTTGGTTGATATGATGTTAAACATATGGGTTACCAATTTGACTCTTCTAATGAGATCTCTTTGGATTGAGAATTTCCATGTACCATTTATGAATACCTCCCTAGTTAAGAGAGAGTGTTGAAAAATGTGTAACTAGGTTCGGTTTTCATAAATATGAAATGTATTTTTGATTCCTTTATATTGTAAAATGAAATAAAAGTATTCTTATTGTTTTTCGAGCATGGGTTTAATGCTAAAGGTATTTTATTTTATAGGTCAAGCACCTATTGAGTGCTTATATGGTTTTTTCTAGGTCAAGAAGTCAAAAGAGTCATCGTCATAAGTTGAAGATCCCATCCATCACATTGTTGTTATAGAAAACTAATCCTTCTTGTGGACAAGAAGAATCTCCCTAGATTTCCAACAAAGCCTAGTAATAAGCATCAAAAGAATTACTACCTTTCCTTAGCCTATAACTCAAACATGAAACATGTAGTACACAAACGATCACTTACCTATTAGTGAAGTGCTTGTAGAAGTCCTTTCATTTCTTTCCACAACCGGTTTTTACTCAATGCCTTAGAGGATTTCCCAATTATTTCCATGAGTTATCCATGATGCTCCAAAAGAGATATGCATAGAAAAAAATTCAAAGGGATCATAGCATCTCACATTTAAAATCATAGGTAAATTAAGTTCTTATCTTAACATACAACATAAAGTTGAATCAATAATTAATTATAAACGATGTGAGTAATTAAGGAATATCACAAATAACATCAAAATAGAATCAATTAAGAAAGAAACAATGCTTTGTATTGAATTGAAAGGATAACAAGATTACAACCTAGTTACCTTGATGTCGCAATCCTCTTCCAATGGTCTCCAATATTCTCCTTAGATGAAAAACCTTCAAGCCCTATTTCACCAACATAAGCTTACCTTTAGTAGCCCTTCCTAATCCTATGGTTTGCGTTTGGTTTATAGGCCAAGAGGAGTAGGTTTGAGATCCTCTTCTCAAGGGATGAGATCCTCAAAAGGAAGGATTAGGGCTCCATAAAGAAATAGAATTAGCTCCATAAATGAAGGGATTAGGCTTGATTAAGCATCAACTCGAATATTTTGGTAGGGAAATATTCACTCAATAAAGATTCTAAAGTTTACTCTTTTAGTTTTACTTTCATTGAGTTGTGTGCACAGTTCATGGTGGTAGATAGAGTGCAAATTTTCACTAAATTTAATGGTCAAATCTCCATATGCATAAAATATTGCTAGGTAACCGTGTAGGTACTCAAAAATAGGTTTTTGGACCATGTAATCTAGAATTTTCATTCTCTTTGGGGTTGTTTAGCTTCTAGCCTTGCAAGGGAATACCTTGGAACACTTTTATGGATAGAAAAGTATCCATATTGATGTTCATTTTCCTAATGGTGACAAAATTACACGTAACAGATTTTCCCCTAAAGTGCAAAGTCAAAAATTATGTTTGAGATATGAAATACTTTATCATTTCAAAGGTTTGGATTAGAGACTAATTGGTTGAAGATCTGAAACAAATAACTAACAATTACCATATCATGATTTCATATAAACATCACTGAGGTAGGTATTCCCATACCGAGATTAAAAATATCTCAAAGAATTAGTATGGAAATACATCTAAGGATCCATGTCCATAGAAGACACTATACAAATGCATCCATCAAATATGGATCTATTTGTACAATCATGAATACATAACTCCATCGAGCCTCGATGGATGAAATTAGATCTAGGGTCTCGATCTCCATCTCTATAGACTCATAGTAAGAATCTAACCATGTGAGTGAATGTCATGAAGTTGAACATGGGAAACCACTTGATTATTGGTCAATTACGTGAATCATTAACAAGTGTGAGAGAAACCACCAATAATGGAAATGGTTCTCATGGTACTTCGAGTACAATCTATGAAGTGTGAAAATATGTCCTTAAGTCGAACACTCATAGAATCATTGGATCAAAGGTCAATGATGAGAACCTATCATTGAAGGTGAGAAACCTGCCATTAAGCCATGCAGGCTCTAAGGTATTGAAGAAGGTTTCTAGATCAACCTCCTAGATACTGAGTTGAAGTCAATACGAAGTGACCTATCCCAGGAGGCTCTACGACATGAAACTTGTGCCAATTTAAAAAAAAAATGGAGTCATTCCAGGACTCACTCAGGAATGGCCAACGTGATTGAAGGCTATGAACTATAAGGAAATTTTAACTTAGGTTGGACTTCTCTTAAACATATTGGCAACACAACATTTTAAATTTCCAGTATTTGACTCAAAAATAATACCCAAAACAAACTGAAGACTTCTAATGAGGTATGGTTAAGTGAGAGACAAATGGATTTCCAAACCTGGACATAAAGGTGATAGAGTGTCATGTTCAACAATGACATAGTGCATTTTGTAATACAAAAAAAATGTTTCTTCCCAATTTCCCCCCACCATTGCTGGAAATTACCTCTTTATTTCTATGCAATCTTGATGAAGATAACACACAACACTGAGGGTTTTTAAAGAATTAATAAAACGACCAAAGTCTCTTGCAAAATTTATCACATTGTTTTCTAATCATCATCCATTGTTATTTTCAGGGTTTTGAATTTAAAAAATGGAATGGAGGGAGAGAGGACGTGAAGATCAATAGGCGGAAGCTTTAAATAACCCAAAAACACTGTGTTCCTTAAGGGATTGGGGTTTATATAAATTTTTCATGATCACAGGTATGAAATCTTAGCTAGAGTTTCCCACATGGATGGTAAGGACATTGAATGTTTAAGAACAATGTTTCTAGACTGGAGACCATAGACTTACCATAGATGTAGATGCCATATATTTCCTAACATGGCTTTCAGTCCATCGGGTTGATATTTCATTACATGAGCTGTTATCAAACCAGCTCACAAAAAGATAGAAAAGATAGATCAACGCCTTAGAAATAATCCTCTTCGAGGGGGAAAACTCCTTTATATTACATAAATGAACAATTGTTAGATCATACAAATGACAAGACCTCCTCTCTATATATAGTAGTCTAAGGCGTCATAATATAATCAGAGCTGACATAACAATAATAATGTAAGTGCACAATAATAACAATAGTGGGATTCTGTGGGGCACAATAATAACAATATGGGGACTGCATGGGCACAACAATATAATAAGGGGATTGTACTGATAACAATAAGGGGTTACACTAATAGTATAGGGACCTAACATGCTCCTACCCTTCAAAAAGTGTTGTCCTCAATGCTTGAGTAGTTCTTGATGCTTCTGTATAAATTCTTGTCCTCCCATGTGGAATCTTCAGTGAGTAAGTTCTTCCACTTGATGAGATACTCTAAAATTGATCTCGTTTCTGTGACCACTTTAGGTTCCAATATGATTTTTCCTTCCTTGTCAAGTTCTCGCAATATTGTTTGAACTGGGATCTTCTACAATTTTTGGATGAGTTCCCACTCCTTTGGGCATATGGATATCTGTAAGGTCGTATGTTAGGAGGAACACTTCCTGGAATCAAATGAATAGAATTATCATGATCATGAATAGGTGTGAGGCCTTTGGGAGTCTCAAATACCTTGGAATGATTATCCAAAACGTTTTGGAGATCTGAAGAAAGACATGATTTCGATGTGGGATCCTCTATTGAACATAATTATGCAATTAGGCCCCCTTGTTCTTTATTTAGAAGCTTTTCCATGCTATTAGAGTTGATTATCTTTCCTGATTTCCCTTCGATACCCCTCAATTCAACTTCCTTTCCTTCCCAAAAAAATTTCAAGAAAAGTTGTTGAAAATTAAAAGCTATCATACCCAAAGATTGTAGCCATTGGACTCCTAGTAAAACATTAGCACCAGCCATTGGAATGGAAAGCATTGGGCTATTCAATACATATTCTCCCATGATTAGCTTGATATTATGGCACTTTACATAGAAATTTATGGTTCCTCCACTTGCAACCATCACTTGACACCATGGTGCTGGATATAGGAAGCAATTCAATTCCTCGGCTATCTTACAATGAATAAAGTTATGGGTACTGCCCAAATCAATCAACACTATTACCTTTTTCTTCTTGATATGTCCTTCTATCTTGATTGTTTGAGGAGTTCTAATTTCTTCCAATGCGTTACAAGATATGGTCAGATTCATTTCTTGATGCTCGATGTGATCTTTCACTTCTTGAACATTTTTATTCTTAATATGTCCTTCTATATTGATAGTTTGAGGAGTGGTAATTCCAGCCAATGCATTACAAGATATGGTTAGATTCATTTCTTCTTTCTCTATGTGATCATTCACTTCTTGAACCTTTTCCTTATTGATATGTCCTTCTATCTTGAGAGTTTGAGGAGTGGTAACTATTTCCAATGCTTTACAAGATATGGTCGGATTCATTTTTTATTTCTCTACCGTGGGTTCTTGGTGTATATCCTCTTCTTTTGATGTTTCTTGATCCTTTTCTTCTCCCTCTTCATAATCTATGTAAAATAATTTCTTCTCAACACACTTATCACCTTTAGTGTATTTGCTATCACAATTGTAACAAAGCCCTTTTTCTCTTTTTTCTTCCAATTGTTGTGGTGTAAACCTTGTCGGTTGTGGAAGGCTAGGAGAAAAAACACTTCCATAATTATAGTCATGAGTGGTGTGATTCCTTGTTTTCATAATTTCGCTTTCAATTTTTCTTGCCAACCTGAATGCTTTCTCCAATGAATCAGGTTCCCAAAGACGAACCTTGTGTTGAATGTTATCCTTTAAAGTCCCTATGAAAACATCAACCATTTCCTTCTCTGGAATATCATTTACCCTTATATTCAAGTTTTGGAAGTCCTCAATGTGCTCTGCCATTGAACCCTTTTGTTTGAGATTTAGCAATTGGCTAAATAAGGTGTTTCTCTTTGTATCCTCATAATGTGCTATCATTTCCTCCATGAAAATTGACCATGTGACAAGTGGTTTACGAGAACAAAGCCCTTTTTACCATAAAAATTGATTCGATTCTAAATAATTAGATGTAATAAGTACCTTTTGTAACAGTGGTACACCATGTAGATCAAAATATTTCTCCATCTGTTGTATCCAATTTACCAGATCCTTGCCATCAAATTTCCTCATCTCGCTTTTTCTTGATTTTAGGAGCTCAATCTTGAAATGACTGTAACTTTGTACTTTCAAATCTTTAAGTTCTGAACTTTCGATATGTAATAGCTCTCTGAGTCCTCTTTCTAACTCCGCAAGTCTGATCACAATTGGATTCCCGAAGAAAGATTTATTCCCAATATCCTGCAATGACCTAATTATAGACTAGTTCAATAGAGTGAACTTGTATGATGTGTCACGTCTCACTGTTTCAACCTTATGTTCTGAAACTTATACATAGAGAAAACACAGTCTGTCATATTTCTGTAACTTCTTACAAAATTTCAATCTGATGCTCAGAGAGAAAGTTATGACAATTTTCCCAACATCACCTATTTAGGATGTAATTTGGGAGTTTGCAAAAACCCTAAATTCCTTATATCATATATCCGACAATATAGAAAGCCAAGATCTAAAATTCAGATGTGAAGTTCACACTGCTTTCTTCTCAAATGGGTTTTCGTTTTAGCTTCTGAAACTTTGTAGCAAAAACGTTATAGCAAAAATTCCATGGTGACCTATTTTAGATGAAATTCAAGAGCTTCCCAAAACCCTAACTTCCTCAGATCACATCATCGAAAATATAGCGAGATGAGATCTAAAATTCAGACCTGAGGTGCAACACGATTTCATCTCAAATGGGTATTTTTTTTCGCTTCTGAAACTTCGCAGAAAAACAGTTATAGAGAAAATTTCGTGATGACCTATTTGGAGCAGCGAAACCCTATAATCCAAAGCTCTGATACCAAATGTTATGAAACGAGCTCACAAAAAGATAGAAAAGAGAGATAAATGACTTAGAATTCAGCCTCTTCGAGGGGAAACCTCCTTTACATTGCACAAATGAACAATTCTTAGATCATACAAATGACAAGACCTCCTCTCTATATATAGGAGTCTAAGGGGTCATAATATAATCAGAGCCGACATAACAATAATAATGTAAGGGCACAATAATAACAATAGTGGGATTCTATGGGGCACAATAATAACAATATGGGGAATACATGGGCACAACAATATAATAAGGGGATTGTACTAATAACAATAAGGTGTTACACTAGTAGAATAGGGACCTAACATGGGCACATACCAGGTGGAGAAACAAAAACAACTTACCTATGAAAACATTATTTTGGAGGGCCCCAACTCAAAGATGGATGGATTGACATAAAAACTATTGAGAGTCTCCCATTGAGGACCATTTCTTTCACTGTTGGACAATTTTGTGGAAGTGCAGCACTTCATTTTCTCACTAAGGCCCAAATGCATATTTCTATGGAGTGTCCATAGCCTACCATTTTCAACTGGTGTGAGGGGTTTGTAGTAAATCTCAAAGGGAAAGTGACTAGAGTAAAGACTTGCAAGCTCAAAAACTTTGGGTATGGTTCCATCGTGATCTCATTTTCTCTATAGAACATTCCTCTTCTTCCCCACAGGTATCTATAGTTGCAGGAGTACCTCGAGATCCTCATATGCTATAGTGTTGGGTCCCTATAATACTAGTGATTACCCCATTACTATTGTAGTTATACCCCTTATTAATATTTTTGTGCCCCTATTGCCCCCATATTGTTATTACTGTGCCCCATAGAATCCCTCTACTTTTATTTTTGTGGCTTTATATTATTATTGTTAGGTCGGCTGGATTATATTGTGACTCCTTAGACTCCTATATATAGAAAGGAGGTTTTGTCATTTGAATCATCTACAAATTGTTAATTTATGTAATGTAAAGAAGGTTGCCCCCTCGAAGAGGCTGAATTCTAAGGCGTTGATCTATCTTTTCTATATTTTCTTGAGCTGGTTCCATAACATTTGGTATCAGAGCTTTGGATTCTAGGGTTTCGCTGCACCAAACAGGTCATCGTGGCATTTTTGCTATAACTTTTTTTTCTGTGACATTTCAGAAGTTGCAAAAAAAACCCATTTGAGAAGAAATCACGTTGAACCTTGGGTGTGAATTTCAGAGCTTTTTGCGCGATATTTGCAGAGATATGATCTGAGGAAGCTGGTCATTTTGCAGACTCCTGAATTACATTCAAAACAAGTGACCTGGGGAAAATCGTCATAACTTTGTCTCTGGGGATCGGATTGAAATTTCATAAGTAGTTACAGAAAGAGGACAGACTGCAGTTTCTTGTATGCATGTTTCATATCCAAAGGTCGAAACAGTGACTCGTGCCACGTCGTACAAGTTCGCTCTACTGAACTAGTCTATAAGCAAGTCACTGTGGGAGATTTCACATAACTCTTCCTTGGAGAATCCAATTTGGGTCAAACTTTTGGCATTAGAAAGAGGACATAGAGGGCTACTACAACTCAGAAATTCAAAAATAGATGATTGGAAAGTACAGAGATACATCAGAGGCAATATCAAGCTCCTACAAAGTGAAAAAAGGTGTGTAGATTTTCTTAAATTTTTGCTTAAGCTTGGTTTGAAAATTTGTTTTGAAGGAATTCAAAGGGGATAGTAGAGCATTATTATCATTAACTGATGCCCCAAGGAAAGAAAATGAAAACACCTAGTAAGGAACCTGAAAGCTCTAGCATGACTCATGAAGAAGAGGAAGAAATGCAACATGATATATCAAAATTACAAGACGAAGTGCAACAACTGTCCCTTGCACAAAAAGGATCAGAATCTAAGATTGATGTTTTAAAGAAAGATGTAGAAGCTAAGATGGATGGTTTAAAGAAAGGTGTAGAAGCTAAGATGGACTATTTAAAGAAAGGCGTAGAAGCTAGGATGATTGACGTGGAAGCTAAGATAGATGATTTGAAGATAGATTTGAAGACAGACATGGACAAATTGAAGATAAATATGAATAAGTTGCTACAAGAAATGGTCCCTAAGGGTGAAAGGGTACTAAAGGAAACTCATGATGAGAACAAAAGAAATGTTAATCATGATTCCATAGATGCTAATGTTGGATCGAAGACTCACCATATTCCAAAAATCGATATGAGGAAGTTTGATGGCAAGGATCTTGCCACATGGATATTACAGATGGAGCAATTCTTCGATCTCAATAATGTGAAAAACACACAAAAGGTACGTATGGAAACTTTATATTTGGAACCAAATCAGTTTGTATGGTATCAATGGCTTTGCTCTTGTAAACCATTTATCACTTGGGCAATTTTTACGGAAGAATTGATAGCACATTATGAGGATACAAAAAGCAACACTTTTTTTAGCCAATTGATAAGTCTCAAACAAAAGGGTTCAATAATGGAGCGCATTGAGGAGTTCCAAAAATTGAACATAAGGGTAAAATATATTCCAAAGGAGCATAGGATTGATGTGTTCATAGGGTCTTTAAAGGATAATATCCAACATGATGTTCACCTTTGCGAACCTGATTCATTAGAGAAGGCATTCAGGTTAGCAAGAAAAATGGAAAGCAAAATTATGGCAACCAGGAAGAATACCACTCACAACTATAAAGACGGAAGTGTTGTTGCCCCTAGTCTTCCACAACCTATAAGGTTGACACCACAAAAATTGGAAGAAAAAAGAGAAAAAAGGCTTTGTTACAGTTGTGATAGCAAATACACTAAAGGTCATAAGTGTGCTGAGAAGAAATTATTCTACATAGATTGTGAAGAGGAAGAAGAAAAGGAGCAAGAAAGGTCAAAAGAAGAGGATATACTCCAGGAACAAAGCCTAGATGAATAACAAATAAATTCGACCATATCTTGTAATGCATTGGCGGGAATTACCACTCCTCAAACCATTAAGATAGAGGGACAAATTAAGAAGAAAAAGGCAATAGTGTTGATTGATTCATGAAGCACCCACAATTTTATTCATTGTAAGGTAGCAAAAGAATTGAATTGATTCCTATATTCAGCACCAGAGTGTCAAGTGATGATTGCAAATGGAGGAACAATAAATTGCTCCGGAAAGTGCCATAATATCAAGCTATCCATGGGAGAATATGTATTGACTAGCCCAATGCTTTCCATTCCAATGGGAGGTGCTGATGTTGTACTAGGAGTCCAATGGCTACAATCCCTGGGCATAATAGCTTTTAATTTTCAAGAACTTTTCATCAAATTTTCTACAGAAGGAAAGGAAGTTGAATTAAGGGGTATTGCAGGGAAACTAGGAAAGATAATCAGCTCTAATAGTATGACAAAGCTTCTAAAGAAGGATTAAAGAGGTTTAATTGCACAATTATGCTCGCTAGATGTGTCCACATCAGAATCATCTATTTCTCCAGATCTCCAAAAAGTCCTGGACAATCATTCCAAGGTATTTGAGACTCGCAAAGGTCTCCCACCTATGCATGATCATGATCATGCTATTCATCTGATTCCAAGAAGTGTTCCTCCAAACATCAGGCCGTACAGATATCCCTATGTCCAAAAGAGTGAAATTGAACGTATGGTTGCAGAAATGCTAGAGGCTGGTATAATTCAACCGAGTCAAAGTTCTTTCTCTGCTCCAGTAGTATTGGTGCACAAGAAGGATGGATCATGGCGCATGTGTCCGGATTATAGGGAGCTCAAAAAGCTCACTATTAAAGATAAGTTCCCCATTCCTGTCATTGATGAATTACTGGATGAATTGCATGGATCAATTTACTTCACCAAGTTGGATCTTCGTTCAGGATATCATCAAATCAGAATGAAGACTGGAGACATTCCGAAAACAACATTTAGAACTCATGAGGGTCATTATGAATTTTTGGTCATGCCTTTTGGCCTTACCAATGCACCTTCAACATTTCAAGGTTTAATGAATTCAATTTTCAAACCATTCCTTAGAAAATTTGTGTTAGTATTTTTTGATGATATACTAATCTACAACAAGTCTTGGAAGGATCATGTTGAACATGTTGACAAGGTGCTACAACTGTTGAAGGAAAAACAATTATATGCAAAAAGATCCAAATGTTTCTTTGGAGTCCAAGAGGTGGAATATTTGGGTCATATTGTATCTCATGAAGGAGTTAAGGTAGACCCTAGCAAAATTAAAGCCATTAAGGAATGGAAAATCCCCACATCCATAAAGCATCTGCAAGGATTTCTCTGGTTGACAGGGTATTATCGCAAGTTTGTTAAGAATTATGGGAGAATAGCAGCACCTCTAACAAAATTATTGAAGAAGGATGCATTTTCATGGACTCCGGAAGAACCAAAGGCCTTTGAACATCTTAAAGAGGCAATGTGCCAAGCACCGGTCTTAGCTACACCGGACTTCACAAAAACCTTTATTGTGGAATGTGATGCTTCAGGAAATGGAATTGGTGTTGTTCTAATGCAAGATGAAAGACCCATTGCTTTTGAAAGTCGTCCAATCAAGGGAAAGTTTTTAAGCAAAGATATTTATGAGAAGGAAATGTTGGCAATACTCCATGCACTTAAGAAATGGCGACCCCACCTAATGGGTAGACACTTCAAGGTAAAAACGGATCATGATGGCCTTAAATACTTTTTACAACAAAGATTATCCTCTGAAGATAAATAAAAGTGGGTCACAAAGATGTTGGGTTATGACTTTGAAATCATCTACAAAAAGGGAAGCAAAATGTGGTGGCAGATGCACTCTCAAGAAAGGATGAGGATGTGGAAGCATTGTTGTGCGCCATTTCTATTATCCAACCAGATTGGATAAACGAAGCAAGGGAGGAATGGAAGAATGACGAAGAAGTGTGGGCACTTATTTGAAAGTTACAACAAGATTCCAGTACATCTGGTACATTTAGCTGGCAAAATGATTCGTTATGGTACAAAGATCGCTTATACCTCTGTAAGAATTCCCAGCTAAAACAAAATATTCTTATGGAATTGCACACTTCTCCCTTAGGAGGGCACTCAGGATTTTTAAAAACTTACCACAGGGTTAAGAAGGAATTTTTTTGGGATGGCCTTAAATCAGATATTCAAAAGTTTGTGGCTGAATGTTTGGTTTGCCAAAAAAATAAAGTTGAAACAATTAAGACACCGGGTCTATTACAACCTTTATCCATTCCAAGCCAATGTTGGGAGGAGGTTTCAATGGATTTTATCACAGGTTTACCCAAGTATGAGGGAAAGAGTGTCATCATGGTGGTAGTTGACAGACTTACCAATTATGCACACTTTTGTGCATTATCACATCCATTTAAAGCCAGTACAATTTCTACTGCATTTATGGAAACAATTCAAAGCTACATGGAAACCCCAAGATTATTGTAAGTGACAGAGATCCCATTTTCACTGGAAATTTGTGGACAGAATTATTTTCTTGTCTTGGTACTCAGTTAGCTCATAGCTCATCTTATCATCCTCAATCTAATGGGCAAACTGAGATAGTAAACAAATGTTTGGAAGGATATCTTCATTGCTTTGTATCTGATAAACAGACACAATGGGTCAAATGGTTGCCTCTGGCTGAATGGTGGTATAACACGTCCTTCCATACAGCAACAAAAATGACCCCATTTATGGCACTTTATGGGTATCAACCGCCATCCATCACATCATATTTAAGAGAAAATTCTAAGGTTCAGGCAGTGGAACATCACATCGAACATCAACAACAAGTCCTCCAACTCTTAAAGGATAAGCTAGTGTTGGCACAAAATAGAATGAAACAACAAGCAGATCAACATCGCAGTGAAAGAAGTTTTGATGTAGGTGATTGGGTATTCCTACAACTACAGCCATATAAGCAAATGTCCCTCAAGCAAGCTAAGAAGGATAATAAATTATCACCAAAGTATTATGGTCCATACAAGGTGTTGTAAAAGATTGGTACTATGGCATACAAATTGGAGCTTCCTGCAGCTTCTTGATTGCACTCAGTTTTCCATATTTCATGTTTAAAGAAGGTTATAGGCGACAAGCTCCCAGTTCAAACAATATCGCCAGAACTTGACGAGAAAGGAAAAATTATATTGGAACCGGAAGTAGTCACAGAAACACGAACTCGATAGCTACGAAATCATTCAATTTCAGAGTATCTTATCAAGTGGAAGAACGTATCTGTTGAAGATTCCACATGGGAGGATGAGAATTTTATGCAGAAGTATCCAGAACTACTCAAGCGTTGAGGACAACACGTTTTTGAAGGAAAGGGGCATGTTGGGTCCCTATAATACTAGTGATTACCCCATTACTATTTTAGTTATACCCCTTATTAATATTGTTGTGCCCCTATTGTCCCCATATTGTTATTACTGTGCCCCATAGAATCCCTCTATTGTTATTTTTATGGCTTTATATTATTATTGTTAGGTCGACTGGATTATATTGTGACTCCTTAGACTCCTATATAGAAAGGAGGTTTTGTCATTTGAATCATCTAAGAATTGTTCATTTATGTAATGTAAAGGAGGTTGCCCCCTCGAAGAGGCTGAATTCTAAGGCGTTGATCTATCTTTTCTATATTTTCTTGAGTTGGTTCCATAACATACAGTTGGTTTCTTTGATGGCACGACACGAAGGTGGTGACCCAATTTTGAGATACACTCCTGAAACTTTTGGGTGGGTGGAATGAAAAATATTCATGATCGAGGAATTTCTATAAGCAGGTATGGATTAAATTAGTGATCTAGATATCCCACTTCTTATAGGAATGCAGTGGGGTGACATAAGTAAAAAAATCACATTTTGTTTGTTTTTTGTTTTTTTTTATTTTTTTTTCTTCACATCCAAAACTAAATATATATAAGAATCATGTAGATGTGGGCCCAATTAGGCTAACACATTACATCGATTTGACACACGTGGTGAGTAGCCAAGAACTCCATTGTTACCGAACCTTGATGTAGTAGAGGCCTTAAATAATCTTGAGAACAACAGGGAAAGGTTGACTTTGGATATCCTAGATGTGGGGATCGATGATTTTCCTCTCTATTACAAGAGGAATACTATGAGAGTTCCTGGGCTGATCAGCCACATGCTATGAGGAGTAGCTCACACCATCGTATGTTACCATGATCACCACGCTTAACTGCTAGTCATAGTCTAGAATTTGTTTTTTGATATATCAGCATGTTGTTATAATAAAGTTCATGGGGCCTCATATGGCTTGGATGGTATTTTGTAAAGCCACACTTTTTACAAACATTTTGATTAATGGAAACTACTACTATTATCTCTGTTTATCTTGTACAATATGTGCAAATATATTTTGTTTCCTTCTGATGTTGCAAATGTTGATTTAACACATAATTATTCAATGCATCAATTAATGTGTTTAAATGTCTTCGAATGTGTTGATATTCAATGTAATCAAATTTTATCTCTAAGAGATGAATCCACAAAAAAATCCCTAATCTTATGGAACTTATTACTGAATATACACCATTTAAATGTAATATTATGAGTTGAAAATATAACCTAATGACCAATCGATGAATACCAAATGAAATGGAATCATATAGTAGCTCAATAGCTTCACTATATTCTATGATGTTATTCGTTTTATAGCCAAGCCATATTCCATGAATACTAACTAACTCATCAGTGGGTGAATAATAGTGCAAGTTGCAGAAGACATATACTAAGTACTATGAATAGCGCTATCGAGAAAGCCAATGTAATTTTGATGGAGCATCGACATCTGCAAATCAAATGTAACACAACATAATAAAGAAAAGTAGCAGAAAATCATAAAAAGATGCTAAAACTGCCAGACACACATAAAAAATATGATACAACAATGTACAAATTCTTCATGAATTGAATTAAGCATAGTATTTCTTCAGGTAAAGACCATTTTTGGGCTTTCCTAAAGAAATGTTGTCATAATCAACTAGCTCATAAGCACCTTTTTCCAGTACACATTTTACAATATTAGGAGCATGCCACATGGGATCGAATTTATCGACACCTAATTTATCATGCTCTTGATTATAAAGCAAGACTAGGTCACCTTCTGAATATGAGTGAGGATTTACATTTTGATCAAAATGTTCCTTAACTCATTTCTTATGAGTCTCACTAGATAATGCAAAATCACAACAAGTTTCATTTAATCGTGCTAAGTATAAAAAAAAAATATCTTCCTTTGTAGAAGTGGCTGGTAATAATTTGATTTCCATTTTCAATGACAAGATTTCGCATTCAATAGGTAAGACTTCTTCCAAACCATAAACCAGTTGGAAGGGACTAAAACTAGTTGAAGTTTTTGCTGAGGTACAATATTCTCAGAAGGCTCCAAAAAGTATCAAATACCAATTCTATTTATGAATTACGAAAATCCGTTTAATCATGTTAGTCAAAACCTTGTTTATGAATTGTACTTGGCCATTTTCTTATGGCTAATACAAATTTGAACTGGCATGATGCAAGCCTAGATTTGTAGTAAGTTTGGTCATAATAAAATTACAAAAATGGATACCATGGTCCATGACGATGGCTTGTGGAACACCAATCTTAGAAACCACATGATTAAATATGAAAATAACTACATTTTTTTCATCATGCGTATATGTAGGAATTGCCTCAACCCATTTTTAAAAATAATCCATTGCTAGGATAATATACCCATGCCCCTCGACCGAGTGAGGGTTAAATGTAATGAAATCAGTTCCCCATTTTGCAATAGGACCAACAACAATGTTTGGGAGAAGATGAGCTAGAGGTGCACCCATTTTGTAATGGTAAATTTGGAAATTGTGGCATTTTTGGATCGTGTTTATACAATACTTAAACATCGAAGGCCAAAAATACCCAATGCACAAGATTTTTTTGGGCAATGGGAAACCCTGACATATGACTACCACAAGCTCTAGAATGACAATCATTCAATGCTTTTTCAGCCTCTTCATGAGTTCAACATCGTCTAAAGATGGAATTAGTACCACAACAATAAAGTGTATTTCCAACCATAGCGTATTGTTGGAATTGGTACCAAATACAATGATAGTCCGTTCGAGTTAATTCTGGCTTAACATTTTGAGTTTGAAGATAAACGATAATATCTCCATACCAAGGGTCTAATGTATTGATAAGAAAAAGTGATTCATCTAGAAGAGGGTCCTCTACCATGGTTTTTGTCTCACTATAGGAAAATTCATATAAAAAATCGATAAATACCAATGTTTCTTGGACTTATATTTTATGAATTCTAAATTGAATTCTTGCAGGATAACTATCCATTTAGAATATTCCCCCCATAGGAATTATTTCGTAAGAATTTAAAACATATGGTTATAGTCTAAAATCACTATTTTTTTACGTAAGAGAATGTAGTGATGAAATCTTTGCACAACTTGAATAACTTCCCAAGCCAATTTTTCCACGTGTGTATTTTATCTTAGTTTTCGTAAAATTTCTCCTCAAATAATATAACACATGTTCATCATTCAACTCATCTTCTTGAACTAAAATCATGCCAATGGTGACATTGGATGCAGCTAAATACAAAAAGTATTCTTGATGATAATCAGGTGGATGAAATCATGGTGTATGAGTCAACGCATGTTTGAGTGCATCAAATTATTTTTTACAAACTTCATCCTATGTAAATGAGATGTCGTTTTTCAACATTTGAGTAACACGTTTAGCTAGCTTAGCATAGTTTGGGATGAATTGACGTAGAAAGTTCACTTTCCATTACAAAATTTGGAGTTGGCACAAGTTGGAAGGAGCATGAAAATTCATAATAGCCTCTACCTTAAGCCGATCGACACGAATGTCTTTTTTTGATATGAAAATTCCTAGTAATTGACCAGATTGTACATGAAAAACACATTTGTGATGATTCAAGTGTATATTGTAATGTCAAAACCTGATAAAGATAGCTCTCAAATTCATTGGATGATATTCCTGTTTCAGTGAATGAGATGGTAAATCATCCAAATAGCATTGTACCATATGCTTGATATCCTGAAAGACGTAAGGGTTGTACAATATGAATAGAGGGATTAGGCTTGACTAAGTATCAACTTGAAGCTTTCAGTTGGGAAATATTATCTCAAAAAAGCTTCTAGAATTTACTTTCTTATTTTTACTTTCGTTGACTCATATACATAGTTCATAGTGGGAGATAAAGCGCAATTTTTGGTTGAATTTAATGAAAAATCTGCGTATGCACAATAGCTAGCTAGGGAAATGCACAAGTACTAAAAAATAGTTTTTTGGACCATGTAATCAAAAATTTTAATTATATTTTTTATTGTTTAGCTTCTATCCTTACAGGGGAATGCTTTGGAACACTTTGATGGATAGAGAAAGATCCAGATTGACAATCATTTGGTTAATGGTGACGAAATGATGGGTAACAATTGTAACTTGTAAATATAATTATTGTTTTCCTTAAAGGTGAGAAAATACCCTTCAATACCAAGTTACCATGGTAGTTGGAAAGTTAGCTCAATTTGACAAGATTCTTCCACCTTGGTAAGCCTATCTAAACGAAGAAACTTCATTTCCTTTGAACACATTCATCACTCACTCATTAAAGAGAAGGAGGAGGAAGAAGAAGGTAGTTGAGAAGGAAGAGGATGCAAGATACTTTTCTTTGGGATATTTCTCTCTCACATATGTGAAGGAAGGTTAGGGTTTTGTGCAAGTTGGTTTAGGGTTTTCTTTTGCAAGTTAGATCTTGAAGAAGGAAGGGAAAGGAGGTCATCGAAGGTCACAATAAGTCATCCTCAAGATCCAATCGGAAGAGAAAATCCAAGAGAATGTTTGAGGAAGCCTTGGGAGGTGAAAATAAGCTCACATATATGGCAATAGTTACTCTAGGAGGGCAAAAAAAATTAGAATTATAGTAGAGGCCGAAATTTTGCAACTCAAGGTCAAAGTTGTGCTACTGTAAGATATTTAACTGGGTTTGACTTGGACAAAGGAAGAACATCATCCAAAAGGGTTAAACTTGGTCTTGGAGGGTATTTATCTTGGTCTCGAGATCTTGGAATTCATCAATTGAAGAATCTATAAGAAGAGAAGAGGCTAATGGATTTTACTTCGAGGTGTAGAGGTTTCGGCATTGCCTTGGAGCCTATGTTCTACGTTATTGTTCTTCTTGCTTTGGTAGTTGTTTTATGATACACAATCATAATAATAAGTAAAAATTCAAGATAAATAAGAAAAGTAAAAAGACATGTCAAGAAGTTGTCATTAAAGAAGAAATCACTCTAATCATTGCCCTAATAGATTTATCAACATTTAGGAAGGAAAGGAAATCGAATTATGGGGTATTGCAAGGAAACTAGGGAGGATAATCTTCTTTAATGGCAATATTTTTAATAAATAAGAATAAGGCATAATGGCACAATTATATATTCTCACTATAGGTTCAAACAACAAAACCATCTATTTATCCATATCTCTAAAAGGCCTTCGGAAATCATTCCAAGGTATTTTAGACTCTTAAAGGCCTCCAACATATATGTGATTTTCATAATTCTATCGACTTGATTTTAGGAAGTGTGTTATAGACATTTTTGTGCCTCGCGTCAAGGAGCAGGGAATGTCGATAATTACAGGGATCCTCAGTCCCTAAACATGTTGTTCTTACCCCTAAAAGAACAAGGTCATCAATCAACAGCACTTCCAATCAGTTCTCCACCTGAAAACACTTCAGAACAGGCTTATTTTGGATCATGTCAGCTGCTTAACTGAGCTTCTGCGCTGTATTGCAACTGTCCCACTTTGTACCTGCGCTGGAAGTCAAAAACAATGAAGGCTACCTGCGCTGGGCGAGATTGGCCAAGTGGCACAGTCATCCTGCAAGGTGTCAGTTGCCCAGGAAGCTTCCAAACTGACACTTGGGTCATGAGATTTGCCCTGTGATGAGTAAGAGGTACTTGATCACCATGTGTAAGCAAGGATCTCCAAGTGGACACAGGAACTGAAGATTAACTGAAGATGGAGAGGACACTAGTCAGCTATATGCCAGCCTCCAGCTGACTCATCCTTTCCTCTTCCCTCCTATATATAGAGCTCTTCTATGAGGTCTAAAGGAGGCTGGAATTTTGTATAAGCAAGGAGGTGCTGTTGGTATACTGCCAGGATTATTGGGTGATTGTTTTACTAGAGGTAAAGAAGAGAGTTCTTGCTGCCGAGGAGGTGCTGCTGGATTGGGGCCAACATCATTGGTTGTAACTTCCTCTGGAACCCTGTTACTTTCTATCAATAAAGTTTGCATGTTCTTCTATATACTTGTTTTACATAGATGCTTTTGTGTTTACATGTATATTTGATGCAACCTAATCCATGCTTCAATTATGATTGCTTGTATCTCGTAGTTTGCTCCCTTTTGTTGTGCAGATTCTGTGTGTAGCTGGATCTGCTTGGAGAGTAAAGAGCTGGGAACGGGATACAAAGTGAGAAGGACAAGGATCGACTAAGCGCAAGACACCAGGTTGGTTGATCCTCTTTCTATTCTCTCTGTGCTTTCATAAAGATGAACATGAAAACTTTGTCATTCAGTTGTTGCTAAAGTCTGTCACCTTTAGAAAGGGTTAGTGTCATCCGCATCGGATACTTTTCCCCACAACAAACTGGCGACTCCACTGGGGAGATCCTAGTATCTTGTTGTTGTAGTATTTTGCTATTCATTTCTTGAAGAAAGGAGTACCGAATCGAAAAGCTTTTGACTCTATCAAAAGCGAAGTAGAGGGTTTTGCTACTCTTGCTCCTTTGCTGAGCAAATTCAAGATTTAAAGAGCTAATCTACAGATGAATCCTTACTATTAGTGATAGATCTTTATCCTCTTGATCATCCCTTAGCCTGTACTTAACCCATAGCATTTTATTTCAGTCAAAACAGTACATTTTTGAGCTTTTTATGACCCGGAATTCTTAGCAGACGTAACTCTCGTAAGTCAGTGCAGGCTGTCCACTGGCAGTCTGCATTACAGCGCAGGTAGTCCCTTCGGGAACTGCGCTGAGAGTGAAACTGGTGAACTAGTGCCTGCGCTGGTCCAGTTGGCCTTAGTCTAGCTCAGCTCTTCCTTTGTGTCTTGGCCCTGTTTGCACTTGTTTTTGGCTGATTGCTTGCTGTTTATTGTATTTGCTGTAGACCTCATCTCCTTGACATTATTCCGCCTCAGTTGTGTGATGAAATTGTAAACGTTCTTTCAGTATTTCTTGTTTCAGTTACAATTTCCCATTGTGAAAAGCGAACCTAGTAGCTGTGGCCTCTTAGATTGCGATCTTATGAGTTAGTGTTATTGCTGTTCATAGCTGTTTTGGATTGGTTTGCTTCTCACTTTATGGTTTGAATCTATACTTTTCCTGTATTTAAAACAAGTATTTCATAAGGTGTTCTTTTGATTGTGGACAAGCTTGTTTATTTCTACTTGAAAGTTGATTCAAAAATCATACAACTGTTTCCTTTTGTTAAGCATCAACATTAAGGATAACGAAAAGAAATACATGCATTGTGCATTTTGCATTTGACTGTATGCTTGACGATTTAGGAAAATGTGCATTTTAGTGTGTGTTCTTTGATCTGTGGAAAAAGTTGTGTCTTGCTCTTTCCTCAAGTAGATTAAGGTTTTCAAAGTTGAAAGATTGAAAAGATTTTGCTTCTCATTCTTAGATTGCATATAGGAAGTTGTATATATACATCTCGTGGCGAACCTAAAAGGCAAACTGTTAAGAAAGATCAACATTAAAATAAACTCAATTTACATAATAACGCTTTGGAATTTAACGCAAACATCTAGAGGTCTAGGTAGAGACGTGTTCTGGCGTCGTTAAACATAGTGACTGTCGATCTCTACGAAGGTGGGTGATTCCTCCTGAGAGTCGGTGGCACTAACACGGATTTGAGCTCCCGCGTACCGTCGCGTATATTGGGAGACCCCTATAGGCTTTTATCCTTTATCCTTAGGAAACCGTGTCGGCCGCCCTACTGATCGCGATGCAGTGAACACAGCATTCACGAAGATCGACCACCCGTACCGTAAAACGTATTCTGTGGTTTCGCGAAAGGTTTGGCACACCCTCTGCCTAGATCTCCAGAGCAGTTTCTTTTGGCCTTTTTCAAACTCTATAACTGAAAAGGTCCAACCGAGCATTTGTCACTTCGGGCTCGTTAATACATCGAAGGCGACTAGAGTCATCTTTAGCTTTTTCTCGACTCTTAAAACATGAAAAAGCAAGTTTGTGTCTAAAAGCGTCGTAAATAAAACTTATTTTAAAGCGGAACATAATCACCTGTTATTCCCACGTTGATCTTTCAGTTGAAAAGTATGGAGCCCACCAACCAAGGAAGTAACCTTGGCGGAAGTCCAAATCCCTTCTCCTCTTGGGGAGATGTTGGTGCGCCTCATATGGCTACATTGTCACTTCCAGGATTGACAATCGGCCTTCCTGTTTGGCTCTTTTCAACTAATGTTGTCCAAATCGCCACTAATCCTGAGCAGTCGAATCAACTGTCAGAACAATCTAGAACTACCCACCAGCCTTCTACATCTTGTGATACTTCCTTTGATCCTTCATCTTCGCAGGGTAGAGCCGGCAAAAGTCAGCCTCCCAAGGAGAAGAAGGAAAAGAAGAAGAAAGGGAAGAAGCAGAAGGAGCCTCTGGCGAAGGCGACTGGGGGCAAGCAGAAGAAAACTGACAAAAACCCACACACTGCACCGACCGGGCCTAAATCGCCATGTGTCATTTGCAAAGGGATCCATTTCCATCGTGATTGTCCTTGTATTCCCCGGATACTAAAGGACTGGTCCCCGAGGTTGCACAATCCGGTAGCATCAACCTCTGGTTGTCAAGTTGATTGCATTCCCTCAACTAGCGAGAGTGAAGGACGAAGAAGGGGACCAAGATCACCCTGTCTATTGTGTGAAGGTCACCATGCCATCCACAAATGTCCATTCTTAGATGAGGCCAAGAGAGTTTTGGAAGATCGCCCAGTGTCACCGGTGCAACTTCCGCCTGGATACCGAAAACTCGCGCCTAATCCCTCGATAGTTGAAAATCCAGTTGAACCACTCAAGTGGTCAGCTGATGTGTCAGTCATTGAGAATGAACCTACCGAATCTAGACCAGACGAAAGTCTAAAGGTCGAAACGGCAGTTGACCCGGTTCTTCCTTCAAAGGTTCTATCGTCCAATGACTCCGTCATTGAAGACCCGTCTTCAAATGACACCGTCACCGAAGTGTCGTCTTCATGTGACACCCTCACTGATGAGAACAAGGATGACACCATCCAGGTTCTCTTTATCAGCACCGACTCCGACGAGCATCCGGGCAATGCGCCCATTCCTTTATCGCAGGAAGGAACATCATCTGAGTCGTATCCGGCCGTATATTCGGTCCCACCACCAAGCAACCTGGTTGTATCCTTTGATTGGAATCAACTAGGCAGACCCCGGTTACCAGCCAGTACACCATTTAGAATCATTGTCCAGATCTATAGAATGGTTATGGCTGGTACTATCATTGATGAAGGGGCGTCTGTGAGTATCCTTTCCTCTATTGCTTGGAAAGCACTGGGTTCCCCAGCGCTTTTACCTGAGTTGAGAAATCTCTCAGGTTTTGATAAAGGAACCAGTCGACCATTAGGGATCCTCCCCGATGTACCTGTTACATTGAAAGGGAAGACCGTCAGGATGAACGTGTTGGTAGTTCAAGGACCCTTGGATTATAACCTACTCCTTGGACGCGACTATATTTATTGCATGGGAGCGATAGTCTCCTCACTCTTTAGAGTAATGTGTTTTCCACACGAAGGAAGGGTGGTCAAGCTCGTAGACCAACTTTCATTTCCGGGATCTCGCATCGCAAATAGTCAAATACCAATCCTAAATGGTCTGTTCACTCAAGATTCGCCTCCGCCCCCAGTCCTCCTTCCCGATGAATGCGAGTGATTCAGAAAGAAAGACTAGGACCCAGGGGGCATGCACCCTGGTCTGCTTCGGGCAGAGGAAACTCCGGATATAAGGAAGAATTTCCGCAGAAGAACATGACTAGTCCGTACCCCGTCCGTGGAAGGAAGTGGGGTTGTTCTGGAATAGTGTTCTTTTGTTAAAGTTATGTGTTTGGCAAAAGAGTCATTCACCTTTGTCTAAAAAAGTGGGCAATGCCCAAGTAGGAATTCCCTTATTGTAACAAGTAGTCACCATCTTTAAATTCAAGCCTCGCCCATCGAAACATATGTTTTGAAGGATAAGCAGGGGCAGTAAACTAAGAAGGAGACCATATTGTTGTAACAAAGGGTAACCATCTTTGGACAACCCAATGATAGACACCGCCGAAGAAAGAGATTGATTTGCGGCAGCGAATAGAACCACTCTTCGGATAATAAGAAAGAGGCAAGCCTCCCTCAATAATACCAATGTTTTATCTTTGAGTAGTGTTCTTCTATTGTCACATAGCTGTTTGTTAAAAGTGGGCCGACAGGAAGTCTGAGTACTGCGTAAGACCCCTTAAAATAACGAGAAGACAAGTATCGTTAGCATTAGATTAGCAAGATGACAAATAAGTAAGAACACCCAGAGAAAAACAAAAGTAGGGGAGAGGAGGGGCAGCCTCGAAATTCTATCCTATACCTGGGGGCATGCAAACTTTTGGAATGCAAGCAAGGGACGACTATTGATTTTTTAAATTTTTAGGTCCTCCCTTTAAACCTGTAGGTCTAACCCGTTAAACTCGTAGGATTAGCCGTTTCCAACCTTGCATGAAGAAAGCCTGTGGGGCAAAAGTAAAATTTGCCAAATTTGGAGCATAGCTGTGGTAAGGCCCAAGCTCTATAAAAAATGGATCCTTAGAGGAGGCGTTCTTTTTATGACTGGTATATCGAGCAGTTTTAGCATATAGTTCATGCTCGTTTAAAAAATAAACGCGAAAATCGAGCAGTTTTATGACTGAATTTATGCTCGTTAAAAAATAGAAAAGTGTGAGCAAAAGTTTCCCCCAGAGTTCAAGCTCATGGAAAAAATGAACCGGTAAATAACCTTTTGAGATCGTAAATTCATCAGCCATAAGAACCTTGATCGTGTTTTCATCCATCACCTCCACTGTTCATTTGGCCGATCATTCACTTCCATTTGTGTGTTTACCTCTTTTGAGAAACAGCTGCGAAGAGTGATTTCACCTAGCCATCCTGGTGACACTGCCGAGATTGGAAATTCCAACCTGTACCTGGAATCTGTAGCTATCCCTGTTTATCACTCGTTCCTCAAAAGATGAGTCTTCTTTCAGCTCTTTTCACTGACTCGTAAAATATGAAAAGTTTGCCGAGTTTTGGCCTTCCAGCTCGTTAAATAACCGGAACGCTATCCCTCCTCTAAATTTTAATCTTTTTGGACCTGAGGGATTATTGCACAAAAGGATCGAGCGCTTGTCTTGTTCGGCTCGTTAAAAGTACCGAACAGCCATCCCTTCTGTATTGTTTTATACTTTTTCGGACTTAAGGGATTTGCTGACGAAAAAGGAATTATGGAGTTGACTTTCTGTACCTTTTTAGACTCTCTAAAAATGAAAAGGACCGAATTTTCCTTGTCGTTAGACTCGTTAAAATGATTAAATAGCGACAAACTTGTCTTTAGACGAGAACGAGTTTTCCTATCGCTAGGCTCGTTAAATCTTAGCGATGGGCTTGCCCGAAGGGCAGGTTATAGAACAAGCATATGTTATCCTCCTCAAGCTTGACAAAAATAAAGAGGTACTGGTCAGAAATGACTGGGGAAAAATTGGGAGAACATCAAAGTTTAGAGGTAGCAAGTCACTCTTGAACATGACACTTTTCTTCCGTATCACATCGGGTTGGGTTGTCTCATTCACCAGTTTCATCACCATGGTCCTCGCCACACCATCCAGTCGGGGTAATGCTACCGATCCATCACATCAGTGTCGTTATATGTTCAAGAGGGGTCATTCAGAAAGTGTCAACCGTGTCCCATCCACTACCATACATTTTCCTTCATCCATTTCATGATCGCCACCCTGAATCATATGTCACAGTTTGTTTCACCTCCACTAAATCATTAGCTCCGTTCCATGTCATTGATGTGGGATTCATCAAGGCCCTCCTTTGACGGATCACTTCTTGTCGACTTCAGCTCATTATCCAAGAAGTCGATCTAGGAACACCCCCCATCAGTACTTTGAAGCTTGCATGCCTCAATGGCAATTTTCTCACTTCCGGCGACAGGTATACATCAATGACCTTCGACCAGAAGATTTTGCGTGGTGTTCGACGCCAAGTCCTTTATTCACGCCACGTAAATTGTACTGCCGTACCTTGAGGGTCATCGTCATTATTGGTGATTCCTCTCGCGCTTGTTAACGGTTTTCATTATTGACCGGTAATCAAGCGATGTCTTTCCATGTTCGACTTCAGCGTAATTCTCACATGGATCGACTTGTACTTAGAGTGAAGATCAAACGAGTTTGAAGACCCCGGATCTAGTTTCATCCATCCGGGCTGCGATATATATTCAGGAAATATAAAGCATTTGCCATGTACATCATTGCAGCAGATGATCATCCTCCTCAAAGGATGATAATTTTAGCGGAAGATTATCAGTCTCTCTTCAGACGATCGTCTGTCATATGTACCAAAATGTATTTATAGAAAGCTGAGCATGGGAATACCCGCCTCAGCTAGATCATGAGAATAATGATGAATGAAAGATAATGTATTGTATTGTATTGTATTACAGGGCACTCTCCTCAGCACTGGAACGAACTTCGGACCCCCTAGCTAAAGCATTTCACCCGATTAACGGCCTCATACTTTAGGGGGCAACTGTTATAGACATTTTTGTGCCTCGCGTCAAGGAGCAGGGAATGTCGATAATTACAGGGATCCTCAGTCCCTAAACATGTTGTTCTTACCCCTAAAAGAACAAGGTCATCAATCAACAGCACTTCCAATCAGTTCTCCACCTGAAAACACTTCAGAACAGGCTTATTTTGGATCATGTCAGCTGCTTAACTGAGCTTCTGCGCTGTATTGCAACTGTCCCACTCTGTACCTGCGCTGGAAGTCAAAAACAATGAAGGCTACCTGCGCTGGGCGAGATTGGCCAAGTGGCACAGTCATCCTGCAAGGTGTCAGTTGCCCAGGAAGCTTCCAAACTGACACTTGGGTCATGAGATTCGCCCTGTGATGAGTAAGAGGTACTTGATCACCATGTGTAAGCAAGGATCTCCAAGTGGACACAGGAACTGAAGATTAACTGAAGATGGAGAGGACACTAGTCAGCTATATGCCAGCCTCCAGCTGACTCATCCTTTCCTCTTCCCTCCTATATATAGAGCTCTTCTATGAGGTCTAAAGGAGGCTGGAATTTTGTATAAGCAAGGAGGTGCTGTTGGTATACTGCCAGGATTATTGGGTGATTGTTTTACTAGAGGTAAAGAAGAGAGTTCTTGCTGCCGAGGAGGTGCTGCTGGATTGGGGCCAACATCATTGGTTGTAACTTCCTCTGGAACCCTGTTACTTTCTATCAATAAAGTTTTCATGTTCTTCTATATACTTGTTTTACATAGATGCTTTTGTGTTTACATGTATATTTGATGCAACCTAATCCATGCTTCAATTATGATTGCTTGTATCTCGTAGTTTGCTCCCTTTTGTTGTGCAGATTCTGTGTGTAGCTGGATCTGCTTGGAGAGTAAAGAGCTGGGAACGAGATACAAAGTGAGAAGGACAAGGATCGACTAAGCGCAAGACACCAGGTTGGTTGATCCTCTTTCTATTCTCTCTGTGCTTTCATAAAGATGAACATGAAAACTTTGTCATTCAGTTGTTGCTAAAGTCTGTCACCTTTAGAAAGGGTTAGTGTCATCCGCATCGGATACTTTTCCCCACAACAAAGTGTTCCTCCAAACATCAGGCCCTACAGATATCCATATACCTAAAAGTGTTAAATTGAACGTATGGTTGCAGAAATGCTAGAGGCCAATATAATTCAACCTAGTTAAAGTAGCTTCTCTAATCTAATAGTATTGGTGCACAAGAAGGAGGGATCATGGTGTGTGTTAGAGTCGGTCTGGTCAGCCCTTCGTTAGAGATCAAAGCTATTTCTGCATTTCAATTTTAGGTGTCCCACTCCATCTACTCAGCTGCATTTCGCTAGGGACATGTCATGATCTGACAGAGAAAGTCATGCTACTCACTTTCCCTCATGTCTGGACCCTGCTGGTTCAGGTCTTGATCCACAATCACTGAAATTCATGATAGCCAAGGTCTGGTCATATTACAGGTCAAAGTCCTTTTTATTGCTGGGTCTAGGAAATCATCAATGTGGTTTTTGAAAAAACATGTCCAGAACAAAGTCATGTAGGCCAGAGGGAGATCTTATACAACTATGGTTCAAGAAAGCATCATCATCACCTGAAGAGACATCGACTCTTCTTCAAAACTCTGTTTTGAAGAAAAGTCAAACAAGGTCAACTATGAAATTTTTTTCCAAAAATCGACAGTTGACATTTTCAGATGCAGTCATGGATTTCAAAGCCAGAGGCCCAGTCACATAGTCCCCGCAAAGAAATGCCGAAAATTTTATCATGAGAGCCAAAATTTCAAAGAAAAAGGGAAAAAGCAGAGTGTTTTAAAGTCAATAAAAAGTGCAAAACATAAACATTATAAAGTGGGTTTTCAAAGAGGAAAAAATTGAACCCAACTCTCTCAAAGCCTATATATATTTGTTTTGACCCAAAACTAAGTCATTGTGATATGCAAAAGCTTGAGAGAGGCATTGTTGAAGAAAAGAGAGCTAAGTAGGAGGAATTCGAGTAAGGAGGGCAGGTTTCTAGGTGGCACGGCGCATACACCAGGGCGCGCGGTGCACACGGAGGGCGCGACGCACCGGCAACCAGTCCCCAGTGAAAAATCAACAAGGGTGCGACGCACTCAAGGCGCACGGCGCACTGGGCTTGGCGCGCGACGCACACAACCAGGTGCCTAAAAAACATTGCAATTCATCTCAAATCCTGACGAAGTCAGCGAATCAAATGATTTTCAGAGCATTTATCAGTTTCATTGGATTCAGAGGGTAGCATTAAACTCAAGATACAAGCAGCAGTAATGGCATCAGAAAATTCATCATATTATGAGGGGGATACACACAGTGACACATATTCAGGAGAGAGGGCCCATAGGAGACATCACCAGAGTGGCAGACATCTCAGAGACGAGCCCAACACCCTCACAGAGCTATAGGCATGCCCACTTGCCATATCTTGTTTCCAACACTTGGCATGTTATGAATTTTGCCAAAGGTTGGCAAATGTCAGAGTACATCATGAGTTGGCCCACCTTCTTGCACTTCATCTACAGGGAGGCCAATCTGTCTTGGATGGGGTCACTTTCACCATGACACCAGAGGCTATATCAGTGGCAACAGGGATACCTAACGTTGGGGAGCAGTGGCATAAGAAAAAGAAGGTGGAGAGGCATCACTATGAGCCTTACATTAGGAATAGCTACTTGAGGCAGCTCACCAGGGTTTTTCCATTCAGATTTTTGAGGGATGAGTACGCCCCACTCATGAGATTGATCATGAAGTATTTCAGTTACAAGGGGAGGTTTTCTCGCCTTTATGCCTATCACATCCGCTTGCTCATGCACTTCACCAGGGTGCGGATGATGAGCTTGTAATTTCTCATCTGCAACAACATTGAGAAGATGAAAAACTTCATGCAGCGCAAGACCCCACGACAGCAGCTAAACAGTGTCTATCATTTTTCTCTCATCCGGATTTTAGTGGACCATCAGTTGGGATTGTAGGGTATTGATTGGGAGGACTTCATTTCCGTGATTTCTTCAACGCTCCATCGGCGATATCAGAGGGAGAACATGAGGTGGGAGGTCCTTCACATCAGTTTGAGCCTAAGATGGGAAGTCCTGCACATCAGTTTGGGAGCCATGAGACTGCCACCATGCCATTTTTCATTACATATCAGAGAGGCTATCCTAAAGGCACCAGACCATTGTTTGCAGCAGCAAAGCGAGTGTTATCTCCACGCAGGGTGGAAGGGGCCTCACTTCCAACATCAGCACCCCAGAAGTAGGTTAAGGGCAAGGATTCAATGCAGGAGGAAGGGCCATCAGGTGAGCAAGAGACTGAGTTTGTTCTCCTCTAGGATGATGAGACAGATGCAGAACTCACAAAAGAGGAGCTTATAGAGATCATCAAGGAGCAGCAATCAGAGATTGAAGACTTGACCATTGATTTAGAAAGGGCCAAGTGGAACATGAACTACCTGGAGCGAAGAAACAAACAGCTCGAAGATGAAAAGATGATCATGGAGCTGCAGAACATCTGTCAACAGTGCCAATCTGCTCAAAGAAGAAGGGTTCCGCTCACCTTTTTGGAGCAATCAATCAATGAAGACCAGGAGTCCAACCTTGAGAGGGTCAACATGCATTTGGAGAGGCTGTTGGACAAAGAAAATAGGGAGAAAGACATGCTGAGGCACTTGACTCATCACTACCAAGCCCGCAACATGAGTTCCAAAGCAAGAATCAGGAGCCTAAAGGCAAAATTGAGCAAAGCGAGAAAGGAGGCAAAAGAGGCAAAGGAGGCAAAGGAGAAATATCAGCTTCGAATCTTGGCTAAGGCTTCCTTGGCACAACATAGCACTTCATAGGAAACCTCCAGCCCAAATTTCAAAAAATTTGGACAAATTTTGGTCACAGGCAAATTTTTTGGGCGCAAAACAAGTAATTTCTCCATGTGCGCCGCGCCACTGGCGCGACGCTAAAATTCTAGCACTCTAATCGATGAATGGCTTGCATATTTGGATTCGGCATCGAAAAATACGTCTACTAGTGTCTGGGCAAGAAACTTTAACACGTTTTGGGTCTCCTAAAGGTCAAAAAAACATCCAAAAATGGCCTCTCTGCCACTTTTTGGACACACAGAAAGTAGTCTTGGAAGAATGAGGTTTTGAAGGGGCAAATTAGCATCAAATTCAAAAATTCTAGTTGGGTTGGAAAGTAGATAGGAGAGGCTTTCCAGCAAGCCCATTTGGGCACATTTTGGACACCTACAAGTGCCCCAAAACAGGGTCCAAAGTGGCGCGACGCACAGGGGAAAAAACGGCCAAAATGATCCTGTTTCACGAAATTTCGAGTCTCGACTTCTCCAAGTGGGCCCAGACATCTACTCTTTGGTTTTTTGGCACCAAAGGTGGCTTTTAAAGAGTTTTCTCTCCAGGTGGGCATCTAACCAAGTGGAAAAATAATGCAAAGGGTCACCCCAGCCAAATGTCATGCTTGAGAGCGCTGCACCTGTAGCTGATGGTTGGCTCTCCATCTCCTTTTCGAAACAATTTGAGTAACTTCCCAACCCCAGGGCGTTCCATCTCTTCTCTACACTTTCTATATATTGTAAGAAAGTTATTTGCAAAGGGTTGGCTGGCTTGTAACTTCTGGGAGACTGTGGGAAAGAAACTCTGTTTCTGAACTATGTATTTTTGACAGAGAGTTAATGAAAGGAAGCGTCTCTGTTTCATGAGATTCTTGTGGTTGTGAGTGTAGAAAATGTGTTCTTTTGTTCCATATGTATCTTGTTATGTTTCATAATTCATTTCATGTTTCATTTCAGTGAAATTTTCTAACTGAGATTAGGTAGAATTCAATTTATATTGCTCTACCTGTGGGAAAATTTCATGTGCAGTGTTATTCCTCTGTTGAAAAAGATTCATGTAACCATGCCCTTTTCATTATCTTCAGTAATATTTTCATTCCACGTCACCTTAAGTCGAAATTTTGCGCTTCCCACCTACCTTGCCTCACGGAATAATCTGTGCCTTCATTCTTAATTCTCTGTTCTTTGCTGAGCGCCAGTCCCATATACATCTCAGAAGTTCAGTCACTTCGAAAATCTTTTCCAAAATCCTTTTTCACTTACTAGCCTAAGGTAAATATCACATTGCAAGTCATCTCAGACCATTTTTCCTATCCATTCGCTGAGTGTGACTTGGAGAGAGCCCTCTCCTACTCTGGTAGGGCTAGCTACCAGACTGAGCGTGGTTTGTGGTTACCCTAATTTTTTCCTTCCTTCAGCCTAAGGCAGATTTAGGTGCTAACATAGTGGCGACCCCGCTGGGGAGAAATGGTTTACTTGTAGATTGTTTTTCCCCAATACATATCTCAAGTTCAGAGCTGATTGTTGATGGTGAACAACGATCAGACATAAGAAGACGGCTAAAATCATTCACCTGGTGACTCCATTCGCTGAAGAATCCATGCAATTAGTCCTTCATGGTGACTCCACTGCAGAGGGATCAGTAGCCTTGAGATTTCTTAAGATTGATCGGATTGCAAGAAGATACGCTCCCATGAGCCGAGATCACATCCCAGGTTTTCCAAATAAAATTCGCAAGGTAGATTGGTCAAAGAATTTGCCTGTGTTCAGAAATGTGGAAGGTAATGACGCTGCTCTTCATCTGGTGAAATTTCACATTCACGTGCATAAATTAAAGATCAATTTTCCTGAAGACTGTTTGATGAAAATGTTTATGGCTACCCTGGAAGATGAAGCCGGATCTTGGTATGAAAGTTTTCTGCCTACTTGTATTTACTTTCTAGAGGATTTTCATGCCCTATTCATTGAAAGATATAAAGACTCTTATCCATCATTAAATCTAGTTCATGACTGTTGCAAACATGCTTCTACTTTCATTGAGAGCCTTGAAAAATACTATGAGGATGATAATTTTATGGATGATGAGATCATGTAAGCCTTGTACGAGAATCTATTTCAGCAACATGAAGAGAAACTAGAGGAGTCCCATCAAGATGCTCAGGAAAATTTGCAGCAGAATCAAGATCTTTGTACGGTTGAAAATGAAGGAATTTGGCATCTTGACAATCAACATGAATTAAATGAAATAGATCAGCAGGTTGAAGAGCTCCATATGGCCGAAAATGAGGAAAGAAGAAGTTTTATTTCAGATCTGGTTGACATAAATGAGGATATGTAGGAAAATGATGTTCCAATCTCAAAAAATGATGATGATAAACCAGATCAAGAAATAGATTGTGATGAGGAAAAACATGTTGTTCCGGATCTCATAGAAGAGAATTTCATTGTTGAGGCCGCCTCAAATGAAGAAGACAGAGTTACAGACCTAACTGCCCTCATCTCATCAAAACACAGCCTTCCTAATGCGGTAATTCAGTCAATTCATGAACAGCAAGAGGATATCTTTGTTCAAGTAGGTGAAAAAGTTTCTCTGGATGAATTTATGATAGAGGACAGAAAGGTCATGCTTAAGTTTCACGAAGCATTTGAAGTTTCTTTTCTTATGATTAATGAATATAATGAGAATCTGGTTGTCATATCATATGAAGATAACCTGCAAGATGTTTAGACTACCGAAGATCCGACCATTCAGGATGCCATTTCAGATTCTTCTCCCTATGTTTCATGTTTTGAAATGTTCTTTGAAGAGGAAATCCACTCATCTGCTTGTTCATAATTTTTTGAGGACCAGGAGCATACTTTTTCTTAAGTATATTGTCAAAAGAGATCAACATCACAAGAAATGGACCCCTTGTTTCTTCAGCAGGAGGTAAATCTTCATGTTTTTCATGATCCAATGGTAAATCCGTTACAGTCAGCAGTGAAGGTCATTATTGCAGTATTCAGTGATGAAGGAGATCATGGTCAATTATGTTTTTGGAGGCCCAGTTACCAGTATCTGTTGTTGACCAGAAGATCTGATCCAGAGAACCAATCAAGGAGGCATCTACTTGATTGGTTACATTGGAAGACACATTACACATGATTGTACATATTGCATTAGTACGCAGGTGGCTGTCATCATGATTTGAAACCCTCGAATCTTGATGGACTACTGCCATTGAATAAGTTTTGTCAGTTATTTTTTTAGTTAAGTCAGTCATGGGTCATTTTCTTTTTCATAGAGTCAAGTTTTTCAGTCATTTCAATTCGCATTGAGTCAGTTTGAGTCAAGTTTCAGTCAATAAATTGAGTCATGTTGGTTTGTCAGAATAATGGACTCCATAGCTCAATGGACGAAGGCACTGTCTGCTCACCCAAAGATATGCAATTCTTGGCACCTCCAAGGAGCTACCATCCCCCATTGGAGCCAATGTTAGAGTCGGTCTAGTCAGCCCTCCATCAGAGATCAAAGCTCTTTCTGCATTTAAATTTTAGGTGTCCCGCTCCATCCACTCAGCTGCATTTCGCTAGGGACATGCCATGATTTGACGGAGAAAGTCATGCTACTCATTTTCCCTCATGTCTGGCCCCTGCTGGTTCAGGTCTTGATTCACAATCACTGAAATTCATGATAGCCAAGGTCTAGTCATATTACAGGTCATAGTCCTTTTTATTGTTGGGTCTAGGAAATCATCAATGTGGTTTTTGAAAAAAACATGTCCAGAACAAAGTCATGCAGGTCAGAGGGAGATCTTATATAGCTATGGTTCAAGAAAGCATCATCATCACCTAAAGAGACATCGACTCTTCTTCAAAACTCTGTTTTGAAGAAAAGTAAAACAAGGTCAACTATGAAAATTTTTTCCAAAAATCGACAGTTGACATTTTCAGATGCAGTCATGGATTTCAAAGCCAGAGGCCCAGTCACACAGTCCCCGCAAAGAAATGTTGAAAATTCTATCATGAGAGCCAAAATTTCAAAGAAAAAGGGAAAAAGCAGAGTTTTTTAAAGTCAATAAAAATTGCAAAACATAAACATTATAAAGTGGGTTTTCAAAGAGGAAAAAATTGAACCCAACTCTCTGAAAGCCTATATATATTTGTTTTGACCCAAAACTAAGTCATTGTGATATGCAAAAGCTTGAGAGAGGCATTGTTGAAGAAAAGAGAGCTAAGTAGGAGGAATTCGAGTGAGGAGGGCAGGTTTCTAGGTGGCGTGGCGCATACACCAGGGCGCATGTTGCACACGCAGGGCGCGACGCACAGGCAGCCAGTCCCCAATGAAAAATCAACAAGGGCGCGATGAACTCAAGGCACGCGGCGCACTGGGCTTGGCACGTGACGGACATAGCCAGGTGCCTGAAAAACATTGAAACTCATCTCAAATCCTGGCGAAGTCAGCGAATCAAGAGATTTTCAGAGCATTTATCAGTTTCATTAGATTCAGAGGGCAGCATTAAACTCAAGATACAAGCAACAGTAATGGCATCAGAAAATTAATCAGATTATGAGGGGGATACACACAGTGACACATCTTCAGGAGAGAGGGCCCATAGGAGACATCACTAGAGTGGAAGACATCTCAGAGACGATCCCAACACCCTCACAGAGCTACAGGCATGCCCACTTGCCATGTCTTGTTTCCAGCACTTGGCATGTTATGAATTTTGCCAAAGGGTGGCAAATGTCAGAGTACATCATGAGTTGGCCCGCCTTTTTGCACTTCATCTACAAGGAGGCCAATCTGTCCTGGCTGGGGTCACTTTCACCTTGACACCGGAGGCTATATCAGTGGCAACAGGGATACCTAACATTGGGGAGCAGTGGCATAAGAAAAAGAAGGTGGAGAGGCATCACTATGAGCCTTACATCAAGAACAGCTGCTTGAGCCAGCTCACCAGGGTTTTTCCATTCAGATTTTTGAGGGATGAGTATGCCCCACTCATGAGATTGATCATGAAGTATTTCAGTTGCGAGGAGAGGTTTTCTTGCCTTTATGCCTATCACATCCACTTGCTCATGCACTTCACCCGGGTGCGGATGATGAGCCTCCCGTTTTTCATCTGCAACAACATTGAGAAGATGAAAAATTTCATGCAGCGGAAGACCCCACGACAGCAGCTAAACAGTGTCTATCATTTTTCTCTCATCTGTATTTTAGTGGACCATCAATTGGGATTGCAGGGTATTGATTGGGAGGACTTCATTTCTCGTGATTTCTTCAGCGCTCCACCGGTGATATCAGAGGGAGAACATGAGGTGGGAGGTCCTTCACATCAGTTTGAGCCTAAGATGGGAAATCCTGCACATCAGTTTGAGAGCCATGAGACTGCCACCATGCCAGCTTTCATTACATGAGAGAGGCTATCCGAAAGGCACCAGACCGTTGTTTGCAGCAGCAAAGCGAGTGTTATCTCCACCCGGGGTGGAAGAGACCTCGCTTCCGACCTCAGCACCCCAGGAGTAGGGTAAGGGCAAGGATTCAGTGCAGGAGGAAGCGCCATCAGGTGTACAAGAGACTGAGTTTGTTCTCCTCCAGGATGATGAGACAGATGCAAAACCCACAAATGAGGAGCTTATAGAGATCATCAAGGAGCAGCAATCAGAGATTGAAGACTTGACCATTTATTTAGAAAGGGCCAAGTGGAACATGAACTACCTGGAGCAGAGAAACAAATAGCTTGAAGATGAACAGACGATCATGGAGCTGCAGAACATCCGTCAACAGCGCCAAGCTGCTCAAAGAAGAAGGGTTCCGCTCACCTTTTTGGAGCAAGAAATCAATGAAGACTAGGAGTCCAACCTTGAGAGGGTCAACATGCATTTGGAGAGGCTGTTGGACAAAGAAAATAGGGAGAAAGACATGCTGAGGCACTTGAATCATCACTACTAGGCCCGCAACATGAGTTCGAAAGCAAGAATCAGGAGCCTAAAGGCAAAATTGAGCAATGTGAGAAAGGAGGCAAAAGAGGCAAAGGAGGCAAGGGAGCAATATCGGCTTCAAATCTTGGATGAGGCTTACTTGGCACAGCAGTGCACTTCATAGGGAACCTCCAGCCCAAATTTCAAAAAATTTGGGCAAATTTTGGTCACGGGCAAATTTTTTGGGCACAAAATAGGAAAATTCTCCCTGTGCGCCGCGCCACTGGCACGACGCTAAAATTCTAGCACTCTAATCGAGGAATGGATTGCATATTTGGATTTGGCATCGAAAAATACATCTACTGGGGTTTGGGCAAGAAGTTTTGACAAGTTTTGGGTCTCCTAAAGGTCAAAAAACATCCAAAAATGGCCTCTCTGCCACGTTTTGGACACACAGAAAGCAGTCTTGGGAGAATGAAGTTTTGAAGGGGCAAATGAGCTTCAAATTCAGAAATTCCAGTTGGGTTGGAAAGTAGACAGGACACGATTTCGAACAAGCCCACTTAGGCACATTTTGGACACCTACAAGTGCCCCAAAACAAGGTCCAAAGTGGCGTGATGCACAGGGAATTTGGCACGGCGCACAGGGGAAAAAACGGCCAAAATTCTCTCGTTTCGCAAAATTTCAGGTCGCAACTTCTCTAAGTGGGCCCGGTCATCTACTCTTCAGTTTTTTGGCACCAAAGGCAGATTTTAAAGAGTTTTCTCTCCAGGTGGGCATCTAACCAAGTGGAAAAAGAATGCAAAGGGTCACCCCAGCCAAATGTCATGCTTGCGAGCGCTGCACCTGTAGCTGATGGTTGGCTCTGATTTGAGTAACCTCCCAACCCGAAGGCATTCCATCTCTTCTCTACACTTTCTATTTATTGTAAGAAAGTTATTTGCAAAGGGTTGGCTGGCTTGTAACTTCTGGTAGACTGTGGGAAAGAAACTCTATTTCTGCACTATGTATTTTTGACAGAGAGTTAATGAAAGGCAGCGGCTCTGTTTCATGAGATTTTTGTGGCTGTGAGTGTAGCAAATGTGTTCTTATGTTCCATACGTATCTTTTTATGTTTCATAATTCATTTCATGTTTCATTTCAGTGAAATTTTCTAAGTGAGATTAGGTAGAATTCAATTTATATTGCTCTGCTTGTGGTAAAATTTCATGTGCAGTGTTATTTCTCTGTTGAAAACGATTCATGCGACCATGCCCTTTTCATTATCTTCAGTAATCTTTTCATTCTGCGTCACCTTAGGTCGAAATTGTTGTGCTTCCCGCCTACTTGCCTCATGGAATAATCTGTGCCTTCATTCTCAATTCTCTGTTCTTTGCTGAGCTCCAGTCCCATATACATCTCAGAAGTTCAGTCACTTTGAAAATATTTTCCAAAATCCTTTTTCACTTACTAGCCTAAGGTAAATATCACATTGTAAGTCATCTCAAACCATTTTGCCTATCCATTCGCTGAGTATGACTCGGAGAGAGCCCTCTCCTGCTCTGGTAGGGCTAGCTACCAGACTGAGCGTGGTTTGTGGTTACCCTAATTTTTGCCTTCCTTCAGCCTAAGGAAAATTTAGGTGCTAACAGTGTGTACGTTCAAATCATAGTGATATCAACAAGCTCAATGTTGTAGTTCCTAGAGACAAGCCCTCGGTTGATGAGAGACCAATACCTAGAACATCTTGGTGTTTTTTTTTATACTTGACTACAACACACTCAATTTTCAATGTAGTTTAAAAGAGAATTGATTCAAGACCTTCCATAAAGGAGGAAATGTAGGAATCTAATGTAAATGTTAACTCAGAGGAGTGTTAATCTTAGATTCATGGTGGCCAACATAATTTGAATCTGTATCTTATCAATCATTTTAATATGTATAATATGAGAGCTATGTAGAGGAGAAACACGATACATTGGGCATAAATTATAAGAATATGGTCCATTTGAATCCAGAATGAAATGGTATAGGAGGAGATGTTGATGGGATCAAAAGATACATTGAGCATGTTTGAGGATATAGTTTTCATATCAATACAGGTGTCATTCATCATCAATTGATTTAAACGAATCCATAAATTCAGGAAAACACGTCTAAGAACTTATATTACATGCAGTCTTATAATAATATTGAACACATATGTAAACACATAGAAAATAATACATACTACAGAATAAATTAAGTTGGAATCGCCAAAAAAATTGTATTAATATTCCATGAAGCATACATCTATCAAAATTCAATAGCACTGCTCGTTTTGAAATAAAATACTTCAAGATTCTGAACCCTTTTTTAGTTTCAAAAAAATGTTCTTATAGGGCCTTAGAGGGAGGGCTTGTTACAAAAATATTGCTTGATTTCATTAAAATGAATAATCATGTCAAAAAATCAATGTGTTTTGTGGCACAACTGTACTAATTGAATACTAATGGATTGATTAAAACAAAATATTTACATAATATATGAGAAGTAAAATGTCGTAGTTGACATGATCAAAAATATCTTCAAGCATGATAGATAGGTGGTGGAGGCTACGTCGACGTCTCAATTATTTGAAGCAAAGGAGGATTTGTGTATTGCTCGCATCACTGCTACAATGTCGTAGATGGACAAGCGACCATGAAGAATCATTGATACATGATATTAAGGTTGGTCAAGATGACATAGTTTAGTTTATGATGAAATAAAATATTCATGATTCCCAGCAGTTGAAATTCTCTCTTTAGATTATTTACCACAGTATTCTCTTTGAGGATAATAGTTTTCTCATGGGACGAACCTACTTTAGTGTTGGTCTCTAGAATTCTGTGACTATACTGCTCCCACAGGGTCAACTCCCCCAAAAATTACCAATGGCTCAGTAATCTTGTTAGGAAAACCCTTTTGAACTCATCACTAAAGGTGGCCACGTTTGTTAACATTGCTTCTAGGCATTCCTTGACTTTAACTCTAGTCATCTCTTTTTGGAGCACTTTAGATATCTCCATAATGACACTCACTCTATCCACCACATTGATAGGCCTTAGTTCATTGATTGGGCTTTCATTAACAAACCAAATTAATTTCTTAGCAATCTGGTAGTTCTTCTCACTTTCAACTCAATGACGTCCTCATTTACTACCTATAGATTATTACTAATAATCTCGGTGTTTTTCATAGAAGCATCCATTTTCTTTCCTTTATGAGCTAGATTTTCATCGGTAGCATGCAAATCCTTTTATACCTTCTTCAACTCCACTTTCGAGAGTTGTAGTTGAATAAGGGTCTTGGAAAGTTGTTCAGTGGGATTCTAACGGTCCTAAAGCATAATCACTGCACATATATGAGAGTCTATTCCCATTTGCATCTCTTCTTCTTCCTGCTTTAGGTCTACTATCTCATTATTCCTTATAATAAGTTCCTTTGATAGGATCTCCTTTTCTCCTTCAACCTGAGTAGGCTCTCCAGATTGCACATGCTTACTGCTTGGCATTTTTAGTTTGTTCCTTACCTCAAGGATTTCCTTCTGATAATTTTAAAGGACAGCTTCAAATGATGTCCTATCCTCCAGATTCACTCCCGGTTTTATGATCATCTCCTTGAAACTTTTGTTCTACATGTGAAGAGCCCTGGAGTTAAATCTATCTTGCTTCAACATGTTTGAAACTTTCTCGAACAACTTCTGAGCGTTGATAATAATCATTTCTTTCTTTTTGATCTCGTTACATAAAATTTCTCCAACCTATTTGTGGAAATTGATTTTATCTGGTAAGGGAACACTTTCTAGATCCAACGAAACATCCAAAGCTTTAAACAATGAGACTGAAGGAAAAGACTTTGCCAATGGGTGTCGTAGTGAAAACTTCATTTGATTTCATTCTAAATGTATAGTAGCCTATAATATCATATGATAGGGTACTTAGTGGGATGCCATTCTATATCTTATATCCTCCCTCACCTTATGTTTTCTTTCTTCAACGACCTTTCCAGCAGGCCAACTTGACTGAGTAGCAGTCACACCCTATTTAGCACCCAGAAGATGATGAGGTAGAAACCTAAGAAGGATCCTCCAAGGTCACTTGGAAACCTGATTGGTCTGGCCTTGTTTCTACTAGCCTGGTCTCAAAATCTTCTTCTTTAGACTCTTGACTTATTGCCTTTTTATTTACATGTACATCCTACATCTCGGTATCTCTAGCTTGGTCAACTGTAATTTTTGGTGATTTGTTCTTGGTATCTCCATGTCGATATCTACATTTCTGTATTCAGAGGCTGTGAATCAAAATTTTCTTTCCATTTGATTTCAGTCCTATACTCATGTTCGTAATTTGAGACTTTTGTCTTCTCTCTCCTTCATGTAATGACACCCTTAGGATCACAGTACCAGACATCTCCCTGGTCGAAATCCATATTCTTGTGTAAAGCCTCAACTTCCTTGAAGGACTGCATTCAATTTATGATAAAAGGCCCCATGAGATTCCTCAATTTAAACACATGTCTTTTCTTTTAAGGGACAAACTGGAGCTAGTCTACATTCAAGCTATGCCTAACAAATTCCAGAGAAAAATTTTTCATTGGCATGAACACAGGTAGGTGGTAAGGAGAAAGCTGACACCCATAGACCTTGATTTATATATAATTATTAAAGAAATACTAGTCCCCTACACTAGTGTCTTTTCTAAGCTTGAGGAGCTCTTTTTTTTGGGCAAGAATTCTGGGTGCAGAAACACCATGGATGATCTTATATGCAATGGCCATATAAGTTGATATGAAATGAGAGTAACCCTCTGCATCCAATCTCCTCCTGACTGCAACATTCCAATCAAACAAAAAATTATTATGTTTTTTGCAAGTAATCACACTAATATCCAAGCATTTGAACTCATCGACATGAGTGTACATGAAGTAGAATAAAAATGAATAATATAGGAAATAGGACATGGTGGGAAAGTGGTGTAGCTGAAAACGTATGGCTATAAATAGATAAGTTAGGATATCAAATAAGCAGTTAGGTTGCATCATTTGGTGTAGAAATACCAAGATGTATTTGTTACCCATATTGGCATCATCCTCCCCCATTAAACAAAAAATTAAGGATAGGATAGGTTGAACGGGTTGAACAAAGAGGATGATTGGGAATCTATCAATGAGAGGCAAATATTGTAGGCCCAGGGCTAGGATCATTTGTAAGAAGGATTGTTTCTCATTAGCTGGAAGGCTAACATAGTGATAGACTATAGTGACATCAATGAATCACTGCAGCTCAAGAGAGGTGGGGTAAAGTAGGGCTTTTTGTACTAAGTATGGAGTTACTTTGAGTATTTTGGCTCGAAAGTAAGAAACAAATCATTTTTTCTCATCGATGTATGTTGCAGTCATCTAGGAGATGAATGTGGGAAAATAATGTACAAAAGGCGTAACCTACTAATATAGATCGGAGTTGACTACCCAAAAGGTTTCTTCCCCCCGACATGATTTCCAAAGAGGTCAAAATGCAGGTGGGTGAGGTGGTAGGCACAAATCGAGGTGGAAATTTCAGCCTTTGTGTCCATGAGGGATTTGATGTCAGAAGATGGTTTGATTTCACCATTTTTTGGGGTTTTGGGTGTCATTTTATTCATTTTATGAGTATATGAAAAAATTACAGGTGGTCGAGGGAAATAAGTTACCTAGTTTCCATAGATGTGATTGACAACAACGTCAGGAGCAAGTCCCTAGATGGTTTGGACACCGAAATAGGGTCCTATTCAAGAAACTAACGCGGTAGAGTATGCTGAGAACTAGAGAGTGAATTTCAGGAATATGAGGTAGGAAAGGATCATTTTGTAGGAGGAGTGGCAATGGTCGGATGATGTTGGGCGATGTCATTGGGGGGGCACATGTGGCACAATGGGATTGGATGGGAGCAGGAGATAGGTGGATAGGAGTGAGGCCACCGAATTACCATTTACCCTTAAAATCATGCTCGCTTGAGAAAGGTGCTAGTGGGTTGGCTGGCTTGGTGTGTGGTCCCCACCATCCTCTAGTGGGTTGACTGGCAGACAGATAGATCCTGCACTAAACTGCATAGATAGATCTGAACTGTTAGATCAAGATCTGCATTTTCAACTCTAGGAGTTTAGTTTGACTATCTCCCTTACAGGTTAACCCTTCGACCTGATCCTAAGGGGCATGGAAAATTTTAGGGGCTAATATTCGCAAGTGGTCAAATTTTCGATGATTTTTCCAAAAAAATGATTCACCAATTTCCATTTTTTCTAAAAATGATTCGCCCAAACTTTACAACATAAAATTTTTAACCTTAAAAATTGCCATCATTATATAGAAAGTATATATAAAATCCTTATAAATTTGAATAATTTTACAAATATATCAATACACATTCTGTAGTTTTCATATTCACAACTACTGATATTCAACAATGTTTTTAAACATTAAGATAATTTTCTATCATTAAAAGTTTCTCTGTCGAGGGATAACTGGTTGTAGATGGATGTTGATCCACTTAAAAAACGTCACTTTTAAACTATTAGTATGCCTGTATAATTCCACTTTCTTCCATTTCTTTGATGTGTGGTTAGGAGCCCAATGGGTACCATCTTGTGTCTCTGATCATTCCACCTAAGTACTCGCCTTCAATATTTTCCTTGATTTATTCTTTATTCAAACTTTCATTTCTAAAGCCATATCAATGGCTCTTCATTTCCTTAGAAATGCTCATAGGGGTGAAAAAATTGGTACCAACTAGGGACAGTATATTGGATGCAATGGTGAGAACCTACAGCCTAGCGCCTTGCTCCTTGGGAATGGAGCCATTTATTGAAAAAACATTGTTAAAAAAAAAAAAAAAAAAAACTGAAAGCAATATTGGTTATTTACAAATAGCTCAGCGTATTAACAATGAGTTAGGGTGGTACCTTTAGTGCTAACAATAATACTTTAGAAACTACCCATTAACTAGAAGCTCAATCGCTTCACATTCTCTGTTTTCCAACAAGAAAGTATTGTTCCCCGTTTCTTCCGTGATCTTGGAAGGCCTGAACCATAAGGGGTAAAATTTTTCATGCTTGCATTTATCTTCCCTCCTGAAATCCCACCTTAAAAGTAAATCCCCAAGCTGGATATGTTTGTCATTTTCCTTTCTATTAAACAAGGACTTCATTTTTTCTTGATGACTGATAAATTTAGGATTCACCTACTCTCTACTCTCTTGGATTCTACTAGGTAATTTGTCCTTCTAGTCAAGAGGTTAGGCTCTTCCTCAATGTATTGTAAGATTTTGGCAATAGGAATAACAAGAAATATAGGGAAAATGGTGGCCCTTCCATAAACCACCTCAAAAGAAGTTTTCCTGGTGGATCTCTTAGTTGTAACCCTATTGGCCGACATGGAAAATTTCAGCTCAGTCCCAATTTCTCTGGTTTTCCACTATCGTTTTCCTCAAGATCCTTACTAAAGTTATTTGAAGACTTAGTTAATCCATTTCCTTGTGGGTGATGGGTGGTGGAATTCCCTACTATAATTTTTCACTTCTGACAAAAATTGATGAATTCTTATGACTTAAACACCTAGGTATTTCCAGTCAAAATATTTTTGGGGAAGCCAAACCTAACCATTAGGTTTTCCTCCAAGAATTTGATGACTACAATATCAGTTGCATTCCTAGTAGGGTTTTCTTCAACCCACTTAGTAAAGTAGTAAGTAGTTGTAATTATCCATCTGTATTGGCCACTGGAGAGTGGGTGTGATTCTCCAATGAATTCTACCCCCCATTTCCTAGAGGGTCCTTCAACAAAAACAAGGATTAAAGGAAAGGGTGCTAGTTTCTATTTCTCAAAAAACATTTGACACTTCTCATAGGCCCGAACATAATCATGAACCTCTCCAAACATTTTTGGCTAGTAAAAACCTTCTTTGAGGATTTTGTGTGCCATATCCCTCTGATAATTTCCTCCATAGATGAAACTGTAGAATTCATTCATCACCTTATGAATTTCCTCTTAAACAAAACACAAAAGAAGAATCCCAACATGGCCTTTCCAGTACTATTGGACATTTGATATAACAAAATTTTGAGCATGTAGTCTCAAAGACCTATACTTCACTTTATCAAAGTTCACTGGGAACCTTGGAGAAATAAAATAGTGAATGATTTCTTTATACCAGCAAAACACAATAGACTTCTTCTAGATTTTTTGGAATGTTGTTTCGATCTCCTGTTGTTGCCCCATGTTTCCATATTCTCCATCTCTTTCAGTCAATAAGTTTATGCGCAATGATTCCAAGTTTGTTTCTGATAGAATTTTAGCTAGTCCCTACATTTGATGATCTTAGTGGGCTTGATATCCATGTCGTACTCATATATTTTAGCAATCCATTTTCCTGTTTTTCCCTCACTATCTACTTGTACCATAATGTCTTTCATGGCCGCGATAGGAACATAAGAAATTATGTTGGATTACAGAGCATAGCTTTTTAAATCCTTTAGCATTTTGAATAAGGCGTAGGCTACTTCTCTAGGATGGTATACTTTAGCTCAGCGTCCCTCAACACTTGACTAAATAATGCTATTGGTTTCTCATGTCCTCCACTATTCTTCTACAATAAGATGACAACCATTGTATGAGAAGAAGCAAAATAAAATATGTAAAATGGTTTTGAATAATCTTGGCTAACCATCATAGGAGCTTCTGTAAAAGCCCTTTTAATCCTGGAGAAGGTTTCCTGAGACTCTGAATTCAATTTTACTTCATTATCCTTCTTCAATGTTTTTGTGATCTCTTTTACTATCTCGCCATAGTTGGGTATGAATCTCCTCGGGAAGTTAATTCTTCCCAAAAAAACCGAACCTCTTTCTTATTCCTTGGTAGGGGAATGTTGTTTATGGCTTCCACCCTCTTGGGATCAATCTTCACTTAAGGAAAACTGAGATCTTCTAGGATTCAGGGAGAAGTTGTACTTTCTACATTTCTTAAAAGTGAGTCACAAGTGTTTAATGTGATCCTAACCTATCTTTGAGAAGACGATATCGTCATCCAGGTCAATCGCTATAAATGTGTCCTACTCTCCCACAAATTCTATAACCATTGCTCTTTTAAAAGTGGCTCCTGCATTTATGAGAGAAAATGGCATTCTGACATACATGAAGGTCCCCAAGGGTGTGTGGAATGTAGTATTATTTTGATCTTGAAGATGCACTACCACCTGATTGTATCCTTAAAAATAATCCATCATAGATTTGCAAGCTGATACTACTGCCTTTTGTAAGATGTAATCCCTTTTAGGCAACGAGTAATTATATTTTAATGAGGATTTTTTGAGATTCTTGAAGCCCACAAGCAACCTTATTTGTCCATTCTTTTTACTAATAGGAACCAGATTCACGACCCAATCTGAATATCTCAAAAGCACACTAATTTTGGCCTAGAGTAATTTCCTTACCTCCTTCTCAATGGATGGGAGTAGAAGAGGATTGATTTGTCTAAGGTTTTTATTTTATGGTTTCACCCCACTCTTCAAACTAATCTTATGCTTAATACTATTAGTATCAAACGTTTTTAAATCATGATACGACCAAGAGAACACACCCCTATAATCTCTAAAAATGTTCAAATACTTTTGCTTGTACTTATGTGAGATTCCATTTGCCAGCTTGATTATCTCGGGCTCTCTTTCTGAACTGATGTTGCAATCCTCTACCTGTTCTTCATTTTCTTATTTGGTTGGCTTGGTAGCTACATAGTTTGAGTTAAACAATCTTTCCAAGGGAATCAGACCCCAAGGAATAGTGTCACCCTTTAGCTGTAAATTTTTTTCCCTGTAATGGTTTCTTCACAACCGGCCTACTACTCATCTATCATCTTCTCATCCCCTTGTTCAATTACTAAATTTGAGAATCCCCCAATAACTTCCATGAAGCATTTAATCTGCCCCTCATCTTCAAAAACCTTCCAATTTTTGACATTATCTGGTACTGATGGTCTATATATGACTTCAAACTCATATATGAGAAGTGGATTTTGAGGTGGTTTAACATTACTAGTAGTTATGGCCAAGGAGTCAGCCATTTGATTTCTTTCTTTGGGAAATAATAGAATTTTGAAGGCTAAGAAAAAATTATCAATCAAATCTTAGACCCATTACGGTAAGCCTTCAATCTCGGATTCTTGGTTTGGCACTGATTTATGATTTTTTTCACTACCAACTCTCAATCTCCAAACATAGCTAAGCACTCAATGTTCATTTTTTTTGTAGCTAGTAGACCGAAGTTTAAGGATTCATACTAAGAAACGTTATCAGTGGCCTCAAATTCCAATCTAAAATATAGATGGATCAAAATTCCATTTGTGGATATCAACAACACACCTGCCCCATTTCCTTCCTTGAAATAAGCCCCATAAAAGTATAAATTCCACTCCTTATCACATTCTAGCAACTGTTGGTATAGTTGGATAGAAAGCTACACCTGCATCTCTTCCAAGATGAAATCATATTCCTCTAACAGTAAGCAAGATAAATCTCTTTCTTTACCATACACAAGGGAGTAATTGGAATAGTCAGCTCTTGTAACTGCCTTAAAAAACCTTGATTCTATATACAATCATATTTCTTCTCCACTGAATACTGAGATGGTAGCATAAGTCAAATCCAATTTAATGGACCCTCCAATATTTAACCCCTATGACCTGCACGAGAGCATACCAAACCTTGTAGGGATGTCAGCCATTACAATATCCATCACTACACTTTTTACAGAAATATGAGCCAAATTCACCACCAAATATTTAATCATACCTAGACACTTTACCCTTTTGGAGTCAAAGGAATACAGGTCTTTGTATGGTCTAGTTATTTGCAGCCCCAATTTCTCCATGACAGATAAAGGCATCAAGTTATGAGACTCTCTTGATTCTAGCATGCAGTTATGTAGCAGAAGGTCATGTACTACCAATGTAACATAAAATGGGGTGGTGGAAGGGTCTTATTCTTCAAAGTGGAGTAAAAATACAACCATAGGCCTTCCTTCTTGGAGATTCAAACTATTGTGCATGGAGATTTTGGTGGATGGACACATAAAATGAGATACCTGAGATTTATAATTGGGTTGCTTTAACAATTGAGTCAGCAGGACATATATTTTGACCTTTTCTCGTTACTTTTTAAGATTAAATACAACAAAACTCTTCTCAGCTATAACAGCCTCACCAAGCTCTTTTTCCTTATCACAGACTTGTTTGGGTGGCAAGGGTGATTTTTCTGCTTTAAAATTTTTAGACTTATGTGAGAGTGGATTTGAGGATTCCTTCTTTTTGGGTAAGACAGTCTAAAGGATTATTTCCCTTTTCTGCTGATTTATGAGAATTCTAGGGAGAGTAATTTTCATATTGGTCCTGAATTTTAGATCTCTTTCTAGAAGACCCAAGATCATATTTCTGGTGAAATTGTTCTTGCATGAAGTCAAAAACCTGCCTATAGTAATCATCAATCTCACCATAACCTAGTGGTGCATCTAAATCATCCTCTCCTTCCTCATGTACTTCAGCTTCATACTCCTCATCTAAAAAAGAAGAGAATAGATTTTCTTGAACCTCATTGGTTTCTTGTGCCTATTCTTTGGGATCATCCTCTAGGTACAATCGAGGTTGAATGTGATCTTGCTACTACTTTCTCTCCCTCTAAAAAAATTGCAAGGGAGTTTTCATGTACTAAGGATTGAAAACTCAATTAGGGGCTTGTGGATTTTGTCGAAGAGGATTCTTATTTTCTAGCTCCAACTTCATGCACTTATGAGGGAAATTTCTTATCAATTTATTCATTTCATCAAGTTTCTTCTCTTGGGTTTCCTTCCCATGGCTGTGGAATTGGATTCCTCTTTTCCTCTCCTCCTTTCTCCATGATTAATTTTTCCTCTCGACTTTCCGGTAGAGGTAAATTTTTCTTCAACCTATAGAGGATCTATTTGAATTTGGTCCAAAGTACGAGACTTCCTCTTCCTAATTGAGAAACAAAATTGGTTCAAAATCCCTAGCAATAACTACTTTGGAAGCTACTTGTGGAGGCTTGATTTCAATAGGAAGACTATTATATAATTTATTCAATATTTTTATCAATTATGACATGTTATAATAAGGCTTGCACCTCCAATGAACTCATATGACCCTACATAAAAAAGGGAATTGTAGAAGGAGGTTGAGGAAATTTTTATACTTTTAGATTCTCCTTCTAGCCCATACGTAGATTACTAGAGAAAGGAAAGGATGACGTGTCCTCGGTCTTGACAAGAAATATCTCAGCTTGTTATGGATTTTCTTAATTTTTTCTTGCACATTATATGTGACAAACAATCATTTATTCAATTGTGCAAAGAGGTCAAAACCATTTCCAAAGATGAAGAACTTTTAGAAAGGCCCATCTCTGTGAACCAACTAGAGCATCATTCTGGGCATGATCGTCGTAATAAGAGGAGAACAAAAACAAAGTTCCACATTGATGCCCTAATCACAGGATATCAAATCAAATATTCTATGTTAGATTTGGGGTCAAATGTAAATATTTTTTCGAGAAACACATGGGAGGCCTTCAGAAATCCCAAGTTGGTGCTTTCCCCTATTTATCTTTGTATGACCAACAAGTATTGTATTATCCCCATTGGTCACTTGGGAAATGTTGAAATTGATATTGCATGAGTGAAAACATATCTGGAATTTAATTTCATTGATATAATGGGTGATAAGGGTTTGTATCAAGTGTTTCTAGGAATTGATTGAGCCTTTCAAAAATATTTTGTTATCAACCTCAAGTGAGATACTATGACTTTTGAATTATATGGAAATTAGACTAATAAATGTTGATCAGTGGTTGTCATTGATGCTAACCCAAGAAGCACCAGTGGTTACCCTGATCTTGCATGGGCATAGTGACTAGAAAAGGTATCCTACTCTAAGTCAATGATCTTCCAGATAGATTCTACTCGTCAAGATGTTTCTGTTGATATATGGCACGCCACATAGTTCTTGACAGTTTGAGAGTTATTCATGTTTGAAGTTAGTAACCCCAGTTAGTGGAGTAAAATCCCATGGGGTTGTGGCACAGCACTCATCATTGGTTTTATTCATTGAATAGTTAATAATTAATAATATTTTATGCTCCTAAAATCCCTCCAACGTTCACTTGTTGAGGACCCTCTCAACTCAAGACATTTCTATAAATAGCGACCCTCATATCCTCCTCTGGCAAGCAATTTTCAATGATCTATCTTGTGAGAAGACTTATGTAAATTTTTGGACCTCATGATCTTCTAATGCAAGATCTGTTGCAGGGAGTTTAAGGTTTCATTGAGGTATTGGTTCACTATATTTTCAAAGATATGATCTGAGGAAGTTAGGGTTTTTGCAAGCTCCCAAATTCCATGTCAAACATGTGACCTCGGGAAAGTTGCCATAACATTCTCTCTGAGAATTAGATTCAAATTTTGTAAAAGTGATAGAAAGAGGATAAACTTTAGTTTTTGGGGTATCATTTTCAAGGCCTAAGGTCGAAACAATGAAACATGGAACTTCATACAAGTTCGCTCTACTGAACTTGTCTATAATCAGGTCATCTTGGGAGATTCAACATAACTCTTTCTTGAAGAACCCAATACTGATCAGACCTATGGTGTTAGAAATAGGACTCAGAGAGATACCATAGGACACAATTTCTGATCTTGCAGATCTAAAATTACATAGATACAACAGATTCAATATTAAGCTCCTAAAAGCCAAGAAAAATTATGCATTCAAGGATCACTTTAGTAAGGACCACACTTCAACAGTCAAGGGTATGTCTACTACAACAAGGTATGTATGATTAGTGTTTTCAATTTAATTTTGAGTATCATCTCTAACGTATTATTTTGTAGGACAACGTAAGTATATTTTTTTGTCTTTGTTTGGGTCCTTCTTGTTAATGCATGTGCAGGAAGGATGGCACTTTAGAACAACTCAGACACATACTAGAAGGGCATGCAATACCAAATTACCATTACTCGAAGTATGCATAATAGTACCTCAACAACTACAAGTGATCCAAGAAGCAATGTAGAGTCAAGTGCCAGGTCTTGTCAAAAAGCCAGTGTTGTAAAAGAGTCATCATTGTAAATTTGTAAAAGTTTCATCATTGAAAGAATCATTATTGTAAAAGAGTCAATCTTGCGATAGTCAAAGAGTGATTGTTGGGAGGTATAGGAGTCATTGTTAGGATGATGTCATGGTCAGGTTGCAGGTCATAGTGTGATTGGGTGTTCGGTCAAGTAAAAGAAAATCATTGTAAATCATATTGTATCATGGATCATTGTCATTGCTACGGGAGTCCACACTCTTGTCTCACTTCTGATCATTATAGGGTGGTATGAAGGTGCTAGGTAGGTGCATGAAGTCACCTACAAGTTGGAGCCGGTGAACACTTCAGGGTGGTAGGTTAGTATAGGATGTTGGGGCATCCATTTAGTTGAGTACTGAAGAAACCAGGGCATTTGTGTGTCCTTCCAGTGGGATCTAGAGAATAATTCTTTTATATAATTCTAGGAAGTTGTAAATTTCATTTCAGTTGGGGTTGAAGATTAAAAAATTTCTTAGAAAATAATTCGGTGGTTTTTGATATGAAGGGATTTTCCACCTAAAATTATTATTCCCAATGTGTTCTTTTCTTTACTATTGTTACTAGATAAACAATAATAATAATTAAAGATTATCTAATGCTATGAAAATATTTAAAAGTGATAATTTCTAAGGAATACTAATTCCTCCCTACGCCCCCCCCCCCCGTTTAGTATTTCCAACAATACATCCTCTAGATCCTTATTAAGGTCCAAAGTTTAGAGAGCTTCTTGATGATATAGAATCCCTCTTATGATCCAAAGATACATTACAACAGATACCAAGTTCATCCCTGAACTTAGTAAATTTTATTCTACCAACAGGTTTCATGAAAATGTCGGAGATATGATCTTCTTAAGGACAATAAATTGGCTTGAGGACATCCTTGGCAATGAGAGTTCTGATATGATGATACTTGGTGTCCACATGCTTTGTCTTTAAATGAAAAACTAGGTTCTTGGCAAGATTAATGGCTGAATGGCTATCAATGAATAATAACGTAACTTCTTCCTAAGAAATGCCCAAGTCCTACAAAATTATGCGCAACCAAATAATTTCACATGCTACTTCCCATGCTGAAATGTACTCTACTTCTATTGAAGAAGTGGCCACTGTAGCTTGTTTCTTACAACTTCAAGACAGTATTGATGACCACATGCTCATTAAATAACTTGATGTTGATGCTCGATCATCAATACTTCCAACAATGTTGGCATCTGAAAAACCACTAAGTACAAAGTTTTTAACCTTTTTGTAAACAAGAGCAAAATCCTTTATTCCTTGGATATATTGAAGAACACTTTTGGCTGCATTCCAGTGGCTATCTTGTGGTTCCTGCATAAAATGTGAAATAATACTAACTGCATAAGATAGATTAGGGTGAGTGTTTGTCAAATAAATTAAGTTGCCAATCAATTGTCGATAAGTAGTGTTGTCCACCATTCCCCCCCTTCAAATTTTGAAAGTTTCAAGTTTTTCTCCATGGGGGTAAGAACGGGCTTGCAATCTTGCATTCCAAATTGTTGAAGGACCTCTGCTACATACTTCCTTTGAGAAATGAAAATATGATGTGGATGTTGGAAGACTTCAACTCCAAGATAGTAGTGAAGTAATCCAAAATTTTTCATCTTAAAACATGCATGTAACTCTGTTTTCACCTGTGCAATATGATCATCATTGTTTCCAGTAATGATCAAATCATCTACTTACACAACAAGAATCACCAGATATTTACTCTGTTGTCGAACATACAAAGTATCATCAGATTCACTTCGTTGAAAACCAACTTCGCCAAGGTATTCATCCATTTTGGCATACCAAGCGCGGGGAGCTTGTTTTAACCCATATAAAGCATTGATCAATTTGCAGACTTTATGTTCCTACCCTTCAATTTCAAGACCTGGTGGTTGTGTCAAATATACTTCTTCTTATAAATCTCCATTCAGAAAAGCACTTTCTACATCCATTTGATGAACTTTACATCCTTTTTGAGTGGCCAATGCAAGTGTTAATCAGATGGTGCTCCATTTAGTTGTAGGAGAAAAAGTTTCCTCATAATTAATTCCTTCTTGAGGACAATCAACAAGTTTCCAAGTGTTGTTATCAATTACTGCTCGATATTCTTCAGCCATAGCCTGTTGCCATTCTTTATGTTTTACTGCTTCATTTTATGTGGAAGGTTCAGTAAAATCATTTGCTATCAAGGCAAAATTTCCTTCACTTCTGTGTGACTTCCTTGTTCCTATTTTATTCTACTCATCAGGCCTTACATCTTTCAAAATTTGAATTGCCCATTTTGGTAGTTGATGCTCACTTGTTTGAGATTCTAAAATTTCACCATCATTGTAAAGAGGATTAATGTAAACTAATGTTCGTTGATCAGTTGAAGATTTTGGAGATGAAGAATCACTGTCAGAAGAACTATTGCTGCTTGGAGATGCAGACGAACTACTAGAAGATCTAGATGGTGTTGTTGAAGTAGATGGACTGGATGCATTATCATCAGATGAAGGAAAATCAAGTTCATACCAATTTTGTGTATTTGGTTGACTTTTCATATTCCCTTTTCTTTGACTGCCTTTAGTTTCTAACTTTTGAAGAAGAATTTCTATTTCTTTAGCACTCTTACTCTCTGTTTCATCAAAAATTACATCCCTGCTCACAATAAATTTTCTATTGGTCAAAAGACGGTACCCTTTCTTCTCATTAGAATATCCAATCATTGTGCATTTCAAACTTCTTGAGTCAAGCTTAGTTATTTTTTCTTTCATAACTAAGCCATAACATACTGATCCAAAAACTCTAAGATGTTTAACTCAAGGTTTGAAACCAAACCAAGCTTCATAAGGTGTCATTCCATATAAAGGAGCAGTTGGAGATCTGTTTCTTAAGTAGACAACGGTATGAATTGCTTCTGCCCAATATGTTGGACTTAAATTTTTGAAACTTAACATGGATCTCACCATTCCTAACAAGGTGCGATTCATTCTTTCAACTACTCCATTTTTCTATGGAGTGTAAACATTTGTAACATGTCTTCTTATCCTGAGAGTGCCTATCTTTTCTTTGACTTCATTTTCAACAAGTTGGCAAAAAATTTTAAACTTTTCAAATGCTTCTGACTTTTTCCTCAAGAAATAAAACTTCTAGTGAAATCATCAATGAATAGTAAGAAATATTTGCAACCACCTAATGAAGTTTGTAGTGGTCCACAAACATCACTATGAACTAGTTGCAACAGCTTGTTTGCATGCCAAGAACTTGTTGGAAAAATTTCTCGATTTTGTTTTCCATAAATGCAAGCTTCACATTTTTCATTTTCCTTTTTGAAAGTTGGAAGTCCCTTAACCAACCCTTGTTTTTGGAACTGAGAAAGAATTTCAAAATTTAAATGTCTATATCTTACATGCCACAATCTTAAAGGTGAAATTCCTGTAGTCACTGCCCCTGCAAAGTCATAATGTCTTGGAATAACTATCCCTTTCATCCTTAACAATTTTCCATCTTCATAACCTGTCATCACAGTTTGCAAGCATTGTTTGACTGAATTAATATTAACTAAGACATCTTTCATAATTACCTGATGTCCTACTTGTCGAATCATGACTAAAGATAACAAATTCTTCTTAAAGGTTGGTACATACCATACATTTGAAATCATTTTTTATCCAATGCCAGGGAGAGAAACTTTAACTGCACCCTTTTCATAAGGAGTATGTTTTGTATCATCTGCAAGAAAAATGGAATTAAGTTGGAAATATTGAAAATTCCAAAAGAAGTCTCATTCACAAGTAATGTGCTGAGTTGCTCCTGAATCCAAGATCCAAGCATCTTCATAAACACTTTTAAGATAGGAGGAAATTTGTAATGCCGGCGAAGAGGTAAAGACATATTCTAAACCATAATCATCTTGATCATTTGTAAATTGTGCTAAGTGCTGACGAAACTTGGGTATTTTATCAATAGAAGTTCGACAATCTTCAGCATAATGTCCAACTTTGTGACATCTTTGACACACAATTTGACTTAAGTCTCTTCCTCTTCCTGGAGACTATCCTCTGCCTCTACCTTGACTTCTATTTTGAGGTTGTCCTCTACCTTGATTATTTAATCTTCCTTGAAAATAACCTCTTCCTTGAAAATGGTCTCTTCCTTGACTATTTCCTCTACCTTGAAAATTACTCCTACCTGAACTGTTGCCACTATTAAAGTTGTTTCCTCTACTTTGGCTTCGACCATGACTTTGTACATTATTTCCTGCTTGATTCTGATTGAATTCCCTTTGCCTCTGCTTCTAGAATTGTCAGTTGATGATTTACTAGTGCTGGCCTCTATGAAAAAGACATCTTCACCAAGTTTCTTTTTCTTCTCAAAGGTTTTATCATGTTGGGTCAACATTTCGCAGAGCTCATCAAACTTTAGCTTCTCTAACTTTCCAGTTAATTGTAGAGTTTCCAAAAAATGTGTGTAGGAAGAAGGAAGTCTAGCACTTAAAATTGTGACCATAAAACTATCATCTACTGCTTAAAAACCAACATTAATGATTTCCTGCTTAATATTCTTAAGTCTGGAGAAGTATTCAAGGACATCACCTCCTTTAGTCAATTTTTTTTACAACAATTTTAATTGTAGATCAAATTTATTTGATTCAGGCTGAGTATCAAAGAAGCCTTTAAAAATTCTCAAAGCAGACCATGCATATGTAGCATTTGTTGTATGGACATACATTTCGTCATTAACAGAAGAGTTAATGAGAGCTAATGCTTTGGCATTCTTAACTTCCCATTTTGCTAGTGCAGCTACATCTGTGGGTTTATTTGGCTTAATATCACCATCACACATATCATGCCAAAGTTCATTATAAATGAGAGTGCTTTCAATGAGGCGTTGCCATGTTTTGTAAAATTTTGTGCCTTCAAGTTTGTTTGAATCAGAGAACAAATTAATTAGCTTTGACATTATAGTGTTGAAGCTTCACACCAAGAATCAGGCTAAGAAAAAATATCAATATGGGCAACAGAACATGCAACACACCAAGCAAAAAATGATATATCGGGGCTTGGCCTTGACCCTCATATAGTCGTTGGAGGAGAAAATTGATTGAGCTTTGCACTTGGCTCTAGTCAATTTCTCTTAAAATTTTACAATGAAATATTTCAAAATTTGTCTGATTTACAATCCTTGCAATGTTTGATGCAAAATGTACTCTAACCCCTCCTCAAAGTAAAAAATTACTTTGAGTTACAATGTCACTCTTATCTCTCCAAAATAAGAAATTTACAAAGAGAATCTCCTTATTACTCCAAAAATTACAAATAATCTTATTACTCCACAAATATTACAAAATCCTTACCATTCCTATCGCAATTCTTTCAAAAAAAATATGACTAGAGAATTACTGAAAGCAGCGAAGATTCCAGATCTAAATAAGAGTAAATTTTAGTGCGAAAAGAAGTTGATCTTGATCATAGCTGCTGCGGCCACTGGATTTGTAACGTTTCGAATGCTGAGAGCTGCCACGGGGGTTTAAACCATCCACCACCATGGGAGGACAAAAAAATTATGTTGCTCTTTTGAGTAGACAGTGGTGTAAAAGCTCAAACAAAAAGATCCACAGGGCATTAAAAAAATGGGAAAGAAAGATAGATGGATCTTAGCAGAACCCTGAGCATCGAAACCATGATCTGACAATATCGTGGCAGTGGTACTCTCATCAGATTAGAAATCAAGTTATTGAAGTGTTTTGAATCTGGACCTTCTGCTCGTAATTAAATGTCTAATATCCTCCAAAGTCGATGTGCTCAAACTCCTTGTCTTTACAACAGAAAGAAAATGCGGGAGCCGTTATCAGCATTCAAAGGGAATGATGCCAGTGAACTCCTCTGCCTTTACATCTATAAAATCTACCATTACTCCCTAAAAATCTATCTCATCAATTAATAAAAAGTGCAATAATCAAGCACTTTCTACCTCGACATCTATTTTTAATTGTTGATGTACTGTTGTTTTAAAACATTTTTGTATTCTCTAGAATGTCCACCACATATGACTTGATCACTATTGTCCCACCTTTGTCCTCTGCATGGCAAAGCTGATGTTCTAGGAAGTGACAGTTTTGGAAAGTGAGCAAGTTGAAGAGCTTGCTGACTATGGTCACAGATGGTTCTAATGATCTCTCTATTGTGGCGTTAACTATTCTTGGGTGTCCAATTGTGGCTGGCAAAGGTGGATGAGATTCATACCAGGCATGGAGTTAAAAAACAGCCTGCACTCTCTCAATTGGTATGCAGGTTTCTTCCTATACAACAATTAAAGCCTACTTTTCCATACAAAAACACTATGTGCATACATCTGACATAAACCTGCATTCTCAAAAATATTTCTCTGAATGTATGCATGTTCCATGTACAAAACTCAAAAGTAGGTTTGTTCGTTTAAAGCCACTGGAATTTAATACACAGATGTCCACTGGAATACGAAGAAAAAATAGTGGTAACAACAAGTGGTTTTCGTCCTCGTTGTTGTAAATTTCGAGCAAAAATATATAATAATAAATTTCTAATATTTTTTTTAAAAACTGAAATTAAACTCAAATTTATTTTCCCTTAAAAAAACTAGACAATTTGCATACCAATCATTTGCTAGTCAATTGAATGGAGTTTTCCAGGACTTTATTGAGTTGGAATATCCTGCTCACATCCACTGTAGCATTACTGGAGCTCCGATACCACAATAATGGCAGAAGTGTCCTCAGACACGTAATTTTATTAATAAGAGAATAAATTACATCTAGAATTTTGCAAGAGTTTACACTCAAACAACAAAACACTCTTGCAATGAACTATTTATAAGCTCAATGTCCTAACTATCTCTAGTTATGGATCACTTATAAAATAACAAGTGTCCATTCACAATAAAAGCTATTTAAACAACTTACTAACAATTCTCCTAAAATAGAGCCTAAGATATGACACATTTGTAGAGTCATATCTTCTTACAACAATATTCTAATTCTAAATGTCTACATTTAATAATTAAATATTATAGATTAATAATTATTAATTTAAAATATTAAATTAATAATTATTTTATTCTAACTTTATAACCTATGATAATATTTTATTTTTGGATAATAGATAATCATGTTAAATGTAGACACTATAATTGAAGATTATCTAATGCTATGAAAATATTTAAAAGTGATAATTGCTAAGGAATACTGATTCCTCCCCCCCTTAATATTTCCAACAATACATCCTCTAGATCCTTATTAAGGTCCAAGGTTTAGAGAGCTTCTTGATGATGTAAAAGAGCTAAATATTGTGGATTTGGTATCGACTTACTATAGGGAAGAGTGATGACTATATAAATCCTACCACAGATGGCTCTCTTAGCTGGATGAGTGTTCAACACAAAAAAGCTCTATCATATGTTGTGTTGGATGATTGGCACCAAGGAGACTATGAAGTACATTCTAGAAATTATATAATTCTTCATTGTGCCTACTTGATTGGTACCGAGGTGAGATATTACACTACTTTTAATGGTATAGGATGTATTGTCAATTTTATTAGAGAATTTGATTCAAATATTGAAGAAACACAAAAAATTCCTATGATGGATATTTCTTTGCAATAAACCCTGCGAGATGATGCATAGCTTATAATGACAAAATTCAAAGTTGGGAATTAGTTTAAACTACTATCTTGTGTTAGTTTATTTTTCCTCAGAAGAATTCAGAGGTTATTCCTATATATGCATATTACACTAATACTTAGAAGCATGTTCATACCTATAGTACAAGATGGATAAAACTTGGACTCACTATTGAAGTGTGGGTGCATCAAAATATTCACACATTCAGTGCATTTCTGCAATCTTGGTACTTAAAAGAAGAAATGAAGAGGCATGAAAGTATTTGGAGGTCCTGATAGCTCAATTTTTTTGGGAATTCTCCTTTTCAGATGAGAACACAAAGATAGTTGAAGTTTTAAAAGAAATTAGAGAGTGTAACTCTCCACTGGGAAACTTGTTGCTAGAAATAATATTTATGAAGGTTGTCAACATCTATATGAATATAAATTTCATGAAGTTGTTTCTTACGAAAATGTTAACAAGGATCCTGAATAAAACAATATCAAAGAATTAAGGCATATAACATTCATGGAATATGAAGGTGAAACTAATTTGAAAGATGATCCTGTCAGAGAAGCTCCGCATTAGAAACCCTTAAAGTTGCGGAAATATAATATCGAAACCGAAGAGGTGCCAAAGTTAGCCTCCATTGGTGACTACTATGATGAGAAAACCAAAAATGAAATATTTGATTTATCGAAGGAATATGAATATCTTTTCCCTGCGTCAATCTTAGAACTTAAATGGATAAGGGAAATTTAGGACAAATGATTTGTATTTTGAAACCTGATGTGAATCATGTTAAATGTAGACACTATTAGTTGAATTTTTGAGTTAAAGATAAGATCAAGAGGTATATAGACCAAATGTTAGCTACGCGTCTCGTTTTTCAAGTTGATGAAGTTGCGTGGATTAGTCATATTTTTATTCAAGACAAAAAGGATTATGATGACATCAGAGTATATGTAGATTACCAAAGCCTTTATAATGGTTCTACACATGTTCGATTCCCTAATCCATTCAACAATTAATCCTTAGACCCTGTTGCGGGTAATGAAGCATATTCTGTTTTATAGATGGGTTTTCTAGATATCATAAAGTTCGTATTATAGAAGGGGATAATAAAAAAATAAATTTCACAACCAAGTGGGGTTCATATGACTACAATGTCATGCCATTCGGCCTAAAAAATGCTCCCGCTCTATTTTTTAGAATTATCATTATTGATTATAGGGAGTACGTTCATAAGTTCCTTGAATTTTATATGGATGATTGGACAATTTGTAGTTTTTGAAGAAGAAATGTAGCTTGTTTTGGATTATCTTTGGTTGTTGTAGATAGTGTTAGATTTCATTAAACCTTATGAATAAATCTTTTCTATTCCTTTTGGTACTTTGTTGGGAAATATTGTCTGCAAAGTTGTTTTATGTGTAGACCCTTCCAAAGTTACAATGATCTTAAATATGTCACCACCCACTAGTATTAAACAATTGCAGTCCACTTTGGGACATACAAGGTATTATAGGACGTTTATATGAAACTATGCTTTCACTATTATGTGTTAAGAAAAATTGTTGAAGAAGACTTAGTGTTTTGTATGGACTAAACAATGTGAATCTACATTCAACACTCTAGAAAGAGAAGCTTGGAAATGCCCCAAATTTTATTTATCCATATTGGAACAAGAAATTTGATGTACAAATTGGTACATTTGGAATTTATTTGGGTTCTATTTTAGCAAAAGTTGGTGAAGGCAACTTTTATCGTCCCATCTATTTTTCTAGTAGGAAAATTCATAAGGTTGGAAGAAGCTATACAACAATGGAGCGAGAAAGTCTTTCCATGGTATACTCACTTCAAAAGTTTAGGAATTATCTACTTGGTGGTCCTTTTAAAATTTTCACTAATAATTCTACATTAATATATCTTGTTAATAAATTTATTATTGAAGGGAGAATCTATAAATGGCTACATTCATTCCAGTCGTTCTCATTCGAATTTGTCTTCAATTCAGGTCATGTTGATGTGGGGCTATATCTCATTTCTTCCATTGAGTTTAGGGAAACTATAGGATAATTTGATGATCACTTTCCTGATGTTGACATGTTTTGGATTGAATTTGTGCCAGATTAATTTGAAGAAAATGCATTATTTTTAACAACAAGAAAATTTCTAGAGGACTATAGTACAAAAGAAGAAACATTTGGTGGTATGTGTTTCAAATTACCAACGAATTGTAAGAAAATTATACAAGATGGGACTTGATCATATCCTGAACAAAATTATTTTTGACCATGAGAGAGAGGTTGTTCTTTAGGAATGTCATTTTGGTGTTGTGGGAGGACATGTTGGAGGAAAGGAGACTATAAGGAAGTCCTTCAAGTTGTAGTTTAGTGGCAGACTATTTTTAAATATGCTAAGGAGTATGCTAGGAATTGTCATGTATGTTAGAGGGTAGGTAGAACTTCCAATTGGGATGAACTTCCATTACATCTAGATAGAGATCTTGAAGCCTTTGAAAATTGGGTTGTTGACTTTGTGGGCCTCATAAGTCCTCCTGCATGGAATTGTCACGTCCATTATATTATCACTACAACTAATTATTTAATGTATTGGGCTAAAACGGATCTTATCAAAGCCAATGTTGTTAATACTAATATTAGGTTTATATTTTAAAATAGTATCACTAGTTTTAGATGTCCCAAGCACCTAAAAAGAAATCAAGAATGATAGTTTATTAATGAAATTGTTGCCACACTTTTGTAGGAATTTATGATCAATCATCATAAGAGTAGCCCATATCATTTGCAATAAAATGGGACTATCAAATCTTTTATTAAGATTCTAAAAGAGGGACTTACTAAAGTTTGTTATACAAATAGGGATGACTAGGATGAAAGTGTTCCATCCACTCTATAGCCCTAATGCATCACTATCAAATGGTTGCATAAATATACTTTGTTTTAACTTCTATATGATTGTGAGGTTTTGGTACCAACTAAATTCATTGCTCCAAATCTCTTCATAGCCTAGGCCACCAAAATGTTAGAGGATGAGTATCTTTGAGAGTGTATGTAGAAGTTATGGGAACTGTATGAGCAATTATTTCTTGTGGATTTTACTCAATGTTTTGAGAAAGAAATACAAAAATCCTAGAAAAACAATGCTATATTGAACCACTACCTTCATGAAGTCAATTTTTTTACTATTGTTTGAAACAATTCTTTTATAAATAAAATTATTAACTAGAATAAACAAGTCCACAACAAATTAAGAAAGAAAAATTGAATCTTATTGATAACCACTAATAACCAGGACATGTCTACGCAATAAACCATGGGGAATAAGATTTAAAAGTATGCATAGTCAACAAGGTGGAAAATCCCTTATCAATAGAGAAAATTTTAGACATTGGTTTATTGTAGTTGGTGAAATCAATTGATTATAGTTAATTGTAAGATTGAAAATGGGGATCTAAACACTGGTGCACTTAATATTTTTCCTAAATTCTTGAAGTTCTTGTTATAAACCTATCTTTAATATTCATAATAGAAGACTAATGTTTTATTAACTTGGAGTGATTCTATTCCAACATGAGAAAACTAAAAATCTATAGTGTAGTAGGGAATATGCACATATCTTTGGAGAAAAGAAGAAGGGAAACGCAAAATAAAATATTAGACAGAGAGGAGACATAAGAAAATGTCAAAATCACTCCTACAATAACTATCTCCCTCTCAATACACATTTGAAAAAGTTGCATTTGAGGACACCCTTGAAACAATTATGTCTCTCTACCAAAGAAAAGAAAGAAGGATTGGTTGGGGAAAGAGGCATCCAAATTTGATGTAACAAAAATTATGTGGCATCATTTGTAATATCTATTTAAGACATTAAAAAAGTATATATATAGTGACATCATCTATTCCTACAATACAAATTTGAAGACATATCTTAGATCTGTAAAGAAAATTTGTTGTGCCATACTTTCTTTCTGTCATACAAAGACTATTGAGGAATCAGTTGAAACCATTCCATGGCATAATAAAATTTATTTTTTATAATAATAATGACCTATATTATAAAGATGAAAATAAAAACAACTTGTTTTTTAAATATGTGGCATTACTATGGAAATAAGTATCTAGAGAAATATGTGAGTAATTTGAGGTAGCTTTTTGTGGAATGTGAGAAAGTTAAGCCAATTATTTTGCAATAAAAATGAAATTATATATGGTACATATATTTCCATGTTGATACAAGTTATTATGATGATGAAATCACTCTTAATGAAATGAAAAGGAAAGAAAAGTTGTGGGTGCCCAAAATGAAGAAGGTCTAAAACTATGATGATACTTATGAACTATGATGATGCACTGTGAAGCAATTTAAATTCTCTAATGGCTTAAAAAATTATTGTAAGACATATATCATAGATAAATATCCAAGGTTATGTTTGATGCAAGTTATTCTCCTAATGCAAGTTTTGTTCCTACAAATTCTATTCCTATACAAGTCATATTCCTATACATAATGCGAGTTCCATTCCTATATTGATACAAAGCTCGAGTTCTATGAAGATGTTGTGAATTCCTATAGAGAAACAATCAAAGCTATTCTATGACAACAATGTGAATTCCTATAGACATCTCCTATGTTATATCTCTCTGAAATGAAGCTAGTGATCCAATAGTGGTTTAAATAAGGTTCTTTGATTGGTCAAAACAATTGCACCAAAATAACCAGTCACAAAAATATCATTTTCATATCGCTATAACAAGATAATTTCCACATCATTTTACCAATATCCCATAGACGTTCAAGGAGACTTAGCCATATAAAATCATACTCACATGAATATTTCCAAACAAGAAACACACATGGACATATATATCTTGCCAAAAAAATGCCATATAGTATAAGTAATGCCATTATAATGAGTAGACACAAAGTATAAAGTGAGATGTCACTGTGTATAACCAATACTATTGTAAGAAGTGCGATTCCACATAGTGTAGGGTATGTCACTGTAATTAAATACTCTGCCACTACGTGTATGATGTACCACTAAAGTCAAGCGATGCCAAAATCATGCGATAGAAAAACAAAAATGCATCTAAACTCTAAAGAAGAAACCCAAGAGACGTTGAATCATGAGTTAGAGCACTGAGAGTGGTAGTCTAGAAATGAGGGAGGAAACACAAATAAAGAGTCTAAAAAAGACACATCTAGAAGTACAGAGGAGACGACTGAGCAGGCCATAGCAAAGAAACAAGCAGAGGTTGCTTCCACTTCAAGTTAGTCAGGTAAAGCTCCAATCATTGACATGGAACAAGAATGGGATTAGTTCAATAAAAAGCTCCACACAGACACAAAACTTGAGAAAACATATGAAATGCAAACTCCCAAGAAAACCCAACATCAATAAAATCTAGAAACAACAAAGGAAAGAGCTATAGGCACTTAGGACATTGAGATCATTCCGGCTATTCCTACAACAGAAATCATCTTAAGAATTGAGGAAATACCTTCGTGAGATGTATTCTATAGTCCTACCTACAAGGTTTTAGTCAAAAGACAAAGGAAGAAAAGGAAACTGGATGCCATGGCTATTACGACTCCGAAAAATGAACCAATGGATATTGTATGGAAGGAATTGCCTATCGACACATATGAGAATATTACAAAGTTGTCACAGTTCGCAGGATCATGTGATAGCAACCATCGACAAGATGATAGATGTCCAAATGCTACTGAAGGAAAATGAACAGAAAATTCTGCTGCTTGAACAATAATTAGCCCAAGAAAAATCTAATCAACAAGTAGAATTACAGGTAGTCGATCTCTAAAGAGAATTCGAATAGATGAGGATGCAACACCAAGCCAGCGTAGCAGAAAAGGATTCACAAATACAACCCATGATACATAAATTTAAAAATAATCTGCAAATTGATGAATTCATCAAAGAACCACTCAATCTCAATTCCCTACTGATGCAGCAAAAGGAATTATTTTGCCAGAAAATCTTGCAAATAAATCCTTATTGTGATACCAATGATAAATTAACAAACCAAGTTATTGATATGAGGTTTGAGTATAAGGAAATCCACTAAAGGGTTTCTAAATTTATCATCTCACAAGAATCAAAGGATGGAAGAAATGTTGACCTACCAAAGTTGGAAGAGTCTCATAAAGATATTCTATTTACAGATTGGGATTCTCAGTTGAAACAGGCAGAAAGGGAAACAACAATAGCAACAATAGTAGAAAACAACATAATAAAAGCCATTAATGAAAATCTTCATGGCTCCAATCTTGTCAACGAGTGTGTACCAGGGTTTCTTCCGAATGTCAAAAAACTAGAGTAGTAGTGGAAACATGCAGCGCAGGAAAAGGAGGATGCAATCAAACAATTAAACATGTTAAATTGGGAAATGTACTCACAGTTTCTAGTAAAACCACACAGCCAGTGGATGACTCTAAGGTGTTTAACATCCTTTACAAAAAGAATGGTGCCAACACTGATGGATGCCATATTTGCTGAGCAGTTAAAATATTCAATCGGCGAGCCACCTCAGCTCAAGCCAATGAGTGATATTTGTGACCTTAGAGATCAAGTTCAAAGGAGTTAGTCATTAATTTATTCTTCTTTTAGTTTTATTTTTTCATATTCTAAGGAAGGTTGTTTGAAATCTCATCGACTATTTTTGTAATAATCTATTTTGAGGCATATATTTTAGTATTTAAACCCCTATCATGCATTTAGAGAGGGGTCCAAAAATTTTATCAAAAACACTTTTCAAGACATTACACTTCTGTACTTTTGAGGAGGTTTTGATGAAATGAATGGAACATGATCTATTTGTCTTTAAATATCTAGCATGCTCTACTGAAATGCAGTTTTGTACTCTTAGAATGTGTTGGATTGAATGAGACTGGGTCAATATTGTAGAAGCACATGAGCAAGACTTATCATATATGGTCGTTTTATCATATGATTATGTTTTATTTATGTATTAAGCAACAATTCTTCTTTCAATTGTTTTGTGTATAAAAGTCAGAATTATAGTTTTTGCATTATTCCACTTCTATATGATGTTAGCTTTCATTCCATTTTGAATACATGAATGATTTTTATATGCGATATATTTTTCTCAATCGTTTTGTCTAACTGTTTATCAAAAATGATTATTGTTAAACCATTTAATTTCTTTTGGGAGTTGAATGATCTTTATTACCAATTTTTGTAAGACATCATTGTAGATCACATATTGTATTTTATTCCCGGGTATATTATAGTTAGATAATGTTATATTAAATAGATATGCATGTGTTTAGTAGTTATATAAATTACACTTAGCTTAGTCATTTCCCGTTACATCCTATATCATTCCATCAACATTATCAAATCAACCCTTTCTGGAAACTGGTCCCATTATCCCCAATCAAAGCCACTATACCAAATGGAAAAGGTGTTGCGTTCAAGGCCCGATGGTTTTCCCGCTTGTTCTCACAATGATTTTTGAGGCTTCAACACTTTTTTTAATTTTATTAAAAGAAAATATTACTTCAATTATCCATTTTACCTCATGGACCTTTCCCATCATATCAGTGATATCTTTAACTATTTCAACATAGTTATGTATGAATCTCCTCAAAAACTTGATTTTCCCAAGAAAAGCTTGAACTTCCTTTTTATTCCATGGTAATGAAGGTGCTTGGATGGCTGAAACTATTTTTGGGTCAATGACTACTCCTTCCTTTGAAATAATATTACCTAGTAATTTTCTTTCATTAATGGAAAAAAAAGGACTTCTTTACATTTAGTGATATTCCAAACTTCCTGCACTTGTCAAAAAAATTTCTTAAGTGTTTTAAATGTTTTTTATCTTAATTTGAAAATACAATTAAATCATCTAGATAAATAACAACAAACTTGTTAACCTTACCAACAAATTCTAGAACCATGGTTCTTTGGAAAGTAGCTCCAACATTTGTTAGTCCAAAAGGCATCCTTGCAGACATGAATGTACCCCAAGGAGTTATTAATACTATATTTTATCTGTCATCTGGGCTCACCATAATCTAATTATATCCAGAAAAATAATCTAATATAGAAAGTATATTAGAACCAGAACCTGTTTGAAGTAATTGATCCATTTTGGGTAATATATAATTATCTTTTAAGGATGACTTGTTTAAGTTCATGAAATCCACACACAATCTAATTTCACCATTTTTATTTCTAACTAGAACCAAATTTGATATCCAATTAGAATATCTTAAGGGAACTATGATCTTGGCATCCAGTAGCTTTTTAAGTTATCTTTCAATTGTGGGGAATAAGACTGGATTTATTCTCCTTAATTTTTTCTTAAAATTTTTAACATCTGGTTTCAAAGGAATTTTATGTTCGATGAGTGATGTATCATAGGTTTTTAGCTCATCATAAGACCAAGAAAAAACATATCTGTAGCTCCTAAGGAGAGCTAGTTATTTATCTTTTATTTCCTCTGGTAATGATGCAAAGATTTTAACTTTTCTAGTTTCTTCTTAAGATCCTATGTTGCATTCTTTTATTTCTTCTTCAGATGAATCTGATAATCAAGTTTTTGGAACATCATTATGGTCAAATAGTTTTTCAAGAGGGACTAAGACCTTTGGGATGAAATTGGTGGGTAATTGAATGATGTTATGATCAGCTATTTTTAAGTTTAATTGTGAAGTTCCATTTTCATTATTCATCTCTTTATCATCAAGCTATTATTCTTTGATTTGTAAGATTGAAAATCCACTAATTAACTGCAAAAATGACTTTAGTTGTTCACCATATTCAAATATTTTCCAATATTTAAGATTATTAGAAATTGATGGTTTGTATTTTACTTGAATCTTATATTGTAACTGTATTTGATCGAGAATCTTAAAAGAAATAACTGAAATAGCTAAAGAATATGCATGAATATTTTCGTTTCTTTGAATATCAGGGATGTTAAATGCCTAAAAGAAATTATCCACTGATTCCCATACCTCATTTCTGTATGATCTGAGTCTTGGATGTTTTGTTTGAAAATTATTCCTGACTTGTTTAAAAATAAGCTTTGAGTCACTAAATACACTTAGACTTTGTATTTTAAGACTTTTTGCTAATTCCAACCCTAGAAGTAAAGCTTCATATTCTACTACATTGTTTGTAAGATCAAATTCTAACTTATAGTATTGAGTTATGTTCGCTTTACCTGGTGAAATAAGTATAATACCAGCTCCAACTCCTTCATTTGAAAAATCTCCATCAAAGTATAATGTCCAAATATTAGTTTTGATAGTCTCAAGTTTATCTACCATTTGTTCAATGTTAAGTGGGGTGTTTTGTAAATTATCTGATGATAGTGTGAAACATCTAAAATCTTGATCAACTGAATAAATGGGATGATGTCTTTCTTGATCAACTCTACAAATAGTATTGATGAATCTAACCTCCCCGTATAATCTTAGTTGTTCACCTTCATATACAGGAATAGTAGCATAAGACACGTCGATTTGCAGAATTCCTGCTAATTTGACACAACATGATCTAGATAATAACATGTCAAATTTACAAGGAATATTTGTAATGACAATATCTAATGCTGCACTCTCAACAGGGATTTGTGTTAGGGTGACAACTACGTCTTTTATAAGTCCAAGACATGGTACCTTCTTTGAATCAAAAGTATATAAACCATGATAGGGTCTAGTAACCTATAATTGAGGTTGATCCATGATCACTTTAGGAATTAGATTGTGGGAAGCCTCAGAATCTAAAATACAGTTCTATAATAGAAAATCATGAACTTCTAAAGTGACATAAAAATGTGGTACATTTTCAACAATCATATCAGAATTGGGACCAAATATTACTAAGGGTTTCTCATCCTGCAAGATTATATCATCTCCTTCAACATCAACACAAGAAGATTGAATCTATTTAGAAAATTTGTTTTTTTACCCTGGATTTTTAGAAAGTTTAGATAATGGAATAGGTATTTTGACCTTTTCTAGCCCTCTTTCCACATTGAAAGTAGTTAAAAATGTTTTATCAGCTCAATTTGGTCCATTTGATTGATTCAATGACTAAAATGTCATTGTTTGAGTTTTAGTGGTTTCAATTGGTGGTTCATTTATAGTGAAACTCTTAGAAGGTATATCAGGCCCTCGTATTGGTCTTAAATCATATATTCTATTTAATACTACAATTAAGAACTCAGAGAAGGCCTGGTATTTTGACAATTGTGATTTTTCTTTATTTTGCTACAAGAATTGATTTTGAGGGAAGGGGACAGTGGAATTTTGAACTGATCAATTATCAAAACTACTGATATCATTTGTAATCAGAGGGTTAGCATCTTCAGGTTCCTGATCATCAATCATTAATGGTTGAATTTATTGATCATTATTAGGTCTTTGCAAAATTTGAGGTTGGCTAGTTCTTCTAAATGTAGCTTGAGGTCTATTTGTTGTTTGTTGAACTGTTCTAGGTTGAGCCTAAATTTTTCAAATCGTATTTGAAATATTTCTAAGAATTGAAGTGATTCCATCTATCTTTTGATCTTCCTTTGTACTTTTTGATGAAGAATCCTTTTCCTTAGCTTTTATTTTTCTTTGATCCTTCTCTGCTTTAGCCCTAAGTTTATATGATGTTGATCTATTGACTTCAACTTCTATGTCATTTGTTTTCATGTCTTCTAGGGTGATGGATGTTCTTTCTCTAAGCATGACTATGAAATAATGATCAAAATCCTTAAAAAACCTAACTTTAGCTGCTAATACTAGTGGTTTAAAGTCGGGTGGCATCTTATGAAAAAAATTGCTAAATATTTTTATAAAGTCAGCCACTGGTTCATCAATATTTCTCTTCAGTTCTTCAAATTCTGTAACAAAATATACAAGATCCTTATTAACCCCCCATTCATTTTTAAAGATGGTTGTTAACTAATTCAAAGATGGAATATAATTTTCTCTTAGTTTTCTGAACGAAATTCTAACATTTCCTTCATGTGAATGAACAAACAACCTCATATACGCATATTCATTTTCAATATTCATGTTATCAGCAAAATTTAAAATGACAACTAAATGATATTTAGCAGAGAGACCATCTTCTCCATTAAATCTAGGTAGATGTTTTAAATACCCATCAAGAAAATTATTGAGTTGACGAGGTAGCTATAAGGAAGCATACATAGCTTAAATCATAGGATGAAAATCCATATCGAAAGATGATGATGATTCTGTAAAAGATTTGGTAGATGAATATGAGGATGATTCTATTGAGGATGACTCTGTAGGAGTATATGGAGGACCTCTAGAGAATTTTATTAATGGTGATCGAAGAACTAACTTTTATACCTTTGGTTAAAAATTTCCTTAGTTTCAAATAAAGGATTTGAATAGAGAACAAAAGTATCTTCAGGCTTAGGAGAAGTAGATGGAAAAAAATGTAGAACTGGTGAGATAATATCAATAGGTTTTTACTCAAGCAAGTCTAAATCTAATTATTTTTCTGACTTAGGTGATTCTGAAAGAGTTTCAGAGATTTTATAAGATTCGAATTTATGGCCTAGAAGGGATAACTACCAATCAACTACTCTAGATAGAAGTTGTAATACCTTAGGGGGTAGATCAAACCATTCAGGGGGAATTTGAACTGGTTCAAAAGGATCAGTAACTGAAACAGTTTTAGGTTGTATTGGTACAGAAAAAGAAGTGGAAGCTTCTAATATTATTCCTAAAGAATCTTCTCTTACTAGTCTTTTTGGATCTGATAATGGGGAATATAATTTAGGGTCAGAGTGGGTGTTATGAAACCAGCTCACAATTCAACCTCTTCAATGGGGCAACCTCCTTTACATTATAGAAATGATCAATTCTTGGATGATACAAATAACAAAACCTCCTTTCTATATATAGGAGTCTAAGGGGTCACAATATAACCAGGCTAACCTAACAATAATAATATAAAGGCACAAAATTAACAATAGTGGGATTCTATGGGGCACAATAATAACAATAAGGGATACAATGACAATATTAATGTGGGAATCACTAGTATTATAGGGACCTAACATGCCCCTCTCCTTCAAAAAAGTATTGTCCTCAATGCTTGAGTATTTCTAGATGCTTCTGTATAAAACTCTCATCCTCCCATGTGGAATCTTCAACAGGTAAATTCTTCCACTTGATGAGATACTCTGAAATTGATTGATTTCATAGCTGTTGAGTTGTTAAGCCCCTAGACTACCAGTGTAACCCATTATTGTTATTAGTACAACCCCCTTATTATATTGTTCTACCCATGTAGTCCCCATATTGTTATTATTGTGCCCTTACATTATTATTGTTATGTCGGCTCTGATTATATTATGACCCCTTAGACTCCTATATATAGAAAGGAGGTCTTGTCATTTGTATCATCAAAGAATTGTTCATTTGTGTAATGTAAAGGAGGTTTCCCCCTCGAAGAGGCTGAATTCTAAGGCGTTCAACTATCTTTTCTATCTTTTTATGAGTTGGTTTCATAACATTTGGTATCAGAGCTTTGGATTCTAGGGTTTCGTTGCTCCAAATAGGTCATCGTGGAATTTTCGCTATAACTCTTTTCTGCGACGTTTCAGAAGCAAAAAAAACAACCCCATTTGAGATGAAATCGCACTGAACCTCGGGTCCAAATTTCAGAGTTGTTCACGCAATATTTACATAGATATGATCTAAGGAAATTGGTCTTTTTACAGACTCCTGAATTACATTCCAAATAGGTGACCTGGGGAAAATTGTCATGACTTTCTCTTTGAGCATCAGATTGAAATTTCATAAGAAGTTATAGAAAGAGGATAGACTGTAGTTTCTTTTATATATTTTTTAGAGCCAAAGGTTGAAACAGGGAGACGTGGCACGTCATACAAGTTCGCTCTACTGGTCTAGTCTATAATCAAGTCAGTATGGGAGATTTGGCATAACTCTTCCTTGGAGAATCCAATTTGGATCAGACTGGTGGAAATGGAAAGAGGACAAAGAGGGCTACTGCAGATCACAATTTTAGAACTGGAAGAATCGAAATTACAGAGTTATAGTCGTTTCAAGATCGAGCTACTAAAATCAAGAAAAGGCAGTATGAGGAAGTTTGATGGCAAGGATTCGGTAAATTGGATACTACAGATGGAGAAATATTTTGATCTACATGGTGTACCAGTGTTACAAAAGGTATGTATTGCATCTAATTATTTAGAACTGAATCAATTTTTATGGTATAAAAGGCTTTGTTCTCATAAACCACTTGTCACGTGGTCAATTTTCATGGAGCAAATGATAGCACATTATGAGGATACAAAGAGAAACCCCTTCTTTAGCCAACTAATAAATCTAAAACAAAAGGGTTCAATGAAAGGGCACATTGAAGACTTTCAAAAATTGAATGGAAGGGTAAATTATAATCCAAAGAAGCAAAGGATTGATGTCTTCATAGGGACTTCAAGGGATAACGTTCAACATGAGGTTCGTTTTTGGGAACCTGATTCATTGGAGGAGGCATTCAAGTTGGTAAGAAAAATTGAAAGCGAAATTATGAAAACAAGGAATCCCAACACTCATGACTATAATTATGGAAGTGTTTCTTCTCCTACCCTTCCACAACCTACAAGTCTTACACCATAACAGTTGGAAGAAAAAAGAGAAAAAGGGCTTTGTTACAATTGTAATAGAAAATGCACTAAAGGTCATAAGTGTGCTGAGAAGAAATTATTTTACATAGAGTATGAAGAGGAGGAAGAAAAGGATCAAGAAACATCACAAGAAGAGGATATATTCCAGGACCCAACCCCAGAGAAAGAAGAAGTGAATCCGACCATATCTTGTAAAGAATTGGCAAGAATTACCACTCAAACTCTCATGATAGAAGGACATATGAAGAAGAAAAAGGTTTAAGAAGTGAAAGATCACATACAAAAAGAAGAAATGAATCCAACCATATGTTGTAATGCATTGGCCGAAATTACTACTCCTCAAACTATCGAGATAGAAGGACATATCAAGAAGAAAAATGATCAAGGAGTGAAAGATCACATCAAGCATCAAGAAATGAATCTGACCATATCTTGAAAAGCATTGGAAGAAATTACCACTCCTCAAACTCTCAAGATAGAAGGAAATATCAATAAGAAAAAGGTTCAAGCAGTGAAAGATCACATTGAGCATCAACAACAAGTTCTCCAACTTTTAAAGGATAACGCCACTTTGGTGCAGAATGGAATGAAAAAACACGTAGATCAACATCACAGTGAAAAATGTTTTGATGTAGGTGATTGGGTATTTTGATGGTTACATCTCAAGAAAGCTATTTATGAGAAGGAAATGTTGGCAATACTACATGCACTTAAGAAATGGCAACCTTACCCAATGGAAAGACACTTCAAGGTAAAAATGGATCATGATAGTCTTAAATACATTTTAGAACAAATGTTATCATTAGAAGAACATAAAAAATGGGTCACAAATATGTTGGGTTATTACTTTGACATCATCTACAGAAAAGGGAAGAAATTTTTTGTTGCAGACGCACTCTCAAGAAAGGATCAGGATGTGGAAGAATTGTTTTGTGCTATTTCTATTATCCAACCAAATTGGATAAACGAAGCAAGGGATGAATGGAAGAAGGACAAAGAAGTGTGGCCACTCATTCAAAACTTGTAGAATATCCCAATTCAAACAATATTGCCAAAACTTGAAGAGGAAGGAAAAATCATATTGGCACCTGGAGCGGTCATAGAAACAAGAACTTGACAGCTAGGAAATCGATAAATTTTAGAGTATCTCATCAAGTGGAAAAACTTACCCGCCGAAGATTCCACATGGGAGGACAAGAATCTTATACAGAAGCATCAGGAACTACTCAAGCGTTGAGGACAACACTTTTTGAAGGATAGGGGCATGTTAGGCCCCTATACTACCAGTGTAACCCATTATTGTTATTAGTACAACCCCCTTATTATATTGTTTTGCCCATGTAGTCCCCATATTGTTATTATTGTGCCCTTACATTATTATTGTTATGTCGACTCTGATTATATTATGACCCCTTAGACTCCTATATATAGAAAGGAGGTCTTATCATTTGTATCATCAAAGAATTGTTCATTTGTGTAATGTAAAGGAGGTTGCCCCCTCGAAAAGGCTAAATTCTAAGGTGTTCAACTATCTTTTCTATCTTTTTAAGAGCTAGTTTCATAACATGAGTTCTTGTTTCTTTGACTGCTTCAGGTTCCAATATGATTTTTCCTTCCTCATCAAGTTCTGGAAATATTGTATGAACTGGAATCTTGTCACCTGTAACCTTCTTCAAGCATGAAACATGGAAAACTAGGTGCACTCGGGAAGCTGCAAGAAGCTCCAATTTGTATGCCATAGTACCTCTCTTTTGCAACACCTTGTAGGAACCATAATACTTTGGTGATAATTTATTATCCTTCTTAGCTTGCTTGAGGGACATTTGTTTGTATGGTTGTAGCCGTAGGAATACCCAATCACCTACATCAAAATTTCTTTCCTTGTGATGTTGATCTACATGCTATTTCATTCTATTTTATGCCAAGGTTAGGCTATCCTTTAAGAGTTGGAGAACTTGTTGCTGATGCTCGATGTGATCTTCCACTACTTGAACCTTAGAATTTTCTCTTAAATGTGATGTAATGGATGGTGTATGATATTCATAAAGTGCCATAAATGGGTTCATTTTTGTTGTAATATGGAAGTGTTATACCACCATTTAGCCAGAGGCAACCATTTGACCCATTGATTCTATTTATTAGATACAAAGCAACAAAGATATCCTTCCAAACATTTTTTTGCTATCTCAGTTTGCCCATCAAATTGAGGATGATAAGATGAGCTATGAGCTAACTGAGTGCCAAGACAAGAAAATAATTCTTTCCAAAAATTTCCAGTGAAAATGGGATCTCTATCGCTTACAATAATATTTGGGTTTCCATGTAGCTTTTAAATTGTTTCCATAAATGTAGTAGAAACTGTACTCGCTTTAATTGGATGAGATAATGCCCAAAAGTGTGCATACTTGGTAAGTTTTTCAATTACCACCATGATAACACTCTTTTCTTTGGACGTGGGTAAACCTGTGATAAAATCCATTGAGTCCTCCTCCCAACGTTGGCTTGGAATTGATAAAGGTTGTAATAGTCCTGGGTTCTTAATTGTTTGAACTTTATTTTGTTGGCAAACCAAACATTCCACCACAAACTTTTTAATATCTGATTTAAGGCCATCCCAAAAAAAATCCTTCTTAAACCTGTGGAACATTTCTAGAAATCCTGAGTGCCCTCCTAAGGGAGAGGTGTGCAATTCCCTAAGAATACTTTGTTTGAGTTTGGAATTCTTACATAGGTATAACTGATTCTTGTACCATAATGAATAATTCTTCTAGCTAAATGTATCACATCTAATAGGATCTTGTTGTATCTTTTGAATGAGTGCCCGCACTTCCTCCTCATTCTTCCATTCATCCCTTGCTTCATTTACCCAATCTAGTTGGATAATAGAAATGGTGTAAAGAAATGCTTCCACATCCTCATCCTTTGTTGAGAGTGCATCTACCACAACATTTTGCTTACCTTTTTTGTATATGATTTCAAAGTCATAGCCCAACATGTTTCTGACCCATTTTTGCTGCTCTTCAGAAGATAATCTTTGTTCTAAAAACTATTTAAGACTATCATGATCTATTTTTACCTTGAAGTGTCTTCCCATTAGGTAGGGTCGCCAATTCTTAAGTGCATGTAGTATTGCCAACATTTCCTTCTCATAAATAGCTTTATGTAAATACTTTCCTTTGATTGGATGACTTTCGAAAGCAATTGGTCTTTCTTTTGCATTAAAACAACACCAATTCCATTTCCTCAGGCATCACATTCCACAATAAAGGTTTTTGTGAAGTCTGATGTAGCTAAGACTAGTGCTTGGCACATTGCCTCTTGAAGATGTTCAAAGGACTTTTTTGCTTCTGGAGTCCATGAGAATGCATCTTTCTTCAACAATATTGTTAGAGGTGTTGCTATTCTCCCATAATTCTTAACAAACTTGTGATAATACCCTGTCAACCTGAGAAATGCTCGTAGATGCTTTCTGGATGTGGGGATTTTCCATTCCTTAATGGTTTTAATTTTGCTAGGGTTTACCTTAACACTTTCATGAGATACAATATGACCTAGATATTCCACCTCTTGTACTCCAAAAAAACATTTGGAGATTTTTGCATATAATTGTTTCTCCTCCAATAGTTTAAGCACCATGTCAACATGTTGGACATGATCCTTCCAAGACTTGCTCTAGATTAGTATATCATCAAAAAGAACTAACACAAATTTTCTAAGGAATGGTTTGAAAATGGAATTCATTAAACCTTGAAATGTAGAAGGTGCATTAGTAAGGGAAAAAGGCATTACCAAATATTCATAATGACCCTCATGAGTTCTAAATGTTGTTTTTGGAATGTCTCCAGTCTTCATTCTGATTTGATGATATCTTGAATGAAGATCCAACTTGGTGAAGTGAGTTTATCCATGCAATTCATCCAATAATTCATCAATGATAGGAATGGGAAATTTATCTTTAATAGTGAGATTTTTGAGCTCCCTATAATCTGGACACATGCGCCATAATCCATCCTTCTTGTGAACCAATACTGCTGGAGCAAAGAAAGAAATTTGACTAGGTTGAATTATACCAGCCTCTAGCATTTCTGCAACCATATGTTCAATTTCACTCTTTTGGACATAGGGATATCTTTAAGGCCTGATGTTTGGAGGAACACTTCTTGGAATCAAATTGATAGCATGATCATTATCACAAATAGGTGGGAGACATTTGGGAGTCTCAAATACCTTGGAATGGTTGTCCAAGACTTTTTTGGGATCTAGAGAAATGGATGGTTTCGATGTGGGAATCTCTAGTGAACATAATTGTGCAATTATGCCTCGTTTCTCTTTCTTTAGAAGCATTTTCATTCTGTTAGAGCTGATTATCTTTCTCGGTTTCCCTGTGATACCCCTTGATTCAAATTCCTTTCCTTCTGCAGAGAATTTCATGAAACGTTCTTGAAAATTAAAAGCTATTGTACCCAAGGATTGTAGACATTGGACTCCTAGTATGACATCAGCACCATGCATTGGAATGGAAAGCATTGGGCTATTCAATACATATTATCCCATGGATAACTTGATATTATGGCACTTTCCTAAGCTATTGATGGTTCCTTCACTTTCAACCATCACTTGACACTCTGGTGTTGGATATAGGAAGAAATTCAATTCCTTGGCTATCTTACAATGAATAAAATTATGGGTACGTCCCAAATCAATCAACACTATTACCATTTTCTTCTTGATATGCCCTTCTATCTTGATAGTTTGAGGAGTGGTAAGTCCATCCAATGCATTACAAAATATGGTGGAATTCATTTCTTCTTTTTCTAGGGTTTGTTCCTGGTGTATATCCTCTTCTTTTGATGTTTCTTGTTCCCTTTCTTCCTCCTCTTCACAATCTATGTAAAACAATTTCTTCTCGACATAGTTATGACCTTTAGTGTATTTTCTATCACAACTGTAACAAAGCCCTTTTGCTCATTTTTCTTCCAATTGTTGTGGTGTCAACCTTGGAGGTTGTGGATGGCTAGGGGCAGCAACACTTCCATCTTTATTATTGTGAGTGGTAGTCTTCCTTGTTGCCATAATTTTTCTTTCCATTTTTCTTGCCAACCTGAATGCCTTCTTTAATGAATTTGGTTCCCAAAGGTGAACCTCATGTTGGATTTTATCTTTTAAATTCCCTATGAACACATCAATCCTATGCTCCTCTGGAATATCTTTTACCCTTATATTCAATTTTTGAATGTTCTCAATGTGCTCGAATATTCAACCCTTTTGTTTGATATTTATCAATTGGCTAAAAAAAGTGTTTCTTTTCATATCCTCATAATGTGCTACCATTTCGTCCATAAAAATAGCCATAGTGAAAATTTGTTTACGAGAGCAAAGCCATCGATACCATACAAACTGATTTGGTTCCAAATATAAAGTTGCGATGCGTACCTTTTGTGTGTTTTGCTCATTATGGAGATCGAAGAATTGCTCCATCTGTAGTATCCATGTTCCAGGATCCTTGCCATCAAACTTCTTCATATAGATCTTTGGAACATGGTGGTTCTTTGATTCAAAGTTAGAGTCTATGAGATCATGATTAACATTTTTTTGTTCTCATCATGAGTTTACTTTACTACCCTTTCGCCATTAGTAAGCATTTCTTGTAGAAACTTTGTCAAATTTGTCTCCAAATTTGTCTTCAAATCTTCCATGCTTGTCTTCAAATCTATCTTCAAATCTGTCTTGAAATCATCCATCTTAGCTTCCACGCCATCCATATTAGCTTCCACATCATCCATCTTAGCTTCCACACTGTCCATCTTGTTGGGTGTGGAGCCAGATTATCTTCTGTATTCAAATGTCTCAGCCGGATGTATACCCCAGGAGGACTGTACACCCCTCCATGCGGGGGGTGCGTGGGGGACTTGTAAAATTGCCTTGTAAAAGTCTAGTAATCTCTAGTCAATCTGGGCCATTCATTAGGCGGATGATATGACGGTAGAAGTTATGTTTAATTTAGGGTTTTTTGCCCTAGAAGGCAACCCGTCACTATATATGAGGGAATTGTATTGCGTCTATGCATATCTGTATTCTAAGTGAGGAAGAGAGAGGAGATTGAGAGTGAAGAGGGTGTTATAGTGGATCTGTTGTAGGTTGTATCTCTTCAGTTTGCTAGATAATATAATAAAGAAGGACATGCTGTTCCTTTGTGGATGTAGCCCAAACTGGGTGAACCAAGTATATTTGTGTCTCCCTTGTTTTATGTTTTTTCTGTGTTACTATTTATGCAATATTTTATGTGTTCCATTACTCTGTAATATATAATTTTCTAACAACTGGTATCAGAGCCAAAGGTCCATTTGGCTGATAAAATCATAGGAGAGAAGGGTTCCTAGTGCGAGTGGGAGAAATGGCGTAAGATGGTAGGTTTAGGGTTGAAAAATTCAATGGCCAAAACTACCAGTTGTGGAAGATGCTGATGGAAGATTATCTGTATCAGAGAGATCTATACCTACAATTGAGCAGAAAGACAAAGAAGCCGACAAGTATGACAAACATAGAATAGGATATTGTCGATAGAAAGGCACTTGGAACAATACGACTGTGCCTAGCGGCATTAGTAGCGTTCAATATTTCAAAGGAAACGACAACACAAGGTTTAATGTTGGCATTAGCCAAACTATATGACAAACCCTCGGCGTCAAATAAGGTATTTCTTATGAAGTGTTTATTTAATATGAAGATGTCAAAGGGTGGATCTGTTGCTGATCATTTAAATGATTTTAATACAGTTACAAGTCAGTTAAGTTCTCTAGGGGTAAATTTTGATGATGAAGTTAGGGCTCTGTTATTTCTGTGCTCATTGCTAGAAAGTTGGAATGTAGTTATGGCCATTAGTAACTCTATCTCTAGATCTAGTACTTTAAAGTTTGATGATGTTTTCGGTGCAATCCTTAGCGAGGAAATGCGACGGAAAAGCTCTGGTGAGACATCAGGTAATGCTTTGACTGCAGAGACTAGGAGAAGAAAAATGGAAAGAGGAAAGAGCCCAGGATATCGCAGTAAGTCAAGAAAAGGGAGATCTATGTCCAGATCAGGGATAGTGTGCTGAAAATGTCGGAAGAAAGGACACCTGAAGAAAGACTGCAAGTCTTGGAAGGGAAAAGAAGGAGACGCGCAACAAGAAACTAATCATGAAGTGAATGTGACAGGTGATGTGTGGCAAGATGCTTTGATTCTTTCATTAGAAAATATTATTGATGCCTGGGTGGTAGATTCAGGGGCCCCATTCCATGCCACACCTGATAGGAAACATTTTCATGATTATGTTCAAGGAGATTTTGAACAGGTTCGATTGGGTGATAATAAATCCTGTAAAATATTTGGAATGGGTACAATTTTCATAAAACAACAAAATGAAAATCAATGGCTATTGAAGGAGGCAAGGCATGTTCCAGATCTGAAGAAAAATCTAATTTCAACAGGGCAGTTGGGAGGTGAAGGTTGCATAAGTACTTTCACAGATAAAACCTGGAAGGTCACTAACGGATCCTTGGTAATAGCGAAAGGAGGAAAGGTTGGTACATTGTATTTATGCAATGGCATTTCTAATTTTGTTAATGCTTTAACCTCTACAGGAGAAGATACGACATTGTGGCATCATAGGCTCGGGCACATGAGTAAGAAGGGGATGCATATTCTTCACTCAAGAAATTTGTTTCCAAGTTTGAAGCATGTTGATTTAAAATTCTGTGAGAATTGTGTTTATGGAAAATAGAAGAGAGTCAGATTCCTTAGAGTTGGGAAAGAAAAGAAGAGTGAAAAATTAGAGCTTGTGCATATTGATGTATGGGGACCTGCTCAGGTATCATCTCCTGGTGGATCTCGTTATTATGTTACTTTTATTGATGATGCAACCAAAAAAACCTGGATTTATTGTATTCGAAATATGTATTTGATACTTTCAAGAAATGGAAAGATTTGGTTGAAAATGAGACAGGGAAAAGGTTGAAGTGTCTCAGATCAGATAATGGAGGTGAATATTGTAGCAAATAGTTTGATAGGTATTGTTCAGAGAATGGAATTCGCAGAGAGAAGATAGTTCCAGGAAAACCACAAGAAAATGGTGTGTCAGAAAGGATGAACAGGACAATCATGGAGCGTGCAAGGTGCATGAGATTGCATGTAGGATTGCCTTTACAATTTTGGGAAGATGTTGTAGATACTACTGTTTATCTAATAAATAGAGGGCCTTCATGTTCCTTGGATGGTGGTATTCCAGAGGAGGCATGGACAGGTAAAAATGTAAATGACTCATTTTTAAAGACTTTTGGTTGTGAAGCCTTTGTCCACATTAATAAAGAAAATAGAACAAAGCTTGAGGCAAAATCAAAGAAATGTACCTTTATTGGATATGGTGTTAATGATTTTGGTTATTGCTTATATGATTATGAAAATCACAAAATCATTAGGAGCAAAGATTTAATATTTAATGAAAAGGTCTTGTATAAGAATCAGTTGCAAGAAAAGAAACAAGAAAAAGAAAACAAAGAATACACAGTGCTTGATGATATCATAGGAAAAGTGATGGTGCCTGAAAATCATAATGATCAATAGCTAGAACAACAAACACAACAGCAACAAGCACCTCAAACACTGGAAAGTGGTGTTAGAAGATCTACCAGGATAAGTAGACCCCCCTGAACGATACTCTCCTTCATTATATTATGTATTGTTGACTGATTCTGGTGAACTAGAATGTTATGAAGAAGCAGTGCAAGTAGAAACCAAGAAGAAATGGGAGGAAGCAATGAAAGAAGAGATGGAATCCTTAGCACATAACCAGACTTGGGACTTAGTCAGGTTGCTTGTAGGTAAAACAACATTGGAGAATAAATGGGTTTACAGGCTGAAGGAAGGAGATGGAGGAAAACATAGGTACAAAGCTAGACTTGTGGTGAAGGGGTTTGCACAGAAGAAAGGTATTGATTTTTATGAAATATTTTCTCTTGTTGTTAAAATGACTTTAATCAGAACTATGTTAAGTCTAGTAGCAGTTGAAGATTTTCATCTTGAGCAATTAGATGTAAAGACAACCTTTCTCCATGGGGATTTGGAGGAAGAGATATATATGCAGCAGCCACAAGGATATGAAGCAAAAGGGAAGGAGAAACTAGTGTGTAGGTTGAAGAAGAGCTTGTATGGCTTAAAACAGGCTCCAAGGCAGTGGTATCTAAAGTTTGACAGGTTTATGTCTGAACAAGGTTATAGTAGATGTCACTTTGATCATTGTGTTTATCTCAAAAGGAAAAATGATGGAAGCTATATTATATTGTTATTGTATGTAGATGACATGCTTATTACAGGTTCTAACATGCAGGAAATAAATGTGCTCAAAAGGAAGTTGGCAAACACATTTGCAATGAAGGATTTTGGTGTTGCAAAACAAATCCTTGGTATGAGAATAGTTAGAGACATGAAGAATCGCAAATTAACATTATCTCAAAGTGAGTACATAGAAAAGGTGTTGAAAAGGTTTAATGTGCAGAATGCAAAACCAGTTAGTATACCTTTGGCTAGTCATTTCAAATTAAGTAAGGAGGCGTGTCCCAAGACTCAAGAAGAAATGGCTCATATGTCTAAAGTTCCATATGCATCAGTAGTTGGAAGCTTAATGTATGCAATGGTCTACACAAGGCCTCATATTGCACATGCAGTGGGAGTTGTAAGCAGGTACATGAACAATCCAGGAAAAGAACATTGGATGGCAGTGAAGTGGATTCTCATGTATTTGAGAGGTACCACAAATCAAGCATTATGCTTTGGTGGTTCAAACATTGCTCTACAGGGATATGTTGATGCAGATATGGTAGGTGACAGAGATAACAGGAGGAGCACTACAGGATATGTATTTACTGTAGGCGGAATAGATGTCAGTTGGGTTTCAAAAGTCCAAAGTGTTTTTACACTTTCAACAGCAGAAGCAGAGTATGTTGCTGCTATAGAGGCTAGTAAAGAAATTATTTGGTTACAAAGGTTTCTGGATGAATTGGGTAAGAAGCAGGAGTTGGGCAGGTTATACAGTGACAACCAGAGTGCCATAAATCTTGCAAAGAATTAGTGGTGGTGCATTCTTTATGGGTTCGATATTAGAATCTTCTTAGTTTCAATTGGTCTTCAAGTATGATGAAGAAGGTGAGAAACAACCAGGTCCAAAGTGGAGTCATTGTCTAACAAATGAAGCAGCGATGGAGTTGCTATAATCAGTCTCCAAGTGGGAGATTGTTGGGTGTGGAGCCTGATTATCTTCTGTATTCAAATGTCTCAGCCAGATGTATACCCCAGGAAGACTGTACACCCCTCCACGTGGGGGGGTGTGGGGGGGACTTGTAAAATTGCCTTGTAAAAGTATAGTAATTTCTAGTCAATCTAGGCCGTTCATTAGGCAGATGATCTGACGGTAGAATTTATGTTTAATTTAGGGTTTTTTGCCCTAGAAGTCAACCCCTCACTATATATGAGGGAATTGTATTGCGTCTATGCATATCTGTATTCTGAGTGAGGAAGAGAGAGGAGATTGAGAGCGAGGAGGGTGTTACAGCGGATCTGCTGTAGGTTGTATCTCTTCAGTTTGCTGGATAATATAATAAAGAAGGACTAGCTATTTCTCCATGGATGTAGCTCAAACTGGGTGAACCACATATATCTGTGTCTCTCTTGTTTTATGTGTTTTATGTGTTTATATTTCTGCAATATTTTATGTGTTCCATTGCTCTGTAATATATAATTTTCTAACACATCTTAGCTTCCACGTCATTCATCTTAGCTTCTACGCCTTTCTTTAAACCATCCATCTTAGCTTCCACGCCTTTCTTTAAACCATACATATTAGCTTCCATGCCATACATCTTAGCTTCTATGTATTTCTTTAAACCATCCATCTTAGATTCTGTTACTTTTTGTGCGAGTCACATTTGTTGCACTTGGTCTTGTAATTTTGATATATCATGTTGCATTTCTTCGTCTTCTTCATGAGTCATGCTAGAGCTTTCAGGTTGCTTACTAGGTGTTTCCATTTTCTTTCTTTGTGGCATCAATTACCGATAATAATGCTTCACTATGCCCTTTGAATTCCTTCAAACTAATTTTTCAAACAAAGCTTATGCAACCAAAAAAAAAAACCTAAATGCCTTTTTTATCAGTTTGTGGGAGTTCAATATTGAATCTGACGTATTTCTATAATTTTGGATCTCCATGGTCTGAAATTTCTTCCTATGGTAACCTTTTGAGTAATATTTCTAACTCTGCAAGTCTGATCAAGATTGGATTCGCTAATGAAGAATTATGCCAATTCTCCCACGATGACCTGAGTATAGAGTTGTGCAATAGAGCGAAATTGTATGACATGCCACGGGTCACTTTTTAAACCTTAGGTTCTAAAAATGGTAGCCAAAAAACTACAGTCCGTCCTCTTTCTACAACTTCTTACTAAAATTCAATCAGATATTCAGAGAGAAAGTTATGACGATTTTCCCGAGGTGACCTGTTTGGAATGTAATTCTAGGGTCTACAAAAACCCTAACTTCCTCAGATTATATCTCCGCAAATATAGCAATATAGGATCTATAATTCAGAGATGAGGTTCATACTAATTTATTCTCAAATGTATCTTTTTTTTTAGCTTCGGAAACTTCGTAGCAAAAGCATTATAGCAAACATTCGACGATGACCTGTTTTAGATGAAATTCTAGAGCTTGAAAAAATCCTAACTTCCTCAGATCATATCTCTGAAAATATAGCGAGAGAAGATATGAAATTCAGATTTGAGGTTCAGCAAGATTTCATCTCAAATGGTTTTTTTTTTCTTCGCTTCAGAAACGTCATGGAAAAAAATTTATAGTGAAAATTCCACGATGACCTGTTTGGAGTAGTGAAACCCTAGAATCCAAAGCTCTGATACCAAATGTTATGAAACTAGCTCACAAAAATATAGAAAAGATAGATCAACACCTTAGAATTCAGCCTATTTGAGGGGGAAACCTCCTTTACATTACAAAAATGATCAATTTTTGGATAATACAAATGACAAAACCTCCTTTCTATATATAGGAGTCAGAGGGATCATAATATAACCAAACCAACCTAACAATAATGATATAAAGGCACAAAAATAACAATAGTGGGATTATATGTTGGCATTATGACATAGGTTTGGCGCTATGGCACAGGTGTTGTCCTTGATGGCAACTCACTCTGATGATAGATCTCAGTTCAGGCTCTCAGAATGGAAGAAATATATATATATGCAGGTTCACCATGACGAAGACATGTATACACGCGAGTTAGTCATTCAAAAGTCACGTATGCGTATACACGCACTTTCATGCAGGTAAAAGCGCGTACATGTGGGAGATCTTATTTTTGGTCCGTGGTATTTTATCCTTGGTATTTGAACCTATGGTTTTGGGCCATGGTATCTCGTCAGAAGTATTGATCCCAAGTATTGGGTCCATGGTATTGATTTGTTATGGTTTTGGACCGTGGTATTGTGAAAGGCCTAAGACTATAAAAGAGGAAGGAGATCATTTGGCAAAGGATCATCTGAATAATTGAATATCTAAATGTACTAGATCTGGAATACTAGTGATTGGGTTATGGTGCAGATCTGGATCTCAATGAGGGAGGAACCTGAGCGCAAAGAAAAGGATAAGTTCTATTGATGGGTCAAAATCATAAGGCTTGACTAATAGTATCTTTGTATGATTTTGATCTGTTATATGTGGCGCATGCTTGATCTTTAAATCTGGTAATTTGGGTTAACTAATGTCTGAATGTTTGAAAGAGTGAATTATCCTTTATAGATCTACACGCAGGTTTAGTGAAGCGAAGGCGCGTATACACGTTGGTTCTGTGAGTAAAAATAGCATATATGCAGGTTGGTCCAAACACAGAAGCGTATGCACGCAGGTTTTTGGTTATTGAAGTAGCGTATGTCTCTTGAATTGTGTTCTAGCTACTTCTGCTTATTGTTGCAGTGTTCTGGGTTTAGAATTTGGTGTGTGGTTACTCTTACTGTGTTCTGGGTACAACAGTCAGAGAAGCGTCTATTTGATTCAGTGTTAATTGGTGAAAAGGAGATTGTTTGATGCAAAATTCTTGATGATTGATTGATGTTCATGGATCCAGTCTGAAAATTTATAAAATGTGGTCCCTGGAAGCAAAGAGAAGGTTGTAGCCTTCTGCAGGTAGTAGCCTGCGTACTAGTATCCTAGCTAGTACAAGAGCTAAGGGGGTTGTAGCTCCCTTCCAGAATAAACTGGAGAATGAGAGAGGGTTGTAGCTCTTTACAGGTAGAAGTCTGTGTAGTGGTAAAGGACTACACCAGTACAGAAACATTGTAAAAAGAAGTTTCTAATTAAAATAAGATAGAGACGAATTGCAGTAGGTGGTTTTCACCCACATTGGGTTTCCACCTTATATCTCGTGTTCTTGTGTGTGATAGTCTTCTGCTCTGTTTCACTGTTTCTGGTTACTGTTTATTTGATTCTGACACATAGATTAATGATCAACATCTATAAGATAAATTAAATTATAAGTCTGCATGGTATACGCTTGTTTCCTTATCTGTAGTTGCGTATATACGCGGTTTTCTCTAACTGAATTAGCGCATATGATCTGGGTGTGAAAAAAAATAATTGATTTGATAATACTAATTCACCCCCCCTCTCAGTATTATTTCCAACAATTGGTATCAGAGCAGGTCTTTTAGAAGAAGCTTTATCGCTTGAAGGAAGATCTATCATCATGAGAAACTACGAGAGAGAAGCATCAGTCAGGCCACCAATTTTTGATGGGACCAACTTCGTCTATTGGAAGGTAAGAGTCATAACCTATCTTCAATCTCTTGGTATAGAAGTTTGGGATATCATAGATACAAGGTACACTTTTCCATCAACAACTCCTACAAATCCGACTGGTAAGAAGCAATATGAAACAAATGAAAAGGCTGTCAATACTCTATTAGGATGTCTATCTCAATAAGAATTCGTCAAGGTTATGCAGTATAAAACCAAAAAAGAAATATGGGACAAGATCGTTCTGAGCTATGAAGGAGATGAACAGGTAAAATGAGCAAAACTTCAAACCCTCAGAATTCAGTATGAAAATCTCAGAATGCACAATGATGAAAGTGTGGCTAACTATTTCCTACGTATAGATGAGATTCTTAATTGTATGAAAAACTTGGGTGAAGAAATAAAAGAGGTTGTTTTGGTTGAAAAGGTTCTAAGATCTTTGTCCTCTAAGTTTGAATCAAAAGTTTCTGCAATAGAAGAGAAACAGAATCTACAAAATCTCATTATGTCACAGCTGCACGAAATTCTTACTGCTTACGAAATGAGGAAAGGAGGACCATCAGACAAGAGAGAAGCTGCATTCAAGGCTTCAGGCAAAGGAGATTACTATGAGTCAGGACATATGTCAGAAGAAGAGGAAGAATAAAATTTTGTCAAGAACCTTCAACGGGGTGCCGAAAGATTCAGAGGTAAGTTACCTTTCAAATGCTTTGCTTGTGGAAGAGTCGGTCACTATGCTGCCAAGTGTCCTCATAAAGATAAGCTTGACAAAGGTAAGGAACCTGTTAGATGGAACAAGAAACAAAATGTAAACAAGAAAAGCTATTACACTTATGAAGACAGTGATGGACTTTCAAATAGTGATGAAGATGAACAAGGTAACAATTATAGACTTTTAATGGCTTTTGAAGATGATGATTTCTTGGATGCTATAGATGAAGAAGGTCTTTATGAAGAGATTTCTAAACTCGAAATTTTCTTAGAAGAAAAGAATATGATCATAGATACTCTACAATTTCAACTTGCTGAAAAGGAAAAACATCATGAAAAGTTAGAATGTGAAATTGTGGGTCTCAGAAAAGAGATTGAGAAAAAAAAAGCTCTTAATTTTAGATTTACTAAAGGATCTAAAACTCTAGATGAGATTATCAAAGTGCAGCGTTCTCCACTAATCAGGATAGGTTTGGGATATAATGAAGAATCATCTCAAGCACAGAAGCCATCCACTTCCAAAAATTATCTTGATGCAACAAGGAGAAGTGAAAAGGTTGACAATCAACAGTAAAGGCACAATGTTGCTCACCAGGTAAATCAAGGACAATTTACCTCAAGAATAAACAAAGACTACCAGGTAAATCAAGGGCAATCTACTTTAAGAATGAACAAAAGCTACAACCAGCCACAAGTAAAACCTTCTCAATTTGCCTCAAGAATGGATGTCAATAGAAACTACAATCATTTGGCTGGTAGATTTGATAATCACAGGAGTTTCTTCAATGGCCAATGTTTCTCTTATCATAACTTTGGTCACAAAGAAGCTCAATGTGTTTCCTATAAGACAATCATGACTAGAGAAGCTCAAAAACAAAGAAGTGTGACCAGGATCATGAAAAGGACCTACAATAACTTTTCTGCCCTTGAAAATGAAATTGAATGTTCTATTTGTAACAACTTCGGTCATGAAGATTCTGAATGCAGGAGCAGGTTTCGGCAAACAACTCAGAAGGAACAAGCCTCAAGTGCCAAAACATGGAGAATGAAAGAACCACAACCAGAGAGATGTGGTATAGCTTTATATGCAAAAGGGCAAGAAAATCAATGGTACATCGACAGTGGATGTTCAAAACATATGACGGGTGATAAAGAAAAACTTCAATCATATAGTGCCTTAGAGAAGGAGAAGAAGGTCTCTTTTGGAAATCACCCCTGCACTCATAAAAGGTAAAGGTTTTGTTCAGTTGAAAGAAAAGGTCAAAGCTAGAAATGTTATGTATGTTGATAGCTTAAAGCATAATCTATTGAGTGTCAGTCAGATGTACGATCAAGGAACAGAGGTAATATTTCGATCAAATGGATGTAGTGTTTGTGATCTTGATACAGGAAAAATAGTGATCAAACGCATAAGAACTCCAAATAATTTATACATATTCAAAGAAGGACAACATCAATGCTATCTAAGCAAGAATGATGAACACTGGCTATGGCACAGAAGATTGGGGCATCTAAGCTTCTCACATATAAGGAAAGCATGCAAATACCAGGCAGTTCGTGGTCTTCTAGACATCAGAATTCCAAACAATGCAATATGCAAATCATGTCAGTTTGGTAAGCAAACCAGAACTAACTTCCCTGAGAAGGAAGGATCAGCTAGTAGGCCACTTCAACTTGTCCATACTGATGTATGTGGTCCTTCTAGGAAAAGGTCACCTCGAGGAGAAGAATACTTTATATTATTCATTGACGACTTCTCCAGGATGTGTTGGATAGGACTTATGAAGCACAAAGATGAAGCCTTCAAAAAATTCAAATCTTTCAAAGCCTTGGTTGAAAACGAATCAGATTAAAAAATCAAATGCCTCGGGTCTGATAGAGGTGGGGAGTTTACCTCAAATGAATTTTTCAATTTTTATGAAGAACATGGAATAAGAAGGGAATTCTCTACTGCAAGGACTCCTCAACAAAATGGAGTAGTGGAAAGGATGAACAAGACGGTTCAACAAATGGATCATGCTATGATGGATGAGTCTGGAACTCCCGCAACTTTCTGGGGTGAAGCTGCATTTGCTGCAGTTGTTATTCTCAACAAGAAAAACATCTGGGTGAACAACACTCAAACTCCTCATGAGCTTTGGTATGGTAAGACTCCTATGGTAAAATATTTCAAAATCTTTGGAAGCAAATGCTATATCAAAAATACTGATGAAAATCTTGGCAAGTTTGAACCTAGAGTAGATGAAGGCATTCTCCTTGGTTACTCTCCCCACAGCAAAGCTTACAAGTGTTACAATAAAAGGCTTGGAAAAATTGTTGAAAGTATTGATGTAGTGGTTGATGAAGAAGAAAACACTCCTAGGCAGGTAAGATTGGAAGATTTCGAAGATGATGAGGACTATCCATCAACATGAAATCAGATTCATGATGAAGAAGAAACCCATGAGGCACCAAAAGAACAGACAAGGATAGAAGATAAGACTCCATCCAAGTACGTTCAGAAGAATCATCCAGCATCTCAAATTTTGGGGCAGAAAGAGGTAGGTATACAAACAAGAAGAACAATGGCAGAAGCTTCAAGCTATTTGGCATTGCTCTCCTCCACTGAACCACAAAATGTAAGAGAAGCATGCAAAGATGAATGCTGGGTCAAAGAAATGGATGAAGAACTTGAGCAAATTGAAAAGAATAACACTTGGGAGTTGGTTCCTAGACCAAAAGATAAGAATGTCATAGGGACAAAATGGATATTCAAAAACAAGTTGAATAAAAATCGGGAAGTTATTAGAAACAAGGCCAGACTTGTTTGTAAAGGGTATGCTCAACAAGATGGAATAGACTTTGAAGAAACTTTTGCTCCCATTGCTAGACTTGAGGCCATCCGAATATTCCTTGCTCTCTCAAGCTTTCAGAAGTTCAAAGTATTTCAAATGGATGTGAAATCAACTTTTCTGAATGGAGACATAGAAGAAGAAGTGTATATTGAGCAACCAGATGGATTTATCCTTGGAAATGATCCAAAACTTGTATGCATACTTAAGAAGTCTCTCTATGGTCTTAAACAAGCTCCAAGGGCTTGGTATTATCGTCTGGACAAATATCTTCATCAACAAGGTTTCTCAAAAGGATCAGCATATAGCAATCTTTATATAAAAATTGAAAATAACAAATTGCTAATACTTGTTGTGTATGTTGATGATATCATCCTTGGTAGCAATGAAGAAACTATGAGTCAAAACTTTGCCTTGGTGATGCAGAAAGAATTCGAAATGTCCTTGCTTGGAGAACTGACATATTTTCTTGGACTACAAATCCAACAAAATGAAGGTGGTATTTTTTTTTCTCAAACCAAGTACCTCAAGAAGATTTTGAAGAAGTATGGCATGGAAGATTTGAAACCAGTATGTACCCCCATGGTTATAGGATGCAGCCTCAGTGCAAATGATGAATCAGCAGCAGTGCATCAACCAACTTATAGATCCATGATTGGAAGTCTGCTCTATTTAACAGGCACCCGACTAGACATCATTAATGCAGTGGGAATGGTTGGAAGATTGCAAGCAAATCCTAAGGAAACTCATCTTCAGGCAGTAAAGAGAATTTTCAAGTATCTTCAAGGAACTCAAAACTATGGCCTATGGTATCCAAGAGATACAGATCTCACTCTTCATGCTTTTACAGATGCAGATTGGGCTAGAAGCGTGGATGAAAGGAAAAGTACTAGTGGTGGTGCATTCTTTATGGGTTCCAGATTAGTATCTTGGTTCAACAAGAAACAAAACTCAATTGCATTATCTACAACTGAAGCAGAATATGTGGCTGCTGCATCTTGTTGCACTCAACTCCTTTGGATCATGCAAACTTTGCAAGATTTTCAAATCACTTGTACTCCACCTATCCCCATCTTATGTGATAATACAAGTGCTATCAGTATCTCAAAGAATCCTCTCATGCATTCAAATACTAAGCACATACCAATCAATTATCATTTTCTCCGGGAACAAATGTTGGAACAAAAGGTTAAATTGGAGTATGTTCCCTCTAAGGAACAAGTTGTTGATATTCTCACCAAACCATTGCCCAAGGAAAATTTTGAATACCTCAGACAGACGCTGGGAGTAGTTGATGCAACATATTGCCATTGAAACTTGTCTGTTTTAGAGAAAGGTGGGTGTACGTGAGTTGCCTGAGCTGGATCCGCATACATACGCCGGTTTATACAAAGACAGTCACGTATATGGTAGTTTGAAAGAAATCAGTGGGGAAAAACTCTGGTTGAAAAGAGTCTAATATGGGTCTGATAGAGACCATCTGGCACATGTTCAAGGGGAGCAGATAATCTTCTAATAATGCATTGTTGGCATTATCTTAGAAGCTTTTGGTTCAATTACACAGCTGTTGTTGGTTTTAGGTGGAACGATTGCGGAGGGAGAACAGAAGGACAACATGGTTGCTGATCTGATTAATGATTGAAATATGCTATTGATATCAGTTATTGGTGACTTTCATAAGTCTTGCTCTAGATATTTTGTCTCTATGTCATGTATATCTTCTATTATTATCAACGTCATGTAACGGCCTATTTTGGTTTCCCCACTATGCCTGGGATGATTGATGTAATGTACTTCGTTGTCGTATGTAAATTTTTTATGTATCCCCACTTGGTTGGGTGATGGATGTATGTCTAGAGTCTTTTGGTGATATGAAGGTCATTTATGATGTATAAGTCATGATTCTTCTTGAAGAACATATTTTTGCAGATCTCGCCTATAGTCAGGGGGACCATGTTCAGCACAGTAGAGCAGAGATTTCAGCATGTACTCAGGGGGAGCACAACCCTTTTCCCTTGATGACAGAGGGGGAGAATGACTTTGAGGATCTTGGGGTTGCCATCAAGTCCAAAGGGGGAGATTGTTGGCATTATGACACAAGATTGGCACTATGGCACAGGTGTTGTCCTTGATGGCAACTCACTCTGATGACAGATCTTAGTTCAAGCTCTCAGAATGAAGAAATATATATATACGTAGGTTCACCATGACGAAGACGCGTATACATGTGAGTTAGTCGTTAAAAAGTCGTGTATGCATATACACACACTTTCATGCAGGGAAAAGCACATACATGTGGGAGATCTTATTTTTGGTCCATGGTATTTTGTCCTTGGTATTTGAACCTATGGTGTTGGGCCATGGTATCTCGTCAGAAGTGTTGATCCCAAGTATTAGGTCCATGGTATTGATTTGTTATGCTTTTGAACCATGGTATTGTGAAAGGCCTAAGACTATAAAAGAGGAAGGAGATCATTTGGCAAAGGATCATCTAAATAATTGAATATCTAAATGTACTAGATCTGGAATATTGGTGATTGGGTTATGGTGCAGATCTAGATCTCAATGAAGGAGGAACCTGAGCGCAAAGAAAAGGATAAGTTCTATTGATGGGCCAAAATCTTAAGGCTTGACTAATAGTATCTTTGTATGATTTTTATCTGTTATATGTGGCGCATGCTTGATCTATAAATCTGGTAATCTGGGTTAACTAATGTCTGAATGTTTGAAAGAGTGAATTATCCTTTATAGATCTATACACAGGTTTAGTGAAGCAAAGGCGCATATACACGCTGGTTCTGTGAGTAAAAACAACGTATACGTAGGTTGGTCCAAACACAGAAGCGTATGCATGCAGGTTTCTGGTTATTGAAGTAGCTTACATCTCTTGAATTGTGTTCTAGCTGCTTTTGTTTCTTACTGCAGTGTTCTAGGTTCAGAATTTGGTGTGTGGTTACTCTTACTGTGTTCTGGGTACAGCAGTCAGAGAAGTGTCTATTTGATTCAGTGTTAATTAGTGAAAACGAGATTGTTTGATGCAAAATTCTTGATGATTGATTGTTGTTCATGGATCCAGTCTGAAAATTTATGAAACGTGGTCCCTGGAAGCAAAGAGAAGGTTGTAGCCTTCTGCAGGTAGTAGCCTGCGTACTAGTATCCCAGCTAGTACAAGAGCTAAGGGGGTTGTAGCTCCCTTCCAGGAGAAACTGGAGAATGAGAGAGGGTTGTAGCTCTCTGTAGGTAGCAGCCTACGTACTCGTAAAGGACTGCACCAGTACAGAAACATTGTAAAAAGAATTTTCTAATTAAAAGAAGATAGAGATGAATTGCAGCAGGTGGTTTTCACCCACTTTGGGTTTCCACCTTATATCTTGTGTTCTTGTGTGTGATAGTCTTCTGCTCTGTTTCACTGTTTTTGGTTACTATTTATTTGATTATGAAACATAGATTAGTGATCAACATCTGTAAGATAAATTAAATTATAAGTCTGCATGCTATATACTTGTTTCCTTATCTGTAGTTGCGTATATACATGGTTTTATCTAACTAAAGTAGCGTATATGATCTGGGTGTGAAAGAAAAAAAATTGATTTGATAATACTGATTCACCCGCCCCTCTCAGTATTATTTCCAACATTATATGGGTCACAATAATAACAATAAGGGATATAATGACAATAGTAATGGGGGAATCACTATTATTATAGGGACCTAACAGTGGGATTTGGTCAGGGAAACTTTTAGGGGCTAATATTCATAGGTGGGCTAACTTTCCATGTTTTTTCGAAAAAAAAGATTCCCCAATTCGATTTTTTCTAAAACAGTTCACCCAAATTTTGTAGTACACCATTACTGGACCTGAAAAATTGCCAAAATATTATATCGAATAATATAAAATTGTATGAAATCTAAACATTTCTATGAAAATATCAACAAAAAAATTTACAATTTGCATATTAGGGCCTAGTAAGATTCGCCAAGGTTTCTAAACTTTAATATAAACTTCTATCCTTAAAATTTTCCTTGGATTTGGTATGTCTAGAAGAAGCAAGTTTGGCTTGTGGAGTCACTAGGTGAAAGATTTCAACCTGCTAATTCGTTATTAACCTTAAAGGAAAATTTTACTCATTGTCCTGGGGAAAAATATTCAAATTTCATTCCCCAACAACAATGCCAATCTGATGTTGTCCTCTAAGATAATTCTAGGTTAGGTAATTATGCTACAGCATCTAAAATATTTTTGTTGTTTTTAAATTTGTGGAAGACCAATGTTTTAAGCGTATGTAAACATGTATTGTGTCCTAATTTCTCTCAACACAATGAAAGGGTTATTTCTTCACTTCTAAACAATGATTTAGCTTTAAGAGATTTGGAATGAAAAATTCAAAGAAAATATGAGTTTTAGGTATTCAGATATAATATTTAAAATAACCATAAGATATATACTAGTAAGATTTGTTCACTAACCAACAAAAATGCATCTAAAATCATGAATAATTCACAATTAATTGACGTAGAGGAGTTTATTTAGACAAATAGTCTAAAAAAATATTCTTTGTAATTGATTATAAATTCATAGGAGATTTAAGATAGATTGATATTTAGTTTATATCTTACTCATATTTCTTCATAAAACTAAATACATGTTGAAATAATGGAATGGAATGAATAACATAAAGAAAACTCACAGAGATAACATGATGTTAGAAACAAATTCAAAATCCTTTTATTGAAATCAGACAACTTCAAATACATATGATTGTCATTCGAATAAACTTAACCCAAGGGCGAAACCCTTTACAATTCGAATTGAGAATTATTTATAAAAATTGTTCCCAATTTATCTAAAGTAAAATATCCAAATACATTGGAAAAGAATCTAGATCTGCTTCTACAAAATTAGTACATAAATATAGGAAAATGAAACCGTTGAAGTTGTTGTCTCTAGGTTCAATGATTCTGGTGATGCTATGGCTGATAAACTTGCTATTATGTTGTTGAATCTACTGATGACCGTTTCCCCTCATTACTTCAGTAATTTGCATAATTCTTCCCATCTTTCTTCATCTAGAATCTGGTATTTGACTAATTTTCTAAAAGTTTCATCTACCTCATTATATTTTTGAAAAGTTGGTTTTATCATAAAAAAATGATTTATCTCATTCTTGATGAGTAAATCATAACGGAGGCCTTCTATAAACTCTTTAACTGTGATTGTGCCTTTGATATTTGCAAACCTAGATTTATCATTGGCAATTGAACATAATTTTGTTTGATTTTCTTCTAAACCAATTCATTTATCTGCCACTCCCTATAATCCAGTGAATCACTTTTGGTGGAAAACTGAAAATTTCTTGTGAAACCTTTGGATACTTGATTCGAGGTTATGGCACTTATTTTCTAGTTGCAGCATCAAATTCTTCTTAGTGAGAACTCTTCTCACTTCTAGTATGGTCTAAGTCCTGTCTTCTATATAATATTCCTCAAATTCATCTTTAGTTTCAGAATTCAAAACCCTTATCAATGCATGTGATATTCTTGGGTTTGAACCCAAATCTTTCTTTACATTTTCTATGACCTGTTTGACCCTTTGTACTAGTTTATCATTCTCAAATATTATTTCAATTGAAGGCCATATCTCAATGATGGCTTCATTCATCTCGATCCAAATACATTCTCTAGCTTGTGTGATAGTATTAATCATAACAAATTGGCTTTCTAGGAATTGAACTCTTTGTGTCAGCTTGTATGAATTCTGCAAGTTAGATAAATAAGAATTATCAATCTTTATTTTATGTTCTTGTAAATTATTAAGCTAACTCATTATTTTTTTGACCTCCTGCCACGTCATTGACAAATCTTCCAAAGCCTTTTCTAGCTCTCTTGCTTGTTCAATAGATGTAGTCCCCTCTGTTGTTGTAGTGGCTGATGTAGATGTTAGTGTTCTATAAGGTGTTGGGGTTCCCTACTATTCTTTTTCCTTTAGGAGCTTTTCAATCTCAATCTCCATTTTCCCTATCTACACATTTTGTTCAATTATTATATTGAACATATTTTCTTTCTCCATTTCTAGTTGACCTATCTCTTTTTCTTGTGGATATTTTGTAGATCTAAGCTTAAGTTGTTTTCTTAGAGCATCTATGTCTGCATTTTTAGTCTTCATAAGTTCTTCTACTTCTTTTACATCTGTGGTATGATGTCCGAAATTTATTACTAAATCCTATAAGGATTTGATCTTGGTATCTTTTGCTAAAGAAGGAACCTTTTCTAACTTTAATTGAGGCTGTACATTGTCTAATGACTGTTCAAGTTATGTCGTTGCCATAGTTGAACTTGTAAGGGAAGAATAGTTCATTTTACTAGATTTCTCATGTAGGTCAATTTGGTCAATATGATGAATTAAATTTGTGTCAAAAGTAAAAATAGACATGGCATAATCATGATCACTCCTAGGATGCATGACTTTAGGCTCCAAAAAATATATTTTCATCTTCACCTTCTCAATGTTGAAGGCAAAAAGTAGCTTGTCTTTAGTAGATGATGTCCACTTCCAAAACTATTTGTAGGTGGAATCCTTGAAAGCTTCATTCCTCTGTTTGATTTCTTTCTAAACAATGAATATACTCTTTTCTTTGTGATTATGCTGAAAATCTCTTGTTTGAGATGATGACAAATTTAGACTAGATGAAGATAAAGGAGAGCCTACAATCATTTCTTCTTTGTTAGAAGATGATGATATGAATGGGCATGTTAGGATAATTGGGTGGTGTTGTGTAGTGTCTTTTGAATTTGTATCACTTGTACTAGCTGTCTTCTGCCTTTTATTGTAAATTTTGAATTCCTTAGCTGAAGTTGTTATTTCAATTAGAGGAGCACTATCTCTGGGCCCCTTATCATGTTTTTCTTCTCTTAGAGGATTTTTTGATGATTTAGTTGTTATAACTTGTTCCTGTGATTCTTGAAGTGTGTTTTCCTACCATTCATCCTAATTCATAAATTGTTCTATCTTAGGCATAGGAGTATGAGTATATGCAGTAGTCTTTTGTTCTACCCTGAGTTTTGAAATTACTCCTAGGGGATCATAAGACCAGGTGAAACTAAGCTTAAATTCCATCTGTATGAGGAGATATTCTGCTTCCTTGCCTCCTACTCTAGCATTACAAATAAAAGGCCCTACTTGAGTTTAATTTTAAATTGAGCCTTTTTCTTTGCTCAACAAAATGTAGTTGATCCATGTTGATCATTTGTTTGATATACTCTAGTGCAAATATATGAATAGGAGCAGATTTAGGTAATTTGTATGGGGGCAGCTCACATGCATATATCCTAATCTATGTATAATTTTGGTATAAATACCAATCTCCCATTTTGGTCTGCTCATAGATATGAAGGACTTTCCCAATCTCTGTCCCAATGCCTGGTTTTTCATCACTAATTAATAAACATGTAGCAACATATAGGAATGATATACAAAATCACTTAATGTGAATTCAATTGTGTTCTTTCTCACTAGGGAAGTCCAATGGATGCCTGAGTGTCAATTCCCTTAGCTGTCCATATTCTATAAGGGAAAAGAAAACCTCTTTGACTAATTAAGCAAAAATAATTATACTAAAATAGAGGCATACTTGAACACTCATTCTGTAGGTAATTTCATGAACTGATCATGAATTGACTTTGTTAGGTATCCACTTTAATTGAAAATCTAAGAAGCATTTTCATTTGCTAAGAAAATTTACAAAAAACCTATTAAGACCTCATCGACCCACTGATTAGAATGATAACCTAATAGTTGAGAGTCAATAGATATAATCATCTTTGTCATTTCTGGAAACATCGATGACTGATAAGGTGGGTTGGTTTTATGTAATTGGACATCTTCTAGTAAAAAGGTTTCAAAACTTCTAGCTCTCTGGCGAGAGTCAATATCTATGGAAATTCCCATGAGGGATTCTGGAGAAAATGGATGCAAGGGTTCAGTGTTTTTCATCTGCAACATTTGGTTGATTGACTCAACAGTAATGGTAAAGAGAACTTCATTGTTTTTAGAAACTATTTCTCTTTGAGTGGGAATATACATACCATGGCACCAAATAACAAAATATGGGAAATGTTGGGTTTGTGGAATACTGAGTTGGGGTAAGGAGGATTAACAAAGGTTTATTTCATCACTTTGGTCAATGAATGCCTTATTTAACCAATTGTGGAGTTCATAGAGATCGAACTTGTAGTTGGTTTCAACAGTTTTGAAGTATTGGTCGACTAAAGGTTAATGATCTAATCAATGGTAGGGGGTGACATGGGGTTTTCCGTAACATTAGATTTCTTTCTAGAATCCATGAATGGAAAATAAGGGTGAAAATTACTGGAATTACCTGGAAATTTGATGATTTTGTTGTTGAATGATAGGTATCAATGTGTTGAAACCTTCGTTTATAACTGGAGTAGCAGTTTAGCCTGGTAATGGTCACAAATCATTGACTTCTGGTTGAGCATGACAGGGGACGATGGTCAGCCAGTCAACTTCAAAGAAAACTAATAAAAATGGATTTTTGGTTAGTTAATGTTTTTATTGGGTAATACCCGTTAAATGGCACCAGAGAAGAATTTATTTGCAATGGGATTTTACTGAGTGTTGGAATCAGCATATCAGGGGATGACAAGTGGCAAAATAGGAGTGGACAAGGTTTTATTTGACAATGGCAGGAGCAGAGGTGTAGTGGTCGTTTGAATGTGGAAAGGTGGATTTTGGGGGGAGAGCAGGTGGTATATGGTTTTGGAGTGGGGGGTATGGAGTGGCTGTGCAGAGGGCACATGGTGAGGGTGGTTTTGGGGGGGACCACATTTTCATACCCCCTCCTTTGATTAAACATTAGAGGGGATAGGCGGGTGCAGAGTGGCTGCAAAGCCATTGATGTCTACGCTCGGGATCTTCAACCCTCGTAAGCCTTAAGCACTTTAAAAAGAAATGACAAAAGGCTGCATTGTCACTTATTTACAAAGAAACGTTACTTTAAGCTTAATATAATCATGCTTAGAATGAATTAAACATAATTTAAAAATAAATGAGTGGCCCTTAAAGTAAGACACTTTATTCTTTGGGATTTTGGTTATTTTCTATTCTTTTCTTTTCTTTTTCCCTTTTTTTCTTTTTCTTTTATCCCCTTTTACGATATTTTTTTATACACTTTTTTTATATCTCAAACATCTAACTTATCAAAATAAATAATGTTACAACAAATGGAAAAGGTCCTTCTGAAATATCTCCTTGAAACATTGTAGCCTATTCCTCAATTGATCCTTCAAGTTGAGTAGCTTCCAATACTCATTGTTATTTAGCCATTTGGGAGGATTCATAACTCATATCTGTTATGAGAGATACACAAAGGGATCTCTTGCGAGTGGCTTAGTAAATATGTCTACAAATTGTTCTTTAGTGGCCACATATTCAAGTCAAACAACACTAGTAGCAACTTGTTCTCTTAAGAAATGAAACTTGATAGGAATGTGCTTGTTTTCTTATTGCGTGAAAAGATTCTTAGAAATGTTGACAACACTAGTGTTGTCATACATGATTGGAATTAGATTATTCAACTCTACCTTACTATATTTCATGGTTGGCTTCATCGAGATAATTTGTGAGCAGTAAGTGGGAGCTGCAATATACTCTGCTTGAGTAGTTGATAGAAAGATGGAGTCTTATTTCTTGGTGATCCAAGACACTAAGGAGTGTCCTAGAAATAATGTTGCACCAAAGGTGATCTTCCTATCATAAATGTTTGTTGCCAAATTAGCATAAGTTTGGGACTTTAATTTAAAGGCTCTGCTTCCAGCATACCATAACCCATAGTCTATTATTCCTTGGAAATATTTGAAAAGCCTTTTAACAACAATGACATGAATTTCACAGGGGAAGGCTTGAAATCTAGCTACCAGACCTACTGCTCACATGATGTCTAGTCTAGATGCTATTAAATATAGAAATCTTCCAATCATTGATCCGTAGACAGTCTGATTTATCAGAGGTGTCTCAATTTTTTTTCAAAGCCTACAACCTGTAACCTTTGGGGTGCTAACTAGCTTTCAAGCTTCCAGACCAATTTTCTTTATAGTTTCTCATAGCTATTTGGATTGGGAGACGAATACCCCATTATTTGATTCAAAAATTAGCAGTCCTAGGAAAAGGGATAGTTCTCGTATCATGTACATAAAAAACATTTTCTTCATATTGTTTGCAAATTAATCTCTCAATCACTCCAAATCACTACCAAAGATTATGTCATTTACATATACTACCACAATTGATGTGTGGTCATCTTCATATTTTATATACATATTTCTATTTGTAGTTCCCTCCTTAAATTATCTATCCAATCTAGCATACCAGGCTTTGTGGACCTACTTGAGTCCATATAAGGACTTTTTTAGTTTACACACAAACCCTTCATTTTTTGTGAGAATGAACCCATTTGGAGACTCAATAAATACTTCTGCATCCAAATGTTTATTGAAAAAGGATGAATCCACATCCATCTAATACACCTTTAGGATTGTATGACTAGTGTTATAGACATTTTTGTGCCTTACAGCATGAAGCATGAAATGTCCATAATCTAAGGGATCCAAAGTCCCTAAACATGTTGTTCCTACCCCTAGAGGAACAAGGCCAAGAAACCACAACAATTCAAAACAAGTTCTCCACTGAAATTACTCAAAAACAAGCCAATTCTGGATCATGTCAACTGCTCCACTGAGCATCTGCGCTGAATGTCAACTGCTCCATGGACCACCTGCGTTGAATGTCAACTCCAACAAAGGCTACCTGCGCTGAGCGAGTTTGGACAAGTGGAAGACTCATTCCTCAATGTGTCAGTGCCCAGGAAGCTTCCAAAATGACACTTGGATCAGGGAATTCGCCTAGTGATGAGTAAGAGGTTCCAAATCTCCAAGTGGAAGCAAGAACCTCCAAGTGGACTCAAGAACTGAAGATGGGAGAGGACACTAGTCAGCTTCATACCAGTCTCAGGCTGACTCATCCTCTCTCCAAAACTCTATATAAGGATCTCTCTCCCATGAGATCGGGAGGCTGGAATTTTGTGAATGCAAAGAATTGTTGTTGGTTTGAGTTTAGAACTATTGGGTGATTTGCTTTGAAGGAGGTGAAGAGGAGATTTCTTTCTGCTGGGAAGGTGATGCTGGATTGGGCCTCTTATGGTTGTATCACTTCCTGAACCTTACTTCTTCCATTAATAAAGCATTTGAGGTTCTTCTATATGCATGTGTCTCAATGATGTATTGTTATACTTGTGTATTTGGTTTATTCTAATCCTTGAACCAGTTATGAATGTATGCTTCTTGTAGTTTCCCTCTCTTGTCATTTTGCAGGATCTTGGTGTAGCTGGGCCAGTGAAAGAGCAAGGAGCTGGGAGCAAGCAGCAAAGGAGTGAGATTGGATCAACCATTAGCAGAAGACATCGGTTAGTGGATCTCTTTCTCTCCTTTTACATCTCATAAAGAAGAAATCTTAGATAGTTTTGCTTTGATTGTTGCTGAGGTACTATCACCCTTAGAGTGGGATAGGGTCATTCCGTAATGGATACTTTTCCCAACAACAAATTGGCGACTCCGCTGGGGATCGTATCTTGTTGGTTTGTTTGTGTTTTTGCTATTCATTTCATAAACACAGGGAGTACCGAATCGAACTGCATTTGGATCTTTCAAATGCAAAGTAGAGGGCAACTACTCTAGCTCAGTTTCTGGGCCTGTTTATGATTTGAAGAGCTAATCCACAAGGACTCTGAACAGCTCTTAGCGATAGCTTTTCATCCTCCTTTGAATCATCCTTTAGTGTGTACTTGATTGCTAGCTTTGATTTGGCCAAAAACTGTTGATTTTTGAGCAATTTGTGACCCAGAACCTAGGAGAAACGAGAGTTTCTCCTTCAGCGCAACTGCTGTGAAGGCAGTCTGCATTTCAACGCAGGTCCCGTGAAGGCTACCTGCGCTGAATGTCAAACTGACAGTGTTGAGGTTGCGCTGAACCAGTTAGGCCTTGTGCAACTGGGGTTCTCTGCTTTCTGTTGCCCTGTTTTGATCCCTGTTTTTGCAGCCTGTTATCAGTCAATGTACCTATCTGAAACCACCTTTCTTTGCCTCTATTCCGCCTCGGTTGTATAAAGAAACTGTATTTGTTCTTTGTGTATTTCTTACATCATTTGCAGTTTCCCATTACGAAAGTGAACTAGTCTTGCTGTGGCCTCTTAGATCTAGACCTGTCATAAGTGTCGTTTTGATCTTAAGAGTTAGTTTGTTTGCTGTTCATAGCTGATTGAGCTTTTGCTTTCGTCATATGGTTTGAATTTATGTATTTCTAGTGTCGAAACAAGTAAATCATAAGGTGTCTTTTGATTTTGGACAAAGCTTGTTTGTTTTCACCTGAAATCGAATTCAAAGTTATACAACAGCTTTCTTTTTGTAATACATCAACATTAAGAAAGAGAAAAGAAATACCTGCATTGTGCATGTGCATTTTGACAGCTTGCATGTTGATTTAGGAAAAAGTGCATTAGTGTGTGCTCTATGATCTGTGTGAAAAGATGATGTCTTTCTTTTCCCTCAGTAGTTAAGATTTTCATATGTTGAAAAGATTGAAAAAGCTTGCTTCTCATCTTTAGACTGCATTTAGGAGTTGTACCATACATCTCGTGGTGATCCATAAAGGCAAACTGCTAAACAAGATCAACCTAAAATAAAATGAATGAACATAACAACGCTTTGAAACATAACGCAAACACATAGAGGTCTAAGCTAGAGACGTGTTCCGGCGTCGTTAAACGTGATATCTTACCGTCGAGTGGTTGGGTGATTCCTCCACGGTGAAGTGATAAGTGTCAATACGGACTTGTGCTCCCACGTACCATCGCGTATATATTGGGAGATCCCTATAGGAATAAAGCCTTTATCCATAGGAAGCCGTGTCGGCCGCCCTACTGATTGCAATGCAGTGAACACAGCATTCACGAAGATCGACCACCCGTACCGTAAAACGTATTCTGTGGTTTTACGAAAAGCTTGGCACACCCTTTGCCTAGAACTCCAGAGCAGTTTCTTTTGGCCTTTTTCAAACTCTATAACTGAAAAAGTCCATCCGAGCATTTGTCACTTCGGGCTTGTTAAAACATCGAAGGAGAATAGAGTCATCTTTAGCTTTTTCTCGACTCTTAAAAAGTGAAAAAGCAAGTTGTGTCTAAAAGCGTCTAAAATTCATTTAATTCGGAAACACATTTTTCCCCTTTTGTATTTTGGTTGATCAAGTAATCCACAATCGTGGAAGAAAGTCAATTGAAACCCCGTCATTCGCGGAGGCTTACGAGTCAACCGTCTTTGTCTCCGGAATCGAAAACAGTACGGACAAAGCGAACTCGTTTAACCGGTTAGAAATCTCCTATCAAATTTAGAACAAGTGTTCCAACAACATCTGAGATTCCGGTTACTCCAAACATTTCTGGAAACCCTGCCTCTATCGAAGAAGTTCAACAGCCACAGAGGGACAGTAACACTGATCCTAGTCTGAGAGCAAATACTTGCGTTACTGAATCAGTTCCATCTGTAACCGGTTCAGAGAGTCTTGCTCTTCAAACAACTGTCGCTGTCGAAGCAACCCCTTCTTCGGCACCAGAAATATTTTACGGAGCTGACGGTCTTCCTCTTCCACCTGGTCTGATTGCAATAGAGGAAATTGTAGAAGATCCGCAAGCAACTACTCCAACTCATTTTGGGGTAGGGGTCACTCTATTTCCCTCTACATCAGAAGTTAGCCTATCACCAGTGGATGTTCCTGTAGAATCGCTAGGCAATCTATTGGATAGACTCAAAATGTCTGAACAACCGTCAACATCTAGGACTGTGTCAAATGATACAGCGACAACAGAACCTCCTGCCGTCACTCCGACAATGTTTGCCGGCATACCATCTGTCCCAACTAGCTCTCAACAGCTGGAAGGAGTCCCTTCAGGGGCTATTACGACAATGTGGTCTGTTCCTGTTTATTCCTCCGGGTTAATACCCGGTAACTCTTACGTTGGAACTCAACAAATTGATCCGTTTGGAGGTCAGTTTGGGCAATCCGGCCCTCAAGGGTTAACTATTCCTTTCAGTGCTGGATCACCACTGTATGGGGGGCAGTATGCCCTTTCATTACCCCCTCCGGGAGGTTACCCATACGGGAGTTCACAACAGTATTCAGGTTATACTGGAATTACGACAAGTGGTTGGGTACCTATGCTACCCCAGCAACCAAGAGTTGTGTATTCTATGCAACAATGTGTACCTGTATCGAACATCCTGACAACACCAGCGATTGTAACCGTGTCGCAAGTTCAAGCGATGCCTGTTGTATGTCAACCTCAGATTTCTCAGGTTGTAATGCAACAGCCCCTTGACCCTGTGACTCAACCACAATCGCCAACTGGCGGGGTGACACAAGTACAAATGGGTACCATTACCCCACATCTCGGTCCAATGGTTAGTATAGCACAACAGAACATGGCTTCACAACCATGGTTGGTACAGTACCAACAACCGCAATTCCAGCAAGTATACCAAGGTTCTGAGCAATAGATCTTTGCGAACAGTGGACAACCGTATATCCAAAACGGTCAAAATCAACCACTTTACAGTGGTGTAGTCCACCAACTGTATCAATCATACCAGCATCAATTACATTATGCTGGTATGCAAAGACCAACTGCTCAGGTGATTCCATCGTATCCTGGGTATGCTTCGCCTAATCTGAGTCAACAGTTACCATTCGTGGCAACTCTAGAGTTACCCGATTTACATCAGTTGACAAACGATCCGATTGCTTATGCCCCTTGGTGGCCAGCGATTCCTCACAAACTTCCTTCGGACATTCCTAAATTCAATGGAAATCCAGGTGAAGACCCGTCGAATCACGTGATGACTTTTCATCTGTGGTGTTCATCGAACACTCTAAACGATGATTCGATAAGGCTTCGCCTCTTTCAGAGGACATTGACAGGTCCAGCGGCAAAATGGTATATTGAATTGCCAAGAGCCTCTTTCGACAATTTCAGCTCCTTAGCCACGACTTTCTTAACCCATTTTCAATTACCGATAAGGTATGAAACGGGAACCGAAATATTAACCAACTTCAAACAGACAACAGCTACTCACATATCTGATCATATACATGAGTGGCGTCGTCGACGTAGGATGGTAAAAACGTACGTTCCCGATCAGCTATTAGCTGAATGGTTTATCAAATCGTTACTTCCGGCTATAACGGAAGATGTGGCCAAGGGGGGAGTCGTAACAGAGGAGCAAGTCATTGCTCATGCTCAATATCTAGACTTAGTATATACTCAGTCTGGCACGCTCTACGACAAAATACCTGATGCCCCTAGACCAGAATTCTCAATTCCTCCTCCTCCTAAATGAAATATTGAATCTCATGCCGGCGATGGTGTAATTGGCACTGCAAGCGCGGAATCGAAAAAGGCTTCATCTCAGAAAGCCCATAAGACTTCAGATCAAAATGCAAATGAAGAAATTCTTGCTTCGGAAGTAAATGCCGTATCGACAGATAAAGGCAAAGAAACCAATCAACCAAGAAGCAAGAAGAAGCAAAAAAAAGGGAAGAAGAAGAAACAGGATGAGTCATCACCTGAAAGAACTTCTTCGAACCCTCCTAAGAAAGGGAAACCAAAAAGTCCATGTTTTATATGTGACAAGGATCATTGGACAGAAGATTGTCCGTATAGAGCAGAGCTCAAGAGGTTCTTCAAAAGTTCGCAAACCTCGGCTGTGCTAACTGATCCGTTTCCCAATCAAGGTCAAAATCTGGTTGATAGTGGAAATGCTTCCCCGTCGCAAGTGCTAATGTTGTCGATCTCCAAGCAACAAAATGATGCTTTGATTTCGACAAGGAACAAAGATTACGGGAATCCACAACTGTCGAACGACAAAGGTAAAGATCAACCAAGTAGTTCGACAACAACTTCGACCGAAGTTGTCCCACCCATAATTCCTGAATTAACAATAAAACCGCCAAAGGGAGTAGTACACAAGTCGACATTTAATCCTCGCGCCAGAGCGGCGCAACATTATAACATAGTGGAAGATTTGGCCCAATCGCCATCCGCTATGTCGACTCTTGAGGTACTACAAAATTGTCCATCCCAAAGGCAGGCGTTGTTATCAGCAATTGGTGGGGTTGATCCTAAGGATTCCAATCTTGTATCCTTTGATCACAAAGGATACGACCCTCAGTTACCAGCTCAACTAGCTTTCCTTATTCAAGTGAAAGCCCTCAACAAAACTGTTCACCGAACAATTATTGACGAGGGGACATCTACATGTATTATGTCAATGAGTTGCTGGAAAACTTTAGGGTCACCAACCTTATCGCGATCTTCGACAACATTGAAAGCATTCGATGGTAGGACATATACCCCTTACGGTATCCTAAATAACTTGAAGGTTGAACTAGGTGGAAAAATAGTAAAAATAGATGTTGAAGTCATCGATGGGAATCTTGATTACAACATCCTACTGGGAAGACCGTGGATATATGCCATGGCAGCTGTTGTGTCGACTTATTTTAGGAAGATCGCATTCCCTTTTGAAGGGGGGATTACGATCGTCGACCAACAAAACTTCCTCCCTAATGGTTCACAAGTTACAGGAAGCATTCCCATGATCCATGGAAGCGACCACACGCTTCAAGATATCGGAGTAGGCCTATTGAAAGACCCCACCATGATGGGAACTTTCGCGCTTCCACCTCCTGTATACATAGGAAATATAGCGTTGGTAGCAACCTGCAACATGATATCTTCCACGAAAATCGCGAAAGGCGGTATCAACATGGATCATGCAATGGTTTTGCCCCCAAGCCCTATAGAAATATTGTAGCAATCAATGTTTCAGGCATGGGAGGCGAACCTAGGTCAACGCTCATCAAGCGTTTGGGTAGATAGGTCTAGAGAATATGGCACCCCTTTGGATCCCTGGTCACGAGTGCATGGAAGTGACGAAGGAATCCTACAATCAATGTTGATTGAGGGGGCACCATGGAATGATAGCCACCATCGTTCCCTTCTTCCAGAAGATACTCAAGATGACCTTTATCACCCTTCAGTGTTTGAATTCCTATCAAATACTGTAAATACGGTGGATTCCGAGCGGAACCTATCCAATATTGAAGAGACTATAGCCATAAATATCTCGACCAAAACAGATGTTGTAGAGAATATTTATGTCGGCAAAGGTTGTTCCCCTTCAGAACTGGAAATATATAACGCTCTTTTTCGCGAATTCAGAGATGTCTTTGCTTGGTCATATGATGAAATGCCAGGCATTGACTCGAGTATCGTTGAACATGAAATTAAGATGTATCCTGATGTCAAACCAGTAAGACAACGGCTTCGGTAGGTGCACCCCAAGAAAGCCGCTGCCATTAAAGCAGAAGTTGAGAAGCTTCTCCATGCTGGTTTCATCTACCCGATTCCTCTAACCGATTGGGTATCGAATATTGTCCCTGTTATGAAAAAACAAGGAACAATAAGAGTGTGCGTCGATTATAGGGATGTAAATCAAGCTTGTCCAAAGGACAACTACCCTACACCCTTCATCGACCAGATAATTGATGAATGTGCCGGATGTGAAATCTTTTCATTTATGGATGGATTTTCCGGGTATAATCAAATAAATATCCGCCCACAGGACCAGTCAAAGACTGCATTTATTTGTCTGTGGGGCACGTTCGCTTATCGAAAATTACCCTTTGGTTTAAAGAACGCAGGGGCGACATTTCAGAGAGCAATGAATTATGCTTTCCATGACATCAAGAGCATCATTCAACCTTATCTCGACGATCTTCCGACTCATTCGCGAAAGCGGACTGATCATCCGCAGCATTTAAGAGCGATATTTCTACGTTGCCGACACTACAAGATAAGACTCAATCCGCACAAATGTGTGTTTTGCGTCAGTTCTGGTCGTTTACTTGGCTTTGTAGTCTCCAAGGATGGGATTCGTCTCGACCCTTGCAAGGTTCAGGCAATCATTAATTTGCCTCCACCTTCGAATTTGCTTCAGATTCAGAAACTCCAAGGGAAAGCAAACTTTCTGAGGAGGTTCATTCCAAATTACGCAGAACTTGCTAAAGGTTATACCCGTCTCTTGAAAAAGGATGTACCTTTCGTCTGGGACCAGGTTGCGCAAGCTTCCTTTGATGCTCTGAAAGATTCTCTAGTAAAAGCATCATTAATGTATGCCCTGGACTATCAAAGAGACTTTAACCTGTATCTGGCTGCAGCGGATACGACCATTGCAATGGTTTTAGTTCAAGAAGTCGATGGAATTGAACACCCTATATATTATTTAAGTAGAAACTTAAATGATACAGAGAGTAAATATTCTTACGTTGAAAAGTTAGCACTTGCTGCTGTTCAAGCGATACAAAGATTTCGGCATTATGTCCTCTTCCGGAAGACTACCGTTTTGTCAGATTGCAACCCCATGACGTATATACTATCGCGACAGTTTCTTGGGGGCAAATATTCAAAATGGATAGCAATCCTTCAAGAGTTTGATCTGGAATTTGTAAAATCCAAATCAAAGAAAGCTTTAGTTTTCGCAGAATTATTATGCGATCTCCCATCATCGTCCAACGATGAAACATCCCAAGAATCAATCGTGGACGAAAGTTTGTTTCTGATATCAGCAAATGATGAGTGGTATGGAGATATAATAGTTTATCTCCAAACCCAAAGGTTTCGGCCAAACACCTCCCACTCAGAACAGAAACGCATTCGATACCAAGCAAAAGACTACATGATCGTCGGTGATACGCTTTACCGTCGTGGTGTCGATACGGTTCTGAGAAGGTGCCTCACCCATGAGGAAGCCGAAAAAGCCCTGAATGAGTGTCATTCAGGTGCCTGTGGGGGGCATCAATCTAGATATGCTACAACACAAAAAATCTTACGAGCAGGATACTTCTGGCCAACCATGTTCAAAGATTGCATAACCGTAGTCAGAAGTTGCCATGCTTGTCAGATTTTTGATAGCAAAACCAGAAGACCCCGCGCTCCGTTACAGCCAATAGTAGCTGTGGGGCCTTTCTCCAAATGGGGCATCGATTTCATGCAATGTAACCCCACCTCGACCGGGGGGCATGGGTATATTATAGTCGCAGTCGACTATTTTACCAAACGGGCTGAGGCGATTCCTACATTGGATAATACTGGTGAAACAGCTGCCCTATTCTTTTTCAATCATGTAGTCGCCAGGTTCGGCGTACCATAGGCCATAGTCACAAATCATGGATCGCATTTTCGCAATCACATGATGGTTTAATTAGCTGCCAAACTAGGGTTGTCTAATGACAGCTCTACTCCATACTATCCGCAAGCTAACGGACAAGTTGAAGCAATCAACAAAGTCCTGAAGCGCATGCTGCAAAGGATGGTTGGGGTTCACAAAAGAAGATGGCATTTAATCCTGTACTCGGCTTTGTGGGCTTACCGAACGTCGGTAAGAAATGCAACTGGGTTCACACCGTTCCAACTGGTGTATGGCCTGGAAGCAATTCTACCAATCCAGTGTGAAATCTCGTCTCTTAAACTCGCAATTGATCTCCTCCCCGGAACTTCAGAAAAAGAGGCTCATTTCTTGGAATTAATCCAATTGGATGAAACCCGTCGTGATGCCGCATTGGCTAACGAAGCCCATAAGAAACGAGTCAAGGCGCAGTTCGACAAAAATGTCAAACCCCGTGTCTTCTCAGAAGGTGATTTGGTCTTGCTTTACGACCAAGAATCCGATAAGCTGGGAGCTGGGAAATTTAAGTCTTTATGGATGGGCCCCTATATTGTTAAAAGAGTATTAGCAAAAGGAGCCTACGAGTTAATGGATTATGACGGAATTCCACTGGCGCAACCCCGCAACGGGTTGTACCTTAAGCGTTACTATGCCTAATAGTAACCTGTATGCTTTTGTTACATTTTTGTTTTCGCTAAAGTGTTTATTTTGGTTAAGTAATCCACTTTTTACATTTATTGCAGATGTCAAATCCAATGGAACCGTGGGTTTGATATGTCGACGGAGCAAGTCGTAGTTCGAGGAATCTATCCTCCGCAGCATGGGCCATTTTTGATCCAAGCGGCGAGTTAGTGAGTTTCAGAGGGGTGTGTATTGGTCAATCAACGAATAACATCGCTGAGTACAGCGCGTTGATAGAACTACTCTCTGATGCCATCACCCATGGCATACGCCGACTAATCGTCAGGCTAGACTCACAACTCGTAGTACTGCAGCTCACTAGTACCTACTCTGTCCAAAATCCAGCTATTTATCACAAGTTCCTAAGAGTTAAAATCTTGGAAAGACAGTTTGATTTCATTCAATATCAACACATTTCCAAAAACTTAAACACATTAACCGACTCATTAGCAAACTATGTGTTAGATAGACATTTGCAAAATTGATAAAAAGAGAAGCATCATCAATGTTTCACATATGGATCACATAAAAACTGAAATAAAACTCCGAAAATCAAAAATATATAGCTGTTTACGGTTTACATATAATGTTCTGTAACCAAGACAAAATCGGTCATATGACCCCAAAAACTCAAATGGCTGGGGGGCACCCTAGCCTAGTGATGCTCATGATAGCAAGTCACGGCCTGTGCAATCATGCACAAGAGACGAGTCCATCGTCTGGGCACACCAGTGGTATGCCGCTACAACTGTGAAGGTAACTCGTCAATCCGTACATCCGGAATGCCAAGAGTAAGGCCCTCAACCAGCTCCTGCATAGCTGCAAGAGTCTCGGCCACGTCAAGGTCGCGAAGAATAACTCTCCCAGGAGTCTCCCCTGCTGGGGCAACAACTGGAGCTCTCGGGCGAACTGCTGGACGGATAGGACCAACATCTGCACGCATACATGAGTTTGATTAGAGTCTTGACAGAATAAAGCACAAGGACATTATAAATGAAAACAGTAAATAGTGATATGGTCAAAGATTTTACGAATAGCGCCCCACTGCTCGCCATCCGGTAATACCAAATCCGGATCACCTCGGAAATCCATACCAACATATGGATACTCGGAAAAGACCATCTCCTGACGCTCGAACCACCTGAAGAAGGTATCAGTAAAAGAAATCTGAGATTGACCAGCATGTCTCGACATGTGATCAACCCATCTCTGCATGCTTGGCTCGGTAGGAAAAGGCAAGTCGAGTGCAATGTATTGAGGCTGCATCAGTGGTATCTTCTCCAAAGCGAAGGCAGTCAGAACTGAACCAAAACCAAAGTTCTTCAGCTTTCCGTCCTTTACCTTGGTCAACTAATTTTTCATCTAAACAAGTACTGCATCACACCAGTTGAATACTTTCAGTTGGAGACACTCCAGGGCGTGCTGCACATAAGACCTGTTGGCAACATGAAGGGATGCACTACCAGCCATCCTACCAATCGTATACAGTATGGACCTGAGAGACCTGTCAGTAATCTCACGGATAACAACCTTGCCGTCTCTGCTCGAATGGGACCCTTCCCTGCAATACTGGCAGACATAATCTCTCACGGAATCATTCCCTCGGGCCGAACCAGACAAAGAAATGGGGGCACCCCGCCTTGACAACCCAGTCAAGAAGTAAATGTGTACTATGGTCAAGGGGATAGACTTGCCCCTGATCTGGAATACTTGGTTGATAAGATCCCAAGCATCAAGCATATACTGGAGTAAGGATATCTGTGCTCTCATGCTAGAGATACGGAAGAATTTCAGCAGGCCACAGTTCCGCAGCGCGTTCACCGTGACAGGATCATGGAGGGCAATCATGTCCTCTTCTTCATGTTCTCGTTCTCGCCATGTAAGGGTCATTTTGCTCCAATAAACTCTGCAAAACAAACAAGAGGAGGAGTAAGATCCTGGATTTGATGAGAAACTGGCGAAATTTTCATCAAAAACTGTGCAACAAAAGTCTTTTTCTACGCCCAACGCAGTTGGCCAGTGTTCCACCTGCGTTGAAGGTCAAACTGCCCTAAGGCAGCTTGACATTCAACGCAGGTTTCGAATGGATCACCTGCGCTGATGGCAGAACGCCCTAAAGAAACCCCAGGGGCTCATGGGAACATGAAAACAGGCACAGAATGGAAGAAGGAAACCATGAAAAGAAAGAGCTAAGGTTTAGCTCCTACCTGGTCCAGACGGCGCTGAGAATCGTCCACAGAATCTCCCGAAATCAGCTGGTGAAAAATCAAAAGGAAGAGACACCTCCAGAGCTCCAACAAGCCAAATGCAAATGAAATGGTAAAATGAGAGGTAAAAAAACTTTTAATTGCTTTTTACGTAGTTCAAAGTAAAATATTAGAGTTTTAACCTCATGTTATTCATTTCTAACTAGTTTGTTGTAGCAATTGATGATACAGTACTATCTCTGAAAAGAGCAAAGCTAGTCATGGTAAAATATAAAAATTGACCATATCAAACGAGCAGTTTTAGCAAAGTTCATGCTCATTAAAAAATAAACGCACAATCGAGCAGTTTTAGGACGAGTTCATGCTCGTTAAAAAAAAAATGCACCTGTGAGCAAGCTTTCCCCCTAGAGTTCAAGCTCATCCAGAAAAAATGAACCGGTAAATAACCATTTGAGATCGTAAATTCATCAGCCATAAAAGCCTTGGTCGTGTTTGCACCGTCACCTCCACTTTTCATTTGGCCGATCATTCACTTCCACTTGATTGTTTACCTATTTTGAGGAACAACTGCGAAGAGTGATTTCACCTAGCCATCCTTGTGACACTGCCGTGATTGGAAAATTCCAACCTATACCTGGAATCTGTTGTTATCCCTATTTATCACTCGTTCCTTAAAATACGAGTCTTCTTTGAGCACTTTTCATCTGACTCGTAAAATATGAAAAGTTTGTCGAGTTTTGGCCTTCCAGCTCGTTAAAGCGACCTGAAGAGCTATCCCTCCTCTAGATTTTAATCTTTTTGGACCTGAGGGATTATTGCACAAAAAGATCGAGCGCTTGTCTAGTTCGGCTCGATAAAACTATCGAACATTCATCCCTTCTGTATTGTTTTATACTTTTTCGGACTTAAGGGATTAGATGACGAAAAAGGACCTTTGGAGTTAACTTTACGTACCTTTTCAGACTCTCTAAAAATGAAAAGGACCGAGTTGTCTTTGTCGCTAGACTCGTTAAATACATTAAATAGCGACAAACTTGTCTTTAGACGAGAACGAGTTTCCCTATCACTAGGCTCGTTAAAACATAGCGATGGGCTTGCCCGATGGGTAGGTTATAGAACAAGCATATGTTATCCTCCTCAAGCTTGACAAAAATAAAGAGGTACTGGTCAGAAATGACTGGGGAAAATTGGGAGAAACTCAAAGCTTTGATGGTAGCAAGTCGCTCTTGAACATGACACTTTTCCTCCGTACCACATCGGGTTGGGTTGTTTTCATTCATCGGTCTCACCATGGTCTCGCCATACCATCCATATTTGGGGTAATGCTACCGATCCATCACATCAATGTCGTTATATGTTCAAGAGATGTTGTTCAGAAAGAGTCAACCGTGTCCCATCCACTGCTATACATCATCTTTCATCCTTTCATGACCGCCACCCTGAATCATATGTCACAGATCGTTTTCACCTTCATCACAATCATTAGCTCCGTTCTGTGTCACTGATGTGGGATTCATTAAGGCCCTCCTGTGACGGATTGCTTCTTGTCGACATCAGCTCATTATCCAAGAAGTTGATCTAGGAACACCCCCCTCAGTACTTTGAAGCTTGCATGCCTCAATGGCAAGTTTCTCACTTCCGGCGACAGGTATACATCAATGACCTTCGACCGAAAGATTTTGCGTGGTGTTCGATGCCAAGTCCTCTATTCACACCACGTGAATTGTACTGTAGTACCTTGAGGGTCATCATCATTATCGGTGATTCCTCTCGCGCTTGTTAACAGTTTACATCATTGACTGGTAATCAAGCGATGTCTTTCCATGTTCGACTCCAAAAAATTCTCACATGGATCGAATTGTACTTAGAGTGAAGATCGGACGAGTTTGAAGACCTCGAATCTAGTTTCATCCATCCGGGCTACGATATATATTCAGGAAATAAAGACATTGACATGTACAGCAGATGATCATCCTACTCAAAGGATGATAATTTCAGCAAAAAATTATCAGTCTACCATTAGACGATTGTCTGTTCTATGTACAGAAAAATGTATTAATAAAGCTGAGCATGGGAATGCCCGCCTCAGCTAGATCATGAAAGCAGTATGAAAAATAATGTATTGTATTGTATCTTATTACAGGTCACCTCCCAACGATTGGATGAACTTCGGATCCTCCTGATAAAGCATTTCACCCGATAAACGGCCTCATACTTTAGGGGGCAACTGTTATAGACATTTTTGTGCCTTACAGCATGAAGCATGAAATGTCCAAAATCTAAGGGATCCAAAGTCCCTAAACATGTTGTTCCTACCCCTAGAGGAACAAGGCCAAGAAACCACAGCAATTCAAAACAAGTTCTCCACTGAAATTACTCAAAAACAAGCCAATTCTGGATCATGTCAACTGCTCCACTGAGCATCTGCGCTGAATGTCAACTGCTCCATGGACCACCTGCGTTGAATGTCAACTCCAACAAAGGCTACCTGCGCTGAGCGAGTTTGGACAAGTGGAAGACTCATTCCTCAATGTGTCAGTGCCCAGGAAGCTTCCAAAATGACACTTGGATCAGGGAATTCGCCTAGTGATGAGTAAGAGGTTCCAAATCTCCAAATGGAAGCAAGAACCTCCAAGTGGACTCAAGAACTGAAGATGGGAGAGGACACTAGTCAACTTCATACAAGTCTCAGGCTGACTCATCCTCTCTCCAAAACTCTATATAAGGATCTCTCTCCCATGAGATCAGGAGGCTGGAATTTTATGAATGCAAAGAATTGTTGTTGGTTTGAGTTTAGAACTATTGGGTGATTTGCTTTGAAGGAGGTGAAGAGGAGATTTCTTTCTGCTGGGAAGGTGATGCTGGATTGGGTCTCTTATGGTTGTATCACTTCCTGAACCTTACTTCTTCCATTAATAAAGCATTTGAGGTTCTCCTATATGCATGTGTCTCAATGATGTATTGTTATACTTGTGTATTTGGTTTATTCTAATCCTTGAACCAATTATGAATGTATGCTTCTTGTAGTTTCCCTCTCTTGTCATTTTGCAGGATCTTGGTGTAGCTGGGCCAGTGAAAGAGCAAGGAGCTGGGAGCAAGCAGCAAAGGAGTGAGATTGGATCAACCATTAGCGGAAGACATCGGTTAGTGGATCTCTTTCTCTCCTTTTACATCTCATAAAGAAGAAATCTTAGATAGCTTTGCTTTGATTGTTGCTGAGGTACTATCACCCTTAGAGTGGGATAGGGTCATTCCGTATTGGATACTTTTCCCAACAACAATTAGAAAAAGTAAGAAACATTCTGATAGCTTCTAATCTTACTACATATGCAAAGGTTTCTTCAAATTATATTCCCTATTTTTGAGCATATCCTTTGCAAACCAAGTGACCATTGTTCCTAATCACATGACCTTGCTCATTTAGCTTAATTTTGAACACCCACTTGATGCCTATAAAAATTTTCCCTTTGGGTCTTGGAACAAGCTCCCAAGTGTCATTCTTCTCTATTTGATTTAGCTCTTCATTCATTTATTTTACACAAGACTTATCCTCGCTTTCTTGAATGAGATTATTAGGCTCAATTTTTGATAATAAAGAAAGGTTTGCACAACTTGGGCTACCAAGTTATCTCCTCCTAGTTTGAACACCAAATATTTGATCATCAATAATTTGGCTATTTGGATGTTGTTTTTGTACATACCTTTAGGGAGTTTTAGAACTTGGTGATGTACTTATTTATTCATCTTCATGAACTTCCTATATTTCTACTTGATCTTTGAATCTGATGGCTAAGCTTTATTATCCATCTAATTTCTTATTTCCTATGGAAGACTTGGATTTTGGTATTATTTCATCAACTAGTATATCAGTGTAGTCCTCAACTATAACACCCTCCTCCCACATTTACCCATGCTAATTGGCAAACCAGGGTAAACATGTGATAGAGAGATGATATGATTAAAATCCCCATGTATAATTAAGGAAATGTAACTGACAATATAAGACCATTCTAACCTTCTTAAGGAGCTATACCACCTTGAGGAGACAAACAACCCTTCCGGGTGCCCAACCCCTAAGACAACTTGATTTTTTGCTAAACTAGACTCCCAGTTGCTCCCATGACAAGGCATGCATGCGACTGAGACCCCCAGTCACTCCCATGACAAGGCATGCATGCGACTGAGACCCCCAGTCACTCCCATGACAAGGCATGCATGTGACTGAGACCCCCAGTCGCTCACACAATAAGGAAACCATGCAACTGTGGCCTCTTTTAGGCAGTTATGTGCCAACGACTCCAATTTTTGAGCCACTTTTTTAGGGCTATGACTTGGGCCCCTACCCAAAACTTCATTAGACTTATAGAGATGATAAATAAAAATGAAATAAGGCCACTAATGCAAACACTTGAAAAAGGACTAAACCTGACCCCTATTAGCCATGCTAGGAATTTCGTCAAACATATCATAAACATGAAATCTAGAGGTCTTAACAACATATTTGAACATAGGGATCTCATACTTATTTGAGAATTGTAAAGGAGTACTAATGTCTCCTCACAATAAATTCATTTTTAGCCATTAGGTCATTCATTCATTAATATTTCATCTGCTAACCAAAACATGATGACAACCATACATCAAGATTACCATAAAACATGCTTATAACTAGTAAATAACATGTGATATATCAATGATGAAACAACCATTAAACCCACAAAATGAAAATAACATCTACTCAAGAAATATGAAAGCAAAAAGATCTCTTATTAACATTTGAAAATCCAACCAAGTTAGGGACATTCAGATACCACTCAACCATAGGTTGGGCTGAACTAATTCTTGCTTTTAGCCAATCAACCCTGCACCATATTCCAAGTGTGAATGTGGGATTTCATGAAACAAATCAACCAAAAACAAACCAGTGCTTTCAAAGGCCAAACCATCTCAACCCTCAACCACTGATTCCACTGCATGCTTGGAAACCACTAACCATCACCTGATTGGTTTCCACCTAAGATGTCTATGTCTCGAGAGCATTTGTTACAACCAACACGTTCAGGACTAGTAACTCAAACCACACTTGTTGCTGGGCTCCAAAGCATTTGTCCAACCAATGTTTCCAATACTAGTAACTCAACCCACCAAGGGCTCTAAGAATTTTTTCCAACCAAGGGTTCCAGAACTAGTAACTGAACGCAAGTTGTGACAAGGCTTCTAGAGCGTTTATCCAACCAGAGCTCCACAGACTAATAATTGAACCCAAAATCATAAGGAACATGAAAAACAAACAAAAAATAAGGAAAGAAACCCACAACACCATGGTTATGCAGGAAATTACAAGTCTAGGAAAAAAAGCTGTCAATCCATGCATTCTTCCATGCCAATGGAAAATCATGACCAAGAAACCAGATGCATGTGCCATGCATCACAAAGCTAGTAATGAATTAATCTATGCAACTTGATACCCGCAATCCAAACTCGTTGTAGTTGTTGATCTCGGTGTCCCCTTATGATTTCTCGTTCTTCCTTTAACTTCTTGCTCCAAATCCCAAGTATCCCACAATGCTCCAATGCTTCTCCAAGAGATCTCTAAGTGTTCAAGAGTATGAGAGAGAGAGAGAATAGAAGGAGAGATCCAAAGGTGAATTGACAAAAGGATATATTGAAAAAAATCCATGAATTGATCCTTGGATACATTTTTATCCTTAAGGCCTTTATACCATTCATTTTCCATTATTTTCCTTCATTTTCCTCCTCAAATGAAACCTTTGACCTTTCACCTTCCTTTTCTCATATTTTCCATTATTTTCATAAATGAATGTCAATAAATGTCATTTTTGTTTTCCACAGCCTTTGTCATTGCCTTTGCCAATTTCCATAGCCATTAATTAATAAAAAGTGTTCCCCATCACTATGTTCTTTTCCAAACATTCATCTTGGAATATGTGTCCCATGGCATTGGTTATTATTTTTCCTTTATTAACTTTATTACATGGACCTTTCACTAGGGTTTTTATAGAATCCTCCTCATTGGGGTAACACCATCCTTAGTGTTCAATGACACCGATAACCAATAAGACCATTGAAAAAAAAACATACTGCCCATGGAGCTTTAACTTAGCTCATTGTAGTATTTACAATGAGCAATACTACTGAAAAGAAAAAAAACATAGAAACATGACAACCATACCATATATTCGAGATTTATAACATAGCTCATGGAGGTGTATATATATATATATATATATATATATATATATATATATATATATATATATATATATATATATATATATATATAGATATATCAAAACTGGTTTGAGTCAACCAGCAAACAATCAAGGATACATAGCCCACATCTAATCAACCATATTCCATGTAGCTACATCAAGCCCAAAGTGCTTCCATTTCACATTAACCTGTTCGATTGCTTGATTCTGGATCATCAACATCTTTCTATGTAAAATGCACTGAGGTTTCAACTACAACTCTCCTTCTGGATCCACCTACAATACAAACCAGTCAATCACATGATCAACATCTCTAACATACTTCTTAAGATATGACACATGGAGAACATTATGGACTTTCACTATTGAAGGAAGGGAAATTCGATAGACTACTGGTCCAATCCTCTCAATAATATTGAAAGGTCCAGAATATTGAGGTTCAAGCTTGGCACATGATATGATCCTCAAAGAGATATTCTTGGGCTTGATACATAAGTACAGTTGCTCCCCAATCTAAAAGTCCTTTAACAACTAATGCTAATATGCATAATTTTTCTGCCTCTCCTGTGTTTCCTTCAAAGTATTCTTGATTACCTATATTTCCTATTCCATTTCTTCTAACATGTCTAGTCCTATCAATACCCTATTCACTAGATCACTCCAGCTAATGGGATTATTACAACACTTCCCATAGAGTGCTTCAAATAGACTCATGCTCAAAGACTCCTGATACCCATTGTTGTGAGCAAGCTCAACCGGTGGAAGACACTCATTCCACTTTCACTTCTGATACTTGACATACATTCTCAACATGTCCTCTAAAATCTTGTTAATCCTCTCTGCCTGTCCATCATTCTGTGTATGATAAGTTGTGTTGAAGGCCAACTGCGTACCCAAAATTTCAAACAACTCTTTAGAAAATATAAAAGTGAAATTAGAATCCATGTCTAACACAACTTTCTTCAAAACACCATACAACCTCACTACATCGCTGATGAAGACCTGTGCTACATCATTAGCTAAATAAGTAGAATTCTCTAAAATTAAGTGTGCTACCTTGGTCAACTTGTCATCCCCATCCATGATGGAATGATGTTGTCTAGATGTATTGAGCCAACCTACAATGAAATCCATGGAAATTACCTCCCATTTCCACTCTAGAAATAGAATCAAATGTAGTAACCCACCTGGGTGCTTACATTCTTCCTTTACCTGTTGACAATCCAAACGTCTAGCCACAAACATTGCCACTTATTTATTCAAATATATCTAATGGTAGAACTTATTAATTGTTTTATATTTCTTCTCATATCTTGGATTTCTATAATATGGCTTAACATGAAACTCACTAAAGATAATTTTCTTGAGCTCACTGTTGTCCGACACATATATTTGTCCCTAAATCTAAACAAACCACTGTGAGATGATAGTACACATCCTGGTCAATTTTACCTTATTGTAAATTGTGCATAATCTCCCTATACATATAGTTTTATTATACTCCATGCAAGATCTGATCTTGTAAGTCTGTCCGATAGGATCTCATAGTTGCTATGTGATTTACTTGTTCTCTCCTGCTAAGATGATCTGCAGCCCTGTCCACTTTACCTTTAATGTACCTGATTTCAAAGTCGAACCCACTTATCATGGCCAACCATACAGCTTGTCTAGTATTCAAGTTTGGTTGGTCAAATAGATATCTCAATCCACTGTGATTGCTCATCAATACAAATCTCCTTCCAAGAAGATAGTGCCTCCACATCTTCAATGCATGAACAATCACTGCCAACTCGAGATCATGTGTCACATAGTTCTACTAATGCTCATTAATCTTTCTTCATTCATAGCACACTAAATATTCTTTTTCATTAAGACTCCACCAATTTCTCTCTTGCAAGCATATGTACATACCACGAACTCTTTTCCCGGATCTGCAATCTTTAAAACTGGAACATTTCTTAACAACTCCTTCAGCTGCTCAAACTAGCTACACATTTTTATATCCATTCAAATTTCTTACCTTTCCTTTGTAATGATGTAATAGGTTAGGAAATATGAGATAATTTCCTGATGAACCTCCTATAATCACCTACTAGTCCCATGAATGATCTTACTTCATCCACATTTATAGGAGTTTCCCATTCAATGATAACTCTTATCTTTTCCAGAGCCACTACCACGCCTTCCTTGGAAAGAACATGTCCCAAGTAATGTACCTCTATCTGAAACAAAATGCATTTACTGAGCTTAGAGTACAATTGATTCTCTCTTAGCAATCTCAATAATGTTTCTAAGTGTTCGACATGCTCTTCCTCATTCTTAGAATATACCAATATATCATCAATGAATACAATAACAAACTTTTCCAAATAAGGATGCAATACATTATTCATCAAACACATAAAAGTAGTTGGAGAATTAGTCAAACCAAAGGGAGCTACAACAAACTCATAATTCCCATGCCTAGCCTGGAAAGTCCTCTTGTAGATGTCCTCTTATTTAATGTGTACTTAATGATATCCAGATCTCAATTAAATCTTTGAGAACATTGTTGATCCCTTCAACTAGTCAAACAAGTCATCAATCCTCGGCAACAAGTACTTATTGTTGATGGTCACCTTATTCAACTACATGTAATCAATTCATAACCTATGAGTACCATCGTTCTTCTTCAAAAAAGCACTAGTGCACCCCAACGTGATACACTTGTCCTAATGTATTATTTTTCAAGCATTTCCTTCGATTACAACTTCAATTATACTAACTCTAGCATGCTCATCCTGTATCGTGCCTTTGATGTTGGTGCTATGCCTGGTACCATATTAATGGAAAAATTATACTCCCCTATGATGTGGTAACTCTGAAATAGCTACTAGGAACACATCCTATAACTGCTTTAAAATTGGATACATCCTTAAGACATCCACATCCTCAACCTCCTAAGCTTTGCCACTAGACATATGTAATGAAATTAATGCACATCCTTTCCTATGACTATTATTTTCTTGCATTATTGTGACCATTCTAACTAATGTTTCCTTGTTCTTACCTTGTAAGATTCTCTTTTCTCCATTTTCATCCAAGGACTGAATAGCCTTACCATAAAAATCTACCACAATCTTGTGAAGATATAACCAATACATACCCAACAACATGCTATATAAATCCAGTGGAAGTAAATTAAGATGCATTGATGTAGGCATACCATTCAACTCAAATGAACAAATTCTTACCCAATGATGAACTCTCTTCTCATTACATGTAGCCAGCTAAAATAGTTAAGACTCTACATGCACTTATTTATTCAAACCGCACTTATCCACCAGGTCAAGATTAACATAACTATATTTAGATCTAGTTTCAATCAAAATAGAAACAAATTTATCAAAAATATTACCATCTATCTCGATAATAGATTGTAGATGACCATCCTACATGCTATCCAACAACGCATAAATTTGAGATATACTGTGTGCTACATTCCCCACTGCCTGTGCCTCCTCAGCACTGTAAATCTATGGTATTCCACCCTGATGTTGTGGACAATCTATTAGGTTATGATCCTTACCACAATTCAAACACTCTAATGGATTCCATTTCCCACCCTTGTTCTACTGCTCAGATTAAAAGTGATATCCCTTATCAGATGGATTGAACTTCCTAGGTGATGTTGCATTTTCTTTGTTACCTATGTCCTGAGGTCTTGTTCGCTTCTTATCCCATTTTCATTTATTATTATAATCAACCTTCCAAGAATGTTTAGTCTTAGATCAATGCTTTGATTGCTCATAACAATGTTTTAGCTTCCTGATGGATTCCTCCAATGATCGAGGCTCATCAAACGCAATCCTATCCTTGAATGCTACCGACAACAAACTGGTGAACATATGAATCTTTTCTTTCTCTTCCTTAAGATAAGGAACATACCTCAATAAATCTAAGAATTTCGTAGTGTACTTCTCATCAGTCATAGATCCCAGCCTTAGCGTGTAGAACTTCTTTGCCTTGTCATCATAGTTCCTCTCTAATAGTTACTTCTTCTTAAAAACTCTCTCAAACTCACTCCAATTTAGATGCTATTCATTAATACCTTTGACATTATTTACATCTTCCTACTATATATATGCTTTACCTTTAAAAATTAATGTAGCTATCCTAACATTCATTTTTTCTAAGTAATCATGCAATATGAAGAACTTATTAATCCGAACCCACCATGCTTCTACATCCTATGACTTCTTCATTTCCACATCAAATGTAGGTGGATTTTCTTTCTTGAACTCATCCAAAAACAATACCCTATCGTTCCTCCTATAAGGATGATAATGATGATGACCACAGTACCTGCATGAACCTGAACTATAGTAAATCCCATGTCCACTTCCTCGTCTATTAGGTGTATCCAAGAATATTCCCTCTTTGACCATATCATCTCTAACCAACCTATACCCACTATGTGACCTATTTTACAAACTCTGAAGAATAACTACATTCACTTCTTCTTGTTTCTCATGTGCCATAGCAAGTCTATCTTGTGATTGTATGATTTGGTCATTATATTCTTTGCAACTTTTTATCTATTATAGCACCATATACCACCCTTGGTATATTTTATTCTTTGTGCTATGGCCTAGGGAAACCCTTCCTTTCCAGACTTGGTCCAAATTCTAAAAAAACAATGTTTTAAATCCCATACGCTATTTTTCCCTGTATAAAAAGCATGTACATGTAGGTCAGTCTATACCCAACCCGGGTACATGTGTTAACACATTAAAAATATATATAATCTCCTTAAATCAAGCAAATTTTACAGGTTTTACCTATTACTCACCTACTATAGCCCGTGGCCCAACTGTTTCCCAACTGAAAAAAATAATTTGGATAAGTATAAATAAACATCCATGGGATGGCCTAAGGGAGGAGAAAAGATTAGATATTGATATTATAGTTGATTACGTCACTGATCAAGTCTGAAGAAATCCCTACGCCTTCTACACTCCCAAGTCATAGGAAACCTCTGTTTCCTTCTCGAGATGTCCATCATCCTTTCATGACATCCTTGTGTATACTTATGGAGGAGGATTGTTGAGGCCTGGGTAGGACAGATCCAGAGGATGGTTTCACTTGGAGCTGATAGATGACTCATGTTGTAGTTCTTTCGTATTTTCTTTAGCTTACAAAAATGAAGAGGCTTTGTCTTGTTCTTGATGTTTATGGTCTTTATGCATTAATCTATGTTATTATTTTGTTATAAAATTTTATGTTAATGCTTATTTTCTTACATTCTTATATGACCTAACACTTATATCATGAACATGATTTCTATTACTGTTGTTTTATATGCTTTTATTGAATGAGTAGTAGGTTCTAAGGCATTGGAAGAAGAATAGGGTTTGGACCCTACGGGAACGACCTCAAACGTAGGACCTCCGGGTAATACCTCTTCTTCCTACTTCAGTAGTTTAACTATTAAGAATGCTTGTTTGCATATCTCTTTATGTTGTATACCCTCCACTCTGCTGGGGTTCTCAAGCCAAGATTGTAGGGTGATTCTACCTGTAACATAATTGGCAACCCCGCTGGGGAAATAATTCTTGTTTTTCCTATATTGGGTTGTTTCTTCTTGATGAGGGCCTGTTTGATTGATTTCTTATTTTTAAAGTGGTTGTGACCTGTTTTCCTCCTGGGCACCAAGTATGATCTTTTGGATCAGGCTTGGATTTTTTGTTTTTCTTGATTGAGCTTTATATATGCATTTCTTAGAGGATACAGTAGAGTATGCATGCTAGTTTCTTAAAAAAGACTCGCGTATACGTGAGTTTCCTCTATTTTAGTCATGTATACATGCTTCTGTGTCTTTTCACAGTCTCATATACCTTATTTTGAATTGATTTTTCAAAATCATTTTCCCAGTTAAGATTGTTTCCTAGTAGTATTTGCTATTTTTTGGTCATTCAATCTCAATGAAGCTCTTCTTTCTTGCAAGTTTTCAATTTCTAATCTTCTTCTTGTTGAAAAACCTAATTAACCTAGAGTTTACTTTTTGAGTAAGGTTTCTGTTTGGACTTTGGGTTCAAGGCTTCTTGTGGAAGTTCTTGGTTGTTCTGAATTTGCGGCAAAAGAAACTGGTTGCATTTCTGTTTATAACCCAATTTTCAAATTTCTTTTATTTGCTCCCCTTTTTGGTTGACCTTTTTCGTTTTTCATGGTTTTTGAGTGCCTCTTTCACAATCCTGAAAGTATTTCTTGACGTTCTTTTGGTTTATAGATGAGGAATGAGGAATGACCTGTTATAGAGTTTTGTGAACCCAACATTTCGGACTACCAAGTGAGTCCATCATCAGGGGATGCATCAATAGATATTCACTAGATTTTAATGATTTATCCAAGAGCTCAATTTAGGGTATATATAGGTTTTTAAAGCAAAGATTTATGAAATTTAGTCGGCCATATCTTATTAATTTTTCATTTATTATTATTATTATTATTATTATTCAATTAATTTATTAATTTTTTTAACTAATTAGTTAATTAATAAGATTAAAGGGATAAATTAATTAATTAATTTTATTCTCTATTGGATTAATTATTATGTTTATTAATTTTATATAAAATTAATTATTTAAATAATTTGTTTAGTCAATTCATTAATTTGTTTAGATGATTAATTAATTTATCTGATTAATTAGATAAAAGAATAGATTAATTAATTTATTTTATTATTTATTATTTATTAATCTGTTTATTAATTATTAATTTATTAGTTTGATTAATTAATTAATTAATGAGGTGAAGGGATAAATTAATTGAATTTTTTTTTATTATTTATTGATTTAATTAGTTTTTTTATTAATAATTTTATGTAAAATTAATTTGCTTAAAAGTTACAATGCTTTGTTTGATTAATTAGCTAATTTATTTGATTAATTAATTAAAAGAATTAATTAATTTTATTATATTAATTTATGTTTATTAATTTAATTTTATGTATTTATTTTTTGATTAATTATTTATATATTTTATTTGATTAATTAATTTAATTAATTAATTGTTATTTAATAAATTAATCAATTAAAAACTTAATTAATTAATTGATTGATTGATGAATTAATTGGTAAATTAATTAATTAATTAATTAATTGATGACCTAATAATGACTTATTTATTGATTTTTTATTATTTCAAGTAAAGGTTTCCACGTGTTGCTTAGCTTTAAACCATCGTCCCGGTTTAGGTTATTCTTCCTTTTTTCTATTTCAATGGCTTCTTTGATTTTCCTTTTAAGATAGCGGTCTTCTCTTCTAACCAGCTTGACTTCTTCCATGTAGATGTAATGAGAGGAAGAATGAACATGTTCTGCTAAGGCCGATTTTGAGGTCCTTTCTCTTCTTAAGTCAGCAGTGTGTTCTTTAATTCTAATATTAAGAGACCTACCTGTTTCAGCTATGTATTCCTTACCACACGAGCACGGAATCACATCAATTTATGCAAGTTCGTAGTCCTTTATCGTTTCAAGTTTCATTCTATTAATGATGTGCATAACTTGTGAATTTTGGGACTCTTTATGCTTTTTTTTGGTCTTTGAAGTTTAGTAGTCCTTGTGTTCTCAAAAAACATCTTTGTGTTCTTTAAAAATGAAAAAGACAAAAACATAGTTCTTACCTTTCTTTTTCTTTTCAGTTTTGTTTTTGGTTTCTTCGTTGTTTTTGAGTAATTGTGAACTTTTTCGATTGGTTTTGTTTGGTGTCAAAGGAAGCTTTTCATTGAATTTATGCCCTCCTTGTAGTCAAGTTGGCCTATCGATCTTGTGAAAAAACATATTTCCTTATTATATGAGCATCCGTAGAATATTGAATCATCATTATAGTTTACATTAAGTTAGTTTTCACTGTAATCATTTTAGTATTTTTGTTAGATTTTGAGTGTGTGGAGTGTGTTTCTGATTTTTTTTCTTTAATAAATTTTTTGTAGAACCTCATAGAAATATCTTTACATCAAAGAAAAATAATTGCATTTTCATATAGCTAAGATTCTATTGATTTATTTTGCATCAAAACACCATAAGTTTCACTCTCATTTTACCCATGGCCTAAATAACAACCCTTTAAAATCAAGCGCTTAATTAAAAATAACTAGAACAATTTTTATTTGTCATTAATTACACTAACAATCCTAGTTCTTTAGGGCCTTGGAATATATGAGCGGAGAGTTAACTCTCCAAGGCCACTCAAACTATTAAACATATATGTTGAATAATGAGTGAAATAAAGTGTCGTCAGAAAGATTGAGAAAGCTCCATGTCTAGAAGTCAAGCACAAGGGAGAGTGAAGACAACGAAGAGAGATACCCCCTCTCCTACTTGTTGGATCTCGCCCCAAGACTGTTCCTCCCAGATTTTGATACGAACTAGTGTCCATAGTTGCTATTCCTAGGGAAAACATAGGTAGTTGTGAAGTGGAATCTCGCAGCACCTCATGCAGATGTTGCATCACATTAATTAATACTTCTGTAGGGTACCCTTGCTAAGATTGGGTACTTGCACCAATAAAGGATTTTTTCTCAAGGTTAGTGTAATTGTTTCTGTCACCTTTGGTGGTAGACCTGGGCCATTATTATCCCATACTATTTTCAAAAGGTCCTTGATTTTCCTTTCTTATATTTTGGTGTCCGGTTCTCATCACTGGGAGTGAAAATACTTGGAAGTTGCTTGATTGGCAATATCTTTTAGGGACTTTGTTAGAGAGTGTTGTTTTATCCTAGCTGGCCTAGCTTTATAAATTTTCGAGTCTTTAATTATTTCTCTTAAAATAATTAAAAGTGGTTGATCGATCAGTTTGTTGGTCTAGCAGGCTACATGGTTTTTCATCTACGCGTGCTAAGCCTTCTTCCAAAAGGCATAAGAGAAATTTTACTGGTGATTTCCAATTAGTGGTAGCATATGCAACGAAGATTGATCCTCGAGTTCAAGCTATTGATTCACAGAATAGACCTAGTGTAAGTCAAGATTTGGAGAGGAACATGCTATCCTTTCTAGAGTCCAATTCCAATCGAAGACGTAATAGAGGTTGAAGAACTCCCTGAGTCTCCTTCGACTCCTTCTTCTCCTCTCCGTCTATATTATCCAAACGTTCTATTATCTGTCAGGACTCCAACCCATAGGCCTTCGATCGATAGTCTATATTGGTTTTTTCCTTCGATAGACACTCACGGGAGCATAGTTTCAACTATGAGCACTGCTAGTGTACAAACTCCTTTATCAGTACAAGGAGGAACTGCAATTTCCATACCTTCGATCACTCCTAACACTCCAAGATTTGGCTCTACCTCCATTCCATATTCGAGTGGGGGTGTTACATACCATTTTGTCACTATCCCTATAGTCCTCGTTCCTTGATCTTGGAGGACCTCTACAGTGAACCTACATTCTTTCTCTTCATGAAGAAACTACCATTGTGTCCCTCTTCATGAGAAGAACAATTCCCTTTTGCACCATATCCCACAAATCTTCTATTTTCCCAGTTTACAACATTGACTCTAATGACCCTTGTCCTGCTCGCACTGATATTCAGGGATTAAAACTGTCCCAAAATCTTGGCCAGTATGTTTTTCTCTCATGATTTTGACCCTGTAAGCTTTTCAGACCATCTTCTCCCTGACTAGAAAGTTGCTTTTCATTTGATTTATTTTCTTGTTTATTTGTCATCTTTTCGATTGATTTCTTGGGTGATTTCATGGTTAGTGGCACTAAGGCATCTAGTTTATCATGCATTTAGATGATTGTTAACTCAGTGAGTCAAGTTTTTAGTGCATTTACTCCTTTCATTTAGTTTACGGTCCTTCTACAACTTTGACCTCCATTACACAAGTTTGAAAAATTTTCACTTGCTTTTCTAAATGTTTCTTTTTTGGCATGGATCACATTGCTTGTCTTGTTTTTAGTAAAGTCGTTGTTTCATTAGTTTGAAAGAGATTCTCTTTTCATGTTTTTCATTTTCTTTAGAGCTAATCGTCTCGAAAATTTTTCCATTGAAGTGTTTTATGAGAAAATTCATTTCATCATTTCATGAAAAGTATAAAATTCTAGTTTGCTACATCAGTTTGCTATGGTGGTTAGCATTATTGAAGATTAGGATTGCATTGGAATTTGAAAAGAAAAATAACTCTCTTCGCTTTTGAAAGGACTATTAGGAGTGTACTTGTCGGGAAATTATGAATTGGAATGTATTTTTCATTAGTTTATTTTCTAAAAAAAAGTGTAGTGAAAAATCATTTTGCTTTCGGTTGCTTGGTTTTGCAATTGATTGTGTGTTTTCTACCATCTCTAGTGTAGACAGTTCATCAAATTCAAAGGTTCTTGTCTCATTTATCTACATTTAGCGTTCTTTGAGTCACATCACTAAGGCTTGAAAACTGAGACATAACTCAAGGTAAAATTTAAAATGAATTCAGTTAACGTAAGGTGCATTTGAAACCTAATGATCACATCTAGAAGATCTAGGGTGGAGATGGGTTCCAACATATTTAAACCTAGCAACTGTCGTTCACTTCGGCACTAGACAATGCTAGTATGGATTTGTGCTCCCCGTACCATCAAGTATATAATGGGATACCCCTCTAGGCTGCAATCCTTTATCCATATGAAGCCGAATTGACCACCTTGCAAACGTGATACACCGAACACAACATTCAGGGAGATTTCCTATCTGTGCTTCTTGGTTCACCAGGAGGTATTCTTCAATTCATGGTTGCTTGGTAATCCTTCATGCCTAGAGTACCTTGAGTAGTCATTTTTTATATTTACTAACTCTTTAAATTTCAAAATATCATCGAGCACTTGTCCTTTCAAGCTCGTTCAAACCGAAAGAGACTAGACTCACCTTTCGTCCTTTTCTCGAATCTTAAAATATGGAAAGGTAAAGTTTTGTTTCAATGTCTTAAAATTTACTGCCTACAAAATATTCCTGGTTAAAGTTATCTTCCTTAGTGATTCTTTAGGGTTGATTCCAATGGAAACATTCCCAAAGTCTACCAGTCAAGGGTTCCCCTCGAATGGGAATCCTAGTCCTTTTACTTCTTTTGGAAATGCTTGTGCTCCTTATATGGAAACGTTGTCCCTCCCTAGGTTAACCATTGGCTTACCTATCTGGCTATTTTATACCTTGGTGGTCCCGAGTGTCCCAACTCTTTCCCTGCCATCTCCCTCATTCACATCACATCACGATGATTCTAATGTTGACCCCTAACCTTCTCCCCCCATTTCGTCACCCTCCTCTTCTCCTTCACTTGGTGAAAGTTTGAAATATAGTAACTAGGAGGCTAAGAAGAAGAAGAAGAAGAAGACAAAGAAGAACAAGTCAAATAAGTGAGAGGCCAACCATGCAGCTATTACTCCAAATGCACCCCTCGTCAACAAAATTTCTGATCCTTCACAGAAGGTAAAATTCCCTTGCAGGTTGTGTAAGGATGACCATCTCCTTCAAGACTATCATCGCATTCCTAACTTCTTAGAGATATGGTCTCAAAACCTACACCAACTATTCTCGTCAACCTCTGGAGATCATGTCGATGTTACACCTTTAGCTAATGATGTTAAGAAGAAGGGAAAGATTAGATTCCCTTCTAGGTTATGTGAAGGAGAGCATCTTCTTCACCTTTGTCCTCTTATGGTTAAAGCTTCCAAAGTTTTGGAAAACCTTACAGCTCCTAAACCCTAAATCCCTATCGGTTATTAGAGGCTTTATTCTGACCCCCTCCTCGTTGGTAAAGAGATTGACTTGGATACATATCTCACCCATCCTGCTCTTCCTGAGCGAGACTCTCTTGTGTCTTTTCCCGACCAACCATTGGTTGAAAAGAGTGTCAACTTGGTTCCACCAGCAGTTGTTGACTTTGTTCCGGAAGAGAGTGGTGATCATACTGCTCATGTTCTTCTCATCTCCTTAGATTATCATGAATCCAAGAGTGACCCTCTTGTCCCAGTTGTTCAAGAGAGTCCTTCTCCTATTCCTGTATAGCATGGGGGCAATGATATGATGCCCCCACAAAGTAGTTCTGTCGTTTCTTTCAATTAGAGTCACTTGATTGCTTTCCGCCTCCCATCTTATGTTCCTTTCCAGATCACAGTACAGGCCTATAATATGGTAGTACATGGCTGTTAAGGGAAGAATTCCCCTAGGGTGTTGGGTTGATACCCTAGCAGATCGGAGGTTGTCTATACAGAGAAACACACATTCCATACAGCCATAATGCTAATATAAGCAAACTATACGATAAGGGGCATACTTGGGGGTCCTTCGTTTAGGAAGATCTAACCAGGGTCCAAACCCTCATAGATTTCTTTTTGCTCCTTCAACCTGCAAAACAATCAATTCAAGAAAGTACAGTAGTATATGGACTAAACATCATAACGAAATCATCTTCATAATATATTGAAAGGTAGTTAGTTATGCAATTAAAAAACCATTCATATATGAATCATAACATGGATATCATAAACTTGAAGAAGATTTATATTAGGAACAAAGAAAAGTGTTTCTTTTATTATAGACAAATAAAGTATAGAAAGGAATAATTTCACCCGATTCATCCTTTCGCAGGCTCCAAGAAGAACCGTCCTCCTGATTCATCCAGTCTCAAGCCTTTAACAAACTCCTTCCATGACTTACTCCATGATATCTCAAGTAGTAGATAGACATCATCACACAAGGAAACAAGGGTTTCCTGTAAATGGGGGAAGTGCAGGAGGCACTAGGATCTTCAGACCTGGTCAGGGAAATCTTAGCATAGTAACCTTTCTCTCTCTTCTCTCCTCCTTTAGGCCTTCCCATTGAAGCCTTTTTATACTTCTCTGAAAGTAGTATTTTAGTTGGGAATTCATTGGGAACAGTTGGGCCACGGGCACTAATAGGTAATCAGTAGGTAAAACCCGCGATCTCCGCCCGAAATTAAGGAGATTTATTTATTTTTAAGTGTTTTAAGAATATACGAGGGTTGGGTATACACAGACCTGTGTACACACGTGTTTAACTCAGGGCAATGTCGCGTATAGGGAATAAAACACTGCTTTTTAAATTTTGGACCAGGTCTGGAAGGAGGGGTTGCCCTAGGCCATAAGTGTAGTATCACAAACCTCAAGAGTGAAATTTGGAGCTATAACAGATGCCCCCTAATATATGAGGTTAGAAGGGGTACATGATGGCTGAAATGTATTAAGAAAGTCCATGGAAAGGAAATCTATCAAAAACTGAGAAGGAATTCACCAGAGTTTAGCCTGCCAAGCCACAAAAGGAGGTCAGAAAGAAACACTATTTGAGGCGGGCATACCCATGCTCAGAGAAAGTACAGCATGTCTGCATATCAAGTACAAGGAGATCCACTGAGTATACAAGTATAAAAGACTGGAAAATACATAATGGATCATCTGATCATGATCGAACAAGTACATGTCTGAATGTCACATATAAGAATGTCAATGATGCTGAAGAATGAACCGGATCACAAAAGGTACCAAATGAACATGATGGAATAGGATGGTACTACACTGCAAACTCAGGTGCCAGCATATAGAATGTCGCCATCAATGACTGCAACATATAAGGTGGGGTGGTATCAACTAGTGGCAACAGGAGCAACTGTTAAGTGAACCAATGAATACTGATGCAACTTGAGGTCTTCACCGACCACTGTGGTACATTTCTACACTATGGGAATAAATGATCTGGAGTCGACCATGTGAGAAATCATTTGATTACTGGTCATTGATGTATACCGTTAACAAACACGAGACTACTCACCGAGAATGATAATGATTGTCATGGTACCCAGTACAATCTAACAAGTGTGAATGGATGAGCTGGAGTTGAACACCTATAAGAATATATCCATCAGGAGGCAATGATGGTTTCCCACTGTCGATAGCGAAGGATCTGCCACTAATGACTGCAAACCCCAAGGTACTGCCAAATGGACTCTAGACCTTTGCCCCAGAGCAATGAGTCGAAGTTGATGGGGAAAGATCTGCTAGAAGGAAGGCATTAAGGCATCCTTCATCAATCTAGCGCGAGTGTAACCCATAGGCCAATAATGTGGAAGGAATCGAACGAAAAAGATGTAGTAACCCGACCAAAGTACATTTCCGGCATACACAAGATGTGGCTAGAGCACGACAAAAACTCTCTGAGCCAACTAATAATGAAAGCTGACACAGAAGTGAGGTATCCACCAATAGGGTCAAATGGAAACCACGGTACTGTACGAATCCCAATGTGTGATAATGTAAGCTGATGTCGAACACAAGGGAAACCACTCAGTTAAAGACTCATGATACTGATCGACGCAGAGCACAAGATGACCTATCAATAATGAAAATAGGGCCAGGGTGCAGCTCTAGGCCTATCCTCAGAGCAAGATGTCATCGCCAATAAGGACAAGACCCACTAACAAGAAGTCAATGGAGACCTTCTCAAACCGGCATGAGTAAAGGACCAATATAGCTGATGTGATGATAGACATGATACTGACAACCAGGGATGGTTGACTGAAAAATGAGTCAAGAGACGTTGCAAAGAGGCCGACTTAGGTTAACCTCCCTTGAACAAAAGCACGACTCAATGTGACTATGTGGCAGCATATGATGACTCTGTATAAGTTGGTCATGCGGGAGGCACGAACGAACCCTCCATATGATTGGAAGAGATAACCAATCAGGGGAGAACTGACACAATAACAAGGTTAAGGCATACCTAAGTCAAACTAAATCCCGCCCAAATGGAGGATACTTTGTTTTTGAGTGCTTTGTTCAAGGGCAACACGGCTGACTCTAGCTGCCAACAATAAATGGAAACATTGTCCCATTCCCGCTCTTTTTTGGAACATATTATTTTTTTTATTTTTTTGTTAAGCTGGAAAAAGAATAAAGGAATGCTATAGTACAGTGGAAAGAATGAGTGTTGGTGAAGCAGATGATCTAGTTCCTAGGATTGGAACATTCCTATGCTCAATGCAGGGAGGTGAAAACTGGTCAAAGACACTCAAAGGTGTGTTCCTTCCATGGATCAAGGTGTGTTAAGTTGCAGAAGGCGAGGGCATGCAAGTTTGATTTCGCAGTAGTTATGGTCAAAAGTTGGCTTAAACACGAGTCCAAGTGAAGCCGGCTTAAGGCCAAAAGGGTGCAAATGGTCAAAATGAAATGTAGTAGTACAACTCAACACAAAGGAGCCTCTAGAGTATAAGGCTAGAACGAAGCGAAGAGACAAAGAGGAATGAGTCTTCATTGCATAAGTCATGGTGGGACTAAACAGGACTCCCGAGCCTATGGACAAAAATCTGCATGAGTGCCAAGAGACAACAAGGTACTAACTAGGGAACCCATGATAAGGTAGGCTCTACCACACAAGTCATGATACTTCTAAGCAATGAGAAGGTTCCGCACCATAACTTGGTGGGGTTGATCCTAAGGCCAAAATGGGAAAGGAAACTGATAAGAGCACAATGCAAGAAAAAAAACTTAACCTATATGCCAGTTTCGAGGACCAATACCTGTCAGAACGTACCAACCATAAAAAATTTCCACAGCATTCATATCATAGACATAATCACGCCCAAGTAGGATATTAAAGTCTAAAGGGCTATCAACCACCATCATATCGATTAAGACATTCTTCTCACCTAAAGTGATAGGGAATTGAGGAAGAACACCCATAGATTCACCAGGTCTTCTATCATAGGCTAACAACTAACTCTGATCTATCAACAACTTTGGGGAACCCAAAGCTTTCCAAGTCAAAGAGGATATAATACTTGTAGAGGATCCTTCATCCACCATACATCGATAGACATTTGTAAAATTAACTTTGACCTTTATTTGGAAAGGTGTAGCGGAAGGAAGACGAGGCTCGACAAGACTATCCCAATCAAAGGAAACACTCCTAGAACTTGGAGGGGAACATCCAAAGAGACCAGAATGCCACCTATACCTGAAGACTCTGTAGTAGAGATCAAACAGACTCTTTTTTTGGGCACTGCACCCCCAAAAAAAGGAGTGTAATTGGCCAGAGATTGCACTGGCTCAACCACATTATCAACTAATGGTTGGTGGGATTGATGAGAAACCATATCAGATCTAGGAGTAGAAGTACTTTTAGACTTGGACCATATCCTTTGAACCTCTCGAATACCAGGGCATGAGTAAGATGGTCTCCCTTGCATATCTTACAAGGGAACTTAGGTTTAAAAATTCTACGTCCAAGTTTCTTATCAACCTCCATTCCGCCAACATGACTAGCAGTGGTTTACAGAGAGTCTTGAACATGATTTACAAATGATCCTGACTCTTTTCTAGTATGACTTGCAGTGACTAGACTCATGCCCCTAGCATGACTTGCAGCGGCTGAAGGCTCATCTCCAACATGAGTGGAAGAGGTTGAGGATGAAGTGCTAGTGTGACATGTAATGACTAGACTTGTGCCCCCAGCATGACTTGCAACGGCTGAAGGCTCATCTCCAACATGACTGGCAGAGGTTGAAGATGAATGGATAGAATTGTTCTTCTTCTTTGACTTCCTCTTTCTCCTTTTTTTAGATTTCTTGTTACAAGAAGGAGGAGAAAAAGGAATCCCTAATTTCTCTTTGAAAGAAGATGAACAATTAGCACCCATGTGATGCCCCTGAAATGAAGCATTCATCTGAGAAGCTTCAAGAGCATTGGGAATATTCGGAGTGGACCACAGCTAAACGGGTAGTCCAAGATTCAACCCAGGAATATTCAAAGTGGCCATCAAGGGAGTACCAACATTTCCAAATAAAGGAGAAGAACAAGGATCTCCTTTTCGAAGGGTACCTTGGTTGGCTTCCACGGGAATATTGGCCATATCAAACTGATCAGTAGAGCCTTCCCTTATGGGAATGTAGAAATAACTTTTCAAGGAATATGGATAGGCAATCAAAACCTTTGCCCTTGAGGAGGCAACTCCACAACTTCTGAAAGAACGACCAAAAGCCTTTCAATATTAGTAGAGTGGTAAGCCAATCACTCAGAACACAAAGTCCAAACGTGGCTAGACAAAAATACCTAAAGCCAACTATATACAAGTAGCAAAGAGAACTCACTAAAAAGTCCCTAAAAGAAGTCAGCTAGTCAAACAACTTCCAAGTATTTCCACTACGGGTGATTAGGACCAGACACCAAAATACAAGAAAGTGAAGTAAGGGGCCTTTCGAAGATAGTCTGGGATAATTACGGCCCAATCCTACCAGCGAAGGTAATAGAGGAAGTTACGCTGACCTCCTAACAACAACTTGTGCCGGTGCAAGCCCCCAAGCTTCGCAAGGGTGCCCTCCAATAGTACCATTGAGAGTGATACAACATCGACCTCAGGTGCCACGGGATTCCCCTCCGTAGTCACCTATGTAGATCCCTAGGACTAGCAACTAAGGTTACCAACTCGTATCAGAAGCCAGGCGAAACAGTCTTGAGGTTAGATTCGACAAGTAGGAGAGGGGGTATCTCTCTTCCCTATCTTCAAAAAACCTCATTCTTAACTCCCAGATCCGGAGCTTTCCTGGTCTCCCTAACACTATTGAATTTTCACTCACTATTCAGACTCCTATGTTTGACAGTTTAAATGGCCTTGGAGAGTTATCTCTCCACTTGCCTAATCCAAGGCCCTAAAATATCCTAAAACTTTTGGTGTGCCTAACTTGACAATTATAAAAATTTCTAGTATATTTTAATTAGTGCTTGTTTTTGAATGGGTTTTTCTTTAAGTCAAGGGATAAGAGGAAGTGAAACTAGTGGTGTTTTGATGCAAAAGAAATTAATAAAAACCAAACTATATGCAAATGCACTAGTTTTCATTTTTCAATGAAAGAAATTTCTACTAGGTTCAGAGGAACTTCAAAGAAAGCAACAAATTTTTCTTTTCTTTTCTTTTACTCATGCTTCACACTCACAAAAGTTAACAAAACTATGGATGTCCTAAAAAGATATGCAAATTTATCCTAATGCAATGAGTACATGTTGATGCAAGACTTAAGACTACTCTAAATCAAGAAATGAAAGTAACTTGTTTATCAATATGATTTTCCACTTAAAATGTTTAGATGGAATATGAGTTGCTAATGCTCATTTTCGTCTCTACACTAAAAGCAAGTTTCGAGACAAACAAAAATGCACTTTCATTCACTAAAAGAAACTATATCAAAACAAAGGTTAAGGAAGCAAAACCAAGTTTTTCAAAAAGTTTTTTTCAAAAGCAAAAACAAAAAACGTCTTTTCAAAAGTGCTCTCAACAAGACTGAAACTTTATGATTGAAAAATTGGCAACAAACACTTTTGCAAGTTGACAACACAAAATGGATGAAAACTCAACAACAAAAAATCTGTTTCAAAATGCTCTTAACAATCAAAAAGCAGCAACAAGAGCTTTGGCAACAAAGACCAACAAATCAAAAAGACAATTTTCAAGAAAGTGTCAATCAACAACTTTTGAAAAACAAGAAAAGTAGATGGTCACAAAAATGTAGTTTTGACAAGCAAACACAAAACTTCATCAAGACAAGATTTGACACAAAGATTGAGATCAATCTTTTTGCCCTGAAGGATTAGAGCAGATAAGATTCCTAGCAAGAAATCTCGTGTGCTTAATCAGAAGCGATGATGCTTGCAAAAGAACAAAAACAAGACCAACATTTCTCACAATCAGAGAGAATTTGAAATCAGATACTTGCTGTAAAACTAAAAACTGACACGAAAAAGTAATTGTTCAGGATTGAACCAGAGTAGCAGACATACCTTTAGAAACAAAAAGATTTGAAATTTTTTGAAAATTACAATATATATGCGACTGTGTTGATGTACAGCTGCGTGTATATGTGACTGAGCCTAAGGAAACCTGTGTATACGCGAGTTTACTTAAGGAAACATGTGTATATACGCTTCTGTAAATAAGAAAAACAGTGTATATAAAAGATTTAAAGAAAAAACAAGAAACAGACTGAAGAAACTGATCAAACTTACAATTCAAATTCCTACAGGAATAGACTACACAGTAACAGTGAGCAAACAGATAGCTGAGCCCTAATTGGCTTGAATAAACCCAAACTAGGAACAACAATATTGTTGTCCCCAGTGGAGTCGCCAATTCTATTAAGGGATGAATTCCCCTAGGGTCTTGGGTTGATACCCTAACAGATAAGAGGTTGTCTATATAGAGAAACACACATTCCATAGAGCCATAATGCTAATATAAGAAAACTATACGATAATGGGCGTACCTGGGGGTCCTTCGTTTGGGAAGATCTTACCAGGGTCCAAGCCCTCTTAGAGTTCCTTTTGCGCGTTCAACCTGCAAAACAATCAATTCAAGAAAGTACAACAGTATATGGACTAAACATCATAATGAAATCATCTTCATAATATATTGAAAGGTAGTTAGTTATGCAATTAAACAACCATTCATATATGAATCATAACATGGATATCATAAACATGAAGAAGATTTATATCAGGAACAAAGACAAGTGTTTCTTTTATTATAGACAAATGAAGTACAGAAAGGAATAATTTCACCTGATTTGTCCTTTCGCAGGCTCCAAGCGGAACCATCCTCCGGATTCGTCCAGTCTCAATCCTTTAAGAACCTCCTTCCATGACTTACTCCATGATATCTCAAGTAGTAAATAGACATCATCACAAAAGGAAACAAGGGTTTCCTGTAAATGGGGGAAGTACAGGAGGCACTAGGATCTTCAGACCTGGTTAGGGAGATCTTAGCATAGTAACCTTTCTCTCTCTTCTCTCCTCCTTTAGGCCTTCCGATTGAAGCCTTTTTATACTTCTCCCAAAGTAGTTTTTTAGTTGGGAATTCGTTGGGAACAGTTGGGCCACAGGAACTAATAGGTAATCAGCAGGTAAAACCCGCAATCTTGCTTGAAATTAAAGAGATTTATTTTTTTAAGTGTTTTAAGACATATACGCGGGTTGGGTATACACAGACCCACGTACACACGCGTTTAGCTCAGGGCAATGTCGTGTATAGGGAATAAAACACTATTTTTTAAATTTTGGACCAGGTCTGGAAGGAGGGGTTGCCCTGGGCCATAAGTGTAGTATCACAAACCTCAAGAGTGAGATTTGGAGCTATAACAGTGGCACTATATTAGATGAAGGCGCATTTGTTAGTATCATGTCTTTTACTACTTGGCAAGCTTTGGGTTCCCCAAAGCTTATGCTTGTCACCCAGAATCTGTTGGATTTTAATGGAGGAACCAGTCAACCCTTAGGGATCCTTCCAAAGTTTCCTATTACTTTGGGAGGAAAGATCATCTATACAGACGTGATGGTAGTCCACGGTCCCTTAGATTTCAATCTTCTCCTTGGACGTGACTATGTTTATGTCATGGGAGCTCTTGTTTCTTCACTTTTCCATGTGGTTTATTTTCCACATGAAGGGAGAATAGTGACCATTGATCAATTGTCATTTATTGGTCACCTAGCACCTCCTTTGCAACCATCATCCCCTATCGGCTCTCGTTTGTAAACAATACCTTCCCCACGACAGGTCAATTATGTGGCTACCTGTTTTGTCTCCACATTTGTTGATGATCACACAGATGGTATAGTATATTATGTACTAGGGGCATTGGAACCCGATCTGTCTATGGTACCAATTGACATGTATTCCTCTCAGAGCATGGTTCTTCCATCTAGTGAAGACCTCTTGGGAGCCATATTCTCATATGGTCCATGATCATATTCCGAGGATATTTTATTCTTGTGTCAACCTCATTAAAAAATGAAACAACATGTGAGGATAGTTCCTGGTCTTGTGTCAACCTCACTAAAAAATGAAATAACGAGTCATGATGATGGTTCCTTGTCTTGTGACAACCTCGTTGAAAAATGAATCAAGGAGTGTGAGCATAGTTCCTTGTCTTGTGTCAAGCTTGTTAAAAAATGAAACAAGGGTCTCGAGGATAGTTCTTTTACTTTGTCAACCTCATTAAAAAATGAAATAACTCCCTTTTCCCAATTGATTCTTTGATTAAGATCTCGTAAAATCCCAGTCGAGTCTTTCCTGGATCTCGAAGGTGAACCTTCATTCCATTCACCTAGCTGAATGAAATGAAGCTTGGGGGGCATGTACCTTCAGTGGGTCGTTATGCTGGGGGCATGCAAAGTTATAGCAAGCATAGTTTTTCATTTCAAGGTTGTGTAAACATGAAACCGAATCCAAGAAGAGTTCTCCATGGTTCAAGCTTGTGTAAAGATGAACCCATGCCCAATTTACATCTCGTGATTTTCATTTTAGTCAACTGATTTCTGTAAGATGAGCCTTTGTTGTTTTATTCCATTGCCACCATCTCTTTGGTCGATCATATGCTTTCACTTGGTTTTTCTTCCTTTCCTAAGGGACCGCATCAATGAGTGGTTTTACTATCCAACCTCTTAACCATTACATGTTTTATGCAGTTCCACCATTGGTGGAATGAGTTGATACCCTTTATACCACTCGTTCCTCCAGGGAAAGTCACCTTTAATCTCTTTTCTGACTTGTAAAACATGAAAACATTGCTGAGTATTTTTTCCTTTTTGACTCGTTAAAGAAAATAAAAATAGGGGGTCTGCTTTCAAGCACTTTTACGATCCTTTAAACACGAAAAGATAATCAAGCCCTTGTCATTTGAGACTCATTAACGGATGCAAAACTTCATGCGCCTAGTATACATTTACCCCTTTTTCGAGCTGGGATGCACTATTTACGAAAAAGGTAATCCTTGACAGAAATGGTCAAGTAGTTCTCTCAAGTATCACTTTCTACCTTTTTAGGCTTGAGAAACACAAATGTATGAAAAGGGATCATGCAGAGTTTTCTTTTCCATGTCTTTTTCAAACTCTCTAAACATGGAAAAGATACCAAGTTACACCTTTGTCGAACTCGTCAAAATATTAAACAACATTGGATTCGTCACCATGATGAACATGAGCTTCTCCTTCCTAGGGTTTGTTAAACTTACTAGGTCAGATTCATCCGAAGGATGAACTTACAATGCAAGCATATGCTATCCCCTTCAAACTTGCGATTAAAAAATAGTTGGGGTACCTACGACGAGTGGTGGGGGAAAATTTGGAAATCTAATTAGTTGTGTCAGTAGCTCACTCTTGAACATGACAATTCTGCTTCGTGTTGGGATGGGATATCTTCCTTTGTATCGTTGACCTCCCTATGTTGGGCTATTTATTTTTTCCTTCCATTTGATCTTTGCCACGTCATCATGACCACCAATCCTATGGATCCAAAAGCTACCAAACTTCCAGTCGTGTCGCCGATATGTTCAAGAGTTGTTCTTCTGCAGTTACACATACCTCTGATTCTCTATATCATTCAAAATCATTTTGCAACCCTTTGTCTCATGTCAATGATGTGGGATACATTATGGCACTCCTTCGACATGGTTGCTTCCTGTCGACTTCAGCTCATTATCCGGGAAGTTTACCAAGAGACTCCCTTCCAGTACCTTAGAGCTTGCATGCCCCAATGGCAAGTTCTTGGCACTCGACGATAAGTTCACATCATTGGCTTTCGATCGGGTGATTTCACGGGTGTTCGACTTCAGTTCCACTATTCACATTTCATGGATTATGCTGCCAGTACCTTGAGGACCATTATCATTATTGGTGGTTTCTCTCATTCTTGTTAACAATTTACATCATTGGTTGGTAATCAAACGATTTTCTAGCATGTTCAATGTCGACAAATCTATTCTCATGTTAGAATTTGTACTTAGACCGGGTTGTGTTGGAGCGCAAGACCCTGGCCTCAGATCACAAACGTCTAGGTTTCAAAGCGGTGTGACATGATTATGTTGATATAGATGTCTCTTTTAGATGGATGGTTGCAACCATACCATGAGTTATCATATGTGATCCTTCTCATTATTGGATGGATGCAGCCATACCTTCGTTTTGGTATGATCCTCTTTATCAGATGGTTGCGCCCATACCTAGATCCATTTACATGATCATTCTCTAGATGGTTGTTTCCATGCCACAACTCATGTATCATTTGATAAATTTTTTAGTTATGTATATGTATCTATACTTGCTTGCAGGTTTTCCAACGACAGACTCTGGTTCCCCGCACTGATTCATAAAGCATTTCATCCCTCACTCTAGTTCAGCCTTCATGCTTTAGGGGGCATATGTTACACATCATTTTGTCACTGTCCCTGTACTCCCTGTTCCTTAATCCTAGAGGAACTATACAATGAACCCTACATGCTTTCCCTTCATGAAGTAACTCCCATTGTGTCCCTCTTCATGAGCAGAAGAATTCCCTTTTGCACCATTTCCCACAAATCTTCTATTTTTTCCTAGTTTACAAGACCGACGCTAATGACCCTTGTCCTCCTTGTGTAGATATGTAGGGATTAACACTGTCCCTAGCACCGACCGAAGTGACTGAGCTTTGTTTTAGTTGCACCAATCCTCTTTTGGATTTTTTTTTAAATAAGGAGCCAAAGCTTCCAGCTCTAAAAGCTTCAAAACGGAAGACTGGTAAATGGTTGGGATAGATGGAATCGAGGATGTCAGTTTGGTCTCCTTTCCCCTATAAGGATGGAAATACCTCAAGAGATAAGACCTTCCCCCATGAGAAGAGGAACGATCTCCCATCCATTCATGCTATATAAACCTCCATTTTACCCAAGCACAAGCTAGTGTTGAAGAGTTAATGTTGGTGTGCTAGTGCTAGTTATGTTTGGTGTAAACAATAAGCTATTCATAGTTGTAGCTCTCTAGTTGTGTGAGCGATAAGTGTGGATTTCGTTTAGTGTGAAGCGAAAAGGGAAGAGCCTTAAGACTATCATTGTTGAGGCCATCATGGAATGCTAACGGAAGCGTGTGGGAAACTGGTTTTGTCAGAGGAGAACAACAACGTCAAGACAATGGTTGTAATCTCTTCTTGATTCAATATATATGCAACTATCGATTGATTTGCTACATAATGTGTCATCTTATATGTTTATAGCTTATTGTTTCTTGACTTGTTAAGTAGGTTGAATAACAATTTGTCTATTATCACGGTTGTTGTTTACTATTGTTTACTTGTTTCAGGAATTCGAAGAAGGAAACAGGAGATAGTTGGAGCAAACAAGCAAGGTCATCATCAAACGGGATAAGCGTACTAAGAGGTAGGCCGTCATAATTGGTTCTAACATAAGGAAATATTCCATAGAATGTATCGGTTGTGGCTAGACCCATTATCAGGCTAGAGGAATTGTTTGTGTCCACACTCATAATTTTACTTCACCACAGGGGGCGCCCAAGAGTTTCCTTCCAACACTGGTTATTTCCCCTTTATAATACCTACTAGTGCAATTCCTTTGGTTCCTTTAAGTTTTCCATCTGCTACTTCCACGTCTATGACTCCCATGATGAGTGGGTTAACTTCTTTTCAGGGTTTACCTTTTGGGAGTGGTCATATACCACATTCTAACTCATCTCTAGGATTGATACCCTTTCCTTCCACGGGTCAAAGTTATAATCCTTTCCAAGGATGGACTAACCTAGCAATTAGCGGCTTGCAAGTCGAGAATCAATTCTCTTTTGGCTGACAGAGGAATATGTCATACTCCTCCATGAGTTCATTTTAGAGTTTCTCTCCCTCTGATAATGAATGGAACCCTTACCAAGGGCTCTCTGCTCCATTTAGTACCTCACTAGGGGGAAATATCACTAGATATGGAAATTTTTCAATAGGAGTTAGACAAAACTTGCTTTTTTCTAGGCCACAAGGTTTTTCTTATGGTTCAGGAATTTGTACGAATTACTTTAGGAAAGATGGTGCCTTCAAAAATCCGGGATATTCTTTTCATAACATTTGGAATTCTCCCCAGGGTGGTTGGAATTCTCAAGGTACTCCACGCTTAACATTCCTCGCAACATTAAACTTTCCAAATATATCAAATTTAACTAATGATCCTCTCTGATACTACCCATCTTGGCCCCCAATTCCAACCAAAATCCCATTAGACGTACCCAAATTTGAAGGGAACAATGGTGAAGATCTGGCGACCATATAACCACTTTCAATTTATGGTGTCCGTCAAACTCCCTGATAGATGATTCAATGAAGTTGAGAATATTTCAACACACCCTAACTAGGAATGCGACTAAATGGTATATTGAACTCCCATGGGGCACCTTTGCTTCGTTTGGTGGCTTGGCTACCATATTTTTAAACCATTTTCAGTTGCCCATTTGTTATAATGTTGGAACTAAGCTCTTAGCTAATTTCCACCAAGACCAAGTAACCCAAATTTCTGATCATATCCAGGAATGAAGGAGAAGGTAAAGTCTTATTAAAGCCGTTATTCCACAATAATTCATTTTGAATGGTTTCTTAAATCTTTGAAACCTAAAATATCTAACGATGTATCGCTCTCTGGTGTATTCACTTAGGAACATGCTATTTTTAGAGCCCAGCAGTTAGAACTCAAATATTCTCAATCGAAGACTCTTGAGAAAAAATTTCCTGATGCTCCTAGATCTAAGGTTGATCTAGCCAATTCGAAGCTAGGTCCCCATGCCAATAGGCTAGTTAGATCAATTGATAATAGCGCGACTAACCTACTAAATCAATTGCAGCAGTTGTTTTTGCAAACATCTTCTTGTATTCCAGCATCACGATCAGTTCCCATGCCTTCTCAACCTTCATCTATCAATGTCATTCAAACATCTAACCCCAAAGAAAATCAACAATCCAATGTAAAGAAGAAAGTACATTGTAATAAAAAGAATCAAGATGGGAAGGGTAATGCAAATAAGCTTGACAATCATGCCAGGGGGGGTAAAAAAGATTCCAAGAAGAATGTGAAGTTTCCATGCAAGTTATGCAATGGTGACCATTTGACTCATCTTTTCCTGAAGATTCAAGATGCTCAGCTCTTGTTGGTTCAGCAAGGGTTTTCTAGATCCCAAGCTATGCTAACTAACCCTTTCCCCAAGGGCAGCAGTTGTTTGCTGACGCGAATGCTAGTACTGCTACCCCCATTGGGGGCAACTAGGAGGGTGAAAATCCATCAAATGTTTATATGATGTGTTCAGATATTTATGTTGCTACACAATCACATGATTATGGTGAACCAAAATCGTCTAATGCCGAAACTGATCTTGATGTTTCAAATCCACTCCATATCGAGAGGCCCGTAGTTGAGTCTATACATCGGATGACGAAAGGCTCCAAAAACTGTTCAACAATTAACCCCAATCCCAAGGCAGCTCAGAACTACCTTATTGTAGAAGATCTGGTTCAAAGTCCCTGTGCCATGTCAGTGTTAGAGGTACTCCAGTCGTGCCCATCACAAATTAGTGCATTAATCACTATGATCAGAGTGGTTGATCTAAAGAAATCTCTTTTCCTTAAAATCAACATGTCGAATATCAAGAAGAGAATCCCACATCATATGGCTTTTCAAATCAAGTCTATATACCGAAAGACCAATATCTTTGGAACCATAGTTGATGTGGGACCTTCCACATGTGTAATGTCCATATCATGTTGGAAGGCTATTGGATCACCGCAAGTTGTTCTATGACCTACTCTCTTAACAAAATTTGATGATCATTCTCATAGGCCACACAGGATTATTCCAGCCTTTCCCATCTGTGTTGGGGGCAAGGTTGTAAATACTGAAGTAGAAATAGTTGATGAAAATTTGGATTACAATCTCCTTTTGGGAAGAAATGGGATTTACGAGATGGATGCCATTGTATCATTGTTATTTCGCATCCTCTGTTTTCCTCATGAGGTGAGAACTGTAACGGTTGATCAAATGGATTATTCTCCGGATGAATCTAATGTATCTTCTCAATATAATATTCCCTTAGTGAACAATCCTAAGCATCCTATTGAGAATCTAGGAGTTGGGATGTACTCTCCCCTAATGGTTACCTTTGATTTTCATGCTCTTATTACTAGAATTAACGCTATTTACTCTTCCAAGGCACCCTCTTGAAGAGAGTTCTTTAGAACTCATTAATTTTTAGATCCTTGGTCCTTACCCTCTTCTACCACCACATTAGATGAGGGAAAATTGGGTGGAATGGCATTTCTGATGTTTGCAACTGAAATTGCTTATCAATCTATAGTTAACACTGCAGACTCCAATCCTACTCCTTTTTCACCAGAGCAACTGGGTGGGGATGTCGCTCCAGCCTGGATTCTAGATTCAAATTATGTTATCGATTACCTAGATACTATTTTTCCATCTGAAGAAGAAATTCTAGAAACAATGGTGGATGTTGGGAGATCGTGGGATGATTTGCATCATCGGTCATATTTCCTCCCTTATTTACAAAAAGTAGAATCAATCTTGTCCATTCCTTCATCTAGTGGTGATGTTCACGCAATTTTAAATCCTTTGGTTCCAGCACCGTTTTTGGTCATAGGTAACATGTTTGTCATTTCACAAACTATTCCAGTGAACATCTCTAGGAATCCCAACATTATCGAAAATGTCTTCGTTGGAGATGATTATTCCTCTCGAGAAATTTAAACTTGTACTAATCTCTTTAAAGAGTTTCGAGATGTGTTTTCTTGGACTTACGAAGAAATGCATGGGATATATCCATATATAGTCCAACATGAGATCAAGACATACAAAAATTAAAAACCTATTCGCTAGAAGCTTCGACCAATAAAAACTAGAAAAGAAACATTTATCAAAGCTCGGGTTGAAAATTTGGTTAAGGCAGGTTTCATATACCCCATTCCTTTAATTGAGTGGGTCTCAAATCTAGTCCCCATTGACAAGAAGCAAGGAAAAATCAATGTATGCATTGACTTTAGGGACTTCAATAAGGTTTTTCCTAAAGATAATTACTCCACACCCTTTATTGATCAGATTATTGATGAAAGTGTAGGTAATTCAATATTCTCTTTCATGGGCAGATTTTCCGATTATAATCAAATCACTATTCATCTGGAATATCAACAGAAGACAACTTTTATTTGCCCCTAAGGTACATTTGCATATAAGAAGATGCCTTTTGGCCTTAAAAATGTTGGAGCTACCTTTCAGTGAGCAATGTCATATGCTTTTCATGATATTAAACATGTTATCGAAGCTCACTTGGATGATTTAGCTGCTCATTCTCGAAATAGAATTGAACATCTCAAGAATACTCGATTAATATTTTAACGATGTCATTTCTATGAAATCTGGTTGAATCTAAATAAGTGTGTTTTCACCATCACATCTAGTTGGTTGTTGGGATTCATTGTTTCTACTGAAGGGATTCGCGTAGATCCCTACAAGGTTAAGGCAATACTTCAGTTGCCTACCCTGTCCTTTATTCGTCAACTTCAGAGTCTTCAAGAGAAATCCAATTCCTTAATGATATTTATAGCTAATTATGTTGAGATTACTAAAGGATTTATGAGATTAATTAAGAAAGGGGTCCCATTTCTATGGGATGATTTCACGCAACACTCATTTGATGCTTTGAAAAACGCATTAACCTGTGCTCCTTTTTTGAGTCCACCTAATTATAGCAGAGACTTCCTTTTATATCTCACTATAGAAAAATCAACTATTGGTATGATTCTGGTTTAGGAACATCATGCTTTCATTGAGAACGTAATCTATTATCTGAGTTGAGGCTTATTGGGCCCTGAACTACACTATTCTCCAATTGAGAAATTAGCTTTGGAAGCTGTTGTTATAGACATTTTTGTGCCTCGCGTCAAGGAGCAGGGAATGTCGATAATTACAGGGATCCTCAGTCCCTAAACGTGTTGTTCTTACCCCTAAAAGAACAAGGTCATCAATCAACAGCACTTCCAATCAGTTCTCCACCTGAAAACACTTCAGAACAGGCTTATTTTGGATCATGTCAGCTGCTTAACTAAGCTTCTGCGCTGTATTGCAACTGTCCCACTCTGTACCTGCGCTGGAAGTCAAAAACAATGAAGGCTACCTGCGCTGGGCGAGATTGGCCAAGTGGCACAGTCACCCTGCAAGGTGTCAGTTGCCCAGGAAGCTTCCAAACTGACACTTAGGTCATGAGATTCGCCCTGTGATGAGTAAGAGGTACTTGATCACCATGTGTAAGCAAGGATCTCCAAGTGGACACAGGAACTGAAGATTAACTGAAGATGGAGAGGACACTAGTCAGCTATATGCCAGCCTCCAGCTGACTCATCCTTTCCTCTTCCCTCCTATATATAGAGCTCTTCTATGAGGTCTAAGGAGGCTGGAATTTTGTATAAGCAAGGAGGTGCTGTTGGTATACTGCCAGGATTATTGGGTGATTGTTTTACTAGAGGTGAAGAAGAGAGTTCTTGCTGCCGAGGAGGTGCTGCTGGATTGGAGCCAACATCATTGGTTGTAACTTCCTCTGGAACCCTGTTACTTTCTATCAATAAAGTTTGCATGTTCTTCTATATACTTGTTTTACATAGATGCTTTTGTGTTTACATGTATATTTGATGCAACCTAATCCATGCTTCAGTTATGATTGCTTGCATCTCGTAGTTTGCTCCCTTTTGTTGTGCAGATTCTGTGTGTAGCTGGATCGGCTTGGAGAGCAAAGAGCTGGGAATCGGATACAAAGAGAGAAGGACAAGGATCGACTAAGCGCAAGACACCAGGTTGGTTGACCCTATTTCCATTCTCTCTGTGCTTTCATAAAGATGAACATGAAAACTTTGTCATTCAGTTGTTGCTAAAGTCTGTCACCTTTAGAAAGGGTTAGTGTCATCCGCATCGGATACTTTTCCCCACAACAAACTGGCGACTCCGCTGGGGAGATCCTAGTATCTTGTTGTTGTAGAATTTTGCTATTCATTTCTTGAAGAAAGGAGTACCGAATCGAAAAGCTTTTGACTCTATCAAAAGCGAAGTAGAGGGTTTTGTTACTCTTGCTCCTTTGCTGAGCAAATTCAAGATTTAAAGAGCTAATCTACAGATGAATCCTTACTCTTAGTGATAGATCTTTATCCTCTTGATCATCCCTTAGCCTGTACTTAACCCATAGCATTTTATTTCAGTCAAAACAGTACATTTTTGAGCTTTTTATGACCCGGAATTCTTAGCAGACGTAACTCTCGTAAGTCAGTGCAGGCTGTCCACAGGCAGTCTGCATTACAGCGCAGGTGCTCCCTTCGGGAACTGCGCTGAGAGTCAAACTGGTGAACTAGTGCCTGCGCTGGTCCAGTTGGCCTTAGTCTAGCTCAGCTCTTCCTTTGTGTCTTGGCCCTGTTTGCACTTGTTTTTGGCTGATTGCTTGCTGGTTATTGTATTTGCTGTAGACCACTTCTCCTTGACATTATTCTGCCTCAGTTGTGTGATGAAATTGTAAACGTTCTTTCAGTATTTCTTGTTTCAGTTACAATGTCCCATTGTGAAAAGCGAACCTAGTAGCTATGGCCTCTTAGATCCTGAATTGTAAAAGCATTTTTGTGGTCTTATGAGTTAGTGTTATTACTGTTCATAGCTATTTAAGTTGGTTTGAATTCATATATTTTTGGTATAAAACAAGTACCTGTAAAGCGTCTTTTCATTTAGACAATACTTGTTTGTTTATGCTTCAAATTGAATTCGAAAGTCATACAACAGTTTTCCTTTTGTTAGCATCAACATTAAAGGAAAAGAAAAGAAATACATGCATCTTGCATTTGCATTTTTGATAAGTTTGGGTGTCTGATCTAGGAGAAAGTGCATTAGTTTGTGCTTTGTGCTCTGTGTGGAAAGATATTGTTTTTCTCTCCCCTCAGTAGTTAGGATTTTCAAAGCTAAAAGGATTGTGAAAGCTTGCTTATCATTTTAGCTGCATTTAGGAATTTGTACCAATACATCACGTGGTGATCCTGAAAGACAAACTGATAAAAAGATCAACTTAAAATATATTGAATGAATCTAACAACGCTTTGGAATTTAACGCAAACATCTAGAGGTCTAGGTAGAGACGTGTTCCGGCGTCGTTAAACATAGTGACTGTCGATCTCTACGAAGGTGGGTGATTCCTCCTGAGAGTCGGTGGCACTAACACGGATTTGAGCTCCCGCGTACCGTCGCGTATATTGGGAGACCCCTATAGGCTTTTATCCTTTATCCTTAGGAAACCGTGTCGGCCGCCCTACTAATCGCGATGCAGTGAACACAGCATTCACGAAGATCGACCACCCGTACCGTAAAACGTATTCTGTGGTTTCACGAAAGGTTTGGCACACCCTCTGCCTAGATCTCCAGAGCAGTTTCTTTTGGCCCTTTTCAAACTCTATAACTGAAAAGGTCCAACCGAGCATTTGTCACTTCGGGCTCGTTAATACATCGAAGGCGACTAGAGTCATCTTTAGCTTTTTCTCGACTCTTAAAACATGAAAAAGCAAAGTTGTGTCTAAAAGCGTCTAATAAAATTCATTCAATACGGAAACATAATTCCCCTTTTTGTATTTTAGTTGATCAAGTAATCCGCAACCGTGGAGGAAAGTCAATTAAAACCCCGTCGTCCAGGGAGACTTGCGGGTCGACCATCTTTGTCTCCGGAACCGAAAGTAGTACGAGCAAAGCGATCTCGCTCGACCAGATCAAAATCTCCTCTTAAAGTTAGAACAGAAGTTCCAACAACATCTGAGATTCTGGTCACTCCCGATATTTCTGGAATCCCTGCCTCTATTGAAGAAGTTCAACGGCAACAGAAGGACAATTGTATTGATCCTAGTCTGAAAACAAGTACTTGTTTAACTGAACCAGTTCCATCTAAAACCGGTCCACAGAGTCTTGTTGTTCAAACAACTGTCGCTGTTGAGGCAACCCCTTCTTCGGCACCAGAAATCTATTACGGACCTGACGGTCTGCCTCTTCCTCCTGGTCTGATTGCAATAGAGGAAATCGTAGAGGACCAGCAAGCAAATACTCCAATTCATTTTGGAGTAGGTTCCACTCTTTTTCCTTCTGCATCAGAAGTTTGTCCATCGCCACAGGAAGTTCCTGAAGAATCGTTAGGAAGTTTATTGGATAGACTTAAAATGTCTGAACAACCGTCGACATCCAGAACTGTGCCAAACGACACAGCGACAGCAGAAGCTCCTGCTGCCATTCCAACGATGTTTGCCGGCATACCATCCGTCCCAACTAGTTCTCATCAACTAGAAGGAGTCCACCCAGGGACTATTATGACAACTTGGTCTGTTCCAGTTTGTTCTTCCGGTATAATACCAGGTAATTCTTATGTTGAAACTAGACAAATTGATCCCTTTAGGAATCATTTTGGACCATCCAGTCCTCAAAGGCCATCTATACCCTTGAGCTCCGGATTGTTACCGTATGGGGGGCAATATGCCCTTTCACTTCCCCTTTCGGGGGGATACCCATACGGCAGTTTTCAACCACATTCAGGTTTGACTGAAGTAACGACGAGTGGTTGGGTGCCTATGTTACCCCAACAACCGAGAGTTGTATATTCTATGCAACAATCTGTACCTATGTCTAGTATCCCGACGACGCCAGCAATTGTAACCGTGTCGCAAGTTCAATCGATGCCTGTTGTATGTCAACCCCAAGTTGTAATGCAACAGCCTATTGACCCTGCAACACAACCACAATCACCAATTGCCGGGACGACACAGATACAAACGGGGAATATAACCCCGCATCTTGGTCCGTCGGTTAGTGTCGCACAGCAAAACATGGCTTCACAACCATGGATGGTGCAATACCAACAACCTCAGTTTCAACAGGTGTACCAGGGATCTGAGCAACAGATCTTTGCGAATAGTGGGCAACCCTATATTCAGAACGGGTTAAATCAACCACTTTACAGTGGCCAAGCCCACCAGCCATATCAGTCATATCAACATCAGTTGCATTATGCTGGTGTGCAAAGACCTACTGCTCAGGCGATTCCATCGTATCCAGGGTACGCCTCGCCAAACCTGAATCAACAGTTGCCATTCGTGGCAACCTTAGAATTACCAGATTTACATCGTTTGACGAACGATCCAATCGCCTATGCCCATTGGTGGCCAGCGATTCCTCACAAACTTCCTTCGGACATTCCTAAATTCAATGGAAATCCGGGCGAAGACCCGTCGAATCATGTGATGACGTTCCATCTGTGGTGTTCATCGAATACCTTGAATGATGATTCGATAAGGCTTCGCCTTTTCCAGAGGACATTGATTGGTCCGGCGGCCAAATGGTATATTGAATTACCTAGAGCCTCTTTCGACAATTTTAGTTCCCTAGCCACGACTTTCTTAACACATTTTCAGTTACCTATAAGGTACGAAACTGGAACAGAGATCTTGACCAATTTCAAGCAGACAACGGCCACACATATATCTGATCATATACATGAGTGGCGTCGTCGGCGCAGAATGGTAAAGACCTATGTTCCAGATCAGCTGTTAGCTGAGTGGTTTATAAAGTCGCTTCTGCCGGCAATAACAGAAGATGTGGCCAAGGGGGGCGTCGTAACAGAGGAGCAGGTTATTGCTCGTGCTCAATATTTGGACTTAGTATATACTCAGTCGGGCACGCTCTATGATAAGATACCTGACGCCCCCAGACCGGAATTTTCAATCCCTCCTCCTCCCGGATCGAATAGTGACTCTCATGCCGGCGATGGCGTGATTGGAACTGCGAACGCTAAGTCGACAAGGGATTCTAAGAAAGCCCGTAAGACTTCGAATCAAAAAGCAAATCAAGAGATTCTTGCTTCGGAGGTAAATGTTGTATCTACGGATAAAAGAAAAAACTCCGATCAACCAGGAAGCAAGAAAAATCAAAACAAAGAGAAGAAAAAACAAGGAGATTCATCTCCTCAGAAAACTTCTTCAAACTCTCCTAAGAAAGGGAAACCAAAGAGTCCATGTCATATATGCGATGAGGATCATTGGACAGCAGATTGTCCATACAAAGCTGAGCTTAAAAGATTCTTTAAGAGCTCGAAAACCTCAGCCGTGTTGACTGACCCATTTCCTAATCAAGGACAAAATCTGGTTGATAGTAGAAATGCTTCCCCGTCGCAAGTACTAATGGTGTCGACCTCTGAACAACAAAAAGAGGCTTTAATTTCGACAAAGTGCAAAAAATGCGGAGATCCGCAGTCATCGAACAATAAAGGAAATGATCAACCAAGCAGTTCGACGACAACTTCGACAGAAGTTGTGCCACCATTTACTACGGGAAGCATTCCTATGATCCATGGAAACAATTGTTCTCTCCAAAATATCGGATTCATCTTCCTAAAAAACCCTCCATCAATGGGTACTTTCGCCTTACCGCCTCAAAGTAATCTGGCAGAAAAGGCTACAATGGAATATGAAACTTTCTGTTTCTAATGGATCTAAGGCTCCGAGGATAGTTCCTATCTCAGGTCAACCTCGTTAAATAATGAAGATATGAGGATAGTTCTTCTATTATGTCAACCTCATTAAAAAATGAAACAAATCCCCTTTTCAAAATTCAAAGGTAAACCTTCATTCCAATCACCAAGTTGAATGCAATGAAGCTTGGGGGGCACCCTCCTTTGACATGCGTCATTATAATGCTGGGGGCATACAAATCATCGAGCAGTTTTATGACTGAATTTATGCTCGTTAAAAAATAGAAAAGTGTGAGCAAAAGTTTCCCCCAGAGTTCAAGCTCATGGAAGAAATGAACCGGTAAATAACCTTTTGAGATCGTAAATTCATCAGCCATAAGAACCTTGATCGTGTTTTCATCCATCACCTCCACTGTTCATTTGGCCGATCATTCACTTCCATTTGTGTGTTTACCTCTTTTGAGAAACAGCTGCGAAGAGTGATTTCACCGAGCCATCCTGGTGACACTGCCGTGATTGGAAATTCCAACCTGTACCTGGAATCTGTAGCTATCCCTGTTTATCACTCGTTCCTCAAAAGACGAGTCTTCTTTCAGCTCTTTTCACTGACTCGTAAAATATGAAAAGTTTGCCGAGTTTTGGCCTTCCAGCTCGTTAAATAACCGGAACGCTATCCCTCCTCTAAATTTTAATCTTTTTGGACCTGAGGGATTATTGCACAAAAGGATCGAGCGCTTGTCTCGTTCGGCTCGTTAAAAGTACCGAACAGCCATCCCTTCTGTATTGTTTTATACTTTTTCGGACTTAAGGGATTTGCTGACGAAAAAGGAATTATGGAGTTGACTTTCTGTACCTTTTTAGACTCTCTAAAAATGAAAAGGACCGAGTTTTCTTTGTCGTTAGGCTCGTTAAAATAATTAAATAGCGACAAACTTGTCTTTAGACGAGAACGAGTTTCCCTATCGCTAGGCTCGTTAAATCTTAGCGATAGGCTTGCCCGAAGGGCAAGTTATAGAACAAGCATATGTTATCCTCCTCAAGCTTGACAAAAATAAAGAGGTACTGGTCAGAAATGACTGGGGAAAAATTGGGAGAACATCAAAGTTTAGAGGTAGCAAGTCACTCTTGAACATGACACTTTTCTTCCGTATCGCATCGGGTTGGGTTGTCTCATTCACCGGTTTCATCACCATGGTCCTCGCCACACCATCCAGTCGGGGTAATGCTACCAATCCATCACATCAGTGTCGTTATATGTTCAAGAGGGGTCATTCAGAAAGTGTCAACCGTGTCCCATCCACTACCATACATTTTCCTTCATCCATTTCATGATCGCCACCCTGAATCATATGTCACAGTTTGTTTCACCTCCACTAAATCATTAGCTCCGTTCCGTGTCATTGATGTGGGATTCATCAAGGCCCTCCTTTGACGGATCACTTCTTGTCGACTTCAGCTCATTATCCAAGAAGTCGATCTAGGAACACCCCCATCAGTACTTTGAAGCTTGCATGCCTCAATGGCAAGTTTCTCACTTCCGGCGACAGGTATACATCAATGACCTTCGACCAGAAGATCTTGCGTGGCGTTCGACGCCAAGTCCTTTATTCACGCCACGTAAATTGTACTGCCGTACCTTGAGGGTCATCGTCATTATTGGTGATTCCTCTCGCGCTTGTTAACGGTTTTCATTATTGACCGGTAATCAAGCGATGTCTTTCCATGTTCGACTTCAGCGTAATTCTCACATGGATCGACTTGTACTTAGAGTGAAGATCGAACGAGTTTGAAGACCCCGGATCTAGTTTCATCCATCCGGGCTGCGATATATATTCAGGAAATATAAAAGCATTTGCCATGTACATCATTGCAGCAGATGATCATCCTCCTCAAAGGATGATAATTTTAGCGGAAGATTATCAGTCTGTCTTCAGACGATCGTCTGTCATATGTACCAAAATGTATTTATAGAAAGCTGAGCATGGGAATACCCGCCTCAGCTAGATCATGAGAATAATGATGAATGAAAGATAATGTATTGTATTGTATTGTATTACAGGGCACTCTCCTCAGCACTGGAACGAACTTCGGACCCTCTAGCTAAAGCATTTCACCCGATTAACGGCCTCACACTTTAGGGGGCAACTGTTATAGACATTTTTGTGCCTCGCGTCAAGGAGCAGGGAATGTCGATAATTACAGGGATCCTCAGTCCCTAAACGTGTTGTTCTTACCCCTAAAAGAACAAGGTCATCAATCAACAGCACTTCCAATCAGTTCTCCACCTGAAAACACTTCAGAACAGGCTTATTTTGGATCATGTCAGCTGCTTAACTAAGCTTCTGCGCTGTATTGCAACTGTCCCACTCTGTACCTGCGCTGGAAGTCAAAAACAATGAAGGCTACCTGCGCTGGGCGAGATTGGCCAAGTGGCACAGTCACCCTGCAAGGTGTCAGTTGCCCAGGAAGCTTCCAAACTGACACTTGGGTCATGAGATTTGCCCTGTGATGAGTAAGAGGTACTTGATCACCATGTGTAAGCAAGGATCTCCAAGTGGACACAGGAACTGAAGATTAACTGAAGATGGAGAGGACACTAGTCAGCTATATGCCAGCCTCCAGCTGACTCATCCTTTCCTCTTCCCTCCTATATATAGAGCTCTTCTATGAGGTCTAAGGAGGCTGGAATTTTGTATAAGCAAGGAGGTGCTGTTGGTATACTGCCAGGATTATTGGGTGATTGTTTTACTAGAGGTGAAGAAGAGAGTTCTTGCTGCCGAGGAGGTGCTGCTGGATTGGAGCCAACATCATTGGTTGTAACTTCCTCTGGAACCCTGTTACTTTCTATCAATAAAGTTTGCATGTTCTTCTATATACTTGTTTTACATAGATGCTTTTGTGTTTACATGTATATTTGATGCAACCTAATCCATGCTTCAGTTATGATTGCTTGCATCTCGTAGTTTGCTCCCTTTTGTTGTGCAGATTCTGTGTGTAGCTGGATCGGCTTGGAGAGCAAAGAGCTGGGAATCGGATACAAAGAGAGAAGGACAAGGATCGACTAAGCGCAAGACACCAGGTTGGTTGACCCTATTTCCATTCTCTCTGTGCTTTCATAAAGATGAACATGAAAACTTTGTCATTCAGTTGTTGCTAAAGTCTGTCACCTTTAGAAAGGGTTAGTGTCATCCGCATCGGATACTTTTCCCCACAACAGCTGTCCATGTTTTCCAAAAAATTAGACATTATATCCTGCTTAGAAAAATATTCATCTTAGGAACCATCAATCCATTTAAATTTGTTCTTAGTAGGCGACTGATTCGAGGCAAATACAATAGATGGATTGTCATTTTACAAGAGTTTGATCTCGAATTCATGTTATCTAAGTCTATGAAATCCTTAGTATTTTCATAATTGATCTCAGAGTTGCCTTGTGAGGAATAAATAGTTTATGAGGCATATTTTCCCGATGAATATCTTTTCCTTATTTCCTTGCAAGATCCTTGGTATGGAGATATCATTATATATCTCCAGGCTTCGAAGTTTTCACTCACTTTTTCAAAGGATGAACATAGAAAGTTACGTCACCTCGCTAAAAGCTATATTATTATAGGTGACACTTTATATTGCCATGAGGTTGATTCAATCCTTAGACGATTTTTAACCTTAGAAGAAGAAGAGTTTGTTCTAAATGATTTCCACAGTGGAGCTTGTGGTGGTCATCTATCTAGGCTTACAACAGGCCAAAAAAATTTGTGTCTATGCTACTTTTGGCCTTCGATCTTCAAAGATTGTATTGAAGCATTCAAAATATACAACACTTGTCAAGTTTATACTCAGAAAATGTGCATGCATCCAGCTCTCCTCTTCTTTGTGATCACTGCCAGTCCATTCATGAAGTGGGGTATTTATTTTACTACTTGCAATCCGCCTTCAGTGGGAAATCACAAGTATATCATCGTTGTTGTCGACTACTTTACTAAGTGAGTCGAGGATATGTCTACTTTCAAGAATTATGGTGAAACAATAGTCATGTTTCTCTTCAATCAAGTCATTTCCCGATTTGCTATTCCTAAAGATATTGTCGCTAACCATGGCAGTCATTTCAAGAATCAGATGATGTCTGAATTGGTTCTTAAGTTGGGTTTCCAGCAGGAGAATTCATCTCCTTATCATCCTTAGGTGAATGGGCAGGCTGAAGCCGTGAATAAATCCATCAAAACATCCTTCAAAGGATGATTAACAAAACTTAATCCAATTGGACATTGTGTTATATCTGGCACTTTGGGCATACCGAATGTCTGTTAGGTCCCTATACTACTAGTGTAACCCTTTATTGTTATTATTACAACCCCCTTATTATATTGTTGAGCCCATGTAGTCCCCATATTGTTATTATTATGCCCCATAGAAGCCCACTATTGTTATTATTGTGTCCTTACATTATTATTATATGTGAGCTCTAATTATATTATGATCCCTTAGACTCTTATATATAGAAAGGAGGTCTTGTCATTTGTATCATCCAAGAATTGTTCATTTGTGTAATGTCAATGAGGTTGCCCCCTCAAAGAGGCTAAATTCTGAGGTGTTTATCTTTCTTTTCTATCTTTTTGTGAGATGGTTTCATTACATTTGGTATCAGAGCTTTGGATTCTAGGATTTCGCTGCTCTAAATAGGTCATCATGGAATTTTAGCTATAACTTTTGTTTTGTGATGTTTCAGAGGCTAGAAAAACCCATTTGAGCCAAAATCATTTAGAGATTTGGCTGTGAATTTCAAAACGTGTCTCTATATTTTCATAGATATGATCTGAGGAAGTTAGGGTTTTTCCAGACTCCCAAATTACATTCCAAATAGGTGACCTGGGGAAAATCATCATAACTTTTGTTCTAAGCATCAGATTGAAATTCCGTTAGAAGTTTCAAAAAGAGGACGAGATATGTTTTTCTGTATATCAGTTTCAGGTACTAAGGTTGAAATAGGGACATGTGTCACTTCTTACAAGTTTGCTCTACTGAACGAGTCTATAATCAGGACATCATGGGAGATTTGACATAACACTTCCTTGCAGAATCCAATCTTGATCATATTTGTAGGGTTAGAAAGACTCAAAGGGATATTGCAAGAGGCAATTTCAGAACTTGGAGATCTAAAAGTACTGAGTTATAGTTGTTTCAAGATTGAGCTCCTAAAATCAAGAAAATGTGTTATGAGGAAGCTTGATGGCAAGGGTCCGTTAAGTTGGTTACTACAAATGGAGCAATATTTTGATATACATGAGGTGAATCTGTTACAAAAGGTACTTATTTCATCTTCATATTTAGAACCAAATCAATTTTTAAGGTATAAAGGGCTTTGTTCTCGTCAACCACTTGTTACGTGGTAAATTTTCATGGAGGAAATGATAGCAGATTATGGAGATACAAAGAGAAACACCTTCTTTAGCCAATTGATAAATCTCAAACAAAAGTGTTCAATGGCAGAGCACATTGAGGATTTTCAAAAAATGAATTTAAGGGAAAATGATATTCCAGAGAAGGAGAGGATTGATGTCTCCATGGGGACTTTAAGGGATAACATTCAACATGAGGTTCACCTTTGGGAACCTAATTCATTAGAGAGGTTATTCAAGTTGGCAAGAAAAGTGGAAAGCAAAATTATGGAAACAAGGAAGTATACCCCTCACAACTATAAATATGGAAGTGTTGTTTCTCTTAGCCTCCCACAACCTACAAGGTTGACACGACAACAATTGGAAGAAAAAAGAGCAAAAGGGCTTTGTTACAATTGTGATAACAAATACATTAAAGGTCATAAGTGTGCTAAGAATAAATTATTTTACATTGATTGTAAAGAGGAGGAAGAAAAGGATCAAGAAAAAACAAAAGAAGAGGATATACATCAGGAACCAATCACAGAGAAAGAAGAAATGAATCTAACCATATCTTGTAATGCATTGGCCAGAATTACCACTCCTCAAACTATGAAGACACAAGGACATGTAAAGAAGAAAAATGTTCAAGAACTAAAAGATCACATCGAGCATCAAGAAATGAATCCGACCATATCTTGTAATGCATTTGAATAAATTACCACTCCTCAAACTCTCAAGATAGAAGGACATATCAATAAGAAAAGGATTCATGTAGTGAAATATCACATCAAGCATCAACAACAAGTTGTCCAACTTTTAAAGGATAATGCCACTTTGGTGCAGAATTGAATGAAACAACAAGCAGATCAACGTTGTAGTGAAAGAAGTTTTGATGTAGGTGATTGGGTATTTTTATGGCTACATCTCAAGCAAGCTATTTATTAGAAGGAAATGTTGGAAATACTACATGCACTTAAGAAATGGCGACCTTACCTAATGGGACGACACTTCAAGGTAAAAATTGATCATGATAGTCTTAAATACTTTTTAGAACAAATATTATCTTTAGAAGAATAGAAAAAATGGGTCACAAATTTGTTGGGTTATGACTTTGAAATCATCTACAAAAAAGGGAACCAAAATGTTGTTGCAGATGCACTGTCAAGAAAGGATGAGGATGTGGAAGCATTATTTTGTGCTATTTCTATTATCTAACTAGATTGGATAAATGAAGCAAGGATGAATGGAAGAAGGACGAAGAAGTGTGGCCACTCATTTAAAAGTTGCAAAAGATATTAGTTCAAGCAATATTGCTAGAACCCGATGAGGAAGGAAAAGTCATATTGGAGCCTGGATCAGTCACAAAAACAAGAACCTGACAGCTATGAAATCGATCAATTTTAGAGTATATCATTAGGTTGAACAACTTACCCGCTGAAGATTCAAGATGGGAGGACAAGAATTTTATACAAAGGGATCAAGAACTACTCAAGCATTGAGGACAACACTTTTTGAGGGAGAGGGGCATGTTAGGTCCCTATACTATTAGTGTAACACCTTATTGTTATTATTACAACCCCATTATTATATTGTTGTGCCCATGTAGTCCCCATATTTTTATTATTGTGACCCACAGAAGACCACTATTGTTCTTATTGTGCCCATACATTATTATTGTTATGTCATCTCTTATTACATTATGACCCCTTAGACTCCTATATATAGAAAGGATGTCTTGTCATTTGTATCATCTAAGAGTTTTTCATTTTTGTAATGTAGAGGAGGTTGCCCTCTCAAAGAGGCTGAATTCTAAGGCATTTATCTTTCTTTTCTATCTTTTTGTGAGCTGGTTTCATAACAATGTGAGTCAAGACTACTACCGGTTTTACTCCTTTTCAACTACTTTATGGGTTGGAATCAATTTTTCCTATGGAATGTGAAATTCTCTCCCTTAAATTAGTTGTTGAAGTTCTTCCAGATACTTCTAGTATCAAAGAATGCCTTGTTCATTTGGAACATCTCGATGAGTAGCGTCAAGATGCAACCATAATCAACAAAACTCACAAAAAGAGATTAAATACTTAATACAATAAGGCTATCCATCCTAGGGTTTTCTCTGAAGGCAACCTTGTCCTGGTCTATGACCAAGAAAAAGACGCCTTAGGGGTAGGCAAGTTCAAAACTATGTGGTATGGTCCCTTCATTGTAAGAAAGGTCTTGAAAAAGTGAGCTTATGAGCTGGTTTATTTTAAGGGAAATGAGTTTGCGGAGCCCAGAAATGGGCTCTATCTTAAAATTATTTTTCTTATGATTTGTCCTAGCATTTGCTTGATTTTGAATATTATATATTTGTGCATATCTATCTATCAGTTTCGTAGTCATGTCGATATTTTTTATCTACTTTGGTAGGTATTGATGGACGATTTGATATATCTAGGGTTCGCCGATGGTGCTAGTAGACACACCCAGAACCTTGCTTCCGCGGCTTGGGTGATTTGTTATCCATCCAGCCAGTTGTTGGTTTCAAGAGGCATATGTATCATTCTTGCTTCAAATAATGTTACCGAATATACTTCTCTCATTAATTTACTATGCGAGGCAATATCTCTTGGTATTGATTCATTAATAGTATACTTGAATTTGCAACTGGTGGTATCTAAATTAAATAACATCTATCATGTGAGAGATCTTTATTTATATCACCAATTTCTGAGTGTGCAATTATTACAAAGATCATTTATTTATATCACATTTATTCATATTCCACGATCAGAAAATTAATTTGCATATTATATTGCTAATGAAGTATTAGATTGGCACATAAATCATTCCTCACATTAACAATAAAAAATAATCAAAGAGTCACCTGTATATATATGATCATCATGGTGAAAACTTCGGTACATAGATAGAGATTTATGTTCAAAATAATATACAAAATTGGGACAAAAAAGTCATACAAAATTAGGGCTTATTCCCATAATCATGTCTAATCAAAAATATCTGATCATTCATCTATGGGTCTTGCTGAGGATGAGCAGTACAGAAGAAGGCGATGGCATTTTCTACCTATCGAAACAGCTACACACAATCGTGTGGCACTCCTACCATGTATCTTTGCATCTCCTCTAGAAGGCCTTCTATAGATACCATGGGTACCTGGTGAGTTAGACTCACAAAGTTTCTCTAGACAGCATGGAGGGTCCTCTCAGTCTATGCTGCAACTCCCTTAGCATCTCTTCCATGACACCTATGTCTAGGTAGACCCTCAGGTCTTATTGGTCTAGCATCTGTGTCATGATTAAAATAATTTTGTAAGTATTTGTCTCATCAAAAAGATTTTTAGTTCATTTGTACTTAAAATCCAAAAAATCTAAAAATCTAAAAAATTAAATACATTTATACCTATGGCTCCCCATGCTGCATCTAGCCACAACACTAGATCTGGATCTCCTCTGAAGTCCATGCTAGCATAGGTGTAGTCCTCCATCTCTATGACTTGTTGTTTACACTAGGACAAGAAGTCATCATCAAAAGTGTTTCTAGGGACCTCACCGCCCCCCAGCCTCTTCATTAGATCAGCCCATTTTCACATTCATGGATCCCTTTGGTTGTTGATGGTGGAAAATACTTTGGGTCAAAGCTCTTGTACTCTCTCAAAGAAAAAGGAGCATAAGATGGTTCCATAACCAAAGTTCTTTCTCTGACCTTTTTGGATATATGTAATTTGTTTTTTCATATTGGCTAAGAGGGGTGTGTACCAACCAAAAACTATCGTGAGACACTCCACTGCTAGACTCGTCGAAATTCAACAAGCCTCATGTAGAGAAGCTGAACCATTCACTCTGGAAATGGTAAAGAGAAGAACTTTCACGGCTGAGCTCTCTACATGTTTGATTGGAATCCAAGTTTCAATATTCTCGGTGTTTCCTAGGTAGTAGATGCGTATGTAGTCCTCAACACTGACTCTCCCTCTTGTTCTTCTTGTTGAGTTGACCCTCTCTCCTCTTCGGGAAAGACCGGTGATGAAATAGATGTCCTCTATTTTTATCCTTAGAGGAATTTGGTCAATAATAAAAGAATCTTCTTTTGGATCCCAATAATGGATCAGCATCTCAAGCAATCTAGTATTTGCCTTCATATTTGACATTTTGAAAAATTTCAGTAATCTGCATCCTCTTAAGGAATCTAATGCAATTGGATCTTCCATCATTTCATTATCAATCACACTATGTTCCCTTTCTCGCCACATAATCAACATTCTGCAAAACAATCATTTCAAATCATTAAAAATTGTATTTGAAATTTTAAAATCACACAAACGTGGGTTCAGTATTTACACATTCACGTGTATGAACTTTCTATATGCGAGGCTACTATGTCCAACCCACGTGTACAAAGAGCATAATTTTTAAACGAATTTCCCACGGTGAATTTTTCGACAAAAACATTTGAAAAGAAGTAAAACTTATCAAGAAACTAGTTAGAAGGTTACCTGGAGGGTTGAAGGTTAAATGAACGAATCAATTTGATGGATTGAGCTTTCTTGGGGTTTTGCTTCAGAGCTCCTTCACTCACCTTTTCACAAAATAAATGAAGAATCGTAATTCAAAAGGTATTTATATAGGTTGACATTAAAAAATCAATTTTTCTAAAGTTCATTTTTTCTTTTCAAAAATTTATGAGGTTTATGACCTTTTTGGCTTGGAGTGTTGGGATGGGTCATTTTTCAGGATACTTTGGAGATTTTGAGAGAATGCTTCGATTCCATGACCACAAACCCATCATGGCAGGTATCATTTTTTAATTGGCATATAGGTTAGGGAATATCATTTTCCGTTGCATTTTTTCATACTAGCCTCCATACTGTGATATCTTGGGCAGAGGGTTAATGCCATCATGTCTTGGTTCTTAAACCATTTTGACTAGCTGACTGATAAAATCATGAGATGATGGTAGATCCAACCTTTACATGGGCATCTTAGTTAGATCCTCACTAGCATATGTTGCCCATGCTACTATACTATGTAGGCTCGGGAGTCCTCTTTAGATCCATTATCACTTGTGCATTCAAGCTTCATTCTCTTTCTTCTTCGCTATTTTTCTGGCTTTATACCCTAGAGGCTCCTTTGTGTTGAGTTGTACTATTTCATTGCATGTTGAGAATTTGTACCTTTTGGCCTTAAGCTAGCTTCACTTTGACTCGTGTTTAAGCCACCTTTTGACCATGTCTTTTTACAAAATCAACCTTGCAATCACTTAACCTCTACAACTTGACACATTTTTACCCATGGAAAGAACATTCCTTTGAGTTTCATTGACCAGTTTCATCACGTTGCATTGATCATAGGAATGTTCCGCTCGCAGGAACTAGTGCATATGTATTCGGACACTCATTCTTTCCACTGTACCATAGGCATTATTTTTTCTTTTTTCAAGCTTCCTAAATATGAAAAAGACAAAAAAATTAAATATTTCAAAAAGATTGGGAACATGACATTACTTCCACGATTCATGACAGCTAGAGTTAGTTGTGTCACCCTTGAACAAAACACTCAAAATTAAGTCTTTCCTCCATTGGGATGGGCTTTATTTTGACTTAGGTGAGCCTTAAATTTGTTATTTAGTTAGTAATCATATGGTTGATTATCTCTTCCAATCATATGGAGAGTTTGTTTGTGCCTATTTCATGACAAACTTATACAAAGTTATCATATGTTGCCATATTGTCACATTTGAATCGTGCTTTTGTTCAAGGGAAGTAAACCTGAGTTGGCCTTTCTATGGTGTTTCTTGACTTATTTTCAGTTGGTCATCCCTGGTTGTCAGAGTCATGTTCACTATCACATCATCTATTTGGTCCTTTGCTCGTGCTAGTTTGAGAAGGTCTCCATTGAATTCCTGCTGGCAGGTCTTGCTCTTATCACCTTGTGCTCAATATCAATTAGCATCATGGGTCTTTGACTGAGTGGTTTCCCTTGTGTTCAACGTCAAATTTCATTATCACACATTGGGATTCATGTAGTAGCTTTGTTTCCATTTGACCCTATTGGTGGATTTCTCGCCTCTGTGTCAGCTTTCATTATTGGTTAGTTTAGAGGGTTTCTAACGTGTGTTAGCCCCATCTTGTGTATGCCAAAAACATTCTTTGGTTTGGTTACTGCATCTTTCTTTGTCCGATTCCTTCCACATTATTGGCTTGTGGGTTACACTCACGCTAGATTGATGAAGGATGCCTTAATGCCTTCCTTCCAGTATATATTTTCCCATTGACTTGAACTGATTACTTTGGGAATAAGGTCTAAAGTCCATTTGGTAGTAGTTTAGGGTTTGCAGTCATTAGTGGCATACTCCTTCACTATCAATAGTGGGCAAACATCCTTGCCTCCTGATTGATAGATTCTTCCAAGTCTTCAACTTCATATCATGTATTCACACTTATTAGATTGTACTAGGTACCTTTTCTCTCATTATCATTATCTGTGAGTAGTCTCATGTTTGTTAATGGTATACATCAATGACTGGTAACCAAACAATTTCTCACATGGTCAATTTCAAATCATTTGTTCCCATTGTGTTGAAATGTACCATGATGATCGATGAAGACCTCAGGTTTGCATCAACATTCTTTGGTTCACTTGCTTCTCCCTCCTGTTTCTGCTAGTGACACCATCTACCTTATATGTTGCAGTTCATCACAGTGACATCCTATATGTTGGCACCTGAGTTTCATGTAGTACCATTTGTTCATTATTTGACTTGGTACTTTTGGATGAGCTTTATGACTTCAGTCATCAACTTTCTACTTTAGCATCATTGATCAGTTCTTTATATGTGATATTGTGACATGTACTTTTATGGATATGATCTGATGATCCACTATTTATCTTCAGTCCTTTTATACTTGTATAAATATTGGATCCTCTTTTGCATTTGATATGTAGACATTTTTTATTATCTCTGAGAATGGGTATGTCCACCTCAGACAACAACTTTCTTTTTGATCTCTTCCACTAGCTTGGCATGTTGAAATCTAGTGAACTCCTCTCAAGTATTGGCATGATTCCTTTTATGCACGTAATACATTTCAACCATCATGTACCCCTTCTGATATCATATATTAGAGGGCATCTATTATAGCACCATTTACCACCCTTGGTAGGTTTTATGCTTTGTGTTATGGCCTAGGGAAACCCTTCCTTTTCAGACTTGGTCCAAATTCTAAACAACAATGCTTTAAATCCCATATGCTATTTTTCCCTGTATAAAAATCGTGTACACATGGGTCAGTCTATACCCAATCCATGTATATGTGTTAAAACATTAAAAAATATATAATCTCCTTAAATTCTGGTGGTGTTTAAGGGTTTTACTTGTTACTCACCTACTATCGCCCATGGCCCAACTATTTCCCCACTGAAAAAACTAATTTGGAGAAGTATAAATAAAACTCCATGGGAAGGCCTAAGGGAAGTGACATGATTAGATATTGATATTATAGTTGACTACATCCCTAATCAAGTCCAAAGAAATACCCATGCCTTCTGCACTCCTAAGTCATAGGAAACCTATGTTTCCTTCTTGAGATGTCCATCATCCCATCATAACATCCTTGTGTATACTTATGGAGGAGCATTGCTGAGGCCTGGGCAGGATGGATCCAGAGGACGGTTTCTGTTAGGTCCCTATAATACTAGTGATTCCCCCATTACTATTATCGTTGTATCCATTATTGTTATTTTTGTGCCCCTATTGTCCCCATATTTTTATTATTGTGCCCCGCAGAATCCCACTATTGTTATTTTTGTCCCTTTATATTATTATTGTTAGGTCAACTTTGGTTATATTGTGACCCCTTAGACTCCTATATATAGAGAGGAGGTTTTTTCATTTGAATCATCCAAGAATATTTGATTTGTGTAATGTAAAGGAGGTTTCCCTCTCGAATAGGATTAATTCTAAGCCGTTGATATATCTTTTCTATCTTTTTGTGAGTTGGTTTCATAACATTTGGTATGAAAGCTTTGGATTCTATGGTTTTGCTGCTCCAAATAGGTAATCATGGAATTTTCACTATAATGTTTTTCTTGCGATGTTTCAGAAGCTAAAAAAAACCCATTTGAGAAGAAATCTCGCTGAACCTCTGGTCTGAATTTTATATCTTGTCTTGCTATATTTTCAGAGATATGATCTGAGGAATTTAGGATTTTTGCAAGCTCCATAATTTCATCTAAAACAAGTCATCGTGGAATTTTCTCTATAATGATTTCACTATGAAGTCTTAGAAGCTAAAAAAAATCCATTTGAGAAGAAATCAGTTTGAACCTCGGCTCCGAATTTCAGATCCTGTCTCGCTACATTTTCGGAGATGTAATCTAAGGAAGTTAGGGCTTTCGGACACCCCCGAATTACATTCCAAACATGTCACCTTGGGAAAATAGTCATAACTTTCACTGTGAGCATCAGATGGAATTTTCGGCAGAAGTTACAGAAAGAGGACAGACTATAGTTTTCTGGGTAACATTTTTAGAATATAAGGTTGAAACAGTGATGCGCGGCACATCATACAAGCTCTCTCTACTGAACTAGTCTATACTCAAGCCATTGTGGGAGATTTGGCATAACTCTCCATTGGAGAATCCAATCTTGATCAGACTTGCGGCATTAGAAATATTGCTCAGAGGGTTACCACATGAAGAAATTTCAGACCTTGGAGATCCAAAATTACAGAGGTACATCAGATTCAATATCAAGCTCCTACAAAGTGAAAAAAGGTGTATAGTTTTTTTTTAATTTTTGCATAAGATTGGTTTGAAAAATTATTTTGAAGGAATTCAAAGGGCATAGTGAAGCATTATTATCACTAATTGATTCCCATATGAAAGAAAATGGAAACCCCTAGTAAGAAACCTGAAAGCTCTAGCCTGACTCATGAAAAAGAGGAAGAAATGCAACATGATATATGAAAATTACGAGACCAAGTGCAACAAATTTCACTCACACAAAAAGTAACAAAAGCTAAGATGGATGTTTTAAAGAAAGACGTAGAAGCTAAGATGGATGGTTTCACGAAAGGTGTAGAAGCTAATATGAATGATGTGGAAGCTACGATGGACGGTGTGGAAGCTAAGATGGATGGCCTGGAAGCTAAGATGGATGATTTAAAGAAAGGTGTGGAAGACTTGAAGACAGATTTGACAAAGTTTCTACAAGAAATGCTTACTAATGGCGAAAGGGTAGTAAAAGAAACTCATGATGAGAAAAAAATAAATGTTAATCATGATTTCATAGACTCTAACATTGGATTGAAGAGCCACCATGTTCCAAAGATCGATATGAGGAAGTTTGATGGCAAGGATCCCAGAACATGGATACTACAGATGGAGCAATTTTTCGATCTCCATAATGTGCAACATACGCAAAAGGTACACATTGCAACTTTATATTTGGAACCAAATCAGTTTGTATGGTATCGATGACTTTCCTCTCATAAACAAATTGTCACTTGGGCTAATTTTACGGATGAATGATAGAACATTATGACGATACAAAAAACAACGCTTTTTTTAGCCAATTGATAAATCTCAAACAAAAGGGTTCAATGATGGAGCACATTGAGGACTTCCAAAAATTGAATATAAGGGTAAAAGATATTCTAGAGGAGCATAGGATTGATGTGTTCATAGGTACTTTAAGAGATAACATCCAACATGAGGTTGGCCTTTGGGAACCAAATTCATTGAAGAAGGCATTCAAGTTCGCAAGAAAAATGGAAAGAAAATTTATGGCAACAAGGAAGCCTACCAATCACAATCATAAAGATGGAAGTGTTGCTTCCACTAGCCATCCACAACCTACAAGGTTGACACCACAACAATTGAAAGAAAAAGGAGAAAAAGGGATTTGTTATAGTTTTGATAGCAAATACACTAAAGGTCATAAGTGTGTCGAGAAGAAATTATTTTACATAGATTGTGAAGAGGAGGAAGAAAAGGAACAAGAAACATTAAAAGAAGAGGATATAAACCAGGAACAAAACTTAGAAAAATAAGAAATGAATCTGACCATATCTTGTAGCGCATTGGCTGGAATTACCACTCCTTAAACTATCAAGATAGAAGGTAATATCAAGAAGAAAAAGGTAATATTGTTGATTGATTTGGGAAGTACCCATAAATTGTTAGATAGTCAAGGAATTGAAATTCTTCCTATATCTAGCGCCAAAGTGTCAAGTGATGGTTGCAAGTCGAGGAACCATAAATTTCTCAAGAAAGTGCCATAATATCAAGCTATCCATGTGAGAATATGTATTGAATAGCCCAATGCTTTCCATTCCAGTGGATGGTGTTAATGTTGTACTAGGAGTCGAATGGCTACAATCCTTGGGTACAATATCATTTAATTTTCAAGAACTTTTCATGAATTTCTCTTCAGAAGGAAAAGAAGTTGAAGTAAGGGGTATCGTAGGGAAACCGGGAAAAATAATTAGCTCTAACGGAATGACAAATCTTGTAAAGAAAGAAAAACGAGGCATAATTGCAGAATTATGTTCACTAGAGGTTCCCACATCGAAATCATCCATTTCTCCAGATCTCCAAAAAGTCTTGGAATATCATTCCAAGGTATTTGAGACTCCCAAAGGCCTCCCACCTATTCGTGATCATGATCATGCTATTAATTTGATTCTAGGAAGTGTTCCTCCAAAGGTTAGCCCTTATAGATATCCCTATGTCCAAAAGAGTGAAATTGATCGTATGGTTGCAGAGATGCTAGAGGTTGGTATAATTCAACCTAATCAAAATTATTTCTCTCCTCCAATAGTATTGGTTCACAAGAAGGATGCATCATGGCGCATGTGTCCAGATTATAGGGAGCTCAACAAGCTCACTATTAAATATAAATTTCCCATTCCTGTCATTGATGAATTATTGGATGGATTGCATGGATCAATTTACTTCACCAAGTTCGATCTTCATTCACGATATCATCAAATCAGAATGAAGACTGAAGACATTCCAAAAACAACATTTAGAACTCATGAGGGTCATTATGAATTTTTGTTCATGCCTTTTGGCCTTACCAATGCACCTTCTCACTACAAGAAAAATGGACATTGGTGAGGGTCGAAAAATGTCACCATAAGCTCATTGGTGATGGTCAAAAGAGCTTCTGTCACCAAAAAATGAACGTAAAGGTGGCATCGCCAAAAGTATAAGTGTTATGGTGACATTCAAGGTTCATCACCAATAATGATTTATAATGATGGATAGTTATCGTCACCATTTCACATTAGCAATGGTGACAAACCTTAACCTTCATCATAAAAAAATTGAACGTCACTAATGGTGGCATCACCAAAAATATAGATGTGGCGAAAATCAAGGTCCGTCACAAATAATGATTATAATAATGGGCAGTGACCGTCACCATTTCATGTGAACAACGATGATTTATTGTGATGGACCTTTCATGATCGTCACTATTAATGAATGAATATATATATATATATATATATATGGTGATGTTCATTGACCATCACCATTTCATATGAGCGTTAATGATTTTTGGTGATGGACCTCTCATGGCCGTCACTATTAATGGATATATATGGTGGTGTTCATTGACCATCACCATTTCATATTTGGTGAGGGTCGAAAAATGTCACCATAAGCTTATTGGTGACAGTCAAAAGAACCTCCACCACCAAAAAATAATCATCGTCATTGCATCTGAATATCAGGGCACGATGGAATTGAACCACCAACCTCCTGCTTGTAAAGCAGGCGCTCTTCCATTGAGCTAGCACCCTTGAAATAATTAGACTTGCAAGAATAAATCTAGGGGAATAACAGAAATATCCATAGATAATAGTATTGGAGCGTGCAAAATAAAGATAATAAGCAAAATAATAACCAACAATGAAATATACTAATTTGAACACGTTTAAATTACATTAAATAGAGATGGCATCCATAGTACATTAAAGTACCATTGGTCAATGTTGGGCTTGGTCAATTGCCGACTCTCCATAGTGCCACCAATCTAATGAAATGTGTCAAGATATGTTTCCATTAAGAGAGAAGCATGTTTAAATCTCATTGTATCTTGATAACCATTGTCTCTAACTAATAACCATGCATAGTTTCTAGCCACTGCAAAACATGGACACAAAAGTGAGGATAAAGACCAAAATCATAATACCACCAATCTAATGAACTGTGACTAGAGATGTTCCCAATAATGGAGCAACATCTTTAAAGCTCACACTATTTCTTGATAACCATTGGCTCCAACTAACAACCATGCATAGTTCTAGCGCATCACTGCAAAACATGGACAAAAAGTGAGCATAAGGACAAAAAGCCCAATCTACCTTAATGGAAAAAACAAGAAATCAAAACTTACTTACAATTTACCAACCATTGAAAGGATAAAAACATGAAAGAAAATGTCTTGATACTCCTCATCAAGGACAAACAAAATCATATCATGTTCAAATGAATTTAGAAACCATTTGCATTTGGAAAATGTGTTAATACACTTAACTTTAGTTGGTTGGCAAAAATAAGTCAAGAAGGCATTCTAAAATCAACCAGAATTATTTATTCATGGCATATAACAAGTTCAATATTAGAGCATTGAAGATAATTAGACTAGCAAATGAAAGACAATATTCAACCAGAAGATATTATGAAAAGAATTAAAAAGGAAAATAAAAAGAAGATGAACACATTTTACTTCAGCTGATAGCTAGATCCACATGAGGAACTTAAAATGAGCTTCCCCAAACCTTTCAAATCAAGGAACCTATGACCTATTCACATAAATGATGCTCACAAAGAATGAAATCTTTGTTGCCAATACTTGTTGCTTGGTCCTATCATAAAAGTGAAATATCAAGAGCATATGCCTCTGGTAAAGAATGCTTAGTTTGTCAATTGTAATACTGTTAAATAATGAATCCATATAGGTGAGGATAGTTTTAAATAGAGGAGGAATGACTTATTATAGAGTTTTATGAACCCAATGTTTCAGACTACCAAGTGAGTCCATCATCAGGGGCTGCGACAATAGATATTCTAGAGATATTAATGATGTATCCATGAGCTATATTTAAGGTTATATATATAGGTTATGAAAGAAATTAATCTAAGAAATTAGGTCGGCCAATCTCCAATTTTGTTAATATTCAGATTTTTTTTTTTTAATTTAATTAATTTGTTTACTTAATTAATTAAGTTGTTTAATTAATCAATTAATTTGTTTACTTAATTAATTAATTGTTAAATTAGATAATTAATTGTTAAATTAATTAACTAATTTTCTAAATTAGTTAATTAATTTGTTTTAATTAATTCCCTAATCAATTAATTAATTAGTTTGAGTAATTAATTAATTAAACCAATTAACTAATTAATTTGTTTAACTAATTAATTAATTTGTTTAATAATTAATTTAATTAATTAAGATGTTTAATTAATCAATTAATTTGTTTAATTAATCAATTAATTGTTAAATTAATTAATTAATTAATTTGTTTTAATTAATTCCTTAATTAATTCCCTAATTAATTAATTAATTAAACCAATTAACTAATTAATTTGTTTAGCTAATTAATTAATTTGTTTAATTGATTAACTAACTTGTTTAATTAATTCACTATAATTTCATATATAATTCCTATTGTTTATTTTCTAATTGTTTTAATATGAGACGACTATATGCTTAATTTAAGTACAAGTGTTAACATGCTATTGTAATTAAGTTATTCAAATAATTGATTATTTCATAACTAATAAATAACCAATTATTTGATAACAAAATAACCAATTATTTGAATAACGTAATTACAATAGCATGTTAACACTTGTATTTAAATTAAGCATATACTCATCTCATATTAAAACAATTAGAAAATAAACAATAGGAATTATATATGAAATTATAGTGAATTAATTAAACAAGTTAGTTAATCAATTAAACAAATTAATTAATTAGTTCATTGGTTTAATTAATTAATTACACAAACTAATTAATTGATTAATTAAGAATCTTAATTAATTAAGTAAACAAATTAATTAATTAGTTAAACAAATTAATTAGTTAATTGGTTTAATTAATTAATTACTCAAACTAATTAATTAAATTTAAAAAAAAAATCTGAATATTTACAAAATTGGAGATTGGCTGACCTAATTTCTTAGATTAATTTCTTTCATAACCTATATATATATATATATATATATATATATATATATATATATATATATATATATATATATATATATATATATATATATATATATATATATATATATATAACCTTAAATATAGATCATGAATACACCATTAATATCTCTAGAACATCTATTGTTGCAACCCCTGATGATGGACTCACTTGGTAGTCCGAAACGTTGGGTTCATAAAACTCTATAACATGTCATTCCTCTATTTAAAATTGTAATACTGTTGCAATCATTAGGCTATCATCATTAGGAAACTTCGTTGCATAAAAAACATCATAGCAAGAACCATTGGCTTTATTACCAGTATAAACTAAACTTCATGTATCGAAATTTGAAATGAAGAAAAAAAAAGTTAGTGTATTCATCTTTGAAACATTGATAGGTAAATGATCTCACCCAAGAAGCTGAAATTATTGATAGTGTTACCTAAAATGGAAAATCAAATATGAGAAAATATATTTCAAAGCAAATGTATGAGTCTATTATTACCTAAAACCATCTTACAATGCTCTTCAATTCCAACAAGTAATGAATAATTCATGAAATCAATTGACTGCAAACACACATTGCGCACAACCATGATAACTGGCTAGCTCAACAAAAATTTGAAACTAAGATTACAATTATGGTTGGTTAAGAAAAATGAAAACTATATTTACCACGAGAAATGAAGTATCATTCCATACTGCTCTCTCCAAAAGGTGCCCAACTTTATTCCCAAGAAATATTAGAGCAGTTGGCATGGTCTCTAAGAGATTTTTGTCCAAAAGAGCTTTGTTGTTTCCTTATTAATTTGCATTGTAACGAAGCAACTGGAACCTTTGAGGTCATAAACCCATGTTACATTTCTTCGAAACAACAGATTTTCCATTACCATCAATTCGTCCTGATCTCTTTGCCACCTTTTGCATTCTTTATAGTGACATGAAAGATAAACACATTATGTAGCATGCACACACAATGAGGGAAGAAAAGCCTGGTAAACTCTCTAGGAGTCTTCAAAAGGTAATTGTCAAATATAGAATAAACAATAATATGATTATCCAACCTGATAAATACCAAGGATCTTTGCCAAACATGTGGGGCTTCTAGAACATAATGAGTCACACATATATTTGACATATTCTAAGGAAAGCTTCATCAAAGATTCCAATTCTATCATGGTGACTCTCTTAATAATAAATCTTTCATCCAAGGATTTTGCAAAAAACACATTGCTCTTTCTTCCTTGAGGTCCCCATTTCTTGCAGCAATTTAGTGACAATCTAAAGTCCATCTCTATTGGACAACACTTTTTCCTAAGGGCATCAAATTGTTTTGCATGATAACGGTTACCAATTACTTAACATTTCTAGGAGGGCCCTCATCATGAAAGGATATATTTTCATGTGTCTTTTATATATAGTGATGAATTTGAACCCCATTTCCCTTTGGAGCCATATGTGTAAATATGCTCATATCCTAAACTTATCTCTTTGGAAAGAGATTTACTCGAGTCTAAGGAACCATCTGACGGATAAAGTAGATTTGAAACAACCCCACCCATACCAAGTAAATCTACACATTCCTTTTCTTTGTCCTTGTCTATTTCCTTTTGCTTCTCACTATCAAGTACCTTGTCAAATAGGCAAGCCTGATATTCTTGCGAGCTTAGTGCATATGCTATTATGCTTTTTGGCTCATCATCATAAACAACAATAACCATATCATTGACACTGGTTGGTAAAAGCAGCTTACCCACTCCATTACCACCCAGATGACTAACTGATGAGAAAAAAGTAGGACTATAGCTTCTCTAAGAGTCAACTCTAATAAACCCCAATAAATTTTCTCGTAAGCTCTTGCTGTAACTTTTTGGTAAGTTTGACATAGGAGCCCCAATGCAGCTACCAAACTCTTCCAATAGATTTAATGATTTTACTGGTGAGGGAGGATTCTTTTCTCAAGAACCTCTATTCCACCTTTATCGTGCATGTTTTAGGTAAATTCCGACATCATCCTGTCTCCTATTGCAATTTTCCGAACTGGATTAAAATATTTTCTGTCAATAGATTCACTGCCACTGGCAACATTAGCCAAAGCGGTAGAACCAACTTCTTGCCCTTGTGATGTCAGAGATACAGCCTGAGCTTTTACTAATTAGCCTTCACCTGCCCATATTGCATCTAATGTATTTGACAGATCAGTGAGGATAGGAAAATCTTTCTCTAATAGTTTCTAATAGGGTGCCATATCTTCATCCAAACCATTTGTATTGTCCCTACTATCAACTGCTTCAAAAGGCACTGTCTCAGAAACGTGGATGTTGGTATCCAATTGACCATTCTCCATGTCAAAAGTATGAAACATGGTACCATTAGTTATATTGGATGAATCTCTAATGTTTGGATCTCCTTCCACGTCATCCAGATATTCTAGTTTGTTTTACCTTCTGCCAATTTAATCATTTCCATGCCCTAATCTAATTTTCCATTCACAGTCCCAATTCACTCTAAATGGTCACACAAGTAGGAATTTCCCACATTACTAATCATGCAAAGCTGCCTAGATCCATTATTTAAAACATGCTTTTCGCCAGCTTGGATATCTTTGAACTGAATATTCCTAAAACAGATGTCTTTGTCGAAACAATTTCCATCAACCATGGAGCCTATGTCCTCTGTCATCAAAATGCCAAAACCAACACTAGAATTGTTACTATATTTCACTGTACCCTGACGGTCTCCAACTTTTTCATTTATGCCAGAATCATATTCCTCATGTGGAGTCTTAAAATCCTCCAGTGGACTAGATTCAAAATTGGCAAGAAAGTTTTCCACTCTAATAGATGAATCTAAATGGAAAAGACAACGATTTTATTCATAGGCTTCCTAAAGTAGAAGACACCTTATACTGTTTAGCTTTGAAATATCAGGTCTTCCAAGTTCCAACACACCCAACACTAATGATGTCCTATTGCAACAAACCATATTTGAACTTGATAGATTGCATAAAAAGAATGAACCCTATGAAGAAATGATTTCCATCTAAGCAGTTTCTATAAAAAAATATCGAAATATTCATTAAGTGGAAAGATTATTCTAGCATACTATCATGTTAGACAACCTAAAGTACACTAAACAACCTTTATATACATCTATAATATCACCTCAAATTCAACTCTCTCTTTATGCAACATTCCTTCAAGCTCTGCAATTTGCCTCCTTGATTCAAGAACCTTAATACCAGAATAAAACGATCTAGATGTGATGATTTTCTGTTCGCGCAAAATTAACACCTCTCTAAACAACATTTCCACTTTATCTACAATCTGTTCATTTGAATCAAAATGCACATTAGTTTGGATTTGGGGGATCCTACAAGATAGGTATGATAGGCATATATTAATTAGCAAACATCTACCCATATGTACAATTTGTATCATAAAGTACCTCTACAACTTCCTTTATGAGCCAATCCTGTTTATGTGGATCATGGAACCCTAATTTTGAAGGTGGAAAATGCACAGGTAGAACATTGATGGAGGAATATTGGAAACATGCAATCATACTGCCAAACCTATCATATTGAATTTGGGAACAATGTAGGTCCAATAGATTAGTATGGAATAGCCATTAATTATCATACAAAGTTATTGGTACTCTGGAAAAATCCAGAGCTACATAAATTATGTAAGATATCACAAGGTCAAAATAAAAAAGTAATATGAAAATTTTGTGATATAGATAATGCAGATTAAGACAGATTGGTTCATATGTATGTTTATTTTGGATACAAGAGAATGAGCTACAACAATATAAGGGAACCAATTGTCAAAACAACTGCGATAGAGTTCAATGCTATGACCTAATCAATACAATATTCTGTAGCTATAGTGTAACATTGTATGATGAACACTACAATTACATAATGATTTACAGATAGAGTGTAAATATTCTTGGATGTCAAACCCCCATGACAAGCTATGCATCTATTTAGTTCTTGGACAAATTGGTTGGACATGCAATAATATCAAACCTGAAAATGAATGTTGGTGTAATTATTTGGATATAGGCTGCTAAGTGAATAGATCCATGTGAAATTCTTGCCATTGTCCTTAAATTGACTGTCATAGAACAACATATATCAAATGGAACAACATTAGCCAGTCTATAATAAATTGCTAACAAAGAGCATCCCACCACTGAGCCTAACAACATATTTATTATTAGGAATTCCAACATGATTTTAAAAGTCTGCACATGAGCAACTTGGTCATATTTTAGCCTTTTCTATCTTTTCCAGTCATAATGATGACCTTAGAGCTTCCATACTAACTACATTCATTGTCCCTTTACTACTGCCAATAATCTCAACATGTGTGCAAGTGCTAAGTCATCTTTCCTTTGGGACTGTGGACAAGTTTCAAAACACAGACAGATTTTGTGAGCACATCATCCTCACAATATCACATATACTGATTCATGTGTCCAGGATCATGCTACTATAATCCATAAAACCATGAGTGGAAAGAAAATATGCATCGAGACAAACTATCTACATCAAAATGAAAGGTACATGCATCACCATGATCAACCCAAAACATGAAGCATGAGATCACCAAGAAACAAACCATCAAAGAAAAGATGGAAACAATGTAGCAACGGGTTTGTTACCATCATCAACAAACTATTGTACATCCACATGAACAGTATCATCTCAAAGCTGGGCATCACTACATTCTGGAAGGAGAAGCATCATTAGGATGTACACCTCAAGATGAAGTACCAACAATGATGACCTCATCTAGTAAGGGAAGCCTGGAAAAAACATCCAAATGAGACTAATCCCTTTAGTCTTGACTCCCCATAGACTATTCAATAACTACAAAGAATGAACTCGAAGGAGTTTGTATAGGTAGACCAACACAAGATGGAGATGTGGAAAGGTTCACTACAACCAGCTGGCAGTCATCAACAAGCAACCCAACAAGAGAGGAAGAGGCATGTTCCATGGATACACGCTGAGAGTCATCACTAGAAAGGAGTTATAGAGGAGATCTTTGTAGTCATCATGAAAAGGCTGACCAAAGATAGCACCACGATGCTTAGTCACCTAGTGAGAGGCAGGGTCATAGAGATGATACCCATGAAAAGTTTCATAGTAGCCAACCAAAGTCCTATGAGGAGTCTAATGGATAAGAGATATATCATGTATTTCATGATACAAGTGGGTCCATGCACCTGAACCAAAGAACCTAAAATGTGAGATAGAGGACTTCCAGCAATGCAACCAATAATTTTCTGACCTTGCATCAAGGAAGAATTTGGGCTGGTCATGGAGACAGTGGTATCTACAAAATATATAATTTTTGTAGATCATCACACCATTTTAAGTGCCATGGGGAGAAAAATGTTATTTATGATTGTAGTGAGCCTTGAATGTAGTGAGTTAAGAATTTACCAATTAGATATTTGACGTCTCAAATGATTATAGGAATTGGTGATTTTACTTTTTGGTTTAATATGGCTATTGGTAATCCATTTACTTTAATGAGATAATAAACTTAGGTGTTAAAGTTCAAGTGAATGAATAGCACATACCCACTAGGATCCCATGAACAAAAGCACTAAAGTAAACTAAATAGGTTCCATTACCAACTTCAAAATTCCCAAGGCTAAGTGTAACCATCACCAAAAGCATACAATGCATAGAAATAACAAGATAGGTGTCCATAGTCCCACCAATATCATGGCTCCTAGGGGCAAGTCACCATCATCCAACCAAGAAATAAGTATAATCATGAGTGAGTAGAAAATATGCACCAAATTTTACAACAATGATGACCTCATTTGGCAAGGGAAGGCTAGAAGAAACATCCAAAGGAGAGGATGGACTAGGTGATGAAGTAATCCCTTCAGTCTTGAACCCCCACAGACTATTCAATAACTACAAAGACTGAACTCGGAGGAGTTTTTATAGGTGGACCAACAGAATATGGAGATGTGGAAAGGTTCAATACAACCAGCTAGGAGTCATCAACAAACAATGCAACGAGAGAAGAAGAAGCACGGTTCGTGGATACATGTTGAGAGTCATCACCAGAAAGGAGTTATAGAAGATATCTTAGCAGCCATCATGATGCTTAGTCACTTGGTGAGAGGTAGGGTCATAGAGATGATACCCTTGAAAAGTTTCATAGTAGCCAACCAAAGTCCTGTGAGGAGTCTAATGGATAGGATATATATAATGTCTTTCATGATACAAGTGGGTCCATGCACTTGATTCAAAGAACCTAAAATGTGAGCTAGAGGACTTCCAACCATGCAACCAATAAGTTTCTGACCTTGCATCAAGGAAGAATTTGGGCTGGTCATGGAGAGAGTGGTATCTACAATACATTTAATGTTTTTAGATCATCACACCATTTTAATTACCATGGGGTGAACAATGTTATTTCCGATTGTAGTGAGCCTCGAATGTAGTGAGCTAAGAATTTTCCAGTTAGAGATTTGATGTCTCAAATGATTATAAGAACTGGTGATTTTACATTTTGGTTTAATATGGTTGTTGGTAATCCATTTACTTTAATGAGATATTGAACTTAGGTGTTAAAGTTTAAGTGAATGCATAGTGCACACCCACTAGGATCCTGTGAACAAAAGCACTGAAGTAACCTGAATGGGTTCCATTACCAACTTCAAAATGCCCAGGGCTAAGTGTAACCATCACCAAAAGCATGCAATGCATAGAAATCAAAAGATAGGTGTCCAAAGTCCCACCAATATCATGGCTCCTAGGGGAAATTAAACATCATCCATCCAACAAGTTTATCCAAAGTATAGCGGAAAAAATTCAGAATATCGCTAATAAGGACTATGAATCAATATTAAGGAACCTATGGCTCAATCATATTTGTAGCTGTCAGTTCAAAAGGAACATACCAGTCCTATCCAAGGCAAAATCCAAAGCAAGTCTCTTAATATCTTCATTTAGTTAGATACGTTTGTGATATCAAAGTATGATTCTGCTAGGTTGAATTCATTATTGAATGGTTAGAGCATGTGAAAAATACTGTCCAGGCATGTTTGCTGATGGAGTTGCAACAATATGAGGGCAGATTGATGAAGGCTGAATTGAAGTAAGACTTCAGAGGAAGCTATAGAGTCTCTAGTAGAATAACTTGATGATAAAGACAAGTCGTGTCCACTAATTATGATGACTCTGATGATGCATTTAGCTGCATTGATGACCTTGGTACATGGGCCTAAGGATCTATAGTACAAAAAGGACAGGTTGCAAGTGGCTCATTGATTATGTTTAGAGGAAATTATGAACTATCCACGTTGATTGAATTATAAAGACACCATTACTGATGATGCCTAATTAATGACCCTCTCATTTATTAATAAAAAAGGGAGTTGACTTTTAAAGTCGAGATAGAAATACCTACCCTTTATTTTTTTCTATACTTAAAGGTCTGATGAGAAGAAAAAGCGATGGGTCTGCACATGTATATCTTGTGGAATCCCTGGTGTTCTTGATAAACACCCTATCAGCCATATTGTTAGGCCCCTATACTACTAGTGTAACCCCTTATTGTTATTAGTACACCCCCCTTATTATATTTTTGTACCCGTGTAGTCCCCATATTGTTACCATTGTGCCTCATAGAAGCCCACTATTGTTATTATTGTGCCCTTACATTATTATTTTTATGTCGATTCTCATTATATTATGACCCCTTAGACTCCTATATATAGAAAGGAGGTCCTGTCATTTGTATCATATAAGAATTGTTCATTTGTGTAATGTAAAGGAGGTTTCCCCCTCGAAGAGGCCGAATTCTAAGGTGTTGATCTATCTTTTCTATGTTTTTGTGAGCTGGTTTCATAACATTTGGTATCAGAGCTTGGGATTCTAGGGTTTTCGCTGCTCCAAACAGGTCATTGTCTAATTTTCACTATAACTTTTTCTTGCAACATTTCAGAAGCTAAAAAGAAAACCCATTTTAGGGGAAATCTCACTGAACCTTGGGTCAAAATTTCAAAGCTTGGGTCGCTATAGTTTCGGATATAGATCTGAGGAAGTTATATTTTTTGCAAGCTCTAGAATTTCATCTAAAACAGGCCATCGTGGAATTTTTGCTATAACGTTTTCAATATGAAGTTTCAGAAGCTAAGACAACAACCCATTTGAGAATAAATTTGTTGGAACCTCAGGTCCGAATTTCAAATCTTGTCTCGCTATAGTTTCGGATATATGATCTGAGGAAGTTAGGGTTTTGTAGACTCCCGAATTACATCTTAAATGGGTGACCATGGGAAAATCATCATAACTTTCTCTCTGTGCATTAGATTGAAATTTCGTCAAAAGTTACAGAAAAAGGACAAACTGTAGTTGCTTTGTGTAGCTTTCAGATCCAAAGTTCAAAACAGTGACATGTGGCACGTCATACAAGTTCGCTATTCTGAAAAGGTTTATAATCCAGTCATCTTGGGAGATTGTGTATAACTCTTTCTTGGAGAATCCAATTTCGATCAGACTGGTGGCATTAGAAATAGGACACAATGGACTAATCAAGATCATGATTTTAGAACTAGAGGATCTGAAATTATACAGTTATAATTGTTTCAAAATCTAGCTCCAAAAATCAAGAAAACGTGAGATGAGGAAGTTTGTGGCAAGGATCCAGTAAATTGGATACTACAGATGGAGAAATATTTTGATCTACATGGTCTACCACTATTATAAAAGGTATGTATTACATCTAATTATTTAGAACCGAATCATTTTTTATGGTATAAACGGCTTTGTTCTCGTAAACCACTTGTCACGTGGTCAATTTTCACAGAGGGAATGATAGCACATTATGAGGATACAAAGAGAAACACCTTCTTTAGCCAATTTATAAATCTCAAAAAAAAGTGTTCAGTGGCAGAGCACATTGAGGGCTTTCAAAAATTGAATGTAAGGGAAAATGATATTCCATAGAAGCAAAGGATTGATGTCTCCATAGGGACTTTAAAGGATAACATTCAACATGAGGTTCATCTTTGGGAACCTGATTCATTGGAGAAGGCATTTAGGTTGGCAAGAAAAGTGGAAAGCAAAATTATGGAAACAAGGAATTATGCGCTTCACAAGTATAAACATGGAAGGGTTGTTTCTCTTAGCCTTCCACAACCTACAAGGGTGACACCACAACAATTGGAAGAAAAAAGAGAAAAAGGGCTTTGTTACAATTGTGATAGAAAATGCACTAAAGGTCATAAGTGTGCTGAGAATAAATTATTTTGCATAGGTTACAAAGAGGAGGAAGAAAACGATCAAGAAACACCAAAAGAAGAGGATATACACCAGGAACCAACCCCAAAGAAAGAAGAAATGAATCCAACCATATCTTGTAAAACATTGGCAAGAATTACCTCTCCTCAAACTCTCAAGATAGAAGGACATATCAAGAAGAAAAAGGTTCAAGATGTGAAAGATCACAACAAGAAAGAAGAAATGAATCCAACCATATCTTGTAATGCATTAGATAGAATTACCACTCCTCAAACTATCAAGATATAAGCACATATCAAGAAGAAAAATGTTCAAGAAGTGAAAGATCACATCGAGCATCAATAAATGAATCCGACCATATCTTGTAAATCATTGGAAGAAATTACCACTCCTCAAACTCTAAAGATAGAAGGACATGTCAAGAAGAAAAAGGTTCAAGTAGTGAAAGGTCACATCGAGCATCAACAACAAGTTCTCCAACTTTTAAAGGATAACGCCACTTTGGTGGAGAATCAAATGAAACAACAGGTAGATCAACATTGCAGTGAAAAATGTTTTCATGTAGGTGATTGCGTATTTTTACAGCTACATATCAAGCAAGCTATTTATGAGAAGGAAATGTTAGCAATACTACATGCACTTAAGAAATAGTGAGCTTACCCAATGGGAAGACACTTCAAGGTAAAAATGGATCATGGTAGTCTTAAATACTTTTTAAAACAAATATTATCTTTAGAAGAATAGAAAAAATGGGTCACAAATACGTTGGTTTATGACTTTGACATCATCTATAGAAAAGGGAAGAAAAATTTTGTTGCAGATGCACTCTCAAGAAAGGATGAGGATGTTGAAGCATTGTTTTCTGCTATTTCTATTATCCAACCAAATTGGATAAATGAAGCAAGGGATGAATGGAAGAAGGAGGAAGAAGTGTGGCCACTCATTCAAAAGTTGCAGAAGATCCCAATTCAAACAATATTGCCAAAACTTGAAGAGGAAGGAAATATTATATTGGAACCTACAACAGTCACAGAGACAAGAACGCGACAGCTACAAAATCGATCAATTTCAAAGTATCTCTTCAAGTGGAAGAACTTACCCACTAAAGTTTCCACATGGGAGGACAAGAATTTATACAAAAGCATCAGGAACTACTCAAGCTTTGAGGACAACACATTTTGAAGGAGAGGAGCATGTTAGGCCCCTATACTACTAGTGTAACCCCTTATTGTTATTAGTACAACCATCTTATTATATTGTTGTACCCATGTAGTCCCCATAGAAGCACACTATTGTTATTATTGTGCCCTTACATTATTATTGTTATGTCGGCTCTCATTATATTATGACCCCTTAGATTGCTATATATAGAAAGGAGGTCTTCTCATTTGTATCATCCAAGAATTGTTCATTTGTGTAATGTAAAGGAGGTTGCCCCCTTGAAGAGGCTGAATTCTAAGGCATTGATCTATCTTTTCTATCTTTTAGTGAGCTAGTTTGATAACACATATGTTCTTTCCATTCGTTCTATAAAGGGGGATGAACTTTTCAACTTTGTTCTTGTTTCTTTAGTTCTCTCATTTCTGACGGTGCAATGTACCATTATTTTCTCCAACTACATCATGAGCTAGTGTACAAAATTATATATACCTTGAACTGTCAATTATATCCTTAAGATATTGGTGGCTGTAAATCTAGTGTGTAGAGACTGTTTGTGGAATATTAGTGTTGTCGATAATTTTCATCCCATTTTGAAAAGGATTTCCCAACATGGAAGAAATTATTATGGATGTCATGTCAAGAAGTAATACTTGAAGGAAAGCCATTAAACCATTGACGGAAATTATAGGTTCAGTATTTGGGAAAGAATAAAAGGGTGCAATTAATGCACTTATCAAGTCATCATTGGGAATTATTCTGAGGCAACTACCATTCTAGATGCTGAAAGCCATCTTATAGAACAGATCTTTTTAAAATGTCTCAATTTGGATTGGAACTGGAAGAGTCTTGGGAGAAGTTCCTATTATTTCAATTAAATAAATTTCATCAACTCTATGTATTTATAAATACAATACTAAGTAAATTCATACCAAGCAAATGGGAATTTGAGTTGGAATGAAGTGAATAAAAGAACAACACAACCCAATAAGAATTTTGACTTTATATTGTATATCGGACATCATACGTCCATAAGGAGATCAAGATAATTCTTTCATTCAACTTAAATGTTTGAAATGAATTAACGTAGAGGCCATTTCTATAAGTATGAAGTTATATTTCCAACTAGAAGATTGTAGCATTACCATTGCTACATGTTGAACACTTTCTCGACTACTTTATATTTTAGGCTATAATCTAAGCCCATGAAAATGCCAAATTTAATGAAACAAGATGAAGAGTGCTCTGCTTGTGGTGTTATATTGCATTGAACTACAAAAAACTGGGGTTTTTTGTGAAGATGGAAGAAGTTCAATGATGCAGGTTCATCCATCAATCATCTAGCATGATAACTATGACAACATCTACCAACAATAGGTTCCTAGACTATATGAAAGTTAATATTGTTGTTCACCATGTTTCTTATTGGACTATCTTCAAATACAATGATGCATATATCTATATAATTTCGATCTTCAGTGAATCTAGATATCAAAGGATTAGGAAGAAAATTTAAAACAAGTCAACAGTGATTGTGGTAGAGAGACTTTGAAGTAATACTCAAAGAAACTTGCAACCACAATTTTGACAACTTGGATATTCAGATTCATTTAGGAAACCAAATAATAAGGGTGCAATGGATGAGGATTCCCTCCCAAATGGGGATGAATTCACCCCTTAATAAACACACAATACAAAGAGGCCTGTGATGGGCTACACTTCAAGAGTGCTAGCTACTAGTCGTATTAGATTCTTTCCCAAATACATTACTTATGAATGGCCAGTCTTCTCAGAACTTTTTATTGGTGGAAGGTAAAAGAAAAAACTTATGTTATTAGTTGCTTGATTCAAGAGATGGATAGAAAAAGGGAGGGTCTGGCATGATTCATACACATTACATAATACAAATCTTGGCACGTGGTTGGTTAAAATTTGGAATGAATTTGGAAACTGGAAAAGACCTATTAGGGATAGAATTTCACAAGCTAGGAGAGAAGGGACTTAATACATGCTCCATATTATGTTCTAAAAAATATCACATTCCCAATGACAAAGATATTAAAGGGTTGTTTTCAATGGTCCAATTTGAAAAAACTTCCAAAACGATACCAGAAAAATGTCCAAGTGGAAAAATCTACCATGGTTGTTCATTCTTAAATTTGATTTTTTTATGGTACCCAGTGCCCACAATGTCATGCATAATGAAAAGTGTTTTGGTATTATTAATAAGTCTATGTTGTCTAGGATAGAAATGGCAACACATTAGAAAGCTACATTAGCTCTAACCTTACCAAACATGAAGTAGGAAAACAACTCTGTCATCAAATATCAAATTAAAATAGGATGGAACAAGCTAGGCATCAAAAAAACATAAAGGGACCCTTTAATCTGCATGACATCATACTTCATGGCAATGTCAATGTAGAAATATTGCTTGTAGAAGGATGTTGAGTACTATAAGGATCATGAAAACTCTCTTTATTTAAATAAATTCTAAATATCAAGGTAGTTACAACAACAATACTTTTGTAGAATCCCAAGATCTTGTAGGTTTATATACATGTCAACTAGAAACTAGTAAAGGGTGAAAACAATGTGCCAATTGAGAATCCAAGAATGTTAAACTAAAGCCCTTGAGGCATTTATGATCCAAAATGGATCTTGAAACTCTCTATGTCTTCGTGAACTCTCTATAATTATGCCAAAGATTACAAATCTTGTGAAGATCCAGCTTATCAGAGGAATCCTCATGACAGTTGCTAACTGCAATCAGCACGGATCAACGAGGGTTGTCGATCAAGCCTGCAGAGCAGCAGACCATGGTAACACGCATTGTCTTGATTTAGTAAAGTCAGCAAAGGTTTGAGTCAATGGGGGACGAATCTGATATGAGATTAGTGACAAGTCACTAATCGCATATCGCAGGGCAAACCCCTCTAGGAAGGAGAGCCACATGTGCCCGAACCCGAAAAATCATGAAATGCAGTGAAAAGTGTTTCAATTCCATCCAAGGCGAGATTCCATAGAAAACCGATAGGATATCGGAAGGGCTTCGAGTGGTAAGCAGTTTAGACCGTGTCGTGCCCAATGCCACATAGCAAGTGACACGCGTCCGGTAGAAGAGAGAGAAATTACTCACATGAGAAGGGTAAACATCAAGCAAGTTATCCACCCAATATGTGTGATGACCGTAGGATCTGGAGGGACCAGATCAATGGTGGAGATGCGACCCGATGGATGACCGAATTTGATGAAGTTATAAAGAAAATTGTGCGATATTCTAAAGTCTGACGTGGATGATGAGTTGGAAGAGATTCGTGTTTCGAGGGAATTCTTGGAGTAAACAGAAATAACGGTCATTTCAAACGATCGAGTGTTTTTGGTGAACCTGACATGCTCATCCGTTAAAGGAATAGGTGTCCACCTCCCTATAAGGAATTATGCAGTTACTGTAACTACTGAAAGAAGGGATTCGAATGGATGGGGGCAAGGAACTAGAAAGGCGAGAAGAGGAAACGAATAATGAGAAAGCAGATTGGATTAAAGCCACAGACAGACAGAGAGGTAAGAAAGGGAGGCAACCCAGGAAGCAGTAAGCAAACTTGGAAGCTGAGAAGCTAGATTCGAGCTAACCTAAAGAAACAAAGGTAGCAGGTGAGCCAGGGTTAAGATAAAGACAGAGAAAGTACTCCAGAGAGTCTATGTCTTCCAGAGAGACTTGGGGGATCCAAGTAAAAACCTACTGATTGTATCTGTTGTGTGAGGCTCAAATTGAGCTCATTGTAATAGGCAGAGCCACCAGAGGTTAGAGGCAGAGCTGCAGAGCTAGAGAGCTCTAACAAACTTCTAAAGAGCCACAAGGTTGTAGTGAAGTTGAAGTACAGTAGGAGATCGAATGATCGAGTTGTGGCTAGTTGTATGAGGTGTGTTGAGGACAGGAGAAGGAGTTCCAGAGACAAATGCAGAATTCTGAGGGAGTGAGAGAAGCCAAAAGCTCTAGAAGCTCAGAGCATTGACTGAAGGAGTCAAGTCCAGAGAAGCCTAGACCTGTTTGCATAACAAGGACAGCTAGGGGTAAGATGGCATTCTAAGCCCATTGGTTTAGCTATAAACCAATGGAGTTAAGTGTAGCACTTGTAAAAGAATTGAAGCCATAATCCCAGAGAGTCTAATCGAGTTGATTAGAGCTCAAGGAGATGTAGCCCAAGATATCAAGGTGGACTCCATATTATATTGTTGTCTTATGGGTTTTTTGAATTGCTTCTTTATTTACTGTTATTTGTGTTTCACATCAGCATAAGAAAATGAACATAAGCACTCAATAGTAAAAAACAAATACAAGCATACACCTATATTTTCAAGCATTTCTTAATTCTGCATTGGTTAATCATTAAGATTTGGGAAAATTTAAAGCTTTGGAAGTGGGAGAGGTTCTTGTAAGTTAGAAAAGAAGCTTAAGAGCCCCATTTTCAAATCAGGTGGTATCGGAGCTTAAGATTGATTAACCCCACCTTCAAAGAAGGTTGTATCAGAATGCTTGATTGATAGGGAAAAGAATGCTTGTTTGAAAGGTGTCTGGGTATTCAAGGATTGATTGCCTCATTGATTGTATGCTCGGTTGCAGACTGACTATTGTTTGACTTTGCAGAGGTAAAGAGAAAGTTACTGATAGCTCAGTCTAGGAAGGACAAGAAGGAAGAAGGGATGAAGGCATTCTTCTTATCCCAAAGGACATCAAAGCAATCCTTGAAAAACGAGAGGTTTGTTGCAAAAGATTGCTTGAATAAGTTCTTTATTAATATTGTTTGAAGTTATTTTATTCATTGGCATAATGACAACTTCTACAAGTAAGTCTTCAAATTCTTCTTTCTTCACAACAGTCTTTGATGAAGACATGAAGCAAGACTTGTCCACCATGATGGATATGGTGAGAGAAATGTATGAGGATGGTAGGAAGAGTAGCATACTTAGAGAGTAGTTGAATTCCGTGGAGAAAGAGAAGCAAATGCTTTTTGGTAAATTGCAGGAAATAGAGAGGCAAGTTCATATTGTAAATATGAACTTGAAAAGAATGCATGATTTGGAGTCACAACTCTTTGTTGCCAAAGAAGCCTTGGCCAAGTATCGGCTTGAAGAAGAGGTAAACCAGTCATGTTTGTCTTCAAATTCTTCTAAGAATGCTTATATTGGTTATTTTGAAAAACATACCAGAGGCATAGGTTCCAAGCTAATATCCAAGATGGGCTATGAAGGAAAAGGATTGGGCAAACATGCACAAGGTATTGTTGGGCCAATAATGGTTGAGGAAAGGCCTAATTTTTTGGGTCTTGGCTATGGGCAGTCTTATGGAGAGAGTTCCAAAGCTGCCATGAAGGCCATTGAAACAATTCCAAAGAGGAGTTTCATTGTAGGTCCTTAACCTCAGAAGTGTGAGGATTGTATTCAGAAGGAATGCAATAGCTTGAAACATCATTCGCAATATGCAAGTGTTCAGAAGCACACACTTGAACCAAAGAGTTGTGGAAACTCTCATAGCCTTGAAGAAAGTGATGGTGTTCCAAAGGGAGCCACTTCTTCATTTTCTTCACCTCCTCATGAAGGCAATAAAGGTGAAAGAGGCATGTATAAATCTGGTTCTAAACACATTCCTTTTGATTTTTTAAAGCATGGAAAAAGAATTGCATGTTCCTTTTGTGGTTTGGATAACCATTATGTTTCTAGATGTTGGAAGAGGATGGCCACATACAGGAAACTTTTGAAGGAAAAGGAGCAAGCAGCCAAAGGACCATAGGACAAGGAAAAACATGTTGTCAAAAGGATGCACATGTGTTGTACTTACTACCATAAGCAAGGCCATCTTATTGAAATGTGTTGGACTTTGAATCTAGCACTGCTTCCACCAAAGCTGAAGGAGAAGGTGGAAAAAGAAAATGGCAGGGATGGAAATAAAGATTCCATGATTGATGTGTTTCAAGATGATTCACATATTGATGCTAATGTGCAAACAAAGGAGGGACCTTTGAAACGGATTGGTAGGAAATTGTTAGAATTCTTATCCAATTAAGAATTCATGTATATTGATGCATCTATTTGCATTTCTTTATGTAATAAATGCAGGTTGCAGGATCTTACCAAAATGGTAAATGGAAAGAAGTTGAGTAGGAAACTCACTTTAATGATGAAACAATATGATCATTTCAACTTCCAAAGTACAATGTACTTAAGCAAAAGTTGAAAGATGAAATGCATGCATGAGCATGAGATGCATGTGATGTTGGATTAGGAGAAGTTAACTTGGTCTCCAAAATGGAGATAATGATTAAGTGTTTCATCTTTTGGAAAAGAGTCCTAAAGGTCTTTTTCCTACATGCTTGACTTGAAGAGTCATTTGCTGTAAAGGCATGTTTTATTGGCTGGTTATCTAGTCAATCATTTGTATGCAGATATAAGACATGGAAGGGTTCACAAGATGTGAAATTTGTTTCTTTGTTGAAGCAGGAGTTAGTCCATCCAATTGTTTTCTGTATGCCTGGTGTTGTTAACAGTCATTGTTGGCATCTTTTCGAATAGGTACAAATGAAATTTTTGTGGAGCAGATGTACTTCACATTCGTTTGAGCCACCTTGGATCGAGGATCAAGGCAAAGAAGTTCAAACTACCTTCTGTAAACTTCACAACAGAAGTTCTGCATGAAGTCAAGGATAAAAACAGTTCCTCCCTAGACAACCAACCCATCAAGAAGGGAAGTGGTCAAAGATTTTGGTTCAGAGGCACTATGCAAAGGAAAGTGTAGGGAGGCTGAAAGAAGAGGGTGTTGTTACTCTCATTTTACTGCTCAGATCAATATATCAATCTTTTGGTGGACCAAAAGTTCTTTTAGTGGGAAGGCATGATCCAAAATGGATCTTAAAACTCTCTAAGTCTTCATGAACTCTCTATAATTATGCCAAAGACTAAAAATCTTATGAAGATCCAGCTTATCAGAGGAATCCTCATGACAGTTGCTAACTGCGATCAGTGCGGATCAATGAGGGTCGTCGATCAAGAGCGCAGAGTAGCAGACCATGGTAACCCGTACGTTCACGAATTAGCAAAGTCAGCGATGGTTTGAGTCAATGGGGGAGGAATCTGATATGCGATTAGCGACAAGTCACTAATCACATATTGCAACGAAAATCCCTTGAAGAAGGAGAGCCACATGCGCGCGAACCCAAAAAATCATGAAATGCAACAAAAAGTGTTTTCGTTCCATCTGAGGCGGGATTCCACAGAAAACTTGTAGGATATTGGAAGGACTTCGATCAGTAAGCGGTTTAGACCGAGTCCTGCCCGATGCCACATAGCAAGTGACACACATCCGGCGGAAGAGAGAGAAAAGTGCTCACATCGGACGGGTAAATGTCAAGCAAGTTATTCGGCCAATATGTGCGATGACCATAGGATCTGGAGGGTCTATATCAATGACGAAGATGTGACCCGATGGATGACCGGATTTGAAAAAATTATAAAGCAGATTGTGAAAGATTTTGAAGTCCGACGTGGATGATGAGTTTGCAGAGGTTCGTGTTTCATGGGCATTCTTGGAGTAAACAGAAATAACAACTGTTTCAAATGATCGAGTGCTTTCGGTGAACCTGACACACTCATCAGTTAAAAGAATAGGTGGCTGTTAGGACTCCACTATGTATCATTTTTGCTATATACTTTGACACCATTCTACTCTTATAACCATGAACTCCATTATCATTTTCATCTACTTTATCCCAAGGTATATAAAAACCTCTTCTTTATTATATGTTTAATCTGTTTTACATTTAATTCCATAATACTCTTATATTTTATCATTAATTGAAGTGTATTGTTGCTAACACAAGTCCAAAGACCGCAGATAAGTTATATGCGTTGTTAGGAACAAGCGGCCATTGCTGAAACAGCTGACTCAGTTGCTGAAACAGCCGTCAAGCACGCAAATCACGTCATGCGTAATTTGCGATTCTGGAAGACCTTTTTGTGGAATAGTAGCAGCAGCATGAAGACACAGTTACCTGGATTATCCTGAAGATAGCATTCTTATTGTCTCTGTTGTAACAGTATCTTTTTTTTGGAAGAACAGAATAGTCCTGTTTTGGGAAAGAGAACAGAATTGAGATAATGTAGATTCACTCTCATGTAAATTGTAAAAGATGTCTCCTCTTTAAAAAGAGGAGACATCATCATTAGAAGGGGGTTATTGTAAGCTACAGGAGAGTATTGTGTGAGAACTGGAGCTAGTCTCCATCTGTAATGTATCAGTTACTTTGACAGATGAATAAATTCTTCTTTTGAGCGTTCCAATTTAATTCTTTCTCCTGGGGAATCTTGTGAGAAGGAAAGGGCCCGCCTTCCTCACAAGATTCACCCTTTTGGTTCCTGTAGTTTGTTTAATTCTTTGTGTGTTTGCACCTCACCTTAATTCTGTTGTTGGACACTAGTTACACAGTTTAGTAATACTCTGTTTCCTTAGCACTACATGTATTGAATGCATTCACTCTTGATGGTATGAATGAATGATGTTGGGAAGCAGGTGCTGAAGATTCCTGCATAAAGGAATAGGGTCTTGCTCCCATTGATTGTTTTCCTTTGCCTGCAGTGTGATTAGGAACAAGAGAACAAGTGCTGAAGGTTCCTGTTCATGGGAATAGGGTCTTGATCTCTTGGAGTTACCTTTCCTACAGTGTGATTAAGTGTCAGGCATCAGGTGCTGAAGTTCCTCACTAAGGAATAGGGTCCTGTTCCTGCTGTGGTTGATTGATTTCTTTCCTTGTAGATTGATCTTCCTTTGTTTGGATTGTAACTGCAACAGAGAAATCATTTCTGCTATAACTTAATTGACTTCAGCTTTGATTAAGTAGAGTGTGAATCAGTAGATTGGTGAGATTAATAATTGTGTGTCCTTCTTTTACTACAACATTGTTTCTGCTTTTGAAATTGAGCATATCTAGTGCGTGATTATCTTTGAAATAAAAAGACCTCCTCGGGTTGACAATTTATGTGGAGCTTGAATTGTGAAAACAATTAAAGCGACCAACATTTTGGCGCCGTTGCCGGGGAAGGTAATTATAGATTTCAAAAGCATTCATCTTTTCTTTTTAAATGTGCAGATTGTATGAGAGGACGCGGAAACCAGAAGAAAACTAACCGCACAGGTGGCAAAGGCTGGGGAGGACGAAAAACTTTTATTGACGAGATTGTATCAAAGGCTGAATCATCACAGAGATTAAGTTCTCGGAAATCAAAACTTCAGCACTCCCCTCAGTCAGATTACAAAACAGAGGAAGTTGTGGGTCCTGAACATATAGAAGAACCAGCCGTCAGTACTGAAGAGTCAGAGGAAAGTGTTAATAGAACAACAGAGCACATTGAGGAAATAATAGAAAGCGTTGGACGACCGGTAGAGAACATTGAAGAGCCAATAGAAGATCTTGACGATCGAGGAAGTGCAGTAGGAGGGCCAACAATGGACGAAAACAATGATGGTTTCTTTGGTGGAGGACGTGCAGGTCCTGAAGAAGAAAGAAGGGATGAAAATTCCCTCTCTACCTTGGGATTTCCTATCAGTGATCTCCCTGCAGGAACAATGAAAAATATTCCATTGTCTGCTTTACCTAACTTTCATGGTTTATCCTCTGAGGATCCAGATGAATTTCTTTTTGAATTTGATATATTACGCAAAAGTTACGATTATGTTACTAATGCTCAAAAGTTGAAACTGTTTCCAGCCACCTTAAAAGGGAATGCCTTAAGATGGTTCATGAGCCTTGGAAGTCAGGTAATCACAACATGGGAGCAGATGAAACAAAAATTTCTGCTTAAATATCACGACTACTGCCGGACGAGAGAAAAGAAGGATGAACTATTCAATATGGCACAAAAGCCGGATGAGAGTCTGGAGGACTACATAGAAAGGCTGCAGTACAACATACAAAGATCTGATCATCCGGATATAAGTAAGGAAATTCGCAAAACAATATTACTTAGAGGTTTAAGGGATGATTGTTTAAATATGTTAAATATGCTTGCTAAGGGAGATATATCTAAGGAATCATATGATGAGATTTGTGAACTTGCTAAGAGGTGCTCTAGGGGAGCTGCAAGAAACAGAATAAGAGATTCCACCTATTCAAGAGTGCAGAAATCAGCCAATGGAGGAGCAACAAGAGCTGAAATAGGTAATTTACTTGAAGAATTTAAAACTGAGATGTTAAGTTCTTTTGCTTCGCAAATTGACACTTTGCAGGTTAAAAAGAAGCAGGCCGAAGCAGAAGCAACTCTGGCTGTCTTTTGCCCGAAATGCAGAGACAAACATCCACTAAGGGAATGCCCAAGGGACAAAATACCAATTTGCACCCTTTGTGAGAAAGATCATGAGACGGAACAATGTCCATCTCTACCAGGAATAAAAGCAGCATTGCAGCCAACGGAAGAAGAAGCTGAAGCAGTTTACCTGCTAACTCAAAGAAGACAATGGCAACCAAAAGGACAAGGTATGAACTCTAGTATGCCATTTAATCGTTGGAACAATTATTCTACTTTTGGCCAAACAAGTTACCCCCCCTTCAACCAAATGCAATACCCACCCTTCAATCAAATGAATTTCCCACCCATGCAAATGCAAAACCCTCCCTTTGTCGATCCTTCAATGTGGACTCCTTGGCCTCCACAACAGCCATCTCCTTTCAATCCTTGGAATCCAAATTGGAATAGTCAACCACTCCCGTATCCAAATCAATTGCCTCAATTCCAACAACCACTCCCTCTGCCATCAAATGCTCCGCCAAATAACCAAATGAGACCCCAGCTACCTGTGCAACCAAATCCTAACCCCAATAATAAAGTTGTGCAAGTCATTGATATTCAGAATCAGTCTATATTTCCTACTATGCAATGTAATGATATTCATTTGAGATCTGGAAAAATAGTAGAGCCTATTATTGATGACATAACTTCTTCTGATTCAGATAAAAATGAAACCGAGAAACATAAAGAAGCACAACCACCTCCTAACAAGAATGTTGAAATAACAGAACCACCATTCCCCGAGCGTTTGGTTTTAACCAGAACAGCTGAAACACCTGCTTTTAATTTTATAGGGGAATTGCAAAATTTGTATATTAAAATTCCACTTTTACAAGCATTAAGAGATGTACCAATTTATGCCAGAACATTAAGGGATATTTGTGTTAAGAAACCTGGTAGGAAAACCAAGGACCCCCTTACAGTACATGTGATGGGAGACTTGTCTGCATTAATGTCCGGAAAAGCCCCTCTTGTAAAATATGGTGATCCCGGCCATCCTACAGTCACAGTTCAGATTGGTAAAACAATGATTCCCTGAGTTCTGGTAGATTTAGGTGCCGCAATTAATATAATGACTCTTGAAACTTCACAATTGTTACAGCTGAATAACACAATCAGAGATACACCCACCATTTTAGAGTTGGCTGACCGTTCCACAATTAAACCGGAAGGAATTGTTGAAGATCTACTTATTTCAGTTGAATCCTGGAAATACCCAGCTGATTTTGTTGTATTACAGACTAAAACAAAGCTGGGGGGACATCCCTTAATTCTAGGAAGGCCATGGCTGGCCACAACCGATGCATTTATTAGTTGCAGATCTGGTTCAATGACAATTTCTAATGGTTATGAAACAAAACAGCTAACTCTTTATCCTCATGCTACACCGGTAGTTAATAACGAAGATTCTATATGGATGGATTATGATGATAATGCTGTTCAGCCTATTCTAACTATAGGACAAGCTTTAACTCTTAAAGACAATACAGAGGATGAGATAATCAATAATTTTATTTGTGAACCTTCTTCTGTCATTGCTGAAACACACAATCAATTAACTGCAATTTTTGAAACTGATGCACAAGAAAAGATTGAATCTGAAGATTCATCTCAAACTTTAACCACGATCTCATCTAAAAGCATAACAGTTGAAATTGAACCCGGCAAGACATTAAACATAAATCCTGATCTAACAGATGTGGAAACACAGCAATTAATGAAGTTATTGCATGAATATAAGGAGGCATTTGCATGGGATTACACAGATATGAAAGGTATTTCTTCTGAATTATGTACTCATCGAATTTACATTAAAGAGGGATGCCGACCTGTTTGTCAACCCCAAAGACGAATGAATCCTAATTTACGAGAAATTGTTAAGGAAGAACTTCAAAAATTGCTTAATGTAGGATTTATATACCCCATATCTGACAGTGAATGGGTTTCCCCATTAGTAATTGTCCCTAAGAAAAACGGGAAATGGAGAGTATGTGTTGACTACAGAGCTTTAAACAAAGCTACTCAAAAGGATCACTTTCCTTTACCCTTCATTGATCAGGTGTTGGACAGTTTGGCAGGGAAGAAATTCTTTTCTTTTCTAGATGGATTCAGTGGGTATAATCAGATAAGAATTGCACCCCAAGACCAAGACAAGACCACTTTCACTAGCCCCTGGGGAACTTTTGCCTATAGAGTTCTTCCATTCGGGTTGTGTAATGCACCAGCAACTTTTCAAAGAGCCGTTATAGGAATTTTTTCTGATATGCTGAATGATTCTATGGAAATATTTATGGATGATTTTACCCCTTATGGTGTGTCTTTCGAAGAGGCATTACAAAACCTTGAGAAAGTACTTAAAAGATGTATACAAGCTCAGCTCTCCTTAAGTACTGAAAAATGCCATATGATGATGAGTGAAGGAATAGTGCTTGGACATTTTATTTCATCTCAAGGTCTTCAGGTAGATCCATCTAAAATATTGGTCATTCAGAATCTTTCTGTTCCTAAAACTCAAACTGATGTGAGAAGTTTTCTAGGACATGCTGGATATTACAGAAGATTTATTAAAGATTTCTCTAAAATAGCTTCTCCATTATTTGTGTTGCTTATGAAAAATGCTGAATTTAAGTGGACTAATTCTTGTCAGAAAGCTTTTGAAGAACTCAAGCATCAGTTGTCTACTGCTCCTATTTTGAGGGGGCCTGATTGGAATCTTCCTTTTCACATATCTTCTGATGCTTCAGACATTGCAATTGGAGCTGTTTTGGGACAAGATGAAAATCATCTTCCTTATGCTATATACTTTATCAGTAAGAATATGACCCCTACTGAGCTTAACTATACAGTTACCGAGAAAGAATTTCTTGCAGTAGTCTATGCCATTAATAAATTCCGACACTATATCACTGGTTGTTCTACTTTTGTGCACACTGATCATTCAGCTATTAAATATTTAATGAACAAATCCGTCACAAATGCTAGAGTCACCAGATGGCTATTATTACTGCAGGAATTTGATATCACAATTGTAGATCGGCTTGGTAAAGAAAATGTGGTGGCTGATTTCCTTTCACGGTTAAAAACTGATAATGATATTCCAGTAGATGATTCTTTTCCTGATGAGTATTTGTTTGCAGTTTCTGCTCACTCTCCATGGTATGCAGATATTGCTAATTATTTGGTTGCAGGAAAATTACCAGCACACCTGTCATATAGAGAAAAGAGAAGAATTGTTCAACAAAGTGCCAGGTACAGCTGGATAAGCGAGTGTCTTTTCTATACTGGGCTTGATCAGGAGATCCGAAGATGCATTAGAGAAGATGAAGTGTATGACATATTGAAAGCTTGTCATGATGGCCCTTGTGGAGGGCATTTCGCTGATAAGAGAACAGCACACAAAATTCTGAGGATGGGTTACTATTGGCCCTCATTATTCAAGGATGCAAAGAAATATGTAAGGGCTTGTGACAGCTACCAGAGAATGGGTCAACCCAATCATAGAGACCAAATGCCATTAAACCCCCAGGTAGTTTCTGAACCATTTGAAAGATGGGCCTTGGACTTCATAGGACCCATTAACCCTCCATCCAATCAAAGAACCTATATATTAGTCTGTACAGACTATATGACTAAGTGGGTGGAGGCCAAAGCACTTATTAGAGCCAATGAAGAGGCTGTCCTAGCTTTCTTATTTGAAGAAATCTTCACTAGATTTGGAATTCCTAGAGAGCTAGTTACTGATGGAGGACCTCCATTCAATTCTCATGGTTTTAAATCTACCCTTCACAAATATCATATTCAACATAGAATGACTACACCATACCACCCCCAGGCCAATGGGCAGGTGGAAAGCATAAACAAAGTTTTAGAAGCCATTCTAACCAAAACAGTGAAGGACAACCGGAAGGATTGGTCCCAAAGGCTCCCTGAGGCATTATGGGCTTACAGAACTACTTGGAGAAACACTACAGGTTTTTCTCCCTATGAATTGGTTTACGGTAAAAATGTTGTTTTTCCTGTGGAATTTGAGATTAAAACTTTAAGAACTGCTTTAGCTGTTAATCTTGATTTGACTGATGTGCAGACAGCTAGGTTGCAGCAGCTTCTGGAGTTGGATGAAAAGAGATTAGATGCCATTCATCAAACAACCATGATACAGCAACAAAGGATGAAGTGGCATGATAAAATTATCAAACACAAGCAGTTCCAAAAAGGTAATTGGGCCTTGTTGTATGACTCTCGGTTTGAAAATTTTCAGGGTAAGCTACGTACACGCTGGCTTGGACCATATGAAGTGGATGTTGTTTTTCCAAATGGAACGGTAAGACTTGTAACAATTGATGATGCTAAAACACCTCTACTAGTTAATGGCCATAGACTCTGTCTATATCAGCGCCCTGTTTCTAAAGAGGACTTCAAGACTGCTTGCATGACTGATATTCATTATCTTTTTCTAGGGGAGTCTTCTGCTCCTCACAGCATTTAATTTTCTGCACTATATTTTTAGTATTAGATTAGATTTAGCACTAATAATCCCTTTCAAGGATTGGCATATTACAATTGAATTTTGCAGATTCTGGAAAAAGTTCAGTAAGGAGGACAGATTCATCATGAGAAGATCTGAAGCTTTAATCACAGAAGCTTGTTCCCATCATTTTACCCCTTTTTCCTAGCAATATCCCTCCATACCCACATTATTTCCATTTTTTTTTTCCATTATTCCCACTCCTACCATCCCTGAAATATCCTCCTTCAGTCAGTATTTCCCATCCCTTACTGCTGAAATTATCCCCTATCAAATATTTTCCCCATTTACAGACCTAAGTCATTTATCCCATTTCTCTAATTTTTCCCGTTGCTGAAACACCTGTTTCAGCAACGTATCATTGATTTTTCCCGTTGCTGAAACACCTGTTTCAGCAACGTATCGTTCATTTTTCATCAAAACAGTATTTCTCTTCGCTGTTATATAAGCTTTTTGGTTCTCCACGATTATACTTCAGATCCTTTTGGTGAAAAATTATTCAGCACGGACCAGATCCAATTACACTCCTGTTCTAAACTTCAGAGAAATCTACAGATTCTTCCATGTACATTAAGCTATTTTGAAGCAATCGACACTTCGAATTATTAGACCAAAGGTAAAAATGTAAGGTATGAGGTTTTAATGTAATTCAGTTAAATTATATTAAAGAGAGGATTTCATTCATAATGATTACAGATCTTCACACGCCCAATCATTATTACACCATACGTAGGGGGGGAATTCCAAAAATTGAACAATCACTTCACATTAACCAAGCTTCCGTCCCTTGTCATATCTATTTCCGCCGTCATTTAGACCATGCAGCCTCTGTTGCAACAACTAGCGCGATCAGGGTCTGTGTTTACTGTGTCTGTGCCTCTGCGTATAACTCAAAGCTACAGCCATGGGAGGGTCGGCCGTTAGACATGAGCCCGGCTCCATAAATATTCTTCAATTGTTTCCCGAAGTCTATCAGATTTTCCAACAAGCGGGATGGACAGTATATTTTGAAAGATTGGGTGAATTTGACCAGGAACAAGTCTTAGAGTTTGCACAAAACCTTCAAGGCGATTTTTCAGTGGTCCAGGGGGTTCGCATTTCAGTAACAGAGGAGGACATAGTTCAGGTATCAGGGTTGCCAGCTATTGGTACTCGCTGGTTCAACAGGAAGCAGGTTGTTCTCAATGCGCAGCAAGAATTTCTTCACCCAGATGAGCAAGTGGAACCCAGAGGCCGCGGGGTTAGTCTGCACTCACTTCCTCAACCATGGCCATCAGTGGCAGAGTTCATCAAACACTACTTAACGTGTGAGGGGCGTTACCAGGTAGTGTACAATCATGATTTTGTCTTGATGAATCATTTGAGAAATGGACGACTGATTAATATCCCCTATTTTCTGCTTGGCTGTATTAGAAACATGTCTTATTATTGTAGACGCGCTAAATTCCCAATGTTATCCCTTACCCACCACCGTTTATGCCAGTTGTTGATACAGAGGGGTTCTGCTCAGCAAAACCCCCCTCTGCATGTCCCACTCCCTGTTCCCTAGCCGCTTGAAATTCCTCAGCAGGCTCAAACGTCCCAACCACCCGAAAGTTCTCATGATACTCCGGAAATTCCTTATGAAGAACAACAGGACGAGATTCCACATTCCCCAGTTGACCCAACCCCGAGATCGCCCCATTTAGCAGAGTCAACTGTCCCCACTATTTCTGTCCCTAGTGACGACTCTCTAACACACCCTTCCCCACCCACTTATAAAAAGAAGAGAACCCCAACAGTCGCAGTCTCCAGACGACGGACAAGGTCTACATCCCAAATTCTTACTTCTTCGGAAAGCCCTTTCCCCAGAAAAGAACCCTCCCCTTCAAAGAAAAGGAAAGGCAGTGATCTTGCTGCCTTCCTACCAAAAAGAAAAATGAAAATGACTGTTGAAACAGGACTCACCTCCATTTCCCCTGACCCTGCCACTATTCTATTAAAACCTTTATCCCCATCTCAAACCCTCCAACCCGTCTCGTCCGGAGGCACTGCCACACAAGAACCAGTGCCCCGGGATAATACGACATTGTTTACGGCTCAAGAAGTGACTGTCACACAAGAACCAGTCACTTACCCAGTGGCTGAAACACAAGAACCAGCCACTGTGGTACAAGAATACACCAAGCATGACGATAGTGGGAAATCAGCAGTAGTTGTCCCACAAAAACCAGCTACGACTGTGCATCAAAAAACTACCCCAACAGAGTCAACCAGCGCACAAGGTTCACATACTATGACATCTCTATTGGACGAGAATGAATTCCTGAAGTATGAATTAGAAGCTTACAAGAAGGAACTAACCATGGCTCGAGAGGCTTTTGAAAGAGAACTGAATCTCCATACGTTAGCACACGCAGCCTCAATGCAAAATAAGGAGCCATGCAAGGAATATATGTGCCAGGAGTGTGGCAGAATTTACCAGGATGCATGCTACAAACTAGTTAAAATTCAATTATCTGAGGCATCTACGTCAGCTGGAATAAAAGAGGAATGCCCTACTGCTCCACAAGAACCAGTAGGGCTCTCTATAAAGCAAGAAAAAGAAATCAAACCTCAGATATCTTGTCCTTTGCAGGTTAATGCAGCCATTCAGACAGAGGAAACAACGTCCCAACCCACTACTTCTGATGCCACGACACAGACCTTGCCATGGAATCAATTGGAACAGATAAACAAATGGAAGAAGCAATATGCTGAAGAACAAGATATAATATTACGCCAACATAAGTTACAATGGCAGAACCATGTATATGCTAACTGGGATAGTTGGGATCAAATGATGCAACAACACAAGGAGTCCAAAAAGGAAGCCAAGGAATCTAAGGCAAAGATAGCCTTGATGTTTTCATTAGTCCAGAAGTTGATGGCTACGCGCAAACCCTCTGTAAACTACTCTCTCTTTCTTTCTGAACGATTAGTTTATTTTCAATTAAAAGCAATAAAAAATGGCAGACCATATGAATTAATGACTTCAGAGAAATTTGTCGAGACCTTTAGTGAGGCCCCCGAGAGTGACCAGCATCTGCTGTGCGAACTCTATCTTCATAATGAGGCCATTCCCGACAATAGAAGAGTTAATCTTATTCCAATTGCAGGAGATATACAAATAAGGGCATTTGTTTCATTTTTGTCTAACCAGCTCACTTGGCAAACTGCGTTCACTGCAAGCAGTCATAATGAGGAGAATAAACTCCTGTGGATTAGACCAGAGCCTTTAGGCCCAGCCATGTTCATAGCACAATATCATGAATTCTTACAGAAGCCAGGAATGCACAAGTATATGCAGCAATTACAGGCTTCAACACTTTCTAAGTGTCAACAACACATTAGAGTAAAGGGTACTGCTGCATTGAAGGCCAATGATATGTTTTGGCAGCAGTCATGTAAAGAAAGACAGGATTATCACCCTTTTAACCCTCACAATCTTCAAGCTGCATTATCCAGGGTCCCTAATTACATTGGTTGCATTCAACATTGTGGAGTAAACTGGATCGGGTATCATTTCCATTTTCCAATTTTATGGTTGCCTTCAGACAAATATCAATGTCATTACCAGTTGACTGACAGAGATGAAGCCTTGGCATGGCAACATTTGCAGAACAACAGAGGATTCAGACTTCCTACAGATGCCACCTTCTCCAGCTACTGCTTGAGTAATTTGCATGCTCAGTCCCAGTACTCAGACTCTGATTCAGACTAGGGGTTGCCTGAGGACATGCAACATTTTTAGCTGGGGGGGATGTTAGGACTCCACTATGTATCATTTTTGCTATATACTTTGACACCATTCTACTCTTATAACCATGAACTCCATTATCATTTTCATCTACTTTATCCCAAGGTATATAAAAACCTCTTCTTTATTATATGTTTAATCTGTTTTACATTTAATTCCATAATACTCTTATATTTTATCATTAATTGAAGTGTATTGTTGCTAACACAAGTCCAAAGATCGCAGATAAGTTATATGCGTTGTTAGGAACAAGCGGCCGTTGCTGAAACAGCTGACTCAGTTGCTGAAACAGCTGACTCAGTTGCTGAAACAGCCGTCAAGCACGCAAATCCCGTCATGCGTAATTTGCGATTCTGGAAGACCTTTTTGTGGAATAGTAGCAGCAGCATGAAGACACGGTTACCTGGATTATCCTGAAGATAGCATTCTTATTGTCTCTGTTGTAACAGTATCTTTTTTTTTGGAAGAACAGAATAGTCCTGTTTTGGGAAAGAGAACAGAATTGAGATAATGTAGATTCGCTCTCATGTAAATTGTAAAAGATGTCTCCTCTTTAAAAAGAGGAGACATCATCATTAGAAGAGGGTTATTGCAAGCTACAGGAGAGTATGGTGTGAGAACTGGAGCTAGTCTCCATCTGTAATGTATCAGTTACTTTGACAGATGAATAAATTCTTCTTTTGAGCGTTCCAATTTAATTCTTTCTCCTGGGGAATCTTGTGAGAAGGAAAGGGCCCGCCTTCCTCACAAGATTCACCCTTTTGGTTCCTGTAGTTTGTTTAATTCTTTGTGTGTTTGCACCTCACCTTAATTCTGTTGTTGGACACTAGTTACACAGTTTAGTAATACTCTGTTTCCTTAGCACTACATGTATTGAATGCATTCACTCTTGATGGTATGAATGAATGATGTTGGGAAGCAGGTGCTGAAGATTCTTGCATAAAGGAATAGGGTCTTGCTCCCATTGATTGTTTTCCTTTGCCTGCAGTGTGATTAGGAACAAGAGAACAAGTGCTGAAGGTTCCTGTTCATGGGAATAGGGTCTTGATCTCTTGGAGTTACCTTTCCTACAGTGTGATTAAGTGTCAGGCATCAGGTGCTGAAGTTCCTCACTAAGGAATAGGGTCCTGTTCCTGCTGTGGTTGATTGATTTCTTTCCTTGTAGATTGATCTTCCTTTGTTTGGATTGTAACTGCAACAGAGAAATCATTTCTGCTATAACTTAATTGACTTCAGCTTTGATTAAGTAGAGTGTGAATCAGTAGATTGGTGAGATTAATAATTGTGTGTCCTTCTTTTACTACAACATTGTTTCTGCTTTTGAAATTGAGCATATCCAGTGCGTGATTATCTTTGAAATAAAAAGACCTCCTCGTGTTGACAATTTATGTGGAGCTTGAATTGTGAAAACAATTAAAGCGACCAACAGTGGCCACCTCCCTATAAGGCATTATGCAGTTATTGTAACTGCTGAAAGAAGGGGTTCGAACAGACGAAGGCAGGGAACCAGAAAGCCAAGAAGCCGAAATGAACAGTGAGAAAGAAGATTAGCTTAAAAGCCACAAATAGACAGAGAGGTAAGAAAGTTGGGGAGCCCAGGAAGCAATAAGCAGACCTGGAAGCAGAGAAACTAGAATTGAGCTAACTTGAAGAAGCAAAGGCAGAAAGTGAGCCAGGGTTAAGACAAAAACAGAGAGAGTACTCCAGAGAGTCTGTGTACTCCAGAGAGGCTTGGCAGATCCAAGTATAGCCCTACTAATCGTATCTATTGTGTGAGACTAAAATCGAGCTCACTGTAATAGGCAAAGCCACCAAAGGTTGGAGGCGGAGCCGTAGAGCCAGAGAGATCTAATAAACTTCTAAAGAGCCATGAGGCTGCAGTGAAGTTGCAGCATAGCAGGAGATCGAATGGTTGAGCTGTGGCTGGTTTTCTGAGGTGTGTCGAAGAAAGGAGAAGGAGTTCTAGAGACAAATGTAGAATTTGGAGGGAGTCAGAGAAGCTAGAAGCTCGAGAAGCTCAAACCATTGACTGAAGGAGTCAAGTCTAGAGAAGCCTAGACCTGTCTACAAAACAAGGACAACCAAGGGTAAGATGGCATTCTAAGCCCATCGGTTCAGCTATAAACCAATGGAGTTAAGTGTATAACTTGTAAAAGAATTGAAGCCATAATCCCAGAGAGCCTAATCGAGTTGATTAGAGCTCAAGGAGACGTAGCCCAAGATATCAAGGTGAACTCCATAATATATTGTTGTCTTATGGGTTTGTTGAGTTGATGCTTTATTTACTGTTATTTGTGTTTCACATCAGCATAAGAAAATGAACATAAGCACTCAATAGTAAAAAACAAATAGAAGCATACACCTATATTTTCAAGCATTTCTTAATTCCGCATTGGCTAATCATTAAGATTTGGGAAAATTTAAAGCTTTGGAAGTGCGAGAGGTTCTTGTAAGTTAGACAGGAAGCCTAAGAGCCCCATTTTCAGATCAATTTCCTTCCAAGTAAGGTAAAATGTTAGGCTTTTTAGCACTAAATGTTATAACCTAGGATCTATTGTAGTTTATTAGAAATAATGATTAAATTCTGAAGAGTGCAGATGACGTTGGAAAACTTAGTTGCTTGATTGAAGACATATGATGAGCAAACAGAATATGAGTAGGGTTATCAAAGAACAGATTGTGCATATTAAATCTGTAACATAACATTCTAGGAAATGAGCTAAGAACAACATGTTTAGAATTACAACATGCCTATAAGTCTAATTTGACCTCTAATAATGCACACCAAGGCTCATCTTTGACATGCGATTTACAGTGGTTGTAGTGGAGATATAACCTTGAGTTGGACCATCTTCCTAGTATATTTGTTTGATGAAAATACATTTTCTATATTTGATGGCAAGTTTAAATCAGAATGAACTATAATATGATATATCTTCTCCCTTGATTGATGTATAATAAAGGATCCAATCTAGGACTACTAGCTAGAAAATCAATGGAAGAAGATTGAAAATCAATTTTTGTAACAATGCTTAGTGTTCATGCATGTAGTTTGTTTAGGGAAGATGATGTCATACCAGAGGGATGCCTTGATTTATAAGAAAGTTCAATGGTTTTTTGGATTTGATCAAAGCAGGGGAATTGTGGTTCTATATTGCAAGGATAGACTTCAGATGACCATGGTAAATAAATCTCTTATAAATGAGACTATCCAGTGAGAGAATATCATGTCCATTGGCACTCTACTAAAACCAAGCTCCGATTATTGAAGGTGTTCAAAGGTTAAGGACAAGAGAGACATTTCATCAGTTGATCAAGTGGCATAAGCAATTCGCTTGGTTCCAACCACAGATTGAAGCAGCAATGTACAAGTAATGGTGGTTTACATGGATAATCCTAGTCGTAACAGGCATCACGCCACTGCGTGTCTAGGCCATCATGATAAAGCCAAAGATGGATGCTTTTTGATGGAGAAACCGTCGTGCTAAGGCTGTCCCTGGGTGGGACAGATGAGCAAACAAAATTGAATTCTGCAATTCTGCTAATAAAAATAATTCAGGCTAACAAGACTAACAACATGCATAATGAATACAAAACATATAGATCATTAAGATACATCACAAACACATGCACATGAGTAGAACAGTTCTGAATTGTATTAGTAGGTGAAACATGATAGAATAAGTCATGTGTAGAACCCATAACTCATAATACCATTTCAATAACTGAATAACTCTCAGTCATAATGGATAACAACCTCTTTGGATACATGAAAATCCTCATATATATAGGAAACTTATCTGGCTACAAAATATTCTGGAATATACTAGGGAATCTACCAGCGATAACCCAATCATACAACAGAATCTCCACCATTATAAACCTACATGGAGGGTCAAAGAGACTGGGCATAGAGGATGTATAAGAGGACTCCTGGGATTCCACATACCTAGGCTTCTGTGGCTTTTGGTACTCTACAAATTCATCTTCTGCTGCACTCATATCTATTCCAGTACTTACATAAAAACAAGGCCACAAAAACTCACTGATCACACCTTCCATCTCATCCCTGAGTTGGTTCCGTCATCCTACCAATAAAAAAGGGGCTCCAACTCAGGGACTTCTCTTATAATAACATCATTTAATATGTTGATCTCATTGAACACAATTTTCTACTCCAGCCTCTTGGATTTTCTGGGTGCATTATTTTATGGATGTATCTATCAACCTTCATTCTAAGGGATTCAATTAGTTAATGCCATCATCTCAGCATCTTCTCTTGACTTCATTGGCTTCACTGTTATGAACTGAGAATGTCCTTTGTCTGTAATTTCACCTAAAACCAACCAACCCTAATAACTTGACTTTGATATTTCTTCTAAGGTCTGTATTCTACTCTCCCAACCTTGATAATGCTCCTAGGGGTTGTCCTCTACTATATGATAAGAAATTAATATAACAAGCTCTATGGTATAATGTTGTAAGGGTAAATGGAATTCACATGATCTATAAGTAGAGTTTGAGGATTCCATAGCTTGTACTATGAGATAAGTGTAATATACCCTATAGAAACATAGATAAATGCAAATAGCATCCATATATTTAGTATAAAGTAATAAAAATAGTGAATGCAATTATAATGGTAACCAAAATAAGATACCTTGATTATTAGGAGCACAATGTTCACTTTCCTCTTCTAGGAGGGAACCTCTAGTAGAGTAAAGCTTAGTTACAATAGTAATACAACACATCTTTTACAATGTGTTTACCTCTATATATGCTACTTTCTAACCTTCTAGAACATTCTAGAGGATAAAAACCTTCTAGAAAGTCCTCTCATAATAGTTGCAGTCACACTACTGCCATCATTGTCTAATAATGATGAACTTTCTTATATAACCATATATTAATCTATTTGTTAAGTGTTAGGGAGGCTAGGACCTTAACATGTCCTACCCCTTAGAGAACAACCTTATCCTCAAGAGTTGAGATGTGGAAATTGGTGTAGAATGTTAGCAGGCTCGAAGATGCCACCTCAAGTGGTCTTTCCTTCCATTGTATTAAAACTTATTAAATGGTGCGATGGTAGAGATGTCTCTCATAGTGCTTGAGGACTACTTATAGCTACAACCAAATGGAGCCTTCTTCATCCAATTCCAATAAACTAGTTCTAACAATGCAATTGGATCCAATCACTTTCTATTTAGGGCTTTTTTCACTTGATTACTGTACATGTGGCTTGAACAACCCATAATTTATGTGTTTTGGATTGGTTAATGGTAGAGAACTTTGTTTTACTTCCCCATTGGTTAGATTAATGGACTTCCCTTAAAATATTAGTTGAACATCTCTTTATAAATAGAAATGCATTTCCTCATTGGTACTCATGGTTGGAGTGCAGGAGAAATCCCTAAGCATTCTGATATTTTGGAGATTTATATATTTAGAAAGGAAAAAAATAGACCCCATTCTTTTAGATGCACCTAGGGAGTCAGGTCAACCTAATAACCACCTACTTTGGGTCAGGATGTAAGGGGGTGTGTTACAATACTTTGGCTATTATTAATTGTTGGGAAGTGTATCCAAGCTCCAGTTTGTTTGGTCAATGGAAGATAGGGTAGGAGAAGTCCTCCTTGAGGTTACAAATCCTAACCAAGAGAGCAAGGCACTTACTCATTAATAATAATTTGGTATGTGAATCTTCCAAGGTTTATTTGAGGTGTATTAGTATATGAGACATGATAAAAAAAGTCATGTGTAGAACCCATAACTCATAGAATCCTTTCAACAACTGAAGAAATCTCTATCATAATGGATAAAAACCTCTACAACCTCTCTCGTTACATGAAAATCCTCATATATATATGCAACTTAGGTGGTTACAAAAGATTCTAGAATATACTAGGGAATCTACCAGCTATAATCGAATCATACAATAGGATCTCCACCTTTATAAACCTGCATAGAGGGTCAAAGTGACTGGGCATAGATGATGTATAAGAGGACTCTTTGGATTCCACATACTTAGGCTTTTGTGGCTTTTGGTACTCTACATATTAGTCTTCTGCTGCACTCATATCTATGCCAGTACTTAGATAAAACAAGACCACAAAAACTCATTAACCACACCTTCCAACTCATCCCTGAGTTGGTTCCAACATCCTACCAATCAAAAAGGGGCTCTAGCTCAAGGACTTCTCTTAAAATAGCATCATTGAATCTATTGAACTCATTAAACATGAGTTTCTAGTTCGGCCCCTTGGATTTCCTGGGTGCATTATTTTATGGATGTATCTATCATAGCTTCCTTCTAAGGGATGCACTTAGTTATTGCCATCATCTCAACATCTTCTCTTGAATTCATTGGCTTCACTGTTGTGAACTGAGAATTTCCTTTGTATGTAATTTCACCTAAAACCAACCAACCCTAATAACTTGAGTTTGATCTTTCTTCTAAGGTTTGCATTCTACTCTCCAAACCTTGATAATGCTCCTAGGGGTTGTCCTCTACTCTATGATAAGAAATTAATATAACAAGCTCTATGGTATAACGTGGTAATGGTAAATGGAATTCAAATGATCTATAAGTAGAGTTTGAGGATTCCATAGCTTGTATTATGAAATAAGTGTAATATACCCTATATAAGCAAAGATAAATGCAAATAACATCCATATATTTAGTATAAATTAATTAAAATAATCAATGCAATTGTAATGGTAACCAAAATAAGGTACCTTGATTATTAGGAGCATAATGTCACATGTCTCTTCTAGGAGGGAACCTCTAGTAGAGTAAAGCTTAGTTACAGTAGTAATCCAAGGCATTTTTTACAATGTTTTTACCTCTATAAATGCTACTTTCTAACCTTCTAGAACATTCTAGAGGAGGAAAACCTTCTAGCAAGTCCTCTCATAATTATTGCAGTCACACTTCTGCCATCATTGTCTAATAATGATGGCCTTTCTTATATAACCATATATTAATCTATTTGTTAATGGTTAGGGAGGCAAGGACCCTAACATGTCCTCCCCCTTAGAGAACAACCTTCCTCGAGAGTTGAGATGTGGAAATTGGTGTAGAATGTTAGCAGGCTAGAAGGTGCGACCTCAAGAGTTCTTTCCTTCCATTGTATTAAAATTTATTGAATGGTGTGATGGTGGATATGTCTCTCATAGTGCTTGAGTACTACTAATAGTTTTAACCAAATGGAGCTTTCATCTTCACATACTAAGGAAATCACTAAAAAAGTTTGAATTAAAAAAGGAAATGGGAAATAATTTGTCATCGAACTAATTAGATCAAAAAAGATAGCAGGGAGAAAAGAAGGCTACCCATCTAGGAGGTTATATCTCCTTCTCACTCATCATAGGTCTATCCATATGAGATAAGGGTCCATGCATCTGGCAATCACAGTTAGGAAGAGCAGGTTCCAAAGCCATTATTTTCTCTCTCTAAGCCTGACCACTTCTTTAGGTGGCTAGGAAAATAATCATCCTTCCTTGAGTTATCACTTCCTCTACCATGATTCTCCAATCTTGGGCTCATATCCCTATTCCTCACACAAGTATTCTTCTTCCTCTAAATTTCGAGACACCATTCTACTACTTATTATATCAATTTCCTTAGGTGGTTGTACATGTGAAAGTATTCCACGTGAGGATGTCTGGCCCCTGTAATTTCCATACGCATCAATTAGAGCACCATGCATTGGATGATGCCTCCAATCATAGCCTTTCCTTGAACCATATGCTACACTCGTATTAGATGTGTGAAATTTCCTGAGGTGATCTCCATCACCGTTCCCACCCCAAGTCCTTTTCCATTCATAGAGCCCTACTTTAACTTCTTTTCCCATGATCAATGCCATTTGAAGCATGAGCCATCCTCATTGTTTCGTCTTTTGCCCGACCTTGTTAGACTATGATTCTAGTTTGGTAGCTTTGGCTAATGTTGAAGTTGAGATTGTGTTTAGAGGCAATCCTTATGAATTTTAGTGCAATTCTACCAACTACCTCACTGGCGTCCAAACCTTTATAAACCAGTAAGCATAGCAATGGATAATCATGCCTAGTAAGCCAAGCCCCTTATATATTATGCTCATTTTCAAAGATTTAGTAACTATAAATATAAATACAAGCCACTAGATAGAAATAATAATTATGAATCTATTAGGAATAATTAGGAATAATTAGGAATAATCCTGAAATTCTGAGGTCTGAATAACAAAATCTTTTTAAGCACCAATCGTTTAAGGAGACAGGACAATATCATGCATTCCTATCATTCAGCCTTCCAACAATCCTTGATGGAGAAGGAGTCATTCCAAATCCGATTCTTGATGATTGCAGAAGAGCAGTCCTCCTTCCTGTTGAACGAAGTGTAACTAGGTACAGTCTTCATAGATGTACTTTTGATATTTGTACTTGTTCAAGAAAAGACATATTAGTTTTATGATATATGTCAATGAGTTTCTTTCTCATTGAAGTAGGTCTAGCACATGTCAAAGTGCTATAGGTGAGTCAAATAGTTTTTTAGTGCTCAAATCTGCTTTAGGCTGAAGAAAGGCAGGATTCAAGGTAACACCATACCACGCTCAGCCTCATAGCTAGCCCTACGAGGACAGGAGAGGGCTCTCTCCGAGTCATGCTCAGTGAATAGATAAGAAAAAAATGATCTGAGATGACTTACAATGAAATATTGATCTTAGGCTAGTAAGTGAATATGGATACAAGAAACAATTTTTATGAATGACCGAGCTTCTAGGATGGTATGGGACCAACGGACAACGAAGAACAGAGAATTTAATACAAAGGCAAAGATTACTTCATGAGGCAAGGCAGGCGGAAAGTGTAGCAATTTAGTTTGGAATAACGTGGAATGGAGATATTGCTGAGGAGTGTGATAAGGGCATAGGAACATGAATCCTTTTCAATAGAAGAAGAACACTGAACCTGAAATTTTCCCACAGGCAGAGCAATAAAATTGAATTCTACCTAATCTCACTCAGAAAATTTCACTGGAAATGAACATGAATTGAATTATGAAACATAATGAAATATGTATGAAAACATAAGAGACATATTTGCTACACTCACAACTACAAGAATCTCATGAAACAGAGCTGGTGCCTTTCATTAATTCTCTGTCAAAAATACACAGTGAAGAAACAGAGTTTCTTTCCCACAGTCTCCCAGAAGTTACAAACTAACCAACCCTTTGCAAATAGCTTACATACAATATATAGAATGTGCCATGAAGAGATAGAATGCCCAAGGGTTGGGGAGTTACTCGAATCATTACAAAATGGAGATGAAGAGACAACCATCAGCTACAGGTGCAACGCTACAAACATGACATTTGTCTTGGGTGATTGTTTGCCTTCCTTCGCCACTTGGATAGAAGTCCATCTAGAAAGAAAATTCTTTAAATTCCACCTTTGGTGCCAAAAAACCGAAGTGTAGATGAGCGGGCCGACTTGGAGAAGTCGCGAATCGAAAATTCGCGAAACGGAAGAAAATTTGGCAATTTTTCCTCTGTGCGCCGCGCCATTTTCTCTGTGTGTCGCGCTAATTTGGGGCGTGTTTTGGGGACTTTGTAGGTGTCCAAAATGTGTCCAAGTGGGCTTGTTGGAAAGCCTGTCCTGTCTACTTTCTAACCCAACTAGAATTTCTGAATTTGGTGCTCATTTGCCCCTCCAAATATTCATTCTCCCAAGACTGCTTCCTGTGTGTCAAAAAAGGGGCAGAGAGACCATTTTTTGGGTGTTTTTGACCCCCTGGAGACTCAGATCTTGCCCAAATTTCTTGTCCAGGCACCAGTAATCGCGATTTTCAATGTTGAATCCAAAAATTCAAACCATTCCTCATTTGGAGCTCTAGATTTTAGCGCCGCACCACAGGGAGAAAAACCTTGTGTTTTGCCCAAAAATTTGTCATGTGACAAAAAATTCCCCAAATTTCTCGAAATTTGGGCTCGAGGTTCTCTATGGGGTGTTATGATGGGCCAAGGAAGCCTCAACCAAGATTCGAAGCCGGTCTTTCTCTTTTTCCTCTTTTGCTTTTCTTGTTGCTTTCTGCAATTTCGCCTTCAAACTCTGTATTTGGGCCTTGGCACTCATGTTTCGTGCCTTGTAATGAAAAGCCATGTGTCTCAGTAGAGGAAGGTCCATTTCGGTCTTGTCCAGAAGCCTCTCCAAGTGCATCTTGACCTTCTTGAGGTTGGCCTCTCGATCCTCATTGATTTCTTGCTCCAATGATGTGAGCTCAACCCTTCTCCTTTGAGCAGCTTGGCGACGCTCACGAATGTTTTGCAGCTCCATAATCACCCGCTAGTCCTCAAGCTGCTTGTTTCTCTGCTCCAGGTACTTCATGTTCCACTTAGCCCTCTCCAAGTCAAGGGATAAGGCCTCAATCACTGATTGCTGCTCCTGGATGATCTCTGTAAGCTCTGCATTTGTTGGTTCTATATCTGTCTCATCATCATTGAGGAGAACGAATTCGGTCTCTCATTCACCTGATGGCCCTTCCTCCTGCACTGGCTCCTTACCTCTACCCTGCTCATGTGATGATGATGTCAGAAGAGAGGCCCCTTCCACCCCGGGTGGAGATAACACTCGCTTTGCTGCTGCAAACAAGTGCCTACTGCCTCTCTGATAGGTGATGGATACTGGCATAGCAAGAGGGCATGCCTGCAATTCGATGAGGGTGTTTGGCTCATCCCTAACATGTTTTCCACTCCTGTTATGTCTCCTGGGAGCCTATTCTTTTGAAGCTGTATCGTTGTGAGTTTCCACCTCATACTCTGATGAATGCTGTGATGCCATGACTGTTGTGTGTACTGTACTTGGGCTGCCCTTTTGGTGATGGTGTGAAACTAGGTGTTATTGTGATATCTGCCACCAAGGGGAACAATGAAAAAGGGAGTATTAGGAGGGGAGTAATGTGATGGGAATAGGGGTTATGGGGAGAAGTTTGTTTAGGGATATGTAGGGGGTTTGAGTATTTGATAGGGTAGGGTTTTGGGCTTTTGACAAGGTAGGGTTTTGGGGTGTTACGTTGACAAATAAGAGGAGGGATAGGGGATAGGGTTTGGTAGTATTTTAGCGTAGAGATAATAGGAAAAATGAGAAAGGGAGGATAGGGAAAAATGGTAGGAAACCAGAACCTTGGCCTCAATACCTCAACTATGCAAGCCTAGCCACCATGGTTTTGATGTTTTTTGAGTGGTTGGTCTTATGAGTTTTGTGGCAATTGAACATTGCCAAGAACCACCATATCATCCATAAAATTTGAGGAGAAAGCCATGATTAAGACCCTACCTGGAAATTTGGAGGCAAATTTCAATGAAATTCGGGCCTTTTAGCCCTATGCGCCGCGCCTCCCATGTGTGCCACGCAAGTGTAAATTTACACTGGAAAATTTCTCCCAACGCGCCACGCTCTCTATGTGCGTTGCACCCTTTTCTAGGTAACTTTTGGAGGCCTTCCCGGTGTCCAAATTGGGTGCAGGATAGCTCGTTGGAAATTTCTTTGAGTTTAATTTACAAGCCGGCTAGAATGTTTCAATTTGGAGTTCATTTTCACTATCAAAAATCAAATCTCCCAAGACTGGTCAAAATGTGCCAAATGAGGCTGCCTAAAGGAAGAGTGCTGTTACAGTCAACTTTTGAATGCCTTCCTAAACTCCAAATTGAGCTCATGATAGCTCATTGGAAAGCTATTTGTGTCTAGTTATCATTTGATGCATCAGGAAAGTAATTTGGACAATTTAGCTAGGAGAAAGTTTGATTTTCCCAAGGTCACTTCAGAGGTGCATCAATTCTCCCGAGGCAACTATATTTTTGACATTTCTCCAAAACCGTGACACCTGTGTAAATAGTGAAGGAGGTTTTTATTCCTTAGAATGTTTTGGAAAAAACCTCTCTCAAGTTTCTAAAATTCATCTTTTATTGTTCAGAAAAATCATTTGAGTGAAACCTATCCCGATGTGTGGAACAAGGGATTTGTCGAAATGAAGCGAAATGAAGGGGATAGGGAGCTTCTAAATTCTTGAGGAAATGTTGGGAAGTAGGGAGGGATGTTAGAAGTAGGAGAAACTGAAATAGTTAGGGGAAGGGGTCCAAAAAGGAAAAACACAGGTCCAACCTAGAAAATTGCCACGTTGTAGCAATAAATTAGGGTTTGTGCGAAAATGAGGAATTTGGGGGATCTTAGTGATGGGAAGTGTTTGATAAGGTACTTTAAGGATAGGGGATGGTGTATGAACATCAGGATACAAGTTTTGCCGATGATTTGGCCGTCCAAGAGAAATTGCCTTCAAAACCCTGGGAGAGGGAAATGACCTTACGTAGGCGCAACTGAAGCATGAACAAGGTGTAAAATGACCCAGTGGGACTTGACATGGTAATGAAAACTCTCTGAATGATGGTACACTCGGCTGAATGGTGACATGGACTAAAATTTGGACAACTTTGACAAGGGTAAAATCAAACCCTAGACCTAATGCCTAGTGACCAAATTTTTCTTGAAGACTCACTGAAATGACAAAATTTGACCTTGACACCTTAAAATCACTTTGTAAGAGCATGTTTGATCACTGGAGGAAGGCTGCAAAGAATGACACTAACATTGGCTCCAATAGGGATCGCAGCTCCAGCTCCTTGGAGGTGCCAAGAACTGCAAACCTTTGGGTGAGCAGACAGTGTATCGTCCATTGGGCTATGGAGTCAAAACACGGAAACTGACATTATGCAGATGAAATCTGACTGAAGACTCAAACTGAAAACCATAATAAAACCAGACATGACTAAATCCTAACTAACAAACTGGAAAGATGCTCATATTTGAGCTTATTCAGAAAGCTTACCCTAATTACTCTTTCCACCACTCGATCAAGTGAGATGGAACAACTAATGCAACGAGGTAAGAATTATGTCTGATATTTGATTTCTTCCCAAATGCTTTCTTATGTGCAGGAAAAGGGAAGAATCGAAAGGCAGCTCCCATGGAAACTTGGAATCAAGTTCACTGCTGACAAACTCGCAAAGCATGAATTGGCTGGATGACTTCAAGAATACTGCAAAAGGATCTTCATAAGCATCACCATTGATTTCCATGAACCCATTACTGCTCTGGTCCAAGTAATCTTCATAGTCGGATATTAAACTTTTCCTCACATCTGCACTGTCTTTCTCTGATGATTGTAGCAAGCGGTCAAAAGGATCCTGAATTTCATGAAGAACCAAACTCTATTGTTGATTCCAAACATAACCAAAGCCTCCTTTATCAATCTCCTTATATGACTACAAATTTTGGTATGGACTATGAAATGAATAATGTATTAAACAAGACAATGAAGGTGACCCTTGAAACAGATGATTATCAACATTGTCTTTTGTCTCATGGTTGGCTGATGGAGAAGAAGTTTTACAACAAACAAAATCTAACACATGAGCAAAAGGATCATCAAAAACTTGAGGATACTACTACGATGTATCTATTGAAACTGTATGACATCCTATTGGATGTTCATCCTTTTCTTTAGAGATATTATGAAGATTCTACCTTATAAACTGAAATGCTTCGTAACACAAGGGTACAGAATCCTCTTGCATCATTAAATCATGTATTTCGGCTGCCTCACCTTCATCTGTAATCTGATCTTGAGTTGTGTTTGGTGGATACAAATCTGGTTCTGTATCCAAAATGATTTCATCAATCATTTCAGGGGAAGATTTCTTATTAACGACCTGCTCAAAAATTTCGCCATCTGTCTCATCTTCAACATTAAAACTGAGAGATTGTTGATTTCCTACAAGCTTTTCATTTGAAGATTTACTATGCAATTTACCCCGCAAAAACTGAAATGATTCAAAACAGAGAGGTAAGGAATCTTTTTGTATCGTTTGATCATATAAGCTAGTTTCTATTTCTTCATGTGCAACCTGACTATTAATGGCATTTGGGGGCTGGAACTCTGAATATAAGAAGTCTGGAACAAAGTTTTCATCTCCCTCAAGAGGATCCAAATCAAGATTTGTCGATAGCTGATGTCTGATTGCATGGAAATTATCTCTAATGAACTGACATGAATCAAAGCATAAAGGCAAAGATCCTTCACTTACTTCAAAATCTGCTGCACTTTCCTCATCGTTTCCATAGCTGATATGCCTCAGTTGATCATTGTACTCGAGCTGCTGTAAGCGAACTTCCTCATCCCATAAACTAGCTACTGATTTGTCTGCAAGATTAGCTTCTGTTTGGAGAGCATAATCATCATCATCATACTGATCAAACTGAGGCAAATCATCAGTATAAAACACGTCATCAAGCATACATGTCATATCAACAGGTCTTTCTTCTCCAATATGATCTACAAAACAATCCTTATGACTACTGAGATAAGAAACAAAATGTTTTGGATCAGCCACTTGTTCATGAACATCATTTTCATCTTTTGCAGTCATTTTCCTCACCATCTCTTCTACTGCACTCACCAAAATGTCAAGCTTTTCCTCTAAAGGTGTAGTTTTCTCTGGATCCACGTTTTTCATCTCTTCTTCTTTCAACCTTGCCCTTCTGATCAGAAAATGAGCCTCTACATTTACTGCATTGCTCTGCATCTCTTCAAGTGTTGCGACATTATTTTCTCTCAGCTGAAACTCCATTTTCGGATCAAAGGCACCCGGGTAGTTAAAGAGAGCAAATCCAGGAGTGGGTCTTATATCAAACGGCATTGAATAATAAACTTGATAAAATCTGGTTGAAAACTGTTGTACTATCTCCCCTGGCAGTCTTTTCTGCTGATTATACTCTTCTATGATAAGGAAAAAGTTCTGTCTGATCCTCCACCTGTCAAGGAAAACTTTGATGAACTGCTATAAATCTGTGATGCTCGCATCAGGCAGGGCTTTGAACCAACTCTTGACATTGCCTTGCAAAGAAAGAGCAAAAAGCCTTATACTGACATCTTCTTCATCAATTTCGAAAAGGTCTAGAAAAGTCTCAACATTCTGCACATGTTTCTCAGCATTAACACTCTTACATTCACCGTCAAATCTTGGCAAGTATAGATCATAGTTTTTGGGGAAAGCATGAAGAACAGAAGGTAAAACAAGAGGTTTATACCTATCTGGGATTATAATAGTTGTAGGGATATGTACAAGAGCTATGGGATCAGTTTTGTTTTCTTTAGGCTCATCACTTTGCAGAGAATCATCATAAGATGTAGGAAAAGTAAGGAGGCCAGGATCAAAGGGAAACTCACTATTTACACTTTTTGAATAGATCGAGTGAAGATTTTGATCACCTTTATCATACAACAAGTTCTGAAAAACTTTTAGGGCAGCTTCAAGAACAGCAAAGAAGTAATTTACAAGAAAGCAGAGTAGAACCTGAATACCATTCCACTTTGGATACCCGAACTTTGTGTAAGATCCTTCCATTTTCGCAGAGAAAGAGTTAGTCCTCCAGTGGAGTCACCATGAAGCACCGATTGCTGGGTTCTTCAGTGAATGGAGTCGCCAGGTGAATGATTTCAGCCTTCTTATGTCTGATCGTTGTTCACCATCAACAATCAGCTCTGAACTTGAGATATGTATTGGGGCAAACAATCTTCAAGCAAACCATTTTCGTTCCCCAGTACGGTCGCCACTATGTTAGCACCTAAATATGCCTTAGGCATAAGGAAGGCAGGATTCAAGATAACACCATACCACGCTCAGCCTCGTAGCTAGCCCTACAAGGATAGGAGAGGGCTCTCTCTGAGTCATGCTCAGTGAATAGATAAGAAAAAAATAGTCTGAGATGACTTACAATGAAATATTGATCTTAGGCTAGTAAGTGAATATGGATACAAGAAACAATTTCTATGAATGACCGAGCTTCTGGGATGGTACGGGACCAACGGACAGTGAAGAACAAAGAATTTAATACAAAGGCACAGATTACTTTGTGAGGCAAGGCAGGCAGAAAGTGTAGCAATTTATTTTGGAATAACTCGGAATGGAGAGATTGTTGAGTGTGAAAAGGGCATAGGAACATGAATCTTTTTCAACAGAAGAAGAACACTGAACATGAAATTTTCCCACAGGCAGAGCAATAAAATTGAATTCTACCTAATCTCACTCAGAAAATTTCACTAGAAATGAACATGAATTGAATTATGAAACATAACAAAATACGTATGAAAACATAAGAGACACATTTGCTACACTCACAACCACAAAAATCTCATGAAACAGAGCCACTGCCTTTCATTAATTCTCTGTCAAAAATACACAGTGAAGAAATAGAGTTTCTTTCCCACAGTCTCCTAGAAGATACAAACTAACCAACCCTTTGCAAATAGCTTACATACAATATATAGAATGTGCCATGAAGCGATAGAATGCCCAAGGGTTGGGGAGTTACTCGAATCATTACAAAATGGAGATGAAGAGCCAACCATCAGCTATAGGTGCAGAGCTACAAACATGACATTTGGCTTGGGTGACCGTTTGCCTTCCTTCACCACTTGGAAAGAAGTCCATCTGGAAAAAAAATCCTTTAAATGCCACCTTTGGTGCCAAAAAATCAAAGTGTAGATGAGCGGGCCCACTTGGAGAAGTTACGAATCGAAAATTCACGAAACAGAAGCAAATTTGGCAATTTTTCCTCTGTGCGCCGCGCCATCTTCTTTGTGCGTCATGCTACTTTAGGGCCTATTTTGGGGTGCTTGTAGGTGTCCAAAATGTACCCAAGTGGGCTTGATGGAAATCCTGTCCTCCCTACTTTCTAACCCAACTAGAATTTCTAAATTTGGTGCTCATTTTCCCCTCCAAATCTTCATTCTCCCAAGACTGCCTCCTGTGTGTCAAAAGAGGGGCAGAGAGGCCATTTTTTGGGTGTTTTTGACCTCCTAGAGACTCAGATCTTGCCCAAATTTCTTGTCCGAGCACCAGTAGTCATGATTTTCCATGCTGAATCCAAAAATGCAAACCATTCCTCATTTGCAGCTCTAGATTTTTAGCACTGCGCCAGTGGCGTGGTGCACAGGGAGAAAAACCCTGTGTTTTGCCCAAAAATTTGTCATGTGACCAAAAATTCCCCAAATTTCTTGAAATTTGGGCTGGAGGTTCTCTATGGGGTGTTATTATGGGCCAAGGAAGCCTCAGCCAAGATTTGAAGCTGATCTTGTTGTTTTTCCTCTTTTGCTTTTCTTGTTGCTTTCCTCAATTTCGCCTTCAAACTCTTTATTCGAGCCTTGGCGCTCATGTTTCATGCCCTGTAATGAAAATCCATGTGTCTTAGTAGAGCAAGGTCCTTGTCAATCTTGTCCAATAGCCTCTCCAAGTGCATGTTGACCCTCTCGAGGTTGGCCTCCCGATTCTCATTGATTTCTTGCTTCAATGATGTGAGCTCAACTCTTCTCCTTTGAGCATCTTGGCGACGCTCACGGATGTTTTGCAGCTCCATAATCGCCCGCTGGTCCTCAAGCTGCTTGTTTCTCTGCTCCAGGTACTTCATGTTCCACTTATCCCTCTCCAAGTCAAGGGATAAGGCCTCAATCACTGATTGCTACTCCTGGATGATCTCTGTAAGCTCTGCATTTGTTGGTTCTATATCTGTCTCATCATCATTGAGGAGAATGAATTCCGTCTCTCGTTCACCTGATGGCCCTTCCTCCTGCACTAGCTCCTTACCTCTACCCTGTTCATGTGATGATGATGTCAGAAGCGAGGCCCCTTCCACCCCGGGTGGAGATAACACTCGCTTTGCTGCTGCAAACAAGTGCCTACTGCCTCTCTGATAGGTGATGGATACTGGCATAGCAAGAGGGCATGCCTGCAATTCAGTGAGGGTGTTTGGCTCATCCCTAACATGTTTTCCACTCCTGTTATGTCTCCTGGGAGCCTATTCTTCTGAAGTTGTATCGTTGTGAGTTTCCACCTCATACTCTGATGAATGTTGTGATGCCATGACTGTTGTGTGTACTGTACTTGGGCTGCCCTTTTGGTGATGGTGTGAAACTAGGTGTTATTGTGATATCTGCCACCAAGGGGAACAATGAAAAAGGGATTATTAGGAGGGGAGTAATGTGATGGGAATAGGGGTTATGGGGAGAAGTTTGTTTAGGGATATGTAGGGGGTTTGAGTATTTGATAGGGTAGGGTATTGGGGTTTTGACAAGGTAGGGTTTTGGGGTGTTATGTTGACAAATAAGAAGAGGGATAGGGGATAGGGTTTGGTAGTATTTTAGGGTAGAGATAATAGGAAAAATGAGAAAGGGAGGATAGGGAAAAATGGTAGGAGAGGGAAAATTGGTAGGAAAATACAACCTTGGCCTCAATACCTCAACTATGCAACCCTAGCCACCATGGTTTTGATGTTTTTTGAGTGGTTGGTCTTATGAGTTTTGTGGCAATTGAACATAGCCAAGAACCACCATATCATCCATAAAATTTGATGAGAAAGCCATGATTTAGACCCTACCTGGAAATTTGGAGGCAAATTTCAATGAAATTTAGGCCTTTTATCCCTGTGTGCCATGCCTCCCATGTGCGCCGCGCCAGCGTAAATTTACACTGGAAAATTTCTCCCAGTGCGACGCACTCTCTATGTGCGTCGTGCCCTTTTCCAGGTGGCTTGTGGAGGCCTTCTCGGTGTCCAAATTAGGCACAGGATAACTCGTTGGAAAGGTATTTGAGTCTACTTTCAAAAACATCTAGAATGTTTCAATTTGGAGTTCATTTTCCCTATCAAATGTCAAATCTCCCAAGACGGGTCAAAATGTGCCAAATGAGGCTTCCTAAAGGCAGAGTGTTGTTACAGTCAACTTTTGAATGCCTTCCTTAACTCCAAATTGAGCTCATGATGGCTCATTGGAAAGCTATTTATGTCTAATTATCATTTGATGCATCAACCAGGTCATTTGGTCAATGACGCTAGGAGAAAATGTGATTTTTCCAAGGTCACTTCAGAGGTGCATCAATTCTCCCGAGGCAACTATATTTTTGACATTTCTCCAAAACCATGACACCTAGGTAAAAAGTGAAGGATGTTTTTCTTACTTGGCATGTTGTGGACAAAAAAATATCTTATTTTTCACAAATTCATCTCTTATTGCTCAGAAACATCATTTGAGTGAAACCTATCCTGATGTGTGGAACAAGGGATTTGTCGAAATGAAGCGAAATGAAGGGGATAGGGAGCTTCTAAATTATTGAGGAAATTTTGGGAAGTAGGGAGGGATGTTAGGAAGTAGGGGAAAGTGAAATATCAGAGATTGAGTGAGGGGAAGGGGTCCAAAAAGGAAAAACACAGGTCCACCCTAGAAAATTGCCAGGTTGTAGCAAGAAACTAGGGTTTGTGCGAAAATGAGGAATTTGGGGGATCTCAGTGATGGGAAGTGTTTGATAAGGTACTTTAAAGATAGGGGAAGGTGTATGAACATTAGGATACAAGCTTTTCCGATGATTTGGCAGTCCAAGAGAAATTGCCTTCAAAACCCTAGGACAGGGAAATGACCTTACCTAGGCGCAACTGCAGCATGAACAAGGTGTAAAATGACCTAGTGGAACTTAACATGGTAATGAAAACTCTCTAAATGATGGTACACTCAGCTGAACAGTGACATGGACTGACATTTGGACAACTTTGACAAGGGTAAAATCAAACCCTAGACCTAATTCCTAGTGACCAAATTTTTCTTGAAGACTCACTGAAATGACAAAATTTGACCTTGACACCTTAAAATCACTTTGTAAGAGCATGTTTGATCACTGGAGGAAGGCTGCAAAGACGGACAGTAACATAGTTAAGAAAAAATATTGAAGGCCTTAAGGGCATGTTACACTATGCATAAATATATATTAAAGTCAAAGGGAAACCTCCAAGCAAAGTCAAGTCTAATCCTATGTAATGAGACCTTCAAGAAGCTCCTTCAAGCATGCTACTCCACCATGGAAAATTTGTGAAGTCTACTCAACAAATCAGCCACAAAACTGCCCTCCAAGTCAACCTACAAACAACCCTCAAAGTCAGCCTGCTAATAACCAATCAAGTCAGCCTATAAGTCAGCCTAAATGGAGGGACAATCCTCTATTTACAGAGGTTGTCCACTCCAAATAAAATTTACTTCTCAATCTTTGAAATCCACAAGAAACAGAAAGGAAAGAAGGTCGAAGGAAGCCAAGGCAAAGGGTCCACTAAGGTAGTGAAGAGAGGAGGATGAACATCGAAGTCTAAAGGACTGCCTCTAGGGTAATACTCACAGCCACACATGCGAAAGGAAAAGGATCTGCCTACAACCATAGTAGCAGAAGATTACAGTTCACCAAACCTCATTGTTTTGGGTGAAAACTAGGCCCACAAGGCCTCCTACTGTAGTGTGGAAGAAATACACTCAAGTAAATGGGATAAGAGCACATAAACCTCGTTATCCTCCCACACGTGTGAGATACTAGTGCAACAAAACAACAACATTGTCATAAACCTATATTTCAATAAGGATCTTGGTTGATCAAAATTGAAGTCTACTTGTGCAAGGGATAGAAGAGGAACACCTCACTTAGAAGACTCACTCAAAAAGGTCTATCTCTAGACAATATTCATAAGATAATGAAGTGCCAGAAGAAGAAGCATGAAGTGTCAGAGAATGAAGTGCCGAAAGAAGTACCAGGGAATAAGATGCAGAAAGAAGGAAGGATTTGACTTGTGCTTGGAGGATACTCTTGTCAGGGGTCTAGGGTTTGGCATTGATCAATAGAAGCTTCAATAAGAGAAATTCATCAAAGGGTTTTCCTCTCAAGAGAAGAGAGGTTTTGACTTTGGCAGAGAGCCAACATCTTGTGTTATTGTTTTTGTGTTTTGGTGGTAGTTTGATGAAGTACACACACATGCACTAATAAGAAAAAGAAGAAAAATAAGCTAACAAGAAAAGTAAAAAGACTCCACAAATTGTTATCAAATAACAAAGAATCTCACTACCCTACTTTGCCCTAGATTCTTCAACATGGTATCATAGCTATGGTGACACATCAAGGAAAGGGCAACACAAGAACACTCATCAAGAAGAAGCATCTACTAAGTCAAAGCATCAAGCCTAGAAGTCTCAATCACTTCAAGGACAAGAAGATTCTACAATCCATCATTAATCAAGAAGGTATACAAAGCTAGAAGAAGAGCCTTATATAAAGGCACTTACAAAGAAGAGTTGATTAAAGGAGGACCTACATCAAGCTACAAGTCTTTAAGCAAACCTCATCACCAAGCAAGTCCACCTAGAGAAGGAAACTTGAAGAACATCAAGATCTAGGGAAGACAAGCCATCAAGCCTTCAAGGAGGAAGAAAATCGATTACATCTCAAAATCTATCAAGTACATGTCCCCTTCTGAATATACATCAATGTCCTTTTGCAAGGAAATCAATAAATTGGTAGGTACCAATAACTTTCTGCATGGAAGAAGAGGACTGATCTACTACTCAAAGAGAATAAACTCCTAGATCATGTGAAGGGGAATATCACTTTCCCTGCTAAGGAACAGACTCAAGCCTTAGCCAAGTACAATAAGGATGAGACAAGAGCTCAAAGGATTCTAATAGAATCAATAAAAGACTCTCTCATTCCTTATGTCTCCAAGTTTGAGACATAAAAATAAATTTATGATAATCTAGTAGAGCTATTCTCGGTATCCACAACCAGAGAAGTAATATCTATGAGGAATGAATTATAAAATATGAAGATAACAAAGAAGGGAATAGCTCGCTACTTCATGAAAATCTCTTAAATTGGAGATCAAATTCAAGAGCTTGGGGAAGTCATGTCTGACAGAGAGATGAAAACTATAACCAATGCTCTACCTGAGGAATGGGGAAACTTCACATCTAGCATATATGCGATGAACGAAGCAACCACTCTCAGTGAAATTTGGTCTCTACACAGAATAGAGGAAACCAGACTTAAGGCAAAAGAAGATGTGGGATCAAAGGAGAAAGCATGCTACCATGGCCAAAAGAAAGGGTAAATTTGGCAAGTTTGGTCCATGAAGAACAAACAACAAAGACATGTCCAAGATCCAATGTTTTGGATGCCAAGAATATGGACACTACAAAAGAAATTGTCCTAAGTTTAAGAAGGACAACAACAAAAGGAAGAGGGAAGAAGCTCACATAACTCAAGAGATGAAAGAATAAGGAAAGAAACAAAAGAAGGAAGATCCTTCAGATCTCTACTATGACTAGGTCAAACTCTTTAGTTCTAGACTTCTTTCAAAGTTTTGAGTAGAATAGGAGCATGTAGGAATAAATTAAAATTGCATGACTAGAAACATCCTCTAGAATCTAGCAGCATGATGTACATAGAATTCTAGATACTCATGTAGATGTAGCATTTATGATAAGAACAAAAATGCATAAGTAGAAATATCCTCTAGAATATAGGAGCATGGCAAATATAGCTCAAGATATTCATGTAGAAGAAGCATACCTAGTATAGGACCTCATACATGATGAAAGAAAATTGATCATGATAAGAATCTTAGAAGGCCTATGTCATCAAAAGAAAGGAAACATTTGCAAGGCAAGGATATTTAAGATCCTATGATGGAATCTTCAAAAGAAGGTTCATGGAACAAAGAAAATGTCTCATTGGGAATCCCATTCATGGGTTTCAAGAAAAGAATGATATGCAGGCAAGCTAAGATGAAGCAAGAAGGGCCACACCAAAGGATGATCAAAGGAGAATCAAGATGAGGTATGTATGCATCAAAGTTTAAGTCATGTTATCATTTGTATATTATTGAGTCATTGGTATAGTTCTATAACATGATCAGGCATGAAAAAATCTCTTTCACCATGAACATGCTCGAAGGCATGTACCACAATGCAATGAGGGTCAACAAAATAATATGCCCACATAAGGAGCATAAGATTGCTGGCTAAGAAGCAATCACCCAAGATGAATCCTTGGTGGAGGAATGGCATGATTGAGCTCGAGGGTTTTTGCAGATGCACTAGATGGCTTTATACATGTAGGGAAAAGGCATATTGGTGCTAAAAAATGCAAAATGTATTTGTCGACATCAAGATTTTATCTTCATAAATATATGAGTGATATGGTGAGTTTTGGAGCATAAATTGTAACAGAGTAAGCAGACAATCATTTTGTATCTTACTTGCACACTTGGATTTCACTTCATAAAAATCTAACTTCATGATTTGAGATAGTCATTAAAACTTAGTTGGTTTGCATCGTATCTAGTTTTCATCAAATTTCAGATTCAAATTTTAAATTTTATGAGGAAGGGTTTGGGGGTGAGAGTCACCATGGGAAATAAACTATATGAATGGGCATTTTGACTTCAAATTTTATGAGGAAGGGTTTGGGGTGAGAGTTACCATGGGAAATAAACTATATCAACAGGCATTTTGACTTGACTTAGCCTTGCACAATTTTTATCTATGAACATTATTTCATCCAAACCTAGACTCTGCCTGGATGGTAAAAAAAATAATCATTTTGAAAAAGAAGCAATCATGAAAATGAATAAAACTGAACAATGGTCTTCACCAAATGAATATTAGTAGATAAGAGGGCATATGACCTAGCCTTGTCAATGGGAGAATACTCAAATATACAGCCATGCCCGTTGTGACCCTTATGGATATCGTTTTTGATTTCTTCATGTAGTTGTTATTGTATGACACTCTAATGGAGCATTTTGATTGTATTGAATAAACATTTTAATATGCAGTTATTTTAAGACCCGACAGATGATGGAGAGTTTTGGTCATCATTAGGCCCTCTATACATGTTCTCCTCTATGACAAATTTTTCAATCAATTGAAACATAGCGAAACAAATTGCACGCCAAAAGCATGTTTAATCCTATCTTGTAGTCTGAAATACATCGTAGAATGTGTTCCCCTTTACCATTCAGTTATCTCCATATTTGAATTGCACATCAAGGTTTATCAAATCGAAAATCATTCTGAACAATGCAAGCTGTAAAATTAATTACATTCATATGTAGTACATGAAAAAATTTCCTCTGGAGGCAAGATATTTACAACCACTGATGTCATATCCTATTCTTCAAGACCTATTTTTCATGTACAGGAAGTGATCATTAATCTAGATAATTAAACCTTGCCCAAGACACCTTACTGAATAGATATCATATTTATAGTGGCCACACTTCACTAAATTCCAACTTCTGACTATGGGACATCTTATTGTATCAAATTCAAACATTAGTTCTTTGTCTAAATTACAATAATATATACCCATGATCTGTATCTCTATACTGCAGAATTCGATAGAGGTGTCGATCAAGATATATCGTGGTGATTGAAGCTCTGTGAGACTCTAGAACACTTGGGCCCTTGCTCTATTTTGGTTGTTATCTCAGAACTCCCATTCCAACATATCGACAAATAGAAATCAAACAAATGTTGATAACAAGAATTGAGGATCAGAGCATGCTCTTCATTTGAATGTATGGATAACTAGTACCTGTATTCTTGCAAATGTTGCCTTAGATCAGTTTCTAGCTAGGTGCTCTCCTCTGCATCCTAGAGAGTTACTTTTGATTCAACTGCCGTAGTGTCTAGTGAAGGCTTCCTGATGAACCAAAGGTAAGATGAATATCAGAGTCATCCATATGAGAAGCAAATTTTAGGAAACAAAAAGGTACTTCAGTAATCATTGAAGGACTACAAAATCTCTACCATCAATGAAAGACAGGCCAAGTTTTTGTATGTCAATCAAATGACCAGATGCCAACAAATTTGTTAGTTTCAGGACCGTTATTCTCAAATGGAATGTCCATTTAGGGACCATTTTTTGCTAAAAAATGCATAACATATTTGTAGGCATCATGATTTTTTCTTTCCATATATGTCTATATATATATATATATATATATATATATATATATATATATATGTATACACACACACACACACACACACACACATATATATATATGAGTGAGCTGGTGAGTTTTGGAGCTTAAATTGTAAAAGACTAAGCAGACAACCATTTTCTATCTTACTAGCACACTTGGATTTCACTTCATAAAAATATAACTTCATGATTTGAGATAATCATCAAAACTTAGTTGGTTTGCATGGAATCCAGTTTTCATCAGATTTCAGATTCAAATTTTAAATTTTATGAGGAAGGGTTTGGGGGTGAGAGTCACCATGGGAAATAAACTATATGAATGGGTATTTTGACTTCAAATTTTATGAGGAAGGGTCTAGGGTGAGTGTCTCTTTGGGAAATAGACCATATCTATGGGAATTTTGACTTGACTTAGCCTTACAAAAATTTTGGCTAATGAACATTATTCCATCCGAACCTAGACTCTGCTTGGATGGTAAAAAAAACAATGATTTTGAAAAAAGCCAATCATGAAAATGAATAAAACTGAACAATGATCTTTAGCAAATGCAGATTAGTAGATAAGAGGGCATATGACCTAGCCTTGTCAATGGGAAGATACTCAAATATACAACCATGGCGGTTGTGACCCTTTTGGATCTTGCTTTTGTTTTCTACATGTAGTTGTTGATGTATGTTTATATAATCGACACTCTAATGGAGCATTTTGAATTGTATTGAGTAAACATTTTAAGATGCACTTATTTTAAGACCGGACAGATGATGGATAGTTTTGAACTCAATATGGTAATCATTAGGCCCTCTGTACATGTTCTACTCTATGACAACTTTTTCAATCCATTGAAGCAAGGCAAAACATATTGCAAGCCACAAGCATCTTTAATCCTATCTTGTAGTCTGAAATATGTTGTAGAAGGGTTACCCTTTACCATTCAGTTATCTCAATATTTAAATTACACAGCATGATTTATCAAATCGAAAATCATTATGAACAATGCAAGCTCTAAAATTCATCCCATTCATATGTAGTACATAACAAAATCTCCTTTGGAGGCAAGATAGTTACAACCACTGATGCCATATCCTATTCTTCAAGAACTATTTTTCGTGTACAGGAAGTGGATCATTAATCCAAATAATTAAACCCTACCTGAGGCACTTTACTAAATGATATCATATTTATAATGGCCACACTTCGTGAGCTTCCAACTTCTGACTATGTGACATATTATTATATCACATTCAAACATTACTTCTTTTTCCAAATTACAATAATATATACCGATGCTTTGTATCTGTATACTACATAACCCAGGTAGAGGTGTTGATCAAGACATGTTGCGGTGATTGGAGCTCTGTGAGACTCTAGAACACTTGGGCCTTTGCTCTCTTTTGGTTGTTATCTCAGAAGTCTTGTTTTCGACATTTCGACAATTAGAAGTCAGACAGAAGATGATCACAAGCATTGAGGACTGGAGCATGATCTTCATCTGAATGTATGGATAACTAGTACCTGTACTAGAGCATTAAGAATAGTCATTAGCTGGTTTCCCTCCTTTGCATCCTGGCGAATTACTTGTGATTGAACTGTGGTAGTGTCTAGTGAAGGCTGCCTGATTAACCAAAGGTAAGATGAATATCAAAGTCATCCATATGAGAAGAAAATTTTAGGAAACAAAAAGGCACTTCAGTAATCATTGAAGGACTACAAAATCTCTACCATCAATGAAAGACAAAGATAGGCAAAGTTTTTACAATTTAACGAAATGACCATATGCCCACAAATATGTCAGTTTCGGGACCGTTATTCTCAAATGGAAGGTACGTTTAGGGACCATGTAAAGAGAAGCCCGAGTAAAAGTTTATGAGAAAGCTATATTACTACCTTTCATCTCCCTTGATGATATTCAACTCTTCTCTGAATGAGTTCGATCTTTGAGATCCTCTACCAGAAAGTGCAACGGGAAAATAAATTGTAATAGGTTCATTTAGATTTTAGAATGGCCACCAAATTAGATTTGAATAGGTAGTAAGATCTTATAAAGCAATTGCTATGGTCGCTTAGGTTTTCATTAAGTTTTATTCTTATTTGAGAAAAAATATATCATCTAACATAGAATTTGTATCTAATGAGGTTGAAGATAAGTAATAATGTTAGTTTAATAAGGGCATCAATAAAAATTATATGAGTTTTTTTTTAATATAAGTAAGTATGTTCATATAAGGAGGGAAAATGGACATGAGCTATACACATGAGGAAAATATCTATCAATCTTTAATTAGTTTTAAAATATGTTTAAACCTGTCAATAATGTTATCAATAAATTTAAATAGTTATAGGTAGTCTATTATTTTTAAGGAAATTCACTTAGAGCTTAATAATATCCTATTAGAAGTTAGCCATAGCTTATAATACCTTCACTTAAGAGAGACATGGGATAAATTTTGACTAACGGAAATAAGGGGTACAATAAAATTAATGTATAGCACCTACTCAAATCACCAAGATTATACCCAAACCATCAAGGTGACACACTTCTCTGAGCAAAATTATGAAACACCATGGAACAACTTAGATTAAAACTTATAACCAAAGAATAAAGAGTTAGAACAGAGTGTTTAAGTGAACACAATAAAAATAGTACACATTGGACATAATATCATATACACATGGATCATACATATCTAGTTAAATGTGGTAGCTAAAGGAACCTCTTTCTACACCTAGTGTACTAGATGGCTAAGGCAAGGTGTGATCAAACCAATGATACATCCATGAATTACATATATATTTGTAAACCTTAGATGGAAAATGATCAATGTGACAGGAATCGTAGGGGTTGAGATGAAAATATGTTAATTTTAGTTAATAATGGTATGTTCTATGCTTAGCACAATAACTTCAATGTTCCTCAAGCAACCCAATAGCAATTTTAATTTAGATTTACAATAGCAATCACATTAACCATTAATCACATTGATAGTAAAAGTAGATAGAACATACAACAATATTCAGAAGACAAGCCCAGGCAAGAGGACACCAAATTTTGGTGGATGCCGGGGAAAAATCCCAATGTTGGGAAAACCCTTTGATCAATTCTTCTTATTATTATATCCAAAGTACAACAGAGAGAGAGTACAAAAGTCAAATTGACTTGCCCAATTAAAAGTAAAAAAAATCCTATCAATTTATGCAGTCAAACTTCATCCCTAACCAGAAAGTCAACGCTGGTCAAATCAACAATAAATCATCCTAAAAAAAACTCGGTCTTCCCTAGTCAAACTCATCGAAAGGAGAGAGAAAATTTGTTATAATTTTTTGTGGTCAAACTGCAGTCAACCATGAAGTCAACATTCATCAAACTAACCATATTCCCTCGATTTTTGTGCACAAAAATGCGGCCTAAAGAGACATAAAATATCCTCCAAAAATTGCAATCAATGTTGGTCAATAACTCCTTCATCAATGTTGGTCAAACTTGGTCTGTTTCCTGAAATTTTGGTCCTGCAATTCAGCACAAAAAACTTGTCCTTCTTGTCACACTTGTGAGAGAGACAAGTTGCCCAATAGGTGTACGAACCAATGAGAGAAGGAGAGAGAAGAATCTATGAGTGATGATGATGCCAAATGAGGTTTGAGGTTACTTGTATTTATACAATTCACTGTGGGTGAAGAGACACATCCATTGGCCTTCTTGAGCCTACATGTTGGTGTAGCCGACCTAAACAATTTGTACATGTGTGGGGATAAATTCAAAATCACACATCTGCTTGTCTAAATGAGATGATATTTATATCAATTTTGGTCCTCTCAAGAAGAGGAATTTAATGCAATCATCATCTCCATCAAAAGAGTTACCCTAGGGTGGAATTTGGCCCCATTTTTCAATTTTAACATAATCAAAATCTTAAAGTATCCTCTAAAAGCCCAAATAGAAAATGGGGTAACAGATCCCATGACATCCAACTTGTGATATATGGTGGGAAATCCTCAAAGTATCTCTGAAGAAATATGTCTCATAGAGGTCGGGGTCAAGAAGAGGTAAGATGCCTTACTAATTTGGTAGTTGAAGAAGTTTGAATCTTGGCTTGTGAATTTGGTACTAAGTAGGCAAGGCAACATGGAAGGAGGTGATCCCCTTGGAAGAGTTTTACAGGGGAAGGCCACTTAAGGCCTTATATAAAGATCTAAATCAAAGGACCTCCCTCATAAAAAGTTCTAGACATGTATTTAGATAATGTAGATAATGACCCATCCAAATGTTGATAAAGACAATAGAACATCCCTTGAATCTCATAATAAATGGGGGCATCTACAGATGAGGTGATCCTAATTTAATTCTATCTCGTGTATATGGAAAATCTAGCAGATGTTATTAAGAAGAGGAAGGTCATTGTGATTAGTTTCAACTCGACGCGAATGTAAACCCACTTTGAGCACACCAAGGGGGATCTAAAGGGCATAATATGGTGCTCTTGTGCATATGTTGTTAAACAAAAAGGCCCCCTTTCATTTGCATGAAGTGTTCCTGGTACAAATCGATGTTAGTGTCGAGGCTCATAAAATATGATGTCTAATTACATTGAATGTATTGTCTATAAATAACCTCTCTAACAATATGATAAAAACATATAATGATGTCATTTACATTAGAGGTGTAAATCACTTGAATTGTGTTACAACTTTAATCGCTCCCCCACAAAAATGTGTCATGCTTCCTTGTGATGATGCCTCAACCCTATTGGAGAACAACCTCACATTGTAAAAGGAATTTAAACATGATGTAACTTTAATAGTGCCCCACATTCACCCCCTAGCTCACCATTCATGGCTAATTTAAGGATATTTCAAGCGTTGATGTGGATAATATCATTTTATTTTCTCTTATGTATATTATTCTACATTGATACAATTGAGTTTAGCAGTTAAGGACTTAAGATTTAGGGGATTTAGGTGTTAGTGGTTAGGGGTTAGAAGTTAAGGTGTTTAGGTAGTGAAGGGTTAGGGGTTAAGGGTCGCAGGTTAAGTGGATAAGGAGTTGTGGCTTAGGAGGTTCATGGATTATATGTTAGGGGTTAGTGTCTTAAGATTTAATGAGTCTAGGGGTTTATGGGTTATGATTTGTGAGTGTATGGGTTAAGGGATTATGGATTGGGGGTAAAGGGGATAGGGAATTTAGTGGTTATGTGTTAAGGGCTTATGGTTTGTGATAATTGGACTCATAATCCCCTTATCACCACTATTGGGGGTTCTCCTATTAATTTCTCTTGTTACCTTCCCTCTAGGTCCCCTAAAACCTATGAAATTAAGTCCTAAGCCCCCTTCTCAGCTTGGTTTGAGTTACTAGTCCTGTAGCCTTGGTTGGACAAATGCTCTGGAGCCCTTGGTGTGTTGAACTACTAGTCCTGGAGCCTTGGTTGGACAAACTCTCTAGAGCCCTAGATGGATGGGATAGAGATTGATCTGATGGTGGTTTTGTGATGTCCGACTGTGAGGTGGAATCACTGTTTGATGGGTTGAGGTGGATGGACTCTAAAAGCCCTGGATGGTTTTTGATTGACATGTTCTATGAGACCCCACATTCATGCTTGGAATATGGCATGAGGGCGAATGGCTGAATAGAGATTTGGCTTAGCCATTCTATGGCCCGGTGGAATGTTGAAGTCCCATCCCAAGTTTGGATTTTTCATCATTAATGAAATGTTATTTTCCCTTGTATTTCGATGAGAATTTTGATGGATTATATGTGGTCTATATGATTGTACTTTCATGAGTATTTTCTGTTGCTATTATGTTGGTTATGTATATGTTTTATGACAGTAGACATGTGTGCCTCTCATCATGTTTTTACTTATAATTGAATGATCAATGTATCTATATTCTAATGGATGGAATCACAATTGATGTGTTTAGGAATCAATGGTTCTTAACAATTCTCAGCTAAGTATGAGACCCCTATGCTCAGAACTGTGAATTACACTTGCAGATTACACATTTGCAATATGTTTGATGAAATTCTTGTCATGGCTAGTAGGGATCCAGTCAAGGTCTTGAACAATTATTTGCTTTAGCACTGTCATTTCCATGTTATTTTATTGATTTGCAGAGATGGTTCAATTCTAGGAAATGCCCTAGGTTCTGGGCCTAAAAAAGTGGCTCAAATCCCAGAGTCGCTGGCATAGCACTAACAATTTTTGTCTCAAGTCATTGGTAGGCAATCCTATGTGAGCGACTTTGGGTTTCTAGTCACCCTGATGCCTATATCATGGGAAAGACTGAGCCGTAAGTTGTCCAAAATTAGTTTAGTGGGACCCCAAGGCAAGTTGTCTAAATTATTGGATGGTTCATGAGGGTCTTGTAGCTAGTGGTCAATGTCTTCATGGTGTGTTTCCATCGATCATGCTTCCTTAACATCACTTAGGAGGTTGAATCATATAATAGTGGCCTCTCGTCGCATGTTTAACCTAGCTGGTTGGTTGCTTGGGTAGATGTGGGAAGAGGGTGTTAGAAGGGAGTGCCAATAAACATAAGGGAGGACTAGTTTAAATTGCATGGAAATGAATGAATAAGAGTGTCTGATAGGGAGTGTTAGCAAGTTCCAAGTGTGCTAAGGAGGGAGTAACAAGGTATTCTAGGCAGTGCCAAAGCATGCTACAATGCTAGGGAAGCATGCGAAGATGTACCAAGTTCAAATTTGTGCCAATGTGTGCTAAGGAGTATTAGTGAGTGATAGGGAAACACAAGGGAGCACTAGGTCAAAACACATGGAAATGAATGAATAAGAGCCTGTAACAGGGATTGCAATGAGTTCCATGTGTGTTAAGGAGGGAGTGACATGGTATGCTAGGCAATGTTAAGGCATGCTAGAGTGCTAGTGCAGCATCTGACCAAGATGTGTCAGGTGCAAGGGTGTGTGAACATGTGCTAGGAAGTGTTACAAAGTGCGATGGAAACACAATGGACCACTAGGTAAAAGTAATGCATGGAAATTAATGAATAAGATTTTGGGAGAGGAAGTGTGAGTGAATTCTAGGTGTGTTGAGGGAGTGACAAGATATTCTTTGCAGTGCTAAGGCATGCTAGAGGCTAGGGAAATGATATTGCAAGATGTTCCATGTGCTAAGGTCTGTCAATGCATGCCAGGGAGTGTTAGGGAGTGTGACAGAAACACAAGAGGGAGGTAGTTTCAAATGCATGGAAATGAATGAATAAGATAATGTGACAGGAAGTGTCAGTGGGTTCTAGGTGTTTTAAGGAGGGAGTGACAAGGTATGATAGGTAGTGCCAAGGAATGCTAGAGTTCCAGGGCCACATGCCAAGATGTGCCAAGTGCTAGGGAGTGTTAGGGAGTGTTATGGAAAGACAAGGGAGAACTATATCAAAATGCATGGAAATGAGCAAATAAGAGTGTGATAGGGAGTGTCAGTGAGTTTCAGGTGTGTTAAGGAGGGAGTGACAAGGTTATATGCTAGGCACTTCCAAGGCATGCTAGATTTCCAGGGCATGTCAAGGAGTGCTAGGGAGTGCCAAATCATGTCAAGGAATGTAGTGGATGCTAACACATGCCACATAGTGCCAAGGGATTGTTAGATGTGCCAGGTGCTATGGCATGTCAAGATGTAAACTATGTTGTTTAGTTGTTTTATGGCCACGGTTGGACATGAGCCTTGACATGGTAACTTGTAACTCATTAAGCTGGATAAGTTGAAATTATACATGAATAGCCTAAGATGAGTTATAGTCAGTTGTTAGGTGAACAAGGCATAGTCTAATTGTAGTAACTGTAACTTGGTCAAGTTGTTGTAATCAAGGCAAGACTAGGTTGGGTTCCCAAGTCCCAGAAAATGTAAGGGTAGCTGTGAGGGCATTATAGCTAAGGAGTGTCAGGGCATGCCAAGGAATGAAAAGGCATGCGAACTCATGTCAAAAATTTCCAATGCATGTTGAGGAATGTTAGGGAGTGTTAGGGCATCGCAAGGGAGAACTAGGTCAAAATACATGAAACTGAACAAATAAGAGTGTGTTCCAAAGAGTGTCAATGAATTTTAGGAGGCAAGCCTATCGTTACATTTATAAGGGGTTAGTCAAAGTAGTTTCAGAAATAGGGAGACTTTGGGTTGGGCACAACATTGTTTTTCCAATGAATTGGTTGGGTTCCCAAGTTGCAAAAATAGTAAAGCTATCTATGAGGGCATGACAATTAGGGAGTGCCAAGGTGCACTAGGGAATGCAAAGAAGTACTAACACATGCTAGACAGTTCTAACACATGTTAAGCATGCTAAGAAAAGCCAACTGCTAAGGCATGCCAAGATGTGCCAGGTGCCGAGGTGTGGTGCAAATGCATACTAGGGAGTGTAAGGGCCAAGTGCCAAGGAAACACAAGGGAACACTAGTTTCAAATGCATGGAAATGAAGTGTCAACGAGTTCCAATTGTGCTGAGTGAGTGACAAGGTATTCTACGTACTGCCAAGCATGCCAGAGTGTTAGTGAACCATACGGAGATCATTTTCCAAGCACCAAGGTGTGCCAATGCATGCTAAGGAGTGTTAGGGGGTGCGAAGGAAACATAGGGGAGAAGTACTAGGTCAAAATGCATGGAAATGAATGAATAAGAGTATGTGATAGGGAGTGTCAACGAGTTCCAAATGTGCTAAGGAGAGAGTGACATGGTATGCTAGGTTGCGCTAAGTCATGCTAGATTTCTAGGGCGACATGCGGCCAAGATGTGCTAGGTGCTAGGGTATGTCAACACATGCTAGGAAGTGTTAGGGAGTGCCAAGGAAACACAAGGGAGCACTAGCTCAAATTAATGCCTGCAAATGAACAAATAAGAGTTTGTGATAGGAAGTGTCAGTGAGTTATAGGTGTGATGAGGGAGTAACAAGGTATGGTAGGCAGTGCTAATGCATGCTAGAGTCCAGGGAAGCATGCCTAGGTGTGACAGGTGCTAGGGTGTGCCAATGCATGTTAGCGATTGTTATGGAGTGCCAAGCAAACAAAAGGGATCACTAGTTTCAAATACATAGAAATAAATGAATAAGAGTGTGTGACAAGGAGTGTTAGTGAGTTATAGGTGTGGTAAGGAGGGAGTGACAATATATGTTAAGTAGTGTTAAGGAATGTTAAAGTGCCAGGGAAGCATGCCAATATGTGCCAAGTGCCAGGGTGTGCCAATGTGTGCCAAGAAGTGTTAGGGAGTGCCACATAAACAAAAGGGAGAACTAGTTAAAAATTCATGGAAGTGAATAGATAAGAGTGTGACGTGATAGAGAGTGTTAGTGAGTTCCAAGTGTTCTAAGGAGGGAGTGAAAAGGTTATATGCTAGGCAGTTGTGAGGCATGTTAGAGTGTCATGGCATGTCAGGGAGTGATAGGGTGTGCTAAGGAGTGAAAAGCATGCTAATAAATGAAGGGGATGCCAACACGCACCACATAGTGCTAAGGGACTGTTAGACACAGCAGGTGTTATGGCATATCAAGATGTAAATTGTGTTGCTTAGTTGTTTTATGGCCATGGTTGGATGTGAGCCTTGACTTGGTAACTTGTTATGTGGGATGTGTTGAGATTGGACATGAGTAGCCTAAGATGTGTTATAGGTAGTTCTTAGGTGAACAAGGCGTAGTCTAGTTGTAGTAACTATAACTTGGTTAAGTTTTTGTAGTTGAGGCAGGACTTGGTTGGGTTCCCAAGTCTCAAAAAAAGTATGGGTAGTTGTGAGGGCATGATAGCTAAAGAGTGTCGAGCCATGCCAAGGAATGAAAAGGCATGCTTCCACATGGTAGATATTGTCAATGGATGCTGAGGAGTGTTAGGGAGTGTCAGGGAACACAAGGGAAACTAAGTCAAAATTCTTAGAAATGAACGAATAAGAGTGTGTGCCAAGGAGTGTTAGTGAATTCCAGGTGTCCCAAGGATGAAGAGTTTTCGGAGAAGTTTAGAATAGGACTTGGAGGAGGCAAGCCTATGGTTGTGATAACGTGTGGAAAAAGAAATTTCAGAGAAAGGGAGACTTTGGGTTGGGTACAATATTGTTTTTCTAATAAACTGGTTGGGTTCCTAAGTCGCAAAAAAAGTAAGGCTTTTTATGAGGGCATGGAAACTAGGGAGTGCCAAGGTGTTCTAGGGAATGTAAGGTTCCCAAGTCATGGAAAAATGTAATGCTAGTTGCGAGGGAATGACTTCCAAGGTATGTTGGGGAATGCTAGGGCATGTTAACATATTCCAGATAGTGCGAAGGCATGTCAAACATGCTAAGATGTGCCAAGTTCTAGGCATGCCAAGATGTGCAAGGGTGTGACAATGCATGCCAGGGATTGTCAAGGAAACAAAAGGGAGAAACAAGTTAAACTATAAGGAAATGAAAACATATTAGGGTTAATAAGTCATCAATTCACCTTTTCCATGAGGGGCATGCTAGGCACACCAACACTAGGTGGCAATAGGTGCCAAGTGCCAAGTGTCAGTGCATTCTAAGTGCCAAATTTTTGTCCATTGCTTCTCATCTACCTTCCAATAATTGATCTTAAATCACTTTAATATTAAACTGTTGGGTCCCTATAATACTAATGATTACCCCATTACTATTGTAGTTATACCCCTTATTAATATTGTTGTGCCCCTATTGCCCCCATATTGTTACTACTGTGCCCCATAGAATCCCTCTATTGTTATTTTTGTGGCTTTATATTATTATTGTTAGGTCGGCTAGATTATATTGTGACTCCTTAGACTCCTATATATAGAAAGGAGGTTTTGTCATTTGAATCATCCAAGAATTGTTCATTTATGTAATGTAAAGGAGGTTGCCCCCTCGAAGAGGCTGAATTCTAAGGCGTTGATCTATCTTTTCTATCTTTTCTTGAGCTGGTTTCATAACATTTGGTATCAGAGCTTTGGATTCTAGGGTTTCGCTGCTCCAAACAGGTCATCGTGGCATTTTCGCTATAACTTTTTTCTGTGACATTTCAGAAGTCGCAAAAAAACCCATTTGAGAAGAAATCGCGCTGAACCTTGGGTCTGAATTTCAGAGCTTTTCACGCGATATTTGCGGAGATATGATCTGAGGAAGTTGGTCTTTTTGCAGACTCCTGAATTACATTCAAAACAGGTGACCTGGGGAAAATCATCATAACTTTCTCTCTGGGGATCGGATTGAAATTTCGTAAGAAGGTACAGAAAGAGGACGGACTGTATTTTCTTTTATGCATGTTTCAGATCCAAAGGTCGAAACAGTGACACGTGGCACATCGTACAAGTTCGCTCTACTGAACTAGTCTATAAGCAAGTCACTGTGGGAGATTTCACATAACTCTTCCTTGGAGAATCCAATTTGGGTCATACTTGTGGCATTGGAAAGAGGACACAGAGGGCTACTACAGCTCACAAATTTAGAACTAGATGATTGGAAAGTACAGAGATACATCAGAGGCAATATCGAGCTCCTATAAAGTGAAAAAAGTTGTGTAGATTTTCTTAAATTTTTGCTTAAGCTTGGTTTGAAAATTTATTTTGAAGGAATTCAAAGGGCATAGTAGAGCATTATTATCGGTAACTGATGCCCCGAGGAAAGAAAATGCAAACACCTAGTAAGGAACCTGAAAGCTCTAGCATGACTCATGAAGAAGAGGAAGAAATGCAACATGATATATCAAAATTACAAGACCAAGTGCAACAAATGTCCCTTGCACAAAAAGGAACAGAATCTAAGATGGATGGTTTAAAGAAAGAAGCTAAGATGGATGGATTAAAGAAAGGTGTAGAAGCTAAGATGATTGACGTGGAAGCTAAGATGGTTGATTTGAAGATAGATTTGAAGACAAACATGGACGAATTGAAGATAAATATGAATAAGTTGCTACAAGAAATGGTCCCTAAGGGTGAAAGGGTACTAAAGGAAACTCATGATGAGAACAAAAGAAATGTTAATCATGATTCCATAGATGCTAATGTTGGATCAAAGACTCACCACATTCCAAAAATCGATATGAGGAAGTTTGATGGCAAGGATCCTGCCACATGGATATTACAAATGGAGAAATTCTTCGATCTCAATAATGTGCAAAACACACAAAAGGTACGTATGGAAACTTTATATTTGGAACCAAATCAGTTTGTATGGTATCAATGGCTTTGCTCTCGTAAACCATTTATCACTTGGGCAATTTTTACGGAAGAATTGATAGCACATTATGAGGATACAAAAAGCAACACTTTTTTTAGCCAATTGATAAGTCTCAAACAAAATGGTTCAATAATGGAGCACATTGAGGAGTTCCAAAAATTGAACATAAGGGTAAAAGATATTCCAGAAGAGCATAGGATTGATGTGTTCATAGGGTCTTTAAAGGATAATATCCAACATGATGTTCGCCTTTGGGAACCTGATTCATTAGAGAAGGCATTCAGGTTAGCAAGAAAAATGGAAAGCAAAATTATGGCAACCAGGAAGCATACCACTCACAACTATAAAGACAGAAGTGTTGTTGCCCCTAGTCTTCCACAACATATAAGGTTGACACCACAACAATTGGAAGAAAAAAGAGCAAAAGGGCTTTGTTACAGTTGTGATAGCAAATACACTAAAGGTCATAAGTGTGCTGAGAAGAAATTATTCTACATAGATTGTGAAGAGGAAGAAGAAAAGGAGCAAGAAAGGTCAAAGGAAGAGGATATACTCCAAGAACAAAGCCTAGATGAAGAACAAATAAATTCGACCATATCTTGTAATGCATTGGCGGGAATTACCACTCCTCAAACCATCAAGATAGAAGGACAAATCAAGAAGAAAAAGGTAATAGTGTTGATTGATTCAGGAAGCACCCACAATTTTATTCATTGTAGGGTAGCAAAAGAATTGAATTGCTTCCTATATCCAGCACCAGAGTGTCAAGTGATGATTGCAAATGGAGGAACAATAAATTGCTCTGGAAAGTGCCATAATATCAAGCTATCCATGGGAGAATATGTATTGACTAGCCCAATGCTTTCCATTCCAATGGGAGGTGCTGATGTTGTACTAGGAGTCCAATGGCTACAATCCTTGGGTACAATAGCTTTTAATTTTCAAGAACTTTTCATCAAATTTTCCGCAGAAGGAAAGGAAGTTGAATTAAGGGGTATTGCAGGGAAACCAGGAAAGATAATCAGCTCTAATGGTATGACAAAGCTTCTAAAAAAGGAGCAAAGAGGTGTAATTGCACAATTATGTTCGCTAGATGTTTCCACATCGAAATCATCTATTTCTCCAGATCTCCAAAAAGTCCTGGACAATCATTCCAAGGTATTTGAGACTCCCAAAGGTCTCCCACCTATGCGTGATCATGATCATGCTATTCATCTGATTCCAGGAAGTGTTCCTCCAAACATCAGGCCGTACAGATATCCCTATGTCCAAAAGAATGAAATTGAACGTATGGTTGCAGAAATGCTAGAGGCTGGTATAATTCAACCGAGTCAAAGTTCTTTCTCTGCTCCAGTAGTATTGGTGCACAAGAAGGATGGATCATGGCGCATGTGTCCAGATTATAGGGAGCTCAACAAGCTCACTATTAAAGATAAGTTCCCCATTCCTGTCATTGATGAATTACTGGATGAATTGCATGGATCAATTTACTTCACCAAGTTGGATCTTCGTTCAGGATATCATCAAATCAGAATGAAGATTGAAGACATTCCAAAAACAACATTTAGAACTCATGAGGGTCATTATGAATTTTTGGTCATGCCTTTTGGCCTTACCAATGCACCTTCAACATTTCAAGGTTTGATGAATTCAATTTTCAAACCATTCCTTAGAAAATTTGTGTTAGTATTTTTTGATGATATACTAATCTACAGCAAGTCTTGGAAGGATCATGTTGAACATGTTGACAGGGTGCTACAACTATTGGAGGAGAAACAATTATATGCAAAAAGATCCAAATGTTTCTTTGGAGTCCAGGAGGTGGAATATTTGGGTCATATTGTATCTCATGAAGGAGTTAAGGTAGACCCTAGCAAAATTAAAGCCATTAAGGAATGGAAAATCCCCACATCCATAAAGCATCTGCGAGGATTTCTTGGGTTGACAGGGTATTATCGCAAGTTTGTTAAGAATTATGGGAGAATAGCAGCACCTCTAACAACATTATTGAAGAAAGATGCATTTTCATGGACTCCGGAAGCAACAAAGGCCTTTGAACATCTTAAAGAGGCAATGTGCCAAGCACCGGTCTTAGCTACACCAGACTTCACAAAAACCTTTATTGTGGAATGTGATGCTTCAGGAAATGGAATTGGTGCTGTTCTAATGCAAGATGAAAGACCCATTGCTTTTGAAAGTCGTCCAATCAAGGGAAAGTTTTTAAGCAAAGCTATTTATGAGAAGGAAATGTTGGCAATACTCCATGCACTTAAGAAATGGCGACCCTACCTAATGGGAAGACACTTCAAGGTAAAAACAGATCATGATAGCCTTAAATACTTTTTAGAACAAAGATTATCCTCTGAAGAGCAACAAAAGTGGGTCACAAAGATGTTGGGTTATGACTTTGAAATCATCTACAAAAAAGGAAAGCAAAATGTGGTGGCAGATGCACTCTCAAGAAAGGATGAGGATGTGGAAGCATTGTTGTGTGCCATTTTTATTATCCAACCAGATTGGATAAACGAAGCAAGGGAGGAATGGAAGAATGACGAAGAAGTGTGGGAACTTATTCGAAAGCTACAACAAGATTCCAGTACGTCTGATACATTTAGCTGGCAAAATGATTCGTTATGGTACAAAGATCGCTTATACCTCTGTAAGAATTCCCAGCTAAAACAAAAGATTCTTATGGAATTGCACACTTCTCCCTTAGGAGGGCACTCAGGATTTTTAAAAACTTACCACAGGGTTAAGAAGGAATTTTTTTGGGATGGCCTTAAATCAGATATTCAAAAGTTTGTGGCGGAATGTTTGGTTTGCCAACAAAATAAAGTTGAAACAATTAAGACACCGGGTCTATTACAACCTTTATCCATTCCAAGCCAACGTTGGGAGGAGGTTTCAATGGATTTTATCACAGGTTTACCCAAGTCTGAGGGAAAAAGTGTCATCATGGTGGTAGTTGACAGACTTACCAAGTATGCACACTTTTGTGCATTATCACATCCATTTAAAGCCAGTACAGTTTCTACTGCATTTATGGAAACAATTCAAAAGCTACATGGAAACCCAAAGATTATTGTAAGTGACAGAGATCCCATTTTCACTGGAAATTTTTGGACAGAATTATTTTCTTGTCTTGGTACTCAGTTAGCTCATAGCTCATCTTATCATCCTCAATCTGATGGGCAAACTGAGATAGTAAACAAATGTTTGGAAGGATATCTTCGTTGCTTTGTATCTGATAAATAGACACAATGGGTCAAATGGTTGCCTCTGGCTGAATGGTGGTATAACACTTCCTTCCATACAGCAACAAAAATGACCCCATTTATGGCACTTTATGGGTATCAACCACCATCCATCACATCATATTTAAGAGAAAATTCTAAGGTTCAGGCAGTGGAACATCACATCGAACATCAACAACAAGTCCTCCAACTCTTAAAGGATAACCTCGTGTTGGCACAAAATAGAATGAAACAACAGGCAGATCAACATCGCAGTGAAAGAAGTTTTGATGTAGGTGATTGGGTATTCTTATGACTACAACCATATAAGCAAATGTCCCTCAAACAAGCTAAGAAGGATAATAAATTATCACCAAAGTATTATGGTCCATACAAGGTGTTGCAAAAGATTGGTACTATGGCATACAAATTGGAGCTTCCTACAGCTTCTCGATTGCACCCAGTTTTCCATGTTTCATGTTTAAAGAAGGTTATAGGCGACAAGCTCCCAGTTCAAACAATATTGCCAGAACTTGACAAGGAAGGAAAAATTATATTGGAACCGGAAGCAGACACAGAAACAAGAACTCGACAGCTACGAAATCGTTCAATTTCAGAGTATCTTATCAAGTGGAAGAACTTATCCGCTGAAGATTCCACATGGGAGGATGAGAATTTTATGCAGAAGTATCCAGAACTACTCAAGCGTTGAGGACAACACGTTTTTGAAGGAGAGGGGCATGTTGGGTCCCTATAATACTAGTGATTACCCCATTACTATTGTAGTTATACCCCTTATTAATATTGTTGTGCCCCTATTGCCCCCATATTGTTACTACTGTGCCCCATAGAATCCCTCTATTGTTATTTTTGTGGCTTTATATTATTATTGTTAGGTCGGCTAGATTATATTGTGACTCCTTAGACTCCTATATATAGAAAGGAGGTTTTGTCATTTGAATCATCCAAGAATTGTTCGTTTGTGTAATGTAAAGGAGGTTGCCCCCTCGAAGAGGCTGAATTCTAAGGCGTTGATCTATCTTTTCTTGAGCTGGTTTCATAACATAAACCATGCCAAACCATACCAAGTAATCTCAACCCATGCCAACACATGCTAAGACTTGATAAGTGCCAACATGTGTGCCAATATGTGTCATGGAGTGTGATGCATGCTATGAAGTGGCGGAACATGTCGAAGAGTGCTAATTTGTGCTAGAGTGTGAAAAAGCATGTTGAGGAGTGTTAGGGAGTACTAGAAAAACACAAGGGAGAACTAAGTCAAAATTCATGGAAGTGAATGAATATGAGGGTGTGTGAGGGAGTATCAATGAGTGTTAACTATCATGCCAACGAGGGAATGACAAGGTATGCTAAGCAGTGGTAAGGCATGGAATATCAGGGCATGTCAAGAAGTGCTAGAGTGTGCTAAGTAGTTATGGGGTGTGCTAACATGTGCCAAATAGTGCCAAGACATGTCAGGTGCTATGACATGCTAGGATGTGTAGGGTGCTAGAGTATGCAATTATGCATCAAGGAGTTTCAAGGCAACAAAAGGAATAACCAAGCTAAAATTCAAGGAAATGAACACATAAGAGGGTTAATGAGATGAGACATTATATTTTTCAAAAGGGGCATGCTAGGCACAATAATAATAGGTTCCGGTACATGCCAAGTGCCAATGTGTGCCAAGAGCTAATGTATGTCAATGCAATATTATGCCAAGGTGTTCTAGGGAATAAGAGGGACTATAGAGCATGCCAACACATGTTAGGGGGGTGTTATGATATGCTGGGGCATGCCAACATGTGCTTCGGTGTCCTACTCATGGCAAGATGTTCCAAGACATGCGAGACGCCAAGGAATGTTTGTGTGCCAAATCATGTTAAGGTGTGCATGAGTGTTGGGGAGTGCTAGGTCTCTCTCATTAATAGAATTGACAGAGCTTGATTATGTATTAAATAATATAGTTCCTACACACACGAGTGGAGCCTTATCTAAAGGGAATTTGTGAGATAATCATCCTAATAGAGATGAATCATGGGTTGACTCATAGGAAAACTACTGTTATTACTTGAGGGAAATGATACATACTAATTACTTCTTAACAAATTGACTGACTTTAACCACTGCAGCTTTGGACACATAATGAAAAGCACTGCATGATAATGGTCTTAAATTGTTATCTTTTGACAAAAAATATAGTAACAGGTACATAGAGTCATCAGAAACTCATTTGAATGATCAACGATGACAATCATTTTTTAACCGTCACCAAAACTAACCAAAAAGAGAATTGGTGAGAGTCTATAAAAGATCGTCACTAGAAGCATCACTAAAGAGAGAATTGGTGATGGGCCTTTAACAACCCTCACCAAAAGTGTCACCAAAGAGAGAATTAGTGATGGAACTTTAACAACCCTCACCAAAAGTGTCATTGAAAATGGCTTCGGTGACAAACCTTAAAGGTCCATCACAAGAATGACCCTCACCAATGACCTTTTTTCTTGTAGTTTCTACATTTCAAGGTTTGATTAATTCCATTTTCAAACCCTTCCTTAGAAAATTTGTGTTAATATTTTTTGATTATATACTAATATACAACAAGTCTTGGAAGGATCATGTCCAACATGTTGACATGGTGCTCAAACTATTGGAGGAGAAACAATTATATGAAAAATTCTCCAAATGTTTCTTTGGAGTATAAGAGGTGGAATATCTGGGTCATATTGTATCTCATGAAGGTGTTGATGTAGACCCTAGCAAAACTAAAACCATTAAGGAATGGAACATCCCCACATTCATAAAGCATCTACAAGGATTTCTTGGGTGGACAGGGTATTATCGCAAGTTTGTTAAGAATTATGGGAGAATACCAGCACCTCTAACAACATTATTGAAGAAAAATGCATTTTCACGGACTCCAGAAGCAACGAAGGGCTTTGAACATCTTAAAGAGGAAATGTACCAAGCACCAGTCTTAGCTACACCGGACTTCACAAAAAACTTTATTGTGGAATGTGATGCTTCAGGAAATGGAATTGGTTTTGTTTTAATGCAAGAAGAAAGACCCATTACTTTCGAAAGTCGGCCAATCAAAGGAAAGTATTTACACAAAGCTATTTATGAAAAGGAAATGTTGGCAATACTACATGCACTTAAGAAATGGTGACCCTACCTAATGGGAAGACACTTCAAGGTAAAAACAGATCATGATAGTCTTAAATACTTTTTAGAACAAATATTATCTTTAGAAGAGCAACAAAAAATGGTCACAAAGATGTTGGGTTATGACTTTGGAATCATCTACAAAAAAAGGAAGCAAAATGTTGTGGTAGATGCACTCTCAAGAAAGGATGAGGATGTGGAAGCATTTCTTTGTGCCATTTCTATTATCCAAACAGATTGGATAAACGAAGCAAGGGATGAATGGAAGAATGATGAGGAAGTGTGGGCACTTATTCAAAATATACAACAATATCCCACTATATCTGATACATTTAGCTAGAAAAATGATTCGTTATGGTACAAGGATGGGTTATACCTATGTAAGAATTCCCAAATCAAACAAAATATTCATAGCGAATCACACACCTCTCCCTTAGGAGTGCACTCAAGATTTCTAAAAACCTACCACAGGGTTAAGAAGGATTTTTTTTGGGGATGGCCTTAAATCAGATATTCAAAAGTTTGTGGTGGAATGTTTGGTTTGCCAACAAAATAAAGTTGAAACAATTAATACCCCAAGACTATTACAACCTTTATCCATTCCAAGCCAACATTAGGAGGAGGTTTCAAATGGATTTTATCACAGGTTTACCCAAGTCCCAAGGAAAGAGTGTTATCATGTTAGTAGTTGAAAGACTTACCAAGTATGCACACTTTTGTTCATTATCTCATCCATTTAGAGGGAGTACAGTTTCTACTGCATTTATGGAAACAATTCAAAAGCTACATGGAAACCCAAAGATTATTGTAAGCAACAGAGATCCCATTTTCACTGGAAGTTTTTAGACATAATTATTTTCTTGTCTTGGTACTCAGTTAGCTCATAGCTCATATTATCGTCTTCAATATGATGGGCAAACCAAGATAGTAAACAAACGTTTGGAATGATATCTTTGTTGCTTTGTATCTAATAAACATACACAATGGATCATATGGTTGCCTCTTGCTGAATGGTGGTATAACACTTCCTTCCATACTGCAACAAAAATGACCCCATTTATGGCACTTTATGGATATCATCCAACATCCATCACATCATATTTAAGAGAAAATTCTAAGGTTCAAGCAGCATAAGATCACATCGAGCATCAACAACAAGTTCTCCAACTCTTAAAGGATAACCTCACCTTGGCATAGAATAGAATGAAACGACAGGCAGATCAACATCGCAGCGAAAGAAGTTTTGATGTAGGTGATTGGGTATTCCTATGGCTACAACCATATAAAAAAATGTCCCTCAAGCAATCTAAGAAGGATAATAAATTATCACCAAAGTATTATTGTCCATAAAAGGTGTTGCGAAATATAGGTACTATGGCATACAAATTGGACCTTCCCGTAGCTTCGCGAGTGCACCCAGTTTTCCATGTTTCATGCTTAAATAAGGTTATAGGTGGCAAGCTTCCAGTTCAAACAATATTGCCAAAACTTGATGAGGAAGGAAAAATCATATTGGACCTGAAGTAGTCAAAGAAACAAGAACTTGACAGCTACGAAATTGATCAATTTCAGAGTATCTCATCAAGTGGAAGAACTTACCTGTTGAAGATTCCACATGGGAGGATGAGAATTTTATACAGAAGCATACAGAACTACTCAAGCATTGAGGACAACACTTTTTGAAGGAGAGGGGCATGTTAGGTCCCTATAATACTAGTGATTCCCCCATTACTATTTTCGGTGTATCCCTTATTATTACTGTTGTGCCCCTATTGTCCCCATATTGTTATTATTGTGCCCCATAGAATACCACTATTGTTATTTTTGTGTCTTTATATTATTATTGTTAGGTCAACTTTGGTTGTATTGTGACCCCTTAGACTCCTATATATAGAAAGGAGGTTTTGTCATTTGAATCATCTAAGAATTCTTCATTTGTGTAATGTAAAGGAGGTTGCCTCCTCGAAGAGGCTTAATTCTAAGCCATTGATCTATCTTTTCTATATTTTTGTGAGCTGGTTTCATAAAAGTTTCGCTTGGAGCTGGTAGACAACTCAAATTGTAGTTCTTATGTATTTTCTTTAGCTTACACTACTAAGGAGGCATTGTCTTGTTCCTGATGTTTATGGTCTTTATGCATTAATCTGTGTTATGATTTTCTTATAAAATCTTATGTTAATGCTTATTTGCTTACATTCTTATATGGCCTAACACATATATCATGAACATGCTTTCTATTACTACTAGTGTATATGCTTTGCTTGAATGGGTTGTAGGTTATAAGGCATTGGAAGAAGCAGAGGGTTTGTATCCTATGGGAATGACCACAAACGTAAGACCTCCTGGTAATACCTCTTCTTCCTACATCAGTAATTTAAGTATTAGGAATGTCTGTTTGCATATCTATTTATGATGTATGCCCTCCTCTCTTTTGGGGTTCTCAACCCAGCAACCTAGGGTGATTCTACCCATAACATTATATTTTCCTTCAAACTTCTAAAAGTATCTACTATGTCAGGAGAATACCCCTCACCATGTTGTGCATTTGATCTATGGGGAGAATCTCATCAACTATAGTCTACCATCGTGTTAATCATATTTGATATTATCTTCTTGCAAGGTATATCATGTCAGTTAAACCAAATTATAAAAAAACCAACATACCTCAATGTAGTTTAGGGGTGGATATATCGCCTGTAAGATCAACCATATTAGAAGAATACATGCATAATCATAATCATAGCAATATATAAACATCTTCTCAATCACAATCCCAATTACCACACATGATGTCATTTCTATAACACTAACTAGTTACTATTCATAACAAACATATGGAAGACACACATCCATAACAATGCATTTAAACACTAACATGCATTCACAGAGAACACATCCCAACAACAACCTCATCAACTTCTGCATGAAGATAGAATGAAAACAATGATGCTTACCATTCACATATAACAAAAATATAGACCACAAGTACAAATAAAATATATGCAACTTTCATGTATGCATGACAACACATTCATCCAAAGAGGAATAGAAACCAGACATTGCCCAAGGAGAATGTAATCATGCTTATATACCACTCTGTAACACCCTCCTCCCACATTTACCCAAGATAACTTCCCAAATTGGGTAAATGTGTGAAGAAGAGCTACTATGATATGATTCAACTCCCCATATATAGTTAACAAAGTAGAATGGACAAGACAAGACCATTCTAACCTTCCTCATGAGATACAGAACCTCCATGAGAGAACCAACCCTTATAGGTGCTCAACCCCTAAGACATGTTCTTGTTTTGATGAACTATATCCCCATTTTCTCCCATGACAAGGCATGGATGTGACTAAGACCCTCTAGTGGCTCCCACAACTGGGCATCCATACGACTGTGGCTTCGTTTAGGTAGTTCGATGCGCGTGACACTAAGTTCTAAGCCAATTTTTCATGGCTAGGACTCAGGCCTCTGCCCAAAGCTTCAAGAAGCTTCTAGAGATGAATGAAATAAGGCAATTAGTGCAAAAAATTGGACGAGGACCTAACCTCACCCCTACTAGCCATGAAAGGAATTTCATCAAACATATCATAAACATGAAATCTAGATGTCCTAACAATAAATCTAAAAATAGAGACCTCATACTTATCTAGGAATCGTCAAGGAGGACTAATGTCTCCTTGTGATAGATGAATTACTATCTATTAGGTCATTCATTCATTAATATTTTACCTAATAACCAGAACATGATGAGATTCATACATCAATATTATCATAAAACATGCTTATAACTAATAAATAACTAGATATATACTAATGATGAAACAACCATTAAACCCACATAATGAAGAACACATTTACTCATGAAATACCAAAGGAAAAGGAGCTCTTATTAACATGTGAAAATTCAACCAAGTTAGGGACTTCCATGTACCACTCAACCATAGATTGGGGTGACCGAATTCTCTCTCTCAACTAATCACCCCCACGCCATGTTCCAAGTGTGAATGTGGAATATCCCGAAACAAACCAACCAAAGCCAGACCAGGGCTTGGAGAGGCCAAGCCAACTCAACCCTCAACTAGTGATTCCACCTCATGGTTGGGCATCAATAACAATCACCATATTATTTTCCACCCAACTTGTATATGGATCAACAATGTTTGTTCCACCCAAGGCTTCCAGGACTAGTAACTAACCTGAAAGTTGTTGCTAGGATCTAGAGTGTTTGTCTAAACATGACTTGCAAGATTAGTAACTCAACCCACAAAGGGTTACATAGTGCTTTTTCAACCAAGGATTTCAGGACTAGTAACTCAACCCAAGTTGTTACAAGGCTTCTAATGCATTTACCTCACCGCTCGAGGAACTAAGAACTCAATCCACAACCATAATAGACATAAGAACACAAAAAAAACAAAAGGAAAGAAACCCACAACACCATGGCTATGAAGGAAATGGAAAGGCTAGGAAAAATCATTATCAATCCAAGCATTCTTCCATGCCAATGGTAGATCATGACCCAGAAACCACATGCATGTGCCATGCATGCAAAAAATAGCAAGGAAATCATACATGAAACTCGATACCTGAAAGTCAAACTCATTGTAGTTGTTGATCCCAATGTCCTCTTGCACTTTCTCGTTCTTCCTTTTCCTTCTTGCTCCAAATCCCAAGTATTCCAGAACACTCCAAGGAGGCTCCAAGAGAACTCTAGGTGTAGAAGAATATTAGAGAGAGAGAATAAAAAGAGAGCTCTAGAAATGAATTGATAAAAGGCTATGCTGACCAAATTCCATGAAATGATCCTCAAAAGCATTTTTATCCTTGAGGAATCTATTTTCTTTATCTTACATTATTTTCCTTCTTTTTCCTCCTCACATCCAACATGTGACCTTTCACGTTCCTTTTCTCCTATTTGCCATTGTTTTCATAAATAAATGCCAATAAATGTACCTTTGCCTTTCCAAACCCTTTTCCATTGCCCTTTCCAATTTCCATAGCCATTAATTAATCACAAGTGATCCCCATCACTATGGTTTTTTCCCAGCATTTAACTTGGAATACACGTCCCATAACCTTGGTTATTATTTTTCATTTATTAACTTTATTGCATGGATTTTTTATGAGGTCTATTACATCAAATGTATTTTTCCTTTTTTTTTTTATCATTTGTATCCTTTACTTCAGGATAATTTTTTATGAAACCAGCTCAAGAAAAGATAGAAAAGATAAATCCACACCTTAGAATTCAGCCTCTTCGAGGGGGCAACCTCCTTTACATTACATAAATGAACAATTCTTGGATGATTCAAATGACAAAACCTCCTTTCTATATCTAGGAGTCTAAGGAGTCACAATATAACCCAGCCAACCTAACAATAATAATATAAAGCCACAAAAATAACAATAGAGGGATTCTATGGGGCACAGTAATAAAAATATGGGGGCAATAGGGGCACAACAATGTTAATAAGGGATACAACTATAATAGTAATGGGGTAATCACCAGTATTATAGGGACCTATCATGCCCCTCTCCTTCAAAAAAAGTATTGTCCTCAACACTTGAGTAGTTTTGGATGCTTCTGTATAAAATTCTCATCCTCCCATGTGGAATCTTCAGCAGATAAGTTCTTCCACTTGATGAGATACTCCGAAATTGATCAATTTCGTAGTTGTCGAGTTCTTGTTTCTGTGACCGCTTCCGGCTCCAATATAATTTTTCCTTCCTCATCAAGTTCTGGCAATATTGTTTGAACTGGGAGCTTGTCACCTATAACCTTATTTAAACATGAAACATGGAAAAATGGGTCCACTCGAGACGCTGCAGGAAGCTCCAATTTGTATGCCATAGTACCAATCTTTTGCAACACCTTGTACGGACCATAATACTTTGGTGATAATTTATTATCCTTCTTAGCTTGCTTGAGGGACATTTGTTTACATGGTTGTAGCCGTAGAAATACCCAATCACTTACATCAAAATTTATTTGGCTGTGATGTTGATCTGCCTGTTGTTTCATTCTATTTTGTGCCAGTACAAGGTTATCCTTTAAGAGTTGGAGGACCTATTGTTGATGTTCAATGTGATGTTCCACTGCTTGAACCTTAGAATTTTCTCTTAAATATGATGTGATGGATGGTGGATGATATCCATAAAGTGCCATAAATGGGGTCATTTTTGTTGCTGTATGGAAGGAAGTGTTATACCACCATTCAGCCAGAGGCAACAATTTGACCCATTGTGTCTGTTTATCAGATACAAAGCAACGAAGATATCCTTCCAAACATTTGTTTACTATCTCAGTTTGCCCATCAGATTGAGGATGATAAGATGAGCTATGAGCTAACTGAGTACCAAGACAAGAAAATAATTCTGTCCAAAAATTTCTAGTGAAAATGGGATCTCTGTCACTTACAATAATCTTTGGGTTTCCATGTAGCTTTTGAATTGTTTTCATAAATGCAGTAGAAACTGTACTGGATTTCAATGGATGTGATAATGCACAAAAGTGTGCATACTTGGTAAGTCTGTCAACTACCACCGTGATGACACTCTTTCCCTCAGACTTGGGTAAACCTGTGATAAAATCCATTGAAACCTCCTCCCAACGTTGGCTTGGAATGGATAAAGGTTGTAATAGACCCGGGGTCTTAATTGTTTCAACTTTATTTTGTTGGAAAACCAAACATTCTACCACAAACTTTTGAATATCTGATTTAAGGCCATCCCAAAAAAATTCCTTCTTAACCCTGTGGTAAGTTTTTAAAAGTCCTGAATGCCCTCCTAAGGGAGAAGTGTGCAATTCCATAAGAATATTTTGTTTGAGTTGCGAATTCTTACAGAGGTATAAGAGATCTTTGTACCATAACGAATCATCTTGTCAGCTAAATGTATCAGTTGTACTAGAATCTTGTTGTAACTTTCGAATAAGTGCCCACACTTCTTCATCATTCTTCCACTCTTCCCTTGCTTCATTTATCCAAACTGTTTGGATAATAGAAATGGCGCACAACAACGCTTCCACATCCTCATCCTTTCTTGAGAGTGCATCGGCCACCACATTTTGCTTCCCTTTTTTGTATATGATTTCAAAGTCATAACCCAACATCTTTGTGACCCACTTTTGTTGTTGTTCAGAAGATAATCTTTGTTCTAAAATGTATTTAAGGCTATCATGATCTGTTTTTACCTTGAAGTGTCTTCCCATTAGGCAGGGTCGTCATTTCTTAAGTGCATGTAGTATTGCCAACATTTCCTTCTCATAAATAGCTTTGTGTAAAAACTTTCCCTTGATTGGATGACTTTCAAAAGAAATGGGTCTTTCATCTTGCATTAAAACAACACCAATTCCATTTCCTGAAGCATCACATTCCACAATAAAGGTTTTTGTGGAATCTGGTGTAGCTAAGACCGATGCTTGGCACATTGCGTCTTTAAGATGTTTGAAGGCCTTTGTTGCTTCTGGAGTCCATGAAAATGGATATTTCTTCAATAATGTTTTTAGAGGTGCTGCTATTCTCCCATAATTCTTAACAAACTTGCGATAATACCCTGTCAACCCGAGAAATCCTCACAGATGCTTTACGGATGTGGGGATTTTCCATTCCTTAATGGCTTTAATTTTGCTACGGTCTACCTTAACTCATTCATGAGATACAATATGACCTAATTCTTGTACTCCAAAGAAACATTTGGATCTTTTTCCATATAATTGTTTCTCCTCCAATAGTTGTAGCACCCTGTCAACATGTTCAACATGATCCTTCCAAGACTTGCTGTAGATTAGTATATCATCAAAAAGTACTAACACAAATTTTCTAAGGAAGGGTTTGAAAATGGAATTCATCAAACCTTGAAATGTAGAAGGTGCATTGGTAAGGCCAAAAGGCATGACCAAAAATTCATAATGACCCTCATGAGTTGTAAATGTTGTTTTTGGAATGTCTTCGGTCTTCATTCTGATTTGATGATATCCTGAACGAAGGTCCAACTTGGTGAAGTAAATTGATCCATGCAATTCATCCAATAATTCATCAATGACAGGAATGGGAAGCTTATATTTAATACTGAGCTTGTTGAGCTCCCTATAATCTAGACACATGCACCATGATCCATCCTTCTAGTGCACCAATACTATTGGAGCAGAGAAAGAACTTTGACTAGGTTGAATTACACCAGCCTCTAGCATTTCTGCAACCATACGTTCAATTTCACTCTTTTGGGCATAAGGATATCTGTACGGCCTGATGTTTGGAGGAACACTTCTTGGAATCAGATGAATAGCATGATCATGATCACGAATAGGTGGGAGACCTTTGGGAGTCTCAAATACCTTGGAATGATTGTCCAAGACTTTTTGGAGATCTAGAGAAATAGATGATTCCGATGTGGAAACATCTAGCGAACATAATTGTGCAATTACACCTCTTTGTTCCTTTTTTAGAAGCTTTGTCATACCGTTAGAGCTGATTATCTTTCCTGGTTTCGCTGTAATACCCCTTAATTCAACTTCCTTTCCTTCTGCAGAAAATTTCATGAACAGTTCTTGAAAATTCAAAGCTATTGTACCCAAAGATTGTAGCCATTGGACTCCTAGTACAACATCAACGCCCCCATTGGAATGGAAAGCATTGGGCTAGTCAATACATATTCTCTGATGGATAGCTTGATATTATGGCACTTTCTAGAGTAATTTATCGTTCCTCCATTTGCAATCATCACTTGACACTCTGGTGCTGGATATAGGAAGCAATTCAATTCTTTTGCTACCTTACAATGAATAAAATTGTGGGTACTTCTTGAATCAATCAACACTATTACCTTTTTCTTCTTGATTTGTCCTTCTATCTTTATGGTTTGAGGAGTGGTAATTCCAACCAATGCATTACAATATATGGTCAGATTCATTTCTTCTTTATCTAAGCTTTATTCATGGAGTATATCCTCTTCCTTTGACCTTTCTTGCTCCTTTTCTTCTTCCTCTTCACAATCTATGTAGAATAATTTCTTCTCATCACACTTATGACCTTTAGTGTATTTTCTATCACAACTATAACAAAGCCCTTTTGCTCTTCTTTCTTCCAATAGTTGTGGTGTCAACCTTATAGGTTGTGGAAGGCTAGGGGTAATAACACTTCCATCTTTATAGTTGTAACTGGTATGCTTCCTGGTTGCCATAATTTTGCTTTCCATTTTTCTTGCTAACCTGAATGCCTTTTCTAATGAATCAGGTTCCCAAAGGCAAACATCATGTTGGATATTTTCCTTTAAAGTCCCTATGAACACATCAATCCTATGCTCCTCTGGAATATTTTTTACCCTTATGTTCAATTTTTGGAACTCCTCAATGTGCTCCATTATTGAACCCTTTTGTTTGATACTTATCAATTGGCTAAAAAAAGTGTTGCTTTTTGTATCCTCATAATGTGCTGTCAATTCTTCCGTAAAAATTGCCCATGTGATAATTTGTTTATGAGAGAAAAGCCATTGATACCATACAAATTGATTTGGTTCCAAATATAAAGTTGCAATACGTAACTTTTGTGTGTTTTGCACATTATTGAGATCGAAAAATTGCTCCATTTGTAATATCCATGTTGCAGGATCCTTGCCATCAAACTTACTCATATTGATTTTTGGAATATGGTGGGTCTTCGATCCAACATTAGAGTCTATGGAATCATGATTAACATTTATTTTGTTTGCATCACGAGTTTCCTTTACAACCTTTTCACCATTAGTAAGTATTTCTTGTAGAAAGTTTGTCAAATCTATCTTCAAATCTGCCATGTCTGTCTTCAAATTTGTCTTCAAATCTACCATGTCTCTCTTCAAATATGTCTTCGAATCATCCATATTAGCTTCCATGCCCTTTATCTTAGATTCCACGCCATTTATCTTAGGTTCTGTTATCTTTTGTGAGCGTGACATTTGTTGCACTTGTTCTTGTAATTTTGATATAACATGTAGCATTTCTTCCTCTTCCTCATGTGTCATGCTAGAGCTTTCGGGTTCCTTACCAGGTGTTTGCATTTTCTTTCCTCGTGGCATCAGTTACTGATAATAATGCTTTACTATGCCCTTTAAATTCCTTCAAACCAAGTTTATGCAAAAATTTAAAAAAAACTACACACCTTTTCTCACTTTGTAGAAGCCTAATATTGAATCTGATGTATCTCTATAATTTTGGATCATCTAGTTTTGAAATTGCGACCTGTAGTAGCCTCCTACGTTCTCTTTCCAATGCCACTAGTCTGATCCAAATTGGATTCTCCAAGGAAGAGTTCTGCAAAATCTCCCACAGTGACCTTCTTACGAAATTTCAATCCGATGCTCAGAAAGAAAGTTACGACAATTTTCCCCAGGTCACCTGTTTGGAATGTAATTCAGGAGTCTGCAAAAATACCAACATCCTCAGATCATATCTCCTCAAATATAGCGTGAAAAGTTCTGAAATTTGGACTCGAGATTCAGTGCGATGTCTTCTCAAATGGGTTTTTTTTTTTAGCTTCTGAAACGTCGCAGAAAAAAAACTTATAGTGAAAATGTCACGATGACCTGTTTGGAGTAGCGAAACCCAAGAATCCAAAGCTCTGATACCAAATGTTATGAAACCAACTCAAGAAAAGATAGAAAAGATAAATCCATGCCTTAGAATTCAGCCTCTTCGAGGGGGAAACCTCCTTTACATTACACAAATGAACAATTCTTGGATGATTCAAATGAAAAAACCTCCTTTCTATATATAGGAGTCTAAGGAGTCACAATATAACCAAGCCGACCTAACAATAATAATATAAAGCCACAAAAATAACAATAGAAGGATTCTATGGGGCACAGTAATAAAAATATGGGGGAAATAGGGGCACAACAATGTTAATAAGGGATACAACTATAATAGTAATAGGGTAATCACTAGTATTATAGGGACCTATCATAATTACTAAAGAATTATACCCTCATTAGCATGAGTCTCAAAATTTCCAGTATTTTTACAATTTATTTTGATAAAGAATTTTCTCCCAAACACTTTGTAGTGTTTTACTAATGCAGGTCTTCCCTTCCATAACTCATAGGGAGTCTTATCACTATTAGGCTTAACTTGTGTTCTATATTCTAGATACAATGTTGTTGGTGTTTCTTCTCACAAAATGTTGTGAGGTACATCTATTTCATCCATCACAACTCTTTCCATATCTTGAATTGTTTTGTTATTTCTCTGTGCTACTCCATTTTGTTGTGGAGTTCTAGTGACAATATATTGTCTCCTTATTCCATGCTCCTCAGAGTATTATCCAAAATCCCTTGAAGTGTATTATCCCCCTATGTCTGATCTTAAGCACTTGTTCTTTAAATCCTTCTAATTTTATACCTGATTTTCAAATGCCTTAAAATGTTTAAGTGCTACTAATTTTTATTCTAAGAGCATTATCAATGTGGCTCTTATATACCAATAAGAAACATAAAATACTTTTCTACTCTTCGGCTTTTTGTCTTGACTGGGTCACAAATATCAATGTGAATTAGCTCCAGACGTTTAGATGACGAGAAATTCTTTGTCTTGAAATGAGTCTTGGTCTTCTTACCATATTGACAAGACTTTCATATTGAATTATCATCCCTTGATAGTCTTGGAAATCCTCTTACAAATCCTATATTCCTCACTTTTATCAGAATATCAAAATTCACATGACCATGTCTCCTATGCAACATTCGGGTTTTATTTGTCTTTCTCAAGTAGCAGCATACTTTGGAGTCATCAAACACATATAAATTATTATGAGTTTTGGTTTCCTTTCCCACCATCTTTCCATTCTCCTCATTTCATATCTCACAATCTTTGGATTGAAAGGTCATATTATAGACATTATCACACATCTCAACCACACTAAGAAATTTGTGCTTGAGACCCTCTTCATAGTGTACATTTTGAGCCTTAGTCTTGTCATCATGACTAAGTATGCCCTTACCCTTAGTTTATACTAGAGAATTTTTGTCGAACGTGACATTATTCCCTCTATCCTTTTCTTTTAGAGACAAGAATTTACTTTTACCGAAATCATGTGCATGAACCAACCACTATCCACATACTATCCATTTTCTTTATCATGTGATTGCAAAGCAAGTCCACATTCCATCTTATTTCCAAACACACATTTGCAATTATTCTTATCCTTTGAAAAGGATGGCTGCCAAGCATTTTGGGATTTAGAGGAATACTCAAATCTAATTCTTCACTCACTTGCATTGCACCCAAAGTTATTACATTTTAAGAATTAAACAACATGCAGTAGGGGAGGTAAGGGATTTCTATTTCTGGGAGGAAAATTTTGAGATCTAAAATTATGATACAAGTATTATATCTAGAATTTCCATCTCTTTCAACTTTGACACTTTGAAAGTTAATGAGTTTGCACATGAAGGTACCTTTGTTGCCCTGTTAATTGAGTAATTCACCTTCGCTATGATTCCTTTGAGAAGTTGGAGTTCATGTTCTAGGGATGGGCTCCTCTCTTTCTTTATACCTTTTTATCTTTGTTGACTCTATATCGAAGAACCTTTTCATGGCTCTGAGGTTCATCAAATCTTGTGGAATTATAGTCCATCTTTCTCATAGAATACTCTTGTGATCTAGAATATCTGAGACCTATCATATTTTTTGGCGACCTTTGACTGATCAGAGTCTGATATAGCTTTCTTGTCCCTTCTTCAAACTTTCCATGTACACCCTTTTCGGTCCCCAGTCTCTCAAGATTCATTCTCTGATAGATAATTTGTACATCAAGAATATGATAATTTTATTCCCACTCATGAATTAGATCATTAAGAACTTTTTTCTTTAATTTTTCCTATTCTAATTTGAATTTGAGGGATAAAATCTCTTCTTTTCATATCTCTGGGATCATCTCCTTATTTACTTTGATTAACTCCTATTTTAGATGCTTGTTGTCTTCTTCTAGTTTTTCACGTCTTTGTTGTTTTTCTTCTCGTTGAGCTAAGTTGTATTTACTTCTTTTTACTTTGATCAACTCCTACTTTAGATGCTTGTTCTCTTCTTCTAGTTTTTCATATGTTTTTTATTTTTCTTCTAGTTGACAAGCTAAGTTGTATTTACTTCTAATTTCTTCGTCAAGTTTTTCTTTTGGATAAACAAATTCCTCATTGTCTGAGCTATACATACCTTCTTTAGCATGCCTCAACTTCTCTTTAAGTTGCTTTCTCTTTCTTCTATCCTTTTTTAACTCATCAAGAGAACTAATGAGTTTTCCTTCAAAGTCCACTACTACTCCTTCTTCTTCTTCTTCTTCAAAGTCTCCAGTATTTTGTTTCTTGGATTAAGCTCCAAATTTTGTTGTAACCACTCATTTGACCCATCCTCTGAGGAATTTTCACTCTCTGACTTAGGTGTCGGGCTATCCTCTTTGGATTAAATCTCCTTCTTCTTCGAGGACATCCTCATTTGAATTTTTTCAAATTTTTCTCTAAACAACTCATATTCTCCCTTTTCTATATTTTTTTTGTAAGGGAACCTCGACGAAAAATGTCCAACCCTTCCATATTTAAATAATTTGAATGAAAACTTCGCTTTGTACTTTTTTACCATCCATACCTATGGGATGGACATTCTAAACATCATAGTATATGAACACAGAGCTCTAAGCATATGATCCCAGGGACATAAGATAGGATTCCATCCTAACCTTCCAAAAGGCATAGTTTATCCCATCAAATACTGGCATCTTAATTGAGTAGGAATCCTGACTCTCTTTCTTAGACAAAATTTCTTATGGATCTACCTTCTATTGCTTAAATTGTTCCTAAAGGAACTAGGATTTGATAGCAATTCTTATAATAACGAATTACTAAGAGGGGTTGGTGAATGAGTAATAGTGATGTTATTAAAATTTAAGCTTAATTATTATACTTCCTTCAACTTTTTCTAGTTACTTGTAAGAGAATACATATAACAATATATATGTACATTAAATAAAACCATTGACATGAGCACACAGTTCGTTAATTGAGCAACACACACACACACACGTTTACACTAGTATTTTTACATGGAAACCCAAAGGGAGAAAACTGCCAAACTATTTGTTACATGATGTAAACTAAGCACCCACTTAATTACATCAAGCTGTTTGTGAGCACCCATTCACAAGAGACACCAACACCCTTCACATAGTAAGTAACCACTTGTGAGGAGGCACCAATATCATGTAAATGTAGAGCACTAACTTCTCTATCAATTATTATGTTTTTCATAAAAAATTTAGACTTAAAACAAAGGACAATACAAATGCTCAGAACTCTAAACGTGATTAGATATTGCACTAACTGCTTCCCTTCTTCCATGTATTTCCACTTCCTACTTCCTTCCCCATTTCTCGACAATCTCTACTCTTAGCCTTCGAATCTACTATAAACATAGTTAAAACTTGAATCTCAGCTTTATTCTCCTCACACAATTAGAATCTCCACAACTTCTACATCCCTCGTTTCTCAAGGGAAAACCCTATGTTTTGTTCCTACTTTGTGCAAAGGTCGATGTTATATCTACTATACTCCTGTTGTCTTTGTTGCCTCTACGGTCTCTCCAACATAGTGCATGAAAGTGTGCTTCTACAAGGTGACTACAACTCCATTAAATATAAGAATGGGCACGTGTGGATTATCCATACTGAGAATTAATTGTCGTTGACCCTGCACACTCAACATGTAGCTCTATTAAATTCAACCTATGCAGATAACTTGGTCCTCTATTCCTCTTAATCATCCACCGAGCTCAGAATGTACTTCAGGGATTTCTCTTCTTTGTGCACTAGTTTCAAGATGCCATTAGGGTTCATAAATTCACTAGTATGGTTTCCCTGATCCATTTTCCTCATTTAATTTCTCATGGGATGAAAGTGAGACCACAGGAGGCTTGTTTCAATAGTCATTGTTAATACAGTGGCAGAAACCTCTGTATATGCATTTACTTCAACTATCACTCATACATCCTTTATATATTATTTCCTAGAATTGTGAACTCATTCATATCATAGTATAGAATTTTGTTGATATGGATCATGGATTCCTTCATGCCCGCAACTTTTCTTTACATGCCATTTCACGAAACTTACAATATTTGAGGCTCTTGGGAACTGGCCCAAGAGAGCGCACTACAAGTTATGCACTGTTATACTTAACACTCTTTTCTTTGTATTTGGTCTGAAGCCTTTTAAATTCATTCCCATAATTGTTTTCTTTATTCACAGCTTGAAGGCCCTTGGTCACCAGAACATGTGAAATATCTACAAGACCAAGTTATCGGCACACCTTTCAATTTATGACAGATAGTCAAATGTCAGCAAATACTTTCATCACCCACCTTTGTTAATTGCCACAAAATTCCAGCGCTTTATCCTCTTCCCCCAATTCCTTTCTAGCTTTTGAGATTTTGACCTGACCCACCTATATGCACCTTATATGCCACATTAGCCTTTGCGTGTCATCCCTACTCACATACACATATCTCCTGCTGTAGAGTAAGAGCCTAGATGCATTCATGTCCATAACCTTTTAAAAATGAATTATTGTCCTCCAAACTTTGGGGAACCACTCGTGCTACCTTGGGTTAATTCTATATCATAAGTGTTTAACTAAAAGTTTCAGCTTTCGGGCCTTTCAAGGTTCAAGGCTAGCTACTTCCCTAACTCAATGCAATACTCTAACCTTTTTAAATAATCCTCTAGGCTTTCAGTGCTTCCACAGTTCTTGGCACTACAACATAACGCTTTTAAGATCCTTACTTTGACTAACCATAACTTTTGATCAAGAGGGCCATTTAAAAACTTCCACAAACTATTGGAAACATCATTACAAGAACTTTACAACTATGCCACTTTCATGAAAAACTGAGTTGATATTTTGAGACATAATCTCCAAAATTTGAGACTCCTCGACCATCATAACCATATTTTTATGGGTTCTTCACTAAGCCTACTACTATGATGATTCTCTACAAAATATTGCAACAAACATGGGACTCCCAATAAAAAACAATGCTCATCAATTCCAACATTTATTGCATCTAATATTAATACTAGTATGGTTGACATCAATGCTAGAATACCAAGTGTCACCAACTATTCATAGAGTGCCAAATGTCCAACACAACCATGTTCAAGGTTTTATGAGCTAACCTTAACACATTCTCATGGAATTCTCGACTGATCATAAACCATGATTATGATTTTCTCGATTGACCCTAAGCCATGCTACAAGAATCCCTATCCACTTCCTTCTCACAAGTGGTTTTCCATTTACTACAAACCTGCACTTATGAAGTGGTATTAAGGTTACCAAGAGCTTAATGGGGGTACAAATGCCTTATTAGACTTACATCATAACTGACTTAGGTACATAATATTACAAACATTTTTAGGAGAACTACAAAACATAATAGACTTTCCTACAAAGAACAAGTGTCATTCACATATGGCCATTGTAATATATTATTCTATACAGACAAAAACTTTTATCTTCCTTCTTTCCATCATCATATAAACTCATATTTTTTGAAAATAATTAGTCTCTACTATGAAAGTGCTCCCAAACATGGTGTGTTTGTTGTCTCCGCAACAAGTACTATCATCAAATTTTCTACTTTTTGTTGTTGTCTTACATTCATGAGTGATTTGTAAAGTAGATAAATCAATTAACTCAACTAGATAAGAAAATATATGGCAATTAAAATTTTAAGATGAATACTTTGATATATGGATATATTCTTTACTCTATTACATTTGGTGATAAATCCAAACTGGCAATCCCAACAAGAATAGTTTAGGATTGTTAGTGAGAAGAGAGTAAACTAAGGTCCTCCTAACAATATCCATGATGCACATTATCATTTTTCATTTATTCCCCCTTGTACCTTTCTAAATTATACAAAAAGTGGAGAATATTGGGATATGTGTGTGGTATGTATTGCAATAGCATAGAAAAGGAAAGGAAAATGCAAAGATGTAATAGGAATTATTGTTGAATCCTATTAGGAACAAATGTAACATAATAAACGAGAATATAATAGTGGTAAGAATAAATCTAAATAAATTACTATTTTTTTCTACTATGTAAAAATAATAATGCATAAATGTATTATTGTTTTACTATACTGATTTATTAAGTGCTACATTTGAAGGAAATTAATGAAAATAAGTTTCATTTTAGTGTTATTCCACCAATTTTTATCTAGAATTATGGAAGTATTAATAACTCCTGTTATTAATAACTCCTATAGAGAACTAAAAAATTCTATAAGGTAACCATTTACTCATTGAATAATATATTTATTAAATGTGTAAAATGTAAAATTTTCCCAAAAAAAAATTGTTTATTGTTCATTTCTTTTATTTAGACTATTATGAATTTAGTATTTACAAATTTCACTATTGTAAATTAATAAAAAAAATATATCTTTGGTTTCTATTTATTTACTTAAGTATAAAAACTAAAATTATTGCCCACTTCTTTTATTTGAGACTATTAAATTTTTAGTATTTACAAATTTCACTATCATAAATAATAGGAAAATATATTTTCCAGTTCTATTTACTTTTATTAAAATACAAAAACTAAAATAAAATAAAAAAACACAATATTTTATTATATATTAAAAGGTTATCGTTCAAAAATAAATAAGTCATCTGGCCACCCAAACCAGTCACAAATATCTAAAATATATTAATATAAAACAGATACTTATTTCACAAAACAATAAATAAATATCAATCAATTAGATAAATCAATAATATACCCCCAAAAAATGAATTTTTCTAGTAATTGAATTTTATTTATTACGAAGAAATCATTATATGTTAAATCCACAGAACACAAATCTCCCCTAAAATATATTAATATAAAAGAGATACTTATTTCACAAAACAACAAATAAATATCAATCAACTACTATACCAGAAAGAAGAATAAAAAAAAAATTATTTTTTTAATAATAGAGTTTTATTTATTACGAAGAAATCATTATATGTTAAATCAACTGAACACAAATCTCCCCTAAAATATATTAATATAAAAGATATATTTATTTCACAAACAACAAATAAATATCAATCAACTCGATGAATCAATAATATACGAGAAAAAAAGAATTCTTTTAATAATAGGATTTTATTTCTTACGAAGAAATCATTATAGGTTAAATCAACTGAAGAACGCATACACATTCATTCTATTTTATTTTTTTTAGTGTCGAGAAGTCATTATATGTTCAATCAACGAAATAGCGTACACACATTCATTCAATTACCGTTGAAGATCAAATTATAAATATTAACTAAAATATATCTCTTACCATGGATATCAATTATAAACACAGTTATAAATGATAAAGTACTATTTTTTAGTTTTTAATCACCAATCTCATGGGTACACATACTTTATTAGACTTACATCATAATTGATTTAAGTACTTATTATTACAAACATTTTAAGGGGAATTATAAAACACCATAGACTTGTTTACAAAAAAACAAGTGTGATTTACATATGGTCATGGTATATTATTACTCTACACACATTTTTATTTTTGTTGTTTTTAATGGTTATTTATTTTCATTTTTTTTTATTTTTGTTGTTTCTAATGGTTATTTATTTTCATTTTTTTCATACTAATTATTTTTTATTGCTAAAGTACTTTTAAATATGGTGTTTCTGTTGTCTTTAGAACAAGTACTATCATCGAATTTTTTATTTTGATTGTTGTATGGAATTCACTAGTAAATTATGAAGTAGCTAAATGAATCAACTAAATTACATAAGGAAATATGTGTTTACAAGTTTAGGATGAATACTCTCATAGATGGATATAATGTTTACTTTATTATATTTGGAGATAAAGCCAAACTAGCAATCTCAACAACATTAATTTAGGATTGTTAATGAGAAGAGAGTAAGCCAACAATATCCATGACGCAAATATCATTTTTCATTCATTCCCCCTCATACCTTCTTAAGGTATATAAAAAGGGGGAGAATATTGGGATATGTGTGTAGTATACAGTGCAATAACATGGAAAAACAAAGGAAAATGCAAAGATGTAATAGGAATGATGGATGAGTCCTAGAAAGAAAAAATGTAATATAATAAAAGAGAATATAATAGTGGTAAGAATAAATCCAAATAAATTACTAATTATTTCTACTCTGTAAATATAATGATCCATAAATGTATTATTGTTTTATTATAAATATTTTAAGGGTTACATGTCAATAAAATTAATGTTTTATTATAAATATTTTAAGGGTTACATGTCAAAGAAATTAATGAAAATATGTTTCATTCTAGTGTTATTCCACCAAATTTTATCTAAAATTATGGAAGTATTAAGAACTCTTGTAGAAAACTAAAAAAATCTATATGGTAACCATTTACACATTAAATAATATATTTATTGAATGTACTTAAAGTGTAAATTTTTCCCATAACAAAGATGAGTGGTTTATTGGTCATTTCTTTTATTATGAACTATTATGTTTTTAGTATTTACAAATTTCACTATCAAAACTTAAAAGAATAAATACATTTTTCACTTCTATCTACTGTTATTTATTAAAATATAAGAACCAATATATATTAAAGAAATTAAAAAAAAAAACACAATACTTTATTATATATTAAAAATTTATCATAAAAAAATAAATAAGTTATTAACTTACACAAATCAGTAACAAATCTCCCCTAAAATATACTAATTAATATAAAAAAGACACTTGTCTCACAAAACAACAAATAAATATCAATCAATCTAGATGAAAAATATGATTTTTTTAATAATATAATTTATTTATTAAATTACACAAATCACCCTTAAAATATATTAATTAATATAAAATAAATACTTATTTCACAAAACAACAAATAAATATCAATCAACCTAGATGAATAAAAAATATACGAGAAAAAAAAATGAGTTTTTTAATAATATAATTTTATTTATTACGAAGAAATCATTATATGTTAAATCAACTTAACAACGCATACACATTCGTTATATTTTTTGTTTTTTTAAGTCTTAGAGAAGTTATTATATGTTAAATCAACACAATAACGTACACACATTCATTCAATTACTGTTGAAGATCAAATTATAACTATTAACCAAAATATATCTCTTACCATGGGTATAAACAATAAACACAGTTATAAATGATAAAGTACTTAGTTTAATTTCTAATTGTGTTGAGAGGGTTATTTTCTTTAGGTGTACAAACTTCATAGGGTACACATGTTGTATTAGACTTACATTATACCTGAGTGAGTTATATATTATTATAAAGCTGAGTGAGTTATATATTATTATAAATATTTTAAGTAAAATTATGAAATATCATAGATTCAATCACAAAGAACAACTCTGATTCACATATAGTCATTGTATGTTATTATTTTATGTATACAAAATTTTATTTTTGCTATTTTTTATTATTTAATTTCAGTTTTTTCTATAACAATTATTCTCTATCACCAAAGTGCTTTTAAACATAATGTTTTTATTGTCTCTACAACACGTACTATCATAGATTTTTCTATTTTCGATGGTTGGTTTGGGTTCACCGGTGATTTGTAAAGTAACTAATCAATCAATTAAGCTAGATAAGAAATTATATGCCAATTAAAAGTTTAACGTGAAAATTTTGATAGATGGATATAACTTTTATTTTATTGTTAGTGAGAAGAGACTAAATTAAGGTTCTCCTAACAATATCCATAATGAACAATATCATTTTGCATTCAATCCCCCTTGCACCTTCCTAAGGTATACAAAGATTCGGGGAATATTGAGATGTGTGTGTCTTATGCATTGCAATGAGATGGAAAAGAAAAAGAAAATACAAAGATGTAATAAGAATCATGGTTGAGTCTCAATAGGAATAAATGTAACATAATTAAAAAAAAATATAATAATGGTACTAATAAATCAAAATAAATTATTAATTGTTTTTACTGTGTAAAAATAATGATCTATAAATTTATTATTGTTTTAATATATTTATTTGTCAAACATTAAATTTCAAGGAAATTAATAAGAATAAGATTGTTTTTAGGGTTATTAGCAAAATTTTATCTAGAATTATAAAAATATTAAAGACTCTTGTGCAAAGCTGAAAGAATCTATATTATAACAATTTACTCATTGAATAATATATTTATTGAATAGGCTTAAAATGTAAAATTTTCATTTAGTAAAAAAAAATAATTTAGTGTTGATTTGTTTTATTTATTACTATTATGTTTTTAGTATTTACAAATTTCACTATCATACATTAATAAAAATATATATTTTCCACTTCTATTTACTTTTATTAAAATATAAAAACTAATATTATTAAAAAAATTCCTTAAAAACACAATATTTTATTATATATTAAAAATGATCTTACAAAAATAAATAAATTACCTACCCATACAATCTAACCAGTCACAAATCTCCCTTAAAAAAATTATCTACCCATACAAATCAAGCAGTCACAAATCTCCCTTAAAATATATTGATATAAAATATATTAATATAAAAGAGATACTTATTTCATAAAACAACAAATAAATATCGATCAACCGAGATGAATCAGTAATATAAGAGAAAAATGAGCTTTCCTAATAATAGAATTATATTTATTACGAAAAAACCATAATATGTTAAATCAACCGAACAACGCATACACATTCATTATATTTTTATTTTATTTTTATCCTCGATAAGTCATTATATGTTAAATCAACAAAATAACGTACACACATTCATTCAGTTATGGTTGAAGATGAAATCAAATTATAAGTATTAAGCAAAATATATCTCTTACCATGTTTATAAACTATAAACACAATTAGAATGGATAAAGAACCGATTTTTAGTTTCTAATTGTATTCGACCGGGGTATTTTACATTTCTATATGAGCAAAGACATATGATCTCTTAAATGTTTATTTTGGAAAGAAAAATTAACTTTAATAAAGCATAAGCAAAATATTGATTAATTAAAAGGAATTTCTATTCTAATGCCAATCATACATATATTATTAATTTTAATTATTTCTTTAATGTAACACACATTTATATAAATCAATAATTTTAATTATTTCTTTAATGTAACACACATTTATATAAATCAATAAAATCAATGTATATTTTTATTTTTTTAAATTCTAACTTAGCTACATATTTATTTGTATTAATGTATAAATCTCACATCTTACCTTGCTGGTAATTTTATAGTTATTATTTACCTGCCGCATCTAATATAAAATTAAGTCACATTTGATTGACAGTTTTGGGGTACTAAAACCACAGTGGTTTTTACCAAACCTATGATCCGTGCGATCCTTCACATGGTGTTTGGGTTACAACTTCTTGGAATTTATGGTTGGGTGTATGCAACCTCATATCAATTATTTCTGGGCATTAATTCGACTAGCCGTCACTCCACTTATTGCTTTGCATATTACAGGTGTTAACCATCCCGTCCGTCGATTTTGATTGCACAATCCGATGGTGGTGTTCGCTTTGGGATTATCCACTTACCAACACTTGGGTTCCCACCGGCGTTCATGCCCATTTGCTCTCCAAGGTGGAGAGTCATCGTGCTCTGCCTCTCGCCTGTTACTGATTTTGCTGTGGTTTTTATCGTCCAATCTCCATGCTTTGTGGCAAGCCGCAGAGAGGTAATATCGAGTCTCCTTTACCCATAGAAATGGTGTGTGATGGGAGTTGTTCTCTGTTTGAGGCGAGGGTTGCCTCAATGCATGATATTATGCCTTTCCACGATGGATGGGTGGGGCGTTCGTTTCTTCGAACGATGGACTATGGAGCCATTATTATCCTCGGCATGAACCAGGTATTGTTTTATTTAAGTTACTGCATATAGACTATCGATTCATTCATTTTTCATAGGCTTACTCTAGCTATCTCTAACCCCCAGGTCTTATCTCGTGGAGGTGTGAGATCAATGCACATGGCTTGTAAAACTCAGGTAAGGGTTATAACTTTGAAGTTTGCTCTCTACTATCCTTGAGGTTGATTTATTAGCGAGGTCATAACACTTGTTTATGGTGGTTGCAGGTATGGCACATTTCTAAACTGAAAGGGCTAGCCATTCTATAAAATGGCATAATGACGAAGCTTACTCACAACTCTGCAACTTGCACAAATTGGAGATAACTCTCATGGCCTTTGTTGGTTGATTGATTGATGCAGTATTAAGACATTTCGTGTGGGTTTCTTATAATTTAGGATTTAATTAGATAATAGTTGAAGTCTTATGCAGTGATGTCAATAGAACTCGCAGATGGTGAAGTTTTGTACTTGGATGTGGCCTCGTAGTGCTAGTTTTTATGCCATAGGCTCAATCTGTTCCAAAATTTGGAAAGGCCGACAATACCGTGGTGCCAATTTTGCACAACCTTTCCACTGTAAGGTGCTCTTCCGAGGTTTCACCTTCAAGTACACGTGTTTAATCAGTTGGAATTCTTTATGTGTCCTCTTCCTATCCACATACACTTTTTTCCTATCTTGTGCCACCCTTAAGTTCTGGCGAACTTTCTTAATGATAGCTTCGATTTCTGCTAGCATGTCGGAACCCAAGGCTAATTTATTTTCTGGAGTATTCCAATCCATGGGGACCCGACGCTTCCTCCCATAAAGTACCTTGAAGGGACTCATACCCAAAGATTCGTGATGCCTATTGTTATATGTGAATTCCACCAAGTATAGGTAATCCTCCCATTTCTATGGTTGTTTCATTACAAACATGCGCAACATATCCTCCAAAACTTGATTTACTCGTTCTGTCTGGCCATTTGTCTACGGATGATAAGCAGTACTAAAATGGATTTGGGTTCCCAATCTTGCAAAGAGAGTTTTCCAGAAGGCGGAGGTAAATTTTACATCCCTATCAAAGATCACTACTCGGGGTATCCTGTGTAGGCGAAAGATTTATCTCATAGATATGTCCGCAATCTCCATGGTTTTGTAAGTGGATTTTATAGGGATGAAATGAGCAGTCTTACTCAATTTTTCTACAACCACCATGATTGAGTCATGCTGCTTTCTAGTACGAGGTAATCTCATAATAAAGTCTAGAGTTTTGGTCTCCCATTTCTACTCTGGGATGGGTAGTGGTTGCAATAGACCCGTAAGATGCGGATGTTCTTCTTTCACCAATTAACACTCTAAGCACTTAGATAAATATTGAGCCACATCCTTTCGTAAACCAGGCCAAAAATAAATTTTCCTAATGGAAGAATACAATTTCTGGTATCGTGGATGGGCAGCATAAGGTTTCCTATGAAACTCATCTAGTAACAATTGCTTCACAAAAATCTGGTTAGGAATGTAGATTCGATTTCTGAATGTTAACATGTTATCAGAATTGATTGCATACTCACATTGCTTCCCACTTAATTGGGCTTCTGAAGCTTGCTGCCATAAGAATGCATATTACAGATCCTTAAGGGAAGCTTCTCAAATAACTCCTGGTAGGTTAGATTGTGCATGACTAAAATGGACCTCATAGATGCAATGCAATTTTCTGCTTAAAGCATCGACTACCCAATTCTTTTTTCATTTGATGTGTTTCAAGTCAAAATCAAATTCACTTAGGAATGTTGTCCATCTAGCTTGGCGTGCATTTAATTTATATTGATTAAATAAATTTTTCAAACTGCTATGGTCAGTTAGCATCAAAAAATTCTTCCCCAGAAGGTAGCGCCGCCACATCTTTAGTGCATGCAATTCCGCGGTCAATTCCAAATCATAGGCTGAGTAATGATGTTCATAATCCTTCAGTTTTCATGACTCATAATCAATGAATTTTCCTTCCTAAGTTAGGACACCACCGACGCCCTCTTTACTTGCATCAGTACATACTACAAAGGATTTTTACAGATATGCTACCCTCAACATCGGGGTGGTTGTGAGAAAATTTTTTAACTGCTCAAATCTTTATTGGCATTCTACTGTCCAATGGAAGGCTCGTCCTTTTTACTTAAGTGAAGTCATTGGGAAGGAAATCTTCAAAAAGTCCTTTATAAATCAATGGTAATACCCTGCTAAGCCTAAGAATGATTTTATGTTGGCAACGTCTTTTGGTGCAATCCATTCCATGATAGTTTTGATTTTCTATGGATCCACAGCTATTGCTTCTGCTGATATAACAAGGCCTAGATATTGAATTATATCTTTGTAAAAATTGCATTTGCTAAACTTTGCATATAGTTGGTTTTCTTGCAAAATTTACAGTACCGTCCTCAAGCGTTGTTCACGTTTTCCTTGACCTTTAGAGTATATTAGTATATCATCAATGGAAATCAATGCAAACTTATCCAGAAAGGGCTAAAATTAGCGTACATTAGACTCATGAACGTGGCTGGTGTGTTGGTAAGGCCGAAAGGCAGTATCACGAACTCGTATTGTCTGTAATGAGTTCAGAATGTATTTACAGATGTCTTCATCCTTTATTCTGATTTTATGGTGCCCATATCTTAAGTTAATTTTCGAGAACATGCTAGCTCCTTGTACTTAGTCAAATAAGTCATTGATGCGAGGTAGTGGGTATTTGTTCTTTATGGTAAGCTTATTTAGCTGACGATAATCAATGCATAATTGTAGGATACCGTCATTCTTATGTACAATAGTACTGGGGCTCCCCAAGGACACACACTTGGTCGTATGTATCCTTTATCTAATAGCTCCTGCAGCTACATTTTAAGTTCAGTTAATTCTAGAACACTCATACGATAAGGGTTCTCGAAACAGGGGCTGCTTCAGCCATTAATTCAATTGTAAAATTAATGTCTCACCTTAGTGGCAGTCCTGGAATAGATTCAGGAAATGGATCTAAGAAATCCTAGATTACAAGAATATTCTCGAGAGAGGTCATTTTATTTTTATCATTGTTGTACCCTACTTTAACAGCATAAATATGGCACCCTTTCCTTATGCACTTTCCAAGTTGGTTGGTTGTGATAGGGCACAACTTGATATTCTTCTTAATTCCTTGAATTTCCTTTCGTTGTCCTGACTTGGTAAGATAACTTATGGACTTTTCTTTGCAATCTACTAGGGACTAGTGACCTTCTAACTAGTCCATCCATATTAATACATCATATGATCCTAGGGGAAGAATATTCAGATTGACCTGAATAGGATGTCCTGAAATTAATATAGGACAAATTTATGTTTTGGCCAACACCTTTCTTTTGGTACCAGTAGCTAGTTGAACTAGCCACGACTGTTTTTATTTACTGCTTTGTAGTTGACATCTTTCTACCACCTTAGGACTAATATAACTCATGCTAGTGCCTGGATCAAATAAATAGAAACAGAGTAGGCAACAATCGTACCTTCGCATTCGATCATAGTAGGCTGATACTCCGCCTAATGATCGTCCAAAGCCACATTAATCCTGGGAATGCTCCTTAAGATATCCCCTACCATAGATGCTTCTTACATGTTAGAAAGTTGCTCAGTCCGAGCTTTCTGTGGTCAGTTTTTGTAATAATGTGCCTCCCCGCATCCCCAGCATTGTAGTGGTTGTTTTGCTAGCTGTTCAATAACAGTTTTTCTAATTCCTTCAGGTTTTCTATTCTCAGTGAAGGTTTGAGTTCTGGGTGGATTCCTTATAAACTTTCCAAATGTCATTTGTGAATTATTCCTGCCATGCATGTTCCTTTTATGTCTGTTTGGTGGCAACAACTCGTTTAGATCCTTCATTTTTCTGCTTCATCTGTTGATAACATATGCGAGCCTTCTAGACCACATCATCCATGGTTTTAGGGTAGTCGGTTCTAACCTCTCCTTCATGAAGTTAGGCAAACTACTAATAAATTTTTGGATATTAGCTTTTTCTTCTGGCATATAGGGAACGTAATGCAACAGAGAATTAAAGCGTGCTACATACTCATCCATGGTTAAGGTCCCCAGTCTTAATTTATGTAGCTCCTTTGATTTTTCGTCATAATAATGTTTTGTTAAGTATTTTTCTTTAAAGTGTTTCTAGAATTCTTTCCATGTTAATTGCTCTTCATCAATATTACTTACAGTTTTAATTTCTTCCCACCAGAGGGTGGCTTTTCCTCATAGTTGGTAAACTTCCAGCCTTGCTTTAAGTTTTACGGTGTATTCATAGATTTGGAAGTATTTACCCATGTCTATTAGCCAAGTTTCTACCGCTTATTCTGAATCCCCTTCGAACAGTGAGGGTCAGATTTTTTTGAGCTCACCTTCTAATTCTATTTTTATTATTTTTGGTTTTCTTTGGTCAAAAACATTATCTGAACGCCCTTCATCTTCTTCTTTGTGGCCCACTATGGATTCTGCATGATCTTCCTCATAATGAGTAGTTGGGGTTTTTTTTCCCTATTTTCTGTACTGAGATCTGGCCCTCTCTGATTTTGCTGATCTCACAAAATTTTAAGAATCTTTTCCTACTCCTATCTTAATCACTCATTGTCTGTTTTGAGGTTCATCATTTTTTCTTGAAGTTACTGTATTGTCTCGAGTAAGGCAGCGTTAGCCTGTCTTGATTTTTCTCCCAACTGCACCCATAATTATGGGTTGGCATCTACATAAGTCACCTCTGCCTAGATCGACGATTTTGGGATCCTATGTATTGTATCTCTTATGCTAATTCACCTTCTCTATGTTCACAAGTAGTCACAACTCAGTTTATTTGCTTCATGCATATATACGATCATCAGAACTTTAGTAACGGTTAGAAAAACATAGAGGCCTTAGTATGCGAGCCTGGGCTCTAATACCATTTGTAACACACATCTATATAAATAAATAAAATCAACGCAGATTTTTTTTTTTAACTCTAACCTAGCTACATATCTATTTACATTAATGTATAAATCTCACATCCTACCTTGCTAGTAATTTCATAGTTATTATTTACATGCTGCATCTGATATAAAATCAAGTCACATCTGACTCACGGTTTTTGGGTACTAAAACCACAGTGGTTTTTACCAACCCCGCGATTTGTGCGATCCTTCACATGGTGTTTGGGTTACAACCTACCTTGGGGTTTATGGCTGGTTGTACGCGACCTCCTATCCATTATTTCTGGGCATTAATTCGATTGGTCATCACTCCACCTATCGCTTTGGCTATGACAGGTGTTATCCATCCTATCCGTCGATTTAGATTGCACAATCCGAGGGTGGTGTTCGCTTTGGGATTATCTAGTTACCAACACTTGGGTTCCTGCTAGCATTCCTACTCATTTTCTCTTCGAGGTGGAGAGTCCTAGTGCTCTGCCTCTCGCCTGTTATTGAATTTGTTATGGTTTTTATTGTCCGGTCTCCATGCTTTGTGGGAAGCCGCAAAGAGGTAATATCGATTCCCCTTTACTTGCAAAAATGGTGTGTGATGGGAGATGTTCTCTGTTTGAGACGAGGGCTGCCTCGATGCATGATATTGTGCCTTTCCATGATGGAAAGGTGGGATGTTTAGCTCTTTGATCACTGGACTATGGAGCCATCATTATCCTTGGCATGAACTAGGTATTGTTTTATTTAAGTTACTGCATATAGATCGTCGATTCATTCATTTTTCACAGGCTTACTCTAGGTATCTCTAACCCCCGGGTCTTATCTCATGGAGGTGTGAGATCCATGCACATGGATTGTAAAACTCAGGTAACGGTTATACCTTTGAATTTTGCTCACTACTATCCTTGAGGTTGATTTATTAGCCAAGTCATAACACTTGTTTATGGTGGTTGCAGGTATGGCACATTTCTAAACTGAAAGGGCTAGCCGTTCTATAAAATGGCCTAATGACGAAGCTTACTCACAACTCTACAACTGGTACAGGTTGGAGCTTACTCTCATGGCCTTTTCTGGTTAATTGATTGATGCGGTCTTAGGACATTTCCTATGGATTTCCTATAATTTAAGATTTAATTAGAAAATAGTTGAAGTCTTATGTAGCGATGTCGCTAGGACTTGCAGACGATGAAGTTAGTTCCTTATGTAATTAAATCCTTCGTATTTTGACTATTTGGAAGAGACCGAGAAGGGTCTACTCCTAAATTATTTGTTGGGTTTACTATATCGATTTACCTCACTGTTACCCTAAGTTGTACCATTAAAGAACTGGCTTGTAATTTTTTTGGAAATACATCTTTGTTTGAAGTGAGTTCGTCAGATTGTAATTATGTTGTAACTTTTCATTAAATTATATGGCATTTGTATATGTAAACCCATTGCGATACGAGAAGCTATTGAACTTGGGGGTTTTGAATGAGTATCGAGGGTATATATGCAGTGCATGATTTCTTTCCTTTAGATATTATACTGGTTATGTCACTCTGTTTCTATTGCTTAAATTGTTGTATGTATATATATTCATGTTTAGTGTAACGAGAGTCCATGGCCAAGCTACAAGGCTGTGGATGAGTTCTTTGTGAACTTGTTTGCAGCTACAAACCCTAGGTTTACGAAGAGTCAGTACAGATAAATTATATACTCCATCGAGACTATATAGAGTGGTTTACTAAGTTATTTTCTTCCTTTGGTTACAGAAATTCCTGTTTATGAAAAAGGTCTGGTATTTAGACCTATGTGCTGCTACATGACATGTTTATCTTATATCATTTAACTATTTATTTTAGTAGAAAGCTTATAAGTATTTATCTATTAGGAAAACATGCATTGTCTCCTTGCTCTACCATTCTACTTAGAAACTAGCAATGGTTGTAAATCATAATTTAAACTAATTCATCTCCAAACTACTTACTTACAGTAAGTAGATTATTCACTAGAACTATATTGTTTTAGTTTGTTTCCAAACTACCTACTTATGTTAAATAGATCATTCACTATAAACAGTCAATTGTTGTATTACCATGATAGTATCACTTATATGTATCTCGTTATGTATATGTTAAATAATCGGAAGATCTCACCACCTAACCTCAAAACTTTGCAATTACGTCCAAGTTCCCCCTCTGATCCCTTCCACTTCTGCTAATATGGAATAACTGGGTACCTTGGGCATGAGGATTCTGTCCAACCTCAAGTCTCATACCCCACAACTTGTTCCTCAACTTTCCTTCCCACTGGTTATATTTTCCAGCTCAAGGAAGAATGTAGCAAAGTTCTCTCCTTTTCCTAACCCCCAGGGTTCTGTCCTCCTTTTCCTTTTAAGGAAAATAAAACAAAATGAAGGAGGAGTTGTAAGAAGTTGGTTAAACTGTTTCTTTTGATTCTTTTAACAATCTGGTTCAAAGTCTTTTAAAAAATACTTAACAATATTTGTTTTGGCTATTTTAAGCCCAATAGTTTTAGCAGTTAAATAACATAAATGAACTTAAACTTGGTAAAAAAAAGAACAACTCATGAAATCTGGATGTCTATTACAATTAAAGACAACTCAATATCTTAATGTCAATTTAATATTAGAGAGATTTGTGATTCCTTAAGGTTAATTTTAATAAAAAAAATCTGGTTATAATAAAAAGAATAAAAATGACTATAATTAAACCAAAGGTAAAACATCAATAATTGATTTTTAATTTGTTAGTTTGCATGGTTCCTGAAATTACTATTTACAATGAAAGGGATACACTAAAAGTAGTTTTCTCTCAACCATAAATAAAACATTTTGATATCCATATTAAGTAAAGTAAATTTATATCAATATTAAAATTGGATAAATTAATTAAAATCAAAAAATAAAATAAAATTAATATTATATTTTCAAATACTTTTAAAAATATTTTAATATAAATCTTAAAATAACTATTTAAATATCCATATTAACTAATATATAGTAAGATAATTCAATATCTAACACTAAATATTAAAAAATTAAATTACTTGTTAGGAGATGTGTTATTCATTTAATTATTCATATAAAATTGAAGTATAGTATTTAAAAATTATCATTATTATTAAAAAATTAAATATATATCATAAATAAATTATTTTAATCTCAATACAATATATATCATAAATAACTTATTTTAATCTCAATAGTTATATATATACCACGTCTTAACCATAACTCTCGACTTACATAACTTTTAAACATTTAGTAAATTCAAAACACATAGTTATCTATAACTTTTAAAAAATATCCAATAGAACTCATAAATTGAATAATTTACAAGTTTTAATAAAGATATAAATTAAAGTATGGTAGGAGGGGGACGGGGGAGAGGTTATGCAAAAGGCAATGAAAAAAACTGTAAAAAGGTATGCATAGGTTTGGGACAGGTGACCGATAACCAAAAAGGAATAAATGGCCTCTCACACGGTTTGTTTGTGGCAAAAATCATATGAGTGACCAATATTAATATCTCCCGAGATTCACTCATTAATATTCACACGGTTTGTTTCGGTTTGTTTGTGGCAAAAATCATATGAGTGACCAAGAGTAATATCTCCCGAGATTCACTCATTAATATTCAATATTTACACAAAGAAACTTAACAGAGAGACAAACCCTTGCATAACCTTTTGAAGAGAAAGATGAAGTTTATGGATCAATATTCTGAAAATAAGAGTATCCACATCCAAAGAAGCCAAAACATAGAAGCTGACTAGAGTGCCAACTGTTAATGCCAACTGTAGGCTGCACAATCAAAAACGAATGGAGAACTAAGGTAGTGGAACACTCCATCACCCCAAAATTCAGAAACGAATGGAGAACTAAGGTAGTGGAACACTCCATAACCCCAAAATTCAGAAACGAATGGAGAACCTTCCATGACCCCAAAATCCCCCGAATTCTATATTAAACTAAACCAAAGATCCATGGCCAAAAAATAATACATTACGAAAGGTATAACGAAAATCATATCATAATGTTCACAAAAAAAATGTGGGTTCGCCTACTGTTGTGGCACTCGAAATGTATTTGAAGCAAACAACCCCGCGTCCATTGTCATGAAGAGTACATTCGAGTACCCACATATTATAGCAAGACACCTACTTCAAGCAATGATTATACGCTGTAAACATCGTATTTTGGAGACCAATGCAACCACTACCTAATTAAGAAAAGAAAAAAAAATAAGATAATAAAAACTTTAGAAAAGATTTATATTATTTTTATTTTTATAATGAAAATATAAAGCCACATTCGCTGACAAATTTTAAATTTTAGTCATTTAAAAACTATATAATTATTTTAAAAAGTTAAATTTTATTTAAATTAAAATCGATTTCTGTCTGAATTTTTTGTAAAATTTTCAGTATACAATCTTGTTATATTAACTCTACTTAGAAGCAATGATGTGATAATATCATGTTTGATGTCTTCGATGGTAATGCTTTCTGTACTTTTTGTTAACGCTTCATTGGAATTACTCACAAGTTATATCGAATTTGTTTAATGTTTCATTTTCCTTATTTTTAACGAAAGTCATCCTGCAAGCCCAAAAACTAACGACGCCGAAAACCCAATTTAGATCAAGGTCTGGGCGGCCAGTCCCATTACGATTCAATCCCATAGATTTGAACATCCATAAACACCATTTTCAGCTTAAGAATAAGAGGGGGAGTAACCCATATATCAACGTAAAGCCATACATAATTATCATGACTAATGCATAGACAACAATACTATGTCTATGGATCCACAATTCACATTTACCGAGATTAAAGGGAGACCAAATAAAATAACAAGTGCCTTGCATACTGGGGCAGGAACTACCAAATCATTGTTGTCTGAGGATGAAATAGTTGTGGGAGCCCTAACACCAGCCAAGTGGATCCACCATGTCTCCAGTGTCTTATAAGAAAACTATATGGCTTTGCACATGCACAAAAGAGGAGTCTATCAAGTCTACGAAAAAATATTGATTTCTGAGCATTTTTTTTATATTTTTCGGGGAGTAAATACATTATATTTTCCCACTTTCCACTTGCTTATCACTCAAGACTATGCCCAAGAATGTCTTCATTTGCTAAAGAAAAACCATAAAATTTAAATATTTCTTCTTACTACCCAATATAACCCGAATCACTAATTCATGCTAACATGTACTTATAATTATAAAGGGATTTCTTTTGAACCCCTACTCAGGTCTAAAGTCTGTAAATTTCCCTTCATTTCCCTCCTATTAACCTATAACTTGCTTTTGTAAAGATTGCATTGACACCAATTAAATTAAGCATTTAATTAACTAAGAGTAAAGATAATGTCAAGTAAATAGTATTCAACACACTAGGGGTTTTTTAGGTGTTTCATGTTTGTTTTTAATTTTTCCACTAACGTGTCCATTAATTTTATCATTAGAAGCATCTCAAAATATATGATACGCCTGTAATATTTTTCACGCTCTACATATTGGTATTCGAAATCCTAAATAATAAATATAATTAACATAGAAATAATTATAAGAATGAAAATAATATATAATGCACAAAATTTATGTAATAAAATTTTGTAATTTATCAAGAAAAGCTAGGTAAATTTTTTTTATTGGAACACAAAATTAAAATTAAGATTACAACCCACTTTTCGTAGGTCTCATGCTACCTTGATATAACTATGTTAGTATTATTATATTTATTTTATGAACATCCATGAGTTTCATAGATCAACATCATTAAATTAACAACTCAATATTTACTCATATTTTTTATTTATTTATTTTTTGTTTTGTTTTAATTTAATTGTTATTACATTTTAACAATTTTCATCTTAATAATAATTTATTTGATATCTTTACTAATTTTATTCATGAGATTTTTTATAATTAGAAGAAGCTAAAAGACATTATTATTTCTCTAACAAAATTGGTTTTGTAAACATATTGTCACAATTTTTTTGAATGTGGACCCTTTTGCCACCTCCTCCACCTACATCAATTATGTTGTTTTGCACTCTTCCAAACTCACTTAGAAGAACCTTCAACCAAATTACCTAATTGCTAGTACGTGAGGCAACATATATTCTTGTTATGTAGTGGATAGAGTAGTTGTTTCATTAAGATTTAACATCAAACTAACAGATCCTATTGCAAGAGTAAAGAAATAACCTGATGTAGACCTCATGTTGTCCAAATCACCTACAAATGTGAATTAACATAATTTCATATAGAATCAATACTTCCATTAAATCTAATACATTAATTGCTTGTTCTTCTAATATATTGAACTTCCTATTCTTTACATTACAATGTTCTTTTCTCAAGGCCCATTTCATGTGAAATATCTCATCTAGTAGATATCATAGCATAAATCAAACACGTTATTGAATTAGTATATGGTACTCAGCAAGAAATTAGCTCATTGCAAATGAGGCAACAATATATTCTTGTTATGTAGTGGATAGAGTAATTTTTTTATTAAGCTTTAACATCAAACTAATAGATCCTCTTGCAAGAGTAAAGAAATAACTTGAAGTAGACCTCATGTAGTCAAAATCACCTACAATTGTGAATTAACATAATTTAATATAGAATCATTAATTCCATTAAATCTGACACAGTAATTTCTTGTTCCTCTAATATATTGAACTACCTATTCATTGCATTACACTCTTCTTTTCTCAAGGCCTATTTCATGTGAAATATCTTGTCTAGTCGATATCACAGCATAAATCAAACACACTATTGAATTAACATATGGTACTCACCAAGAAATTACCTTGTTGCAAGTACGTGAGGCAACAATATATTCTTGTTATGTAGTGGATAGAGTAAATGTTTCATTAAGCTTTAACATCAAACTAATAGATCCTCTTGCAAGAGTAAAGAAATAACCTGAAGTAGACCTCATGTTGTCTAGATCACCTACAAATGTGAATTAACATAATTTCATAAAGAATCATTACTTCCATTAAATCTGACACATTAATTGTGTGTTCCTCTAATATATTGAACCACCTATTCATTGCATTACAATGCTCTTTTCTCAAGTCCCATTTCATGTGAAATATCATGTCTAGTAGATATTGTAGCATACATAAAAAAGGCTATTGAATTAGCATATGGTACTCAATATATACAATCATTTTGTTCATGGCTACTATGAAATAAGCCTAATTAAAGCTTAAAATTGAAAATGAAAGTTATATTTATAGGTTTCACATAATTCAACCAAGAATTTACAAGTTTTTTCTAAACATGCCTTTGCTATGAAAACCTAATCTTATAATATTTTCTATATTTGTCATTTCTATGCTAAAGATTTATTTTAATGTTTCTTATAGATCCTTTGTATCAAAGATCCTAGCCATTTAAACCTTCAACTTGTTGATTTCATTCATTTTGTTTGCAATAAACATATCATGAATATAGAAAACTAATATAATGAATATACCATTCAATATATTTAAGTAAAAACAATGGTCATATTCACTTTTAATATTATTCTCACTCATCATGAAGGAATCAAAATTCTTGTAGTATTGTGTTGCATACGGATTTAGGCCTTACAATGATTTTTCAAGCTTTCAAACAAACCTTCTAAATTTGTGATGTTTGTAAAAACCTTTCACTAAATTTTCTTTTATATATCTTCATCCAAATATCCATGTATAAATGTTGTTTTAACATATTTTTTTGATAACTCTAAATCAAGAAAAGCAACTAGTGCCAACATAGTACAAACAAACACAATCTTAACAACTAGAAAAAGAAAATCATGAAAATATAGACCTTTCAAATAAGACTAACATTTTCTGAATAATTTGTGTTTATACCTCTCAAGTATCAATGTTTTCCTTCAATTTGTAAACCCTCTTACACCCAATATCGTAATTGTTATGAAATTTTATTTTCCACCATGACTCTCAATTGTTAAAATGTATTAACCACATTAAATTTTATTTTCAAGCCATAGACCCAAAAGTGTATAGAGAAATCACCTATAAATGTTACAAAATATGTGGTACTTGTGAATGAAATTATAGGGCATGCTCTCAAACGCCTAAATGGATATAATCAAGAATAATATTACCAATGTGGTTACATTATTTAAAGTCCAGTTTACACTAATTTCCAAATATACAATGATCCCAAAAATTCACATTAAAAGTAAATAAATTCAAAAGGATTTTGTGATTTATAGTAACCTATAGCCCTTTGTTTCTCACATGACCTATTCAATGATGCCAAAAATGAGTAGATTTAAAATCCTCTGAAGATACCCTTTTTTCCTCATTGGTATGAGTACTCATATCAATTTTGTGAAATTATACGGTCTTTGTAGCCTTTGTAACTATTGAAGTTCCCTTAGGTACCTTCTCTATTCTACCTTGACCTATGAACTTGCGAACTCTAAATCCAATGATCTGAAAGAAATTAAATTCTTTATCTCATAAATATATTTTACATTAAAATCCCTATAACACCATCAAACTTTTTAATATTGATCCTTCCTACCATAATAGTCATACAAAAAATGTTGTACAAAATAAGAACAATTCCACCATCAACATCTTGACGTGATAACAAGAAAATTCTATATGTACATACATGATGAGAATGAACATAATATAACATCTATTATTGGTAGTATTGGATAACATTACAAATATAAAAAAACTTTATCAACATACATGGAATTAATTCAACTAGATTTTCTTTCTTTTTAGAGTCCTCCTTGAATTAGTGTCTCTCCCAAAAATCCTTCTTGAGATTCTTTAAATTGTTAAAATACTAACATTTAATTTTTATAATCCTCTTTTGTTTCAATTTTTATATGGATTTACTTCTTGACTTCTCTCATTTTTCTTTAGATTATCCTTTAGCCAACATTACTTCTAGTGGGAAGTTTTCAATGTTTTATTTTCTCCAGACTTTCCTAGAAAATAATGCTCCAACAACAAAATAAAATTAAAGAGTCTCAATTGTACTAAATCTAATGGAAGTGATGAAATGATCCCACGATTTAGGAGATAACAAAAACATTGTACTTTCATCATCTTCCTTATTAATTATAACAACAATACTAGCTGACCAATATATAGGAGTATCAAACAGATTCAAATGATTCAAACCATTAGTACATTTATTGATTTTGAAATTGTACAACTATATATTCAAGTAGATATTATTTGTGAAGAACTTCTTTATATAAATAATTTCCATCTTGCTCCATAATCCTAGCACTATTACCTCACCAATATTGTCAAATATATCATCATCTCCAAGGCATAATAAAATATCGCTAATGGATATGGCATCAAGGTCTTCAAAATCTTCATTGTTCATAGCTGCAGAGTCCTCCTCTTGATGTCTAATGCTTTATCCAACCTTTGATGTAATAACAAATCTTACATTTTAGGTTTTTAAAATACAAACTTATTTTTGACCATTAAATTTTGGCATTCATTATCCTTACCACTATTTTATGCGTACAAAATATTCCCTTAAATGGAATTAAAAATTCATAGAATATTGAATTTGTGATATTTAATTTGAGTTAAAATTTAGACCTCCATTGAATTGAATTTTCCTTTTAGATATTCTTCCACGTATTTAAAAAATATGTACCTTACCACTTGAATGCAAAACCTACTAAGCCCACTTTCCTTTCTTTTTATTTTTGGTAAATCGACAAAAAGTTTTCATTAATCAAAATATTTTAAAATAAATACACGGTGATCAACAACACTGATCTTGGATTTCGAAGGCCTCTAACCATATATATATATTTGGTCATATCCAAGGTATCAACCCAATGCACTCATGGTAGCACTTTGGATGGAATTATTAATGTCGTTAAGTGTTTCTCAATTAAGTATTTGGTTGTTTTATAGTCATAAGCTCTCCTCATAGAATACACATTTTGTAATTCTCATAGAAAATGACTTGTAACTCAACGATACATGATGTTTAAGGTAGATTCGTGGACCTACTAGGTTTTCATGATCTCTCTCTCTCTCTCTCTCTCTAGATATATATATATATATATATATATATATATATATATAGAGAGAGAGAGAGAGAGAGAGAGAGAGAGAGAGATCGAGATCATGAAAACCTTGTAGGTCCATAAATCTATATTTAACATCCAGTATCATTGAGTTATAAGTCATTTTCTATGAGAATTACAAAATGTGTATCCCATGAGGAGAGCTTATGACTATAGAACAACCAAAACATTACTGAAAAACCATAACGACTTTAACAATGCCATCCAAAGTGCTACCACAATGAGTGCATTGGGTTGATTCCTTGGATATGACCAAACCAATGGTGCAGGATCGATATTGAAAAGAGCTTCAAAAAATTGAATGAAATTCTAGGATAATACCTTTAGTCCAAGGTAGCCATTGGGGAAATAGGAGCTGATTAGTTAGTGGATCAATGTGGGGAGGTGAAGTAATGTTGACTGATGGAACACCTATCATAGCATTAGTGTCAGTGATATTCTAATTGTTGGAGTTAGAATCTGATACCACACACTCACTCACCCTTTGTAGACATATGAGAATATCATCAAGACAATAAAAAATTCTCCTTAGGAGTTGTTTTAAGTCATCTTATCTTTTAAATTATTTGTAATTGTCCACTTGTTTTTCCATGATCACCAAACAAAATAGTTTGTCCAACTACACGTAACCTGCAACAAAATGCAAGAAGCCATCTTTTCCTAAGTTTCGCAAGATCATGGATCCATTTGAAATGCCGATTACCCACTTCAGAGTCTAAGAAAAAGGCTTTGTCACCAAATTCATGAGATTTTTGCTCACATATTTCCTTTCTGAATTCTAAAGGAATTATGTCAAGCAAATTTGCCATCCTATTATATCTGAACAATAGCCTGCACTGAGAGAGAGATTTTTTGTTATAGCCTTCTCTATGGCTTTCCATTCTCTATAGAGGTGGCATAGTCGCTCAGAGAAGTTTACAATGGACACAAGGTAGATTGACTCCTAGAGATATAAAAGCTGTTGGAATTTTAGGACTTAGTACCATACCAAAATGACTCCAAATGTGTAAAAATGGAGAGCTCCAACAATATGTTATACCATCCCTGAAACCCACATAGAATATTAGTGGATGATACCCTACCTAGTGAGAAACTCCTCGAAACACAAAGACAATGAAATTTAAGGCTGTCTCCCAAGGGAGGACTAAACCCACTTGAAATTTTGATAACCTCTAAGGAACTGCAGGTATTTGTGACTAGAATGGAAAGAAAGAAAATACAATGGGATTTGAAGTATGAACACAAGACAAAAATCAAATTGATTGACCTACTGAGCATTTTTCAAAAACTTGACTTCCTTTCTTCTGCAAGTACTCTTTTGTGTACCTCTTCTTGTGATTGTTTGTAGACTAGACTCCCACTTGAAACTAGATGGTTGATTACATGAATAACGTGACCAAGTTTTCGTGCATTTTCTTGACCACCATTATGTGACTCTGATCTTCGTGCAGACTTGCATATGTGTTGAATCTTATCTGTCATGAATATTTTCATGGCCCTATAACCCATGTATCTAAGTCTCTCCTCCACATATAGAGATGTTTTGTTATCTTCATGAATCCCCTTAAATTATTCTCAACATAGCCAATGACAGACTCTTTGTTTCTGTCCTCCATTGTTCATATATGAAAACCTTTTCACATAAGCTCTGTAATTCCTCACCCATTTGTGTAGCTTCTCTTCAACCTAAAGAGCTCTCCCTCTTTGTGTGGACTCATTGTTCTCTTTCTCACTATCATCTATGCATGATTCTTTACACATGCATGTAACACCCTCCTCCCACATCTACCCAAGCAACCAACCAACCGGGGTAAACATGCGACCAGTGGCCACTATGATATGATTTGACCTCCTAAGTCACGTTAAGGAAGTGGAACTGATGGAAACACACCATATCAACATTAATCATCAACCACTATTCCCTTAGGAACCAATCCAATGCTTTAGACAACTTGCCTTGGGATCCCACTGGACTTTTGGACAACATAGGCCTCAGTCGCTCGCATGATATAGGCATGAGGGCAACCAAAAAACCAAATTAGCTCTCATAGGATTGCTTGCCAGTGACCAAAGACCAAAACTATTAGTGTTATGACAATGACTCTGGGGTTTGAGCCACTTTTTCAGGCCCAGAGCCTAGGTCATTGCCCAAAATTGAACCATCTCTTCAAATCACCAAAATAACATGGAAATGATAGTATTAAAGCAAGTACTTATTTAATACCTTAATTGGACCCCTACTAGCCATGAAATTCATTTCATTAAACATATTACAAATATGTAATCTATAGGTGGAATTAACAATTCTAAGCATATGGGGTCTCATACTAAGGTGAGAATCAGTAAGAACCATTGATGCCTCAACATATCAATTGACATTCCAATCATTGTGTCATAGATACATTGATCATTCAACTTTAAGTAAAAACATGATGAGAGACACACATGGTTGTTGTCATAAAACACATACATAACCAGCATAATAACAACATAAATACTCATGAAATTACAGTCATATAGACCACATATAATCCATCAAAATTATCATAGAAATACTTGGAGAAACACTCTTTCATTAATGATGCAAAATCCAAACCTAGGATGGGACTTCCACATTCCACTCAGACATAGAATGGCTGACCCAAATCTCTCTTCAGCCATTCACCCTTGTGCCATATTCCAAGCATAAATGTGGGATCTCATAGAAAACATCAATCAAATCTCATCTAGGGCATCCAGAGGCCATCCACCTCAACCCATCAAGCAATGATTCCACCTCATGGTTGGACAAAAAAAAACCATCATTAGATTGGTCTCCATCCAATCCTTCTAGGGCTTCCAAAGCATTTGTTCCAACCAAGGCTTCAATGACTAGTTACTCAACCCACAACTTCGTTCGGGCTTCAAGAGAGTTTGTCCAACTAAGGCTTCCAAGGCTAGTAACTCAACCTACCAAGGGATTCTAGAGTGTTTTTCCAACCAAGGCTTCTAGGACTGGTAACTCAACCCATGTTGTTACAGGGCTTCCGGAGCATTTGTCCAACTAGGGCTTCTAGGAACTAAGAATTCAACCCAAGCTAAGGAACCACGAGAGCCAACCAAGAAAAACCAACGAAAGTAAACCCACAATCACCATGGCTATCTAGGAAATGGCAAGGCTAGGAAAATCCACTGTCAATTGAGGCATTCCTCCATGCTAGTGATCGATCATAACCAAGAAACCACATGCATGTGTCATGTATTCCAAAACTAGTGAATGACACATACATGCAACTTGGTACCTGCAAGAAAGTCTAACGTAGATTTTGATCCTGATGTGTTCTTTCTCTTTCCTACTCTTCCTTTACCTTCTTGCTACAATAATCAAAGTATTCCAAACCCACCAAGAGTGCTCCAAGAAAACTCTAAGTCTCCAACAGTATGAGAGAGAGAGAATAATGAGAGCTCCAAAACTAAACTAACAAAAGGTTACCATTTGATCCTCAAAAGAATTTTTATTAATGAGGACTCTATTTTCTTCATTTTCCTTTATTTTCCTTCATTTTCCACCTCACATGCAACCTGTGACCTTTCACCTCCTTCTTTTTCTAATTTCCATTATCTTCATAAATAAATGTGCCAAAAATGCCATTTTTCCTCTACAAATCCTTAGCCATTTCCTTAGCCATAAACAATCACAAGTGATCCCCATCACTAGGATTCTACCCAACATTCAACTTGGAATAAGTGTCCCATAATCCGTGGCTATTATTTTTCCTTTATTTACTTTTATTACATGGAATTTTCATGAGGGTTATTACAGAACCCTCCCCCTTGGGGGAACACCATCCTCAGTGTTCAACAACACCTATAACTACCAAACTGTTGTAAGTAAAATATGTATTTGTTGATGGAGCTTTATAACTTAGCTCGATGTAGTATTTACAATGATCACCCTGCTAAAAGAAAATGAGCATAACAACATAATAACATAATATGATAAAAACATATCACATAGTGGAGCTTTATAATACAATTTTTGTTAGTATTTAAATCCATATACATATGTACATGAACCAACATCATCAAAATATATACCGCAACATATGGCAAAGAATATACCAAAACACCAAGCCAAAACTACTTTACCTCAACCGATAAACAAGGAAGGATACATAGCCCACATTTGATCCACCATCTCCCATTTAGCTTCATTAGGCCCAAATTTCTTCGATTGCACCTTAACTTTCTCCACTGCTCGGTTCGGAGCATGATCACGTTTTTTCTGCAATAAACACTGAAGCTCCAACTGGAATTCTCCATCTGGTTCCACCTACAATAGACACCAGTCAATCACATGATCAACATCCTTAACATACTTCTTAAGTAAAGGCACATGGAAAAAATCATGGAATTTCACTATTAGAGGTAGTGCAAGTCGACAGGGTACTAGCCCAATCCTCTCAATGATACTGAAGGGTCCAAAAAACATTGGTGCCAACTTGGCACATAATCCAATCTGCAAGGAGCTCTTCTTCAATTTTATGCACAAGTACATATGTTCTCCAATGTTGAACTCCTTGAATAACCTGTTCCTGTCTGCATAACTCGTTTTCCTATCCTGTGCTTCCTTTACATTTTTTTTTATCACCTCCATTTCATGTTCCATGTCCATAAACATATTTGGTCCAATCAATAACCTGTTAACTCAATCACTCCAATTGATAGGAGTATTGCAACTTCACCCATACAATGCCTCAAAAGGGCACATCCTTAATGATTTCGAATACCCATTGTTGTACGCAAATTCCACCAGTGGAAGATACTCTTCCCACTTTCATTACTCATGCATTACATACATCCTCAACATGTCCTCCAATATCCTATTGACCCTCTCTATCTGTTCATATTTCTGCGGATGATAAGCCATACTGAAGGCCAACTTTGTGCCTAAACCTGCAAATAAATCCTTCCAAAGATTGGAAGTGTACTTCGCATTCCTGTATGACATAATCTTATTCAGAATAATGTTCAACCTTACCACATCTCAAATGAATACCTGTGCTACATCGCTAGCTGAGAATGCAGACTTCACTGGAATGAAATGTGCAACCTTCATCAACATGTCCACAATAACCATAATGTAATCATATTGTATCACTATCTTTGGAAACCCTGTGATGAAGTCCATGTAAATGACTTCCCATTTCCACTCTGGGATCATGATTGACTGTAGCAGTACACCTTGATGCCCACATTCTTTGTTCACACACAGAAAATCAAAACACCTAGCCTCGAACTCTACTACATCTCTCTTCAAATTGGGCCAATAGTAAAAGGTGTTCACCATAGTTAATGTCTTCTGATAACATGGGTGACCTGAATAAGGTTTTTCATGAAACACCCTCAAGATCACGTTCTAGAGCTCACTATTATCTGGTACATATATCCTATCTCAAAACCTAACCAACCCATTTGTTGTAAGACAATAATTGATACCCTATGTACCTGTACCTGTACCTGTACTATCACTTGTACCTGCACCCTAATGCAACCTATGCACAATCTTCATATACCAGACATCCTATTGACCTACCTAAAAGATCTTATCCTGTAAGTCTATCCCATAGGAGCTCGTCACTGCCAAGTGATTTACATGTACCCATCTGTTGAGATCTTCTGCCACCCTATTCTCTTTACCTCTGATATATCAAATCTCAAAATTAAACTCATTGATCGTGGAAAACCATCTAACCTTCCTGGTGTTTAGAGTTAGTTGGTTAAACAAATACCTCAATCCAATATGATCACTCATAAGTACAAATATCCTTCCAAGAAGATAGTTTCTCCACATCTTCAATGCATGTATGATCACTGCTAACTCCAAATAATCTGTGGGATAGCTTTGGTCATGCTTGTTTAGTTTCTAGGACTCATAACATACCACATATCCATCCTACATAAGGACTCTACCAAGTCCTCTCTTACAAGAAGTTTTCAATACTACAAATTTTATGTCTAGATCTGTAATGTGTAGCAATGGCGCATATGTAAACAACTACTTAAGTTGCTCAAAGATAGCCTCACACTCCTCTGTCCATTCAAACTTCTTATCTTTTCTTTTCAATGCTGTGATATGATAACTAATATGTGAGAAGTTCCTTAGGAACCTCCTATAGTAGCCTTCCAAACCCATGAAATATCTCACCTCATCCACACTCTTAGGAGCTACCCAATCCATGATGTCTCTTATATTTTCTTGATCTACTGCAATGCCCTCTTTGGAGACAACGTGCCCCAACTAGTGTACCCGGTCTGAAAGAAACTACACTTGATGAGAATAGCATACAACCGATGCTCTCTCAACAACCTCACACACTGATGCTAAGTGCTTGACATGATCTTTCTCATTTTTAGAATATATCAGTATATCGTCAATGAACACAATAACAAACTTATCCAAATATGGATGCAACACACTATTCATCAAAGCTCTTAAATGTAGCTAGAGCATTAATCAAACTGAATGTAACAACAAAAACCTCATAATGCCCATACCTGGTCCTAAATGTAGTCTTGTAAATGTCCTTGTATTTGATGCCTACCTGATGGTATTTGGATCTCAGATCAATATTCGAGAAAACTAATGTTCCCTTCAGCTGATCGAGCAAGTCGTCAATCCTTGGCAAAAGGTACCTATTCTTGATGGTCACTTTGTTCAACTACATGTAATCGATGCATAGTCTGCGAGTACCGTATTTCTTCTTCATGAACAATATTGGTGAACCCCATGGCGATACACTTGGCCTAATGTATCCCTTATCCAAAGTTTCCTTTAGTTTTAATTTTAACTCAACCAACTCATGTGTCCTCATCCTATAAGGTGCTTTTGATGCTTGAGATTCCCCTGGCACTAACTTAATAGAAAATTCTACCTCCCTGTGAGGTTGCGATTCTCTAATGTCCTCAGGAAATATATCCTTGAATTGTTGTAAAAATGGGTACCTTCTCAAAACATATATATCCTCAACTTCCTTACCCTTATCACTGGAAATGTGTACTGCGAATAACTTACACCCTTTTCTGTGACCATGCTTTGTTTCCATAGTGTCATCATCTAAACTGATGTATATTTCTTCTTACCATGTAAGACTCTTTGTTCCCCATTGTCATCAACACACTCAATTGGTTTGACATAAAAGTTTACCTTGGTTCTTTGAAGATACAACCAATCCATGCTCAACAACATATTGTATGATCCCAACGATAATACATTCAAATGTATTGTGGTAGGCATACCATTCAAATAAAAAACACAAGCTCGTACACAATGATGAACTCGTTTCTTTGTGTCTGTAGCCAATTGCACTAAACACGACTCTTCATGCAATTCCTTACTCAAACCACACTTATCCGCCAAGTCAGGACTAACATAGCTATAATTAGATCCAGGGTCAATAAAAAATAGAAATAACTTGATCACAAATCTTACCATCCATATCAATGATATATGCTCGATGCTCTATCCGTTTGTTATCTTATGCTGCAAAGATACACAGAATACTCTAACCAACATACCCAACATTTTGTACCTCCTGTGCACTATATGTCTAAGGTCTACCACCCTGATTCTTCAATCAATCTCTCATGTGATGATCTTTTCCACAAGTCCAATAGTTTATATGATTCCAACCTTTCTCCTTGTTCTATTCTCCTGATCAGAATACCTTTCCCCTATTTGATGCATTGAAATTCTTAGGTGGTGAAACATTCTCCTTGTTACCTATATCCTGAGGCCTTTCTCACTTTCTATCCCATTTTCCTTCATTCTTTGCATTACCTCTCCTGTTTGGCTTAGCCTCGTTTCTGTGCTTCGATTGTTCATAGTAATGCCTTAGCTTCTGAATGGCTTCCTCCAATGAAATAGGCTCATGAAACTTAACTCTATCTCTAAATTCAACCGATAAACCACTAAGAAACCTATGAATCTTGGCCTTTTCCTCTGTGAGATAAGGCATATACGTCAGCCACTTCGAGAACCTTCTAGTGTATTCATCATTTGTCATGGATCCCATTTTTAGCTCATAGAATTCCTTTTTTATGTAATCAAAGTACCTTTCTGACAAATACATCTTCTTGAATAGCTGCTTAAACTCACTCCAAGTCAAATCCTCCTCATGAATGCATCTGAGATTCTTCACATCTTCCCACAAAATGACTTCCTTACCTTTGAGACTGAATGTAGCCACTCTAGCTTTCACGTTCTCTGAATAGTCATGCAACCTGAAGAATTTCTGCATGCCAAGAAACCATGACTCTGCATCTTGTGGTTTCTTAATCTCTCCATCAAATTTTGGTGGCTTCTTTTTCTTAAAATCATTGGGAAAGTATCCCCTATCACTTCTCCTATAGGGAAGATATTGATGATGATCATAGTGCTTATCTGAATTAGAACTAGAATCATACTTGTGTCTATGCCTTCTCCTATCTAGAGTTTCCAACCATCTACCATATCTGATTGTGTCATCTATATCCGATTTGTGACCACCATGCAACTGACTACGATATGCCACATTAGTTTTATCCTCCCACTCATAGCTAATATGGTGTGGTCCCAGTCACTACAAATAAGACAAAGTCTAAAGTATTACTGCATTTACCTTTGCTTGTTTCTCGTGTGCCTACATGATTCTATCATTATCTTCCTTACAATTCCTTATTTCTTCCTTTAAGCTTCTCAGTGTAACATCCAAATCTGAAGGGTTCCCAACACCATAATGCTCTTAAGATTCACAGGGAGAGTCTTTATAATCAACCATATTACTAGCCATTTGATATCCCTTCCTACAAGGTGTATCATGTTAGCTAAATCAAATCACAATAAACCAATGTACCTTAGTATAGCTTTGGGAGGATACTTTTTCTGCAGGATCAACAAATCACCATGATATATGTATAACATAATCATGACAACATATAAAAACGTAAAATTTAAGCATACGACCATGCAACCATCATTCTAGAGAGGGTCTAGTCATCAATGGATGACTTCAGTAACAACACACATCATGACCTCACACATGAAAACCACCATCATTATAACACCATACACTTGACCACATGCAAACATGAACATGAATAATTGATGCGTAGCCATCCACACGTATGCATAAACACATATGATCAAGCATGAATGAACAATACTTGAAATCAAACTGGTAAGAATGATACATGCAACCAAGCATACATAATGTAACGCACAAGCAAGATTGCAATAAAAATACTACATGATACATGTAAGTGACATAAGTTGACATGTAACCAGCCATACATTTGCGATGATTCATTCCACAAAAACACATCAAGTTTCACATCACGACATCACTACAACCATGAACAAAATCGTGCAATTGCAAAAAAGACATGGAATCCCATGGTGAGAAACACACATGTAACTGACATGCATGCATGACCAACACATAGCCCATCCAGTCTGAGGGGTGAACCATGATTTGATACCACTTTGTAACACCCTCCTCCCACATGTGCCCAACAAACTAGCCAGTCAGGGTAACATGCGACGAGGGCCCACTATGATATGATTCAACCTCATAAGTCATGTTCAAGAAGTGGGGCTGCTAGAAACACGCCATAAAGACATTAATCATTAGCTACAAAACCCTTAGGAACTAATCCAACGCTTTAGACATCTTGCCTTGGGTTCTACTGAATTTTTGGACAACTTAGGCCTCATTCGCTCCGATGCTATAGGCATGAGGGTGACCGTAAACCCAAATTTTCTCTTACAGGCTTGCCTGCCAGCGACCAGAGACCAAGACTGTCAGTGCTATGCCAAAGACTCTGGCATTTGAGCCACTATTTCATGCCCAGGGCTTAGGTCACTACCCAAAATTGAATGATCTGTTCAAATTAGAAAAATAACATCGAAATGATAATACTAAAGAAAATACGTGTTCAAGACCTTGACTGGAACCCTATTATCCATGACAGGAATTTTGTCGAACATATTGAAAATGTGTAATTTATAGGTGTAATTTACATTTATGAGCATAGGGGGTCTCAAACTTAGCTGAGAATTGCTAAGAACCATTGATGCCTCAACACATCAACTACCATTCCATCCATTAGGCCATATATACATCAATCATTCAATTCCAAGTAAAAGGACGATGAGAGCCAAACATGGTTGTTCTCATAAAACACATACATAACCAGCATAACAACAACATAAATACTCATGAAAGTATAGTCATATAGACCACATATAATCCATCGAAATGCTCATAGAAATAAAAGGAGAAACACTATTTCATTAATTATGCAAAATCCAAACCCGAGATGGGACATGCACATTCCACCCAACTGTAGAATGGCTGAGCCCAATCTCTCTTCGTCCATTCACTCTCGTGCCATATTCCAAGAATGAATGTGGGATCTCATAGAACACATAAATAAAATCTCATCTAGGGCTAAGAGAGGCCATCCACCTCAACCCATGAAGCAGTGATTCCACCTCACTGTCGGGCATCACAAAACCATCATCAGATTGGTCTCCATCCAAGCCTTTCAGGCTTTGAGAGCGCTTGTAGTAGCCAAGGCTTCCAGGACTAGTACCCAAACCCATATCTATCGTCAGTATTAGAGAGATTCTTTCCAACCAAGGCTTCCAAGACTAGTAACTCAACCCACTAAGGGCTTCAAGAGACTTTGTCCAACCAATGCTTCGTGGACTAGTAACTCAACCCAAGTTGTTACACAACTTCTACATCCTTTATCCAAATAGGGATTCTAGGAGCCAATAACTCAACCCAAGGTAAGGAACCATGAGAACCAACCAAAAAAAAATAATGGAAGTAAACCCACAATCACAATGGCTCTCAAGGAAATGGCAAGGCTAGGAAAATCCACTGTCAATCCACACAATCCTCCATGCTAGTGACAAATCATAACCAAGAAACCACATGTGCATGCCATGCATGCCAAAAATAGTGAAGGAAACATATATGCAATTCGATACCTTCAAGAAAATATGATGTAACTGTTGATCTCGATGCCTTCTTACACTTTCGCGCTCTTCCTTTTCCTTCTTGGTCCAAGAATCCAAGTATGCCACACCCACTAAGAGTGATCCAAGAAAAATATAAGTGTCCAAGAATATGAGAGAGAGAGAATAATGACAGAGCTCCAAAACTGAACTGACAAAAGGTTACCAACTCATCCTCAAAAGACTTCCTATGAATGAGGCCTCTATTTTCTTCATTTCCCTTTATTTTCCTTCATTTTTCTCCTCACATGCAGCTCGTGACCTATGACCTCCCTTTTCTCCTAATTTCCATTAGTTTCATAAACAAATGTGCTAAAAAATCCACTTTTCCTTTCCAAAGCCTTAGCCATTGGCTTTTCCAATTTCCTTAGCCATATAAAATCACAAGTGATCCCCATCACTAGGATTTTGCCCAACATTAAGCTTCGAGTAAGTGTCCCATGATCCGTGGTTATTATTTTTCCTTTATTTACTTTTATTACATGGAATTTTTACGAAGGTTGTTACGATGGATCTATTTTACTATGCGTTAGCGACAAATTAATCTCTACACATGGCTATTTTATATTATGAGTAAATAAAAAGAACTCCCTATAGCTTAATTCTCGTTTGTCTTTGTATAATAGCCCCATGAACATGAACATTAAAAAATAACAATATGGCTTCCATGGATTCTCTTAAATGTTCTTCTCATTCCACATGTTGGTATTTGATAATATGAGTGATAAATATACTTAGCAAGAGAATAATGAGAATAACAAGCAAGACAATAATTTTATGTATTTTGTATAATAAAACATCATAGTTTATCAAGGAAACAATCACAAGAAAATATAAGGTATTGTATTAATTAAGATGAATAATTTACAATCAAAATTACAATCCACTCCATCAGTCTCTTGATCTTCATTGATAGAACTATCTTGGCACCTTCACAATCATTATATGAACTAGCACTAATTTCATAAACCAACAACCAAATAAATTTTGGTTTTTACATTTTCTTTTAATTTAACTGTTGTCAAATTCTAACACCACACATTGCTCCTTATGAGAAATCTCATGGATTGAGGATTATGAATCAATCATTCATCACTCTTTATGGATGTTAACTTTAAAACATGTATAAGAGAGATATATAATTCTCATACATCCTAATAAAATATTATTTTCTATCCTTCTAAACTTTATCGCTGCATTCACACTTCATTCACACTTCTTGTGTCATTTTTTATAAGTTTGGAATCATATCAAATCTTGTATATTTCTACTTTAATATTTCTATAGGTTTTGATCTAATATGGTTAAAGACCATACTAGTTACAAAATCCTCAAAATATCTCTTAGTTTTAATGAGGTGATTTATAACTAGCAAAACCCATTTAATAACTAAATGTGGTTGATATAAATCAAAGTATTCATTTATATCCACCACACACATCATTGATAAATATATAATATTAAAAATAATATTACAAAAAATATTATTATTATTTTAAAAACAGTTATAATCATTTTAAAATAATTATTGTTATTACTAAATAATTATTACTGTTAAAATTATTATTATTAAATAATAATAGATAATTAAATAATAATACTTTTTAAAATTTAAATAACATTAAAAGTTAAATAATTAAAAAATATTAATAATTAAAAAAATTATTGAATAATTAAATAATTTAATTGAATAATAATACAAACAATAATTTTGTTATTAAAATATTTATTTATTAATCATTTAATTATATATTAATAATAAATAATTTATTTATTTAGCAATTTAAACCGAAGGGATAAATATTATAAAACGATGGTATATGCACCCGGAGATAAATATTATAAACCCTAAAATAAACATGGTTGACCACGGTTTACAATGATTGATTTTCATATTGGCACAATCATTGTCATAATGTGATATTTGACTATGGTTGACCACCATTGATTTTCATATTGCGATAACCTTTGTCACAATGCGATGTTGGACAATGGATGACCATGGTTTATCACCATATTGATATAATCTTTGTCACAATCTGATGTTGGACCATGCTTGACATTGGTTGTGGCAATGTGACGTTGAACCAAGAGACAATATTTGTCACAATGTGACCATGGTTATTGACCATGGTTTACCAGGGTTGATTTTCATATTGAGAAAACCTTTGTCACAATTAGACATTGGAACATGGTTGACCATTGTTGATTTTCATATTGAGACAATCCTTTTCACAATGAAACATTGGTTGATTTTCATATTGAGAGAATCTTTGTCCCAATGTGACATTGGACCATGGTTGACCATGATTATAAACCCAATGGATTTATACTAAACCCAAAGATTATGATTACAAACACTATGAATAATATTATACCCTAGGAATATGAACCCTTATATTAATAAATCCAATAGATTAATATTATAAACCTAAGGGAATAATACACCCAATATATTAATACGAAAAATGTAAGAGATTATAAACCCAAGGGATAAATATTATAAACCTAAGGTATAAAACCCTACGATAAATATTATAAACTGTAAAATAAATACGGTTCACCATCATTCATTTTGATACTAAGCCAATCTTTGTCACAATGGGGCGTTGGACTATGGTTGACCATGGTTTATTTTCATATTGAGACAATATTTGTCACAATGTTACATTGGACCATCGCTGACCAAGGATGACCATGATTTTAAAAAGAAACAATTTATATTAAACACTAGGATTAATATTATAAACCCTATGAATAATATTATACCCTAGGAATATGAACCCTTAGATTAATAAACCCAGGGGATTAATATCATAAACCCAAGGGGATAATATTAAACCCAAGGGATAAATATTATAAACACAAGGTATATAAACCCCACGATAAATATGATAAACCCTAAAATAACATGGTTGATCGTGGTTGGCCATGGTTCGTTTTCATATTGGAACAATCTGTCACAAAGAGACGTTGAACCATGGTTGATCATGGTTCAACATGATTGATTGCCATATCTAGAGAATCTTTGTCACATTACGACATTGGACCATGGTTGATTTTCATATTAAGAAAATATTTGTCACAATGTGACATTGGACCATGGTTGACCATTGTAGACCATGATTATAAACCCAAGAGATTATATTAAACCCAAGGATTTATATTATAAACCTTATGAATAATATTACACCCTAGGAAAATGAACCCTTCGATTAATAAACCCAAACAATTAATATTATAAACCCTAGGGAATAATAAAACAAAGGGATTAGTCCTAAAAACCCAAGGGAGTAATATCAAACCCAAAGGATAAACTCAAGTGATTAACATTATAAACCATAGGTTTATAAACCCTAGATAAATACTATAAATCCTAAAATTAACATGGTTGATCATGTTTAGCATGGTTGACTTTCATATTGAGGAAATATTTGTTAGAGTGTGACATTTGACTAAGGGTCACCATGGTTGACCATGGTTGATTTTGATATTGAGATAATATTTGTCACAATGTGACATTGGAAAATGGTTGTGCATGGTTGACCATCATTATAAGCCCAAGATATTTATATTAAACCCTAGGATTAATATTATAAACGTGATGAATAATATTATACGCTAGGAATATGAACCCTTAGACTCATAAATCCAAGGGGTTGATATTATAAATCCAAGGGATTAATTCTAAAACCCCAAGGGATTAATTCTAAAATCCCAAGGTATTATAAACCCAAAGAAATAATATTAAACCCAAGGAATTAATATTATAAAGCCAATTTATATCAATTTGATATAAATATTATAAACCCAAGGGAATAATAAACGGAAGGGATTAATAGTGAAAACTCAAGGGATTATAGACTCAAGGGAATAATATTAAACCCAAGGGATAAATATTGTAATACCAAGGTATATAAACCCTTAAATAAATATTATAAACCCTAAAATAAACATGCTTGACCATAGTTGAGCAAGGTTAATTTTCATATTGAAACAATATGTGTCACACTGCGACATTCGACTACGGTTGACGATGATTAATTTTCATATTGAGACAATATTTGTCACAACACAACATTAGACAATGGTTGAACACGATATATTTTCATGTTCATACAATGCTTATCATAATGCAACACTGGACCATGTCTGACCACGAATGACCATGGTTATCATAATGTGACATTCGACAAACAGACAATATTTGTCACAATGTGACCATGGTTATTGATCATGATTCACCATAGATGATTTTCATATTGAGACAATCTTTGTCACAATGTGACATTGGAACATGGTTAATCATATTTGTTTCATATTAAGATAGTCCTTGTGACAATGCCACATTGGAGCATGTTTGACCATGATTAATTTTAATGTTGAGACAATCTTTGTCAAAATAAGACATTGGACCATGGTTGAGCATGGTTGAGTTACATATTGAGACAATCTTTGTCACAATGCGACATTTGACAATGGTTGATTTTAATCTTGAGACAATGTTTGTCACAATGTGACATAGGATCATGGTTGACCATGAATGACCATGGTTGATGATGGTTGACAATTATTGATTTTCATATTGAGACAATCTTTGCCACAATGTGATATTGGCCCACGGCTTACCATGATTATAAACATGAGAGATTTATATTAAACCCTAGGATTAATATTAAAAACCCTATGAATAATATTATACCCTAGGAATATGAACCCTTATATTAATTAACCCAAGGGATTGATATTGTAAACCCAAGGGACTAATAAACACAAGGGATTAATACTAAAAGTGCAAAGGATTATAAGCTCTCATGAAGGAAAGGAATTGAACAGATGACTTCACATCAAGGAGTCTCTTAAGAAAACACCTAATCACTATCTATCCAAGGCGCCATATACTAATATTATAATTTATTAATATCATTAATATTATTTATTTCCTTATTATTATTATTATTTGTAACTATCCAAACTTCGTAAACCCAAAAATCGATATTATAAACCCAAAATATATATATATATATATAATCATTAATTTTATTCCTTCCTTTGAATGGTGTATCACTGTAAAAATTGTCATTTCAACAATATTTATTCTTAGATGTAAATCATTTCTTTCATGCCACAATCGAAAGAAACGTTTATGATCCTTGTTAATGCAAAACATATCTCATGATGTGTTGTAAACCTATGTTTCATCTACCATAATATTATAAACTAAATGAGCCTGAACATAGTTTGATATGCCAAATGCATCTTAAGTGGACTGCAATTCTTAAAGTGGTACAACACAATGCTAATATGTGCTATAAGAAAAGGTAATCTGATCTCCTAAAGTTTTTATTAAAGTATTCATTATATTAGTTAAACTAATAAAAATTAAAAGTACTATAACTAATATAAACATAAAAATATCTTTTTCTCTATTTTATAAGTAATTTTATTAACAAAAATACTATTAATGTAAATCTATCTTAAACTTAAATATATCAAACATTAAGAAAATCAAATTTCCTAAACTACACATTTTTTTTTATTATTTAATATTAAAAATTAACCCCGATTATATAATTCCATGATTACATAAATTCACACTATGAAAAATTGGATTCCACTTGACACACTGCCTTTTGATGCAATTAAAATCTCAATACTCTAAATTGTCCAAATATCTCATAAATATCCAGTGGCAATTGCTGAGCAATGAAACGATTTTCTTTAACTTTTCTTTTCAGAACACATTCCGGAAACGACACCTACCTATCGGCTGGCAAGGGGCTCCTCAAGTGATGATTCAATGTGTTTTGTTTATCAAAACAAGGGGAGCTGCGATGCAGCGAGTCCCTGCGTGAAGTTGAGCCTGTCTATTATGCACTACAAAGTAGAGGAAAACACATATCAATATATAGTCAATGACATAAAACAATGAACTGAGTTTGAGCTTGAAATTTTGTAAGCAGAAATTGTGGACCTTCCAAGCAAACCACAGTGAAAACGAGTTGCTTCCATGCTTAAATTATGCTCATGCCTGTTATGAAAAGATGTCAATTAATAAACACGTATGTTATTAAATTTTTAATTAAATATATGAAAATGCACAAATGCATATAAGAGTACATTTTCGGCGGTGTTCAATGGTTACATCAAAGAAAAAGTTTGGTTACACGATATTAATAATTATCGAGGATAATAATTATCATTGTTGAAAAGGCATATATCGTCACAGGCTAAATAGAATTATGTTGGATATGAGAGTTGCATGGTATTCGGTATCCAAAAAATGTTCTTGAAAATCCCACTCGGTCATGATGATTTTGTAACGATCAGCATACAGAATTCCATGCGGAGATAATTATTTCCATCGTGCCTGAATTAACTGTCCTTTTAAACAAAAACACCCACATAGATTTTAATGATGTGTTTGATTTTAATGGATTTTCTTGGGTGTTATAGATCAGAGTAGAATGTTGTTATAGCTTGATGGAAAATAGGAAGTGAATCCCGTGCACCTGGACTAGTGATCCAAACAAGATAAAATTCATGATGTAGCAAAATTGCATTCTTAAATGAATTTTGTTATCAATTTATCGAACTGCATCGATCAATACTATCAATTCTCTGAGGAAACTGTACACAACAAGTTTTCTTCCCAAGAGAATGATCCATGAAAAAACACGAACAGACATTGACTTAGCAAGAGCTTCGACTTGACATGGGCGCGACATTACAAGTGGCATGAAATAACATGCATTGATTATACTTATATGTACTTTGATATCTATGCTTTGAAATTTGAATACTATATAAATATTCATAAGTTAGTAAACTCGTGAGAAATAGCGTACAATAAGCATATTCCTAACTAATACCAACATAATTAAGGCGATGGGTTGGAACTTGGTTCTTCAACTCCGGAGGGTTGCTTCTGAGATTGGTCGATGGGGGCACAACGATATACGCGACAACGTCTGAAGCCAGAGGTTTTGATAATATTTGTTTCGGAGCTCTTGTTCCCATTGCTGACAGTAAAACATTGTATTTAGTTCCCAGAAATGAATGTCCATTGTTTGGGTTATATCGTGGTCATGGCACACATATGCTCATGTCTTTAGCCTGACACGTGACATTACTCCCTTTGAAGGCATAAGATACATACATATGCCCCAAGCTATATTATGGTCTCACATATATAAGTATATGGGCGCGCGAGAGAATCTATATTCCAACGCCACGAATTCTAACGCGCAGGTGAACTACATTCATCCCTTTGCATGTATTGTGAACAGTTGTCAATATAGCTTTAAGCTTCGCGAGCAAGTGACATTTGCGTTGTCTTCGTAAGTTCTATGACGGTTGTAAGCACTTTTAGCAAACACTCGATGCCCGTACAGACCTAATCTTCCAATTTCTTGGAGAAGGGGTGGGATCAAAGAAATTTACAAAAACTGATCAACAAACGTTCGATCGAGCTTCAAGTAACTACGCCTCGCACGTTGCAGAACTTTTCCTTCCCGTCAATCTTTTCCGGTCATTTCAAGGTTTTGAACGTTGCAGCGGTATACATAAAGATTTGGATCCATCCGTAACCTCGAAGCCGCGTTGCCGCAGAGACAAGGCTCGCGAGCTTCTTTAGTGCAGATTTTTATCCCAGTAGATCTGAATTTCGCTCAATTTCGTCCAGATTTGGTCTCTTTTTAAGCGCCGGAGCTTCATTGATTTTCACGGTATAGAATTTGGCCCCGAATCGCCTTCTTTCTTGCTCTGAGAAACTCCGATTATTGTATTGCTTTGCATTTGCCGATCAGGGGTTTTGTTTAAATGTTCGCAATTGAATGATATTTGAAGAGTTTCTGCATCGTAAATGGTTAAAGACTACATAGATTTGCTGTTTAACTCGCGATTTTAAGGCGCTCTGCTCTATTTTGTTCATAGATTTTTATGTTTTTGAATTTTTTCCTGCGTGTCGGGAGTCCAATTTAGCTTTCTTTTGATTCAATATTTGCAAATCAATGGCGACATCTGTTTGATTGATTGAAAATGTTGGATTCATAGAAGCGGAGGTTTGATTTACAAGGATTTAGTTTCCAGGTGTTTGCTGACGTTTAGGATGGACGCATCGTTTTAGCTAACAATCTTAGAACAGTGACTGAAAGAGATGAGACATGCGATCCAACCACATTGCGAACCGTCTCTAGAATCTATTTGCGCCCAGTTGATTGAAGGAAATGGAGCAGACACAGGCGGAACCTGGTACTGTGCTTCACTCTGTTCGCTGGTCGAACAGCTTGTGCCACAAGCTTTGAAGAAAAAAAGTTAAAACGAAAACGAGCAATGGCTATGCCCAGTTCAGCGACTGGCGGTGGCGCACAAATGGTTCCGACAACCCCTTCTTTTGCCGGAAAGTTTGACATTTTGAGGCGACCCGGCTTTGGCTAGATACTTCCAAAGTGGAGGGATCTTGTCTCGGCGTTGGAGGCGAGAGCTGCTAGTTGAAGAAGGCAACCCCTTCTTTTGCCGGAAAGTTTGACATTTTGAGGCGACCCGGCTTTGGCTAGATACTTCCAAAGTGGAGGGATCTTGTCTCGGCGTTGGAGGCGAGAGCTGCTAGTTGAAGAAGCAACCATCGAAGGAAACACACTCTGTTTTTGTTGCGTCTGTGCAATTCGGTGAGTCATTTATCTCCTTTGTTGCCATTTAGCCCCAATTTCCTGTCCTTTAGAAATTTCTGAAAATGGGTTAGAAATTTCTGGAATTTGTATTCGAGATAAAGATAATTATTATCATGTATCAGATATTTTTAGAATCTGTAATCAAGAAGATATTTCTAGAATCTGCTATCTAGATAAGGAAAACTTACAGTTTGTCATGGATTCGATCTTTCTAGAATCTGCAATCAAAAATTCTGCAATCACAGTGTGAGATTATATATTTCTAAAATCTAGCATCAAAATAAAGATATAAATTTACTGTTAATTCATAAATTTACTGCTGATTCATGTGCAGCTTGTCATCTGATACAAAAGAATTCCATAGACAGAAGGAAGCACACTGTTGGTACTAACTGACCTATGGTGGAGCTATGCCGCCTGAGAACTATACGTCAAAGCTTCCCTGCGCAGGCGACAGGTTGTCACGAAGGAAGAATGCTTACATTAATAGCCAGCCCCAGGTTGATCAGAGGGAATGAGTCTTACCCTTTCATTTATTTATGCCTGGAGCACAGGGCCGATGAGCTTAGGTACTATAGAAGCCACAATGAGCAAAATACCGTGGCAGGCGTACATGTAACGATGGCGCATGAGCTTGCAGGTGTACGGCGGTGCTAGATGAGGTGGAAAGCATACAGCGTGCTGTAGCAGGGTACATACAATAGCAGTGGTATTAATCTCTAACATTAAACGCTAGAGGATTAATGCTAGCATTACTTCATGCACGAGTGAACAGCAGCTTGTTGTAATTACCTGTACTCCTCCTATAACCTATGCTTTTTGCCTCACATCAGCTTTGGTTTTCGGCATGTAGCTTGGGTTTTTTGGAAAGAGGCTAAATAAGATCAAAACGCAGGCTCGGGAATAAAACTTTGGGTAATTGCTGATGACCAGGGACAAATAGCAGGTCAACTAATGCTATATCAACGGCGAACGATTACTATAGTCCATGCCTGAGGGCAGGGACTAATAAGATAAACCATAATGTACCCTGTGTGGCAATGCCATGATAACACATGAAATATAAACAGGAAAATCAGTGGCAATGCCATGATAACACATGAAATATAGACAGGAAAATCAGGACTTGTCCGCTAAATTATTTATTTTAATTCAGTAGAGAAGAAAAAATACAAATTTATCAGTTATGTATATTACCAATCATGGTTCATATGTTAATAATCACCGTTTCCAATATTACTGGTAACCAAATTTTAAAATCCACAAGAATCGTACAACTGAAAAGGGAAGAACAATTGGCAATGTATAAATCTATTGGAAACATCACAGCCAAGGCTATGCTGAATAATAAAATTTTCTTTTGAACGATGCTGGAATTTGTTGTTTTCTCATTGTCACCATGGATTCAATCCTCTTTCAATGTTAACATATACAGTCTAGTACATTCTACTACTTTGTTGCTTACTATACTGTCCTACTTTGTCCGAAGTACCAAGTTGTGTTGTATTACAGTACAACCTGTGACATGTTTTCTTCAAAATACTTTAGATCTGCACTACGCTGTGAAGATTCAAAATTCAGTCTTGCAAGCCCTAATTAACATCAATGCTGAGAAAGCGGCTATGCATTTGATTCTTGACCTTTCTTTGTATTCTCCTTTAACAATATAATATCAAAATACGTTTATTATGATAAATCAAAGTACGTTTATCCTGATAAATCAAAACACTTTTATTATCAAAAGCAATTTTTTGTTTATTATTTTAGCAAAAGCTAAACTGGACAAACAGATGCCTAAAATATAATGAAACTCACACACGTCATCCAACACAGTGTCTTGATAACCCAAGAACCTCCATCCGTAAAATGCAAAGAAATCTCCCAATATCCTTAGGATAACTACAAAGGTGCTATCGTTTATCCTGCAATGCCTGAAACGCTTTCAAAGAAATGTTATTCCAATTAAAAATCAGATTGAGGTTGCGACCACGAGGAAAATCTTATGAACTACTACTTCTGCATAATCTGGTGCAGTGCTCTCAACATAGGAGATTACACTCTACACTGTACTGTCAACATAGGAGAGTACAAATTATATCATACGACATAATATTGATTCCAAGAGAAATCGAATACACACAAATCCAAAAGAGTATGTGGGGGGGCCAACATGGTTAAGCCTAAATGTGGTATTTTATGATGCGAAGTGTCTTGTTCTTTCTTTAAATGTGGCATTAGTAGAATTTTATTGGACATTTTCTATTCCTTTCGAATGGATGATAGCTTCGGTATATGAATCTGTGTATGTAGTCTCTTACATATGAAATATATGAGGCACGTGTCAAAACAGTATGTAAGGATGACATTTAATACAGACACAGAAGTCTTGTCTTTACTTTGTAAATGCTCTTTGGAATGGGGGAGCGATGAATATATGACGCAAGTGCTAAAACAGTATGTAATGATGACATCTAATACGCAACCAGAGCTGTGATGTTTACACTGTAGTTATTTCTTGGTTAATGGGAGTGACTATGCTGCAGTGATTTCGTTATTGCTGTATATTTAATGTTTCTGTGAGGAATGAGAAGGAAATTAACATGTATATATACACTGCTTATAGAATACTAGGATGTGTATTATAATCATATAATGGATATGAGAATGAACGCAGTCACACGTCCACGGTTTGGACGAAGAGCCGAGCCGAGTGGAAGAACGCGAGTTTGGTGACCAACCAGAGATGATCTCTCCCCTCAGGATGACAGGTGCCACGCCTATAAGACGTTTTAATCCTATATCAGGTGCGATACAATAACTTTCTATATCTATAGGCTTCTATTCTTGTCTCTTTGCCACGTTTTTTGCCACTCTCCATACTCCATTTCAGAACGTGGTGCCATGCATGGCGGACCTGTGTCTAGCCCATCTCGCTGTTAATTTCCGACAAAACATATTTTTCATCGCCTGAGACAGTTTCTCTTTTGCCCAGCTTTAACATACCTATGCCCTGTGGCAAGGTTTTTTTTCCCGTTTCTCTTTTCCTCCGATACTATACTCTATACTGGATCCCTTTAGTTTCTGTTTTCCTCTCTGGTGATATCTCATCTGTGTTTTCAAAACCTTTTGTTTCGGCTTTTGCTGACTCTTTCGCGGCTATCTTCCCTCGGCTCTTTCGCGGCTCTCTTCCCTCAGTTCCGGCTCGGTAAAGGTCAGTTTTTCTCTTTCCTTTGAACTCCTAGATTATTGACAGATGGATGCTAGATATGTAGATGAAAAATTCTCAGAACTTTTGGAGCTTACAGGAAGTTAAATGATCGTTTATTTCTTGTTTTTTCATTTCCTTTATATGGATTTATCATGTCTTGGCATAAGGGATAAGCGGGATTTCAACCTTCATAAGCTCTGACGATATAATTCAGTTTTTGGAAGGACCCTCCATGTTTAAATCAGATACAGATTTCTCATATCTTCCATGAGCTGGTGGTTCTTTCCTAAATGGACATGCAGTCCTATGAGCTATTTCTGGAATTTTGTTTCTATTTCTAAGCCTTGTTCTGATTGTCGATTAAACATTGGACCTTGGTGGTGCATTTTTGAGGTCTACTGCTGCTGTTTCATTTGCCCAGGGGGATCCTCGTAGTTTTTACATCATCTCCTTCATTGTCGACTGTTTTCTTTGTGTCGCCAAACTGGTTTTTCCGACCATTTTCCGGCTTGACGGTTTTGGGGAACTCCTGTTCCTGTCATAACTCCTTCCTCGTCCTTCCCTCCTACTCTCGGCCTAATTAGGTGTTTTCCTTAATTGGTTTTTATGTCTCTGGAACCTCTCGTACACTATAGTACTGCCAGCTAATCATTCCTATTGACTATTTTTGGCCTGTTTCACAGATCCTTTCTACTTTCTATATTTTCCTGGATTTGTTGTTAGTCTTTTTACCCCCTCGGTTTGGATGAACTGTACTTTGGGATGTCGGCTATATCCCGAGGTGGCTTGAAAATCTAGACTTTTTGAAATATCTGTCCTTTTCCCTGAAGTTTCATTTACTCCTCTTACTCCTCATCCGGTTTCCCCTGTGAATTGGAGGTTTCCCACTGGCTGATGTGATGGACTTGCTCCACGCGGAGTCTGACTCGTCTGTTTTGGTTAAAGCTACCATGGAGTCAAAAGCTATTCACTTCGGAATGATCAAGTTGTCCTGCTGGCAGTCTAAGCTGGCAGCCCACCTCCAAAATTCTCTACAGGCTCCCGATCAGGATACTGTTTCCCCCTCTAAATCCCGCCAGAAAACCAACCAGCGTCCTGCCAAGATCACTCCATCCCCGGTCATAGTCTGTTTAGACGGGAACAAGCTAAAGGACCATATAGATAGTTTGCAGTCCCGAGCCCTTATCGAGAAATGGCATTTTCCCGAAATGAGCGACGCCCAGATTAAAAAGTGGCTGGATACAAAATGGCGGTCTCTCATCAGGTATACCCCTACCATTGTCCGTTTAATGAAACACTGGTACAACTTTCATTTTTTTAAAGTGAAGGACCTCTATTCTATTTGGAAACTTCCGTGGGTATATGGACAGAGCTTTCTCGCTCTCCATAGATGGTATATAGGCTTTGATCCGCTTAGGAATACCCCCCAAAACAATTATATCTGGGTGAAGTTACCAGCTCTCCCGATAGAACTATGGAATAGAAAATCCTTAACAAGTATTGGAAATGCTATCGAGAAGTTCGTCTTCGTCGACCCTGAGTGCCTGGGTGCAAAAGATAAAAGGGTCGCCTAGATCTTGATAGAGAAAGATTATGGGGGGGGTTTCCAGAACACCTTGATCTGTCCTGGGGAACTTTATCGACCTGTCAAAGACTTGACTACTGGGGAGTCCCCTTCAGGTGCTCCCTCTGTCATAAAACGGGACACCTCAAGCATAATTGTCTACAGCAGACAAAGGAAAAGATGAGACAAAAGAACCACAGGGTGGTCTAGGAATACAGAGAAAAGGTCCCGCAGCTTGAATCCGATGATGAAGAAATGCTTTCTTTTAACATGCATTCCCCTATTGCAAAGATTTCCCCGGCCCCTCCTCCCCATTCCAACTGGGGGGAATCCTCCTTTTGGCCTTTCCTATCCCCCAGGGCTCATAAATCTTCCTCCTTTCATATACAGAGATCGAATTTGATGGGGTGCTTATCCTCCTCAGATGTAAACGTCATCTTCTCTCATCCGTCGCCCCCCGAACCATCTCCGGATATCCTGATTTTATCGCCTCCCCCCATCCCGAAGGAAAATACAAATTTTATCAATATCCCGTCGTCCTCTTCTTCTCCCTCTCGCACAGGCCACGCTCCTCATATTCTATCCCCACCTTTTATCACTCACCATTCCCGATCATTTCCCAGAAATCATCTAAAGGGAAGGCCCCCTTGATCCCGACTTCTCCCCCGCCATCTCCTATCCCATCCCCGACAAATTCCCTGGACAATGATCTGGATTTTCTCTTACATAGGGAGTCTCTTCATCTGATGCCTCTTACCATTAATAAACCTCGAATGCCATCCTCCGCCACCATAAGTGCCAAATCGGCGAAAATTATCACTGTCCACCGAAAAAACAACAGGGGATGTAGGCATTTCAGGGGGGAAAAGGGCATTTTAAATTTAAACTTCATGGATACTTCTTTCGTTGACATCCCTATTGCGAATCTTCCTAAACTCGGGCCCCTTAGAGCATGCTTGCCCGAAAAGAATACATGATGATGAACATTCTTTCTTTCAATATAAGGGGTCTTGGAGCTGACCCGAAATTCCTTGCTCTAAAAGAATTACTTTTGTCTTCCACTTACAGGATGATCTTAATTCAGGAGACCATGCACGATAGACAGGACTCTATCTCTTTTTTTAGATGCATGCTGCCAACCTGGTATATGGCAGCTACTGAAGCGACGGGCATTTCGGGAGGCTTGGCGGTATTATGGGACCTGAAATGGATCTCTACATCCACCTTCTGATGCCTAGGGGGAATTCTGGTTATAGCAAAACCGAGGGGATGTGCAGAATGTTTCCACATTTTGAATGTATATGCTCCCTATACAGAGGGAGCAACTTACTAGAATGGTTTCCTTTCATCAGGCATTATGGAGATCGAGTCACTTATCATAGCAGGTGATCTTAACTATACCATGGGCCCCGATGAGATTTGGGGCAGGGGGGAAAGGCTAACCTGATTGGTGAGAATATTCGAGAGGCAATGTTACAACATAACCATGTTGATGTGTGCCCAAAATCTATGTCTCCTACTTGGGACAACGGAAGGTCGCGAGAAGCTTTCATTGCAAAAAGATTAGACAGGTTTATTATGCATGAAAATCTGATTGGGAAATATGGGACCCCCAGCTCCTTTATCCTCCCTATTTTTATTTCAGATCATTGTCTGATTTCTCTTAATTTAAATGAACATCAACTAGGGACGAACTATCCCTTCAAATTCAATAGAACATGGCTTGAGGACAAAGCCTTCAATAACATGATCCGGGAATCATGGCATGCCATTGATGTAAGTTCCAGGAGCTCCATGTCAGAAAAATTGATGGACAAGATGAATCATCTCAGGAAAAAAGTCAAAGAATGGTAGTATCAGAAAAAACAGTCCAACTGTTGGGAATTACAAGAAATCAAAAATGAACAAGAACGCATAGCTAAAAATATGTCATCCCTCCCCCTATCATGGAGCATGCGGACTCGATTGTGACAACTAGAGAAAAAAAAACACCAGCTGCTTGTCATTGAAGAAAAGACTTGGCGCTTAAAGAGCCGTGCAACCTGGCTTATAGAAGGTGACAAAAAAACTAAGTTTTTCCACCGTTTCGCAAACAAAAGGAGAGCTAAAAATGCTATATGGAGTATCAAATGTGAGGATGGTAGTACTGTGTGCTCACATGAGGACATATCCAAAGAAGCAATAAAGCATTTTAAATCGGCATATAAAGAGGAGGACACCAAAGAGATATCCGACATCATGTGGGGTATCGAACCTTTTCTTGTGATGTTTGATGAAGAAGATAAGGAAAGAATTTTTGCAGTTGTAACGGAGGATGAATTATTAACTGTCTTGAAGTCCTTCAAAAAAGACAAGTGCCCTAGTCCTGACGGTTGGACCATTGATATTTTCATCTATTTCTTTGACATGGTGAACGATGAAATTTTAGGAATGGTGGAAGAAACAAGGAAAAAGGGAAAGATTAATCATATCTTTACTTCTACCTACATAGCTTTGATACCAAAAAAAAGGGACTCCCAATCTTTTGCCGATTACAGACCTATATCTTTATGCAACACTTTATACAAAATCATCTCAAAATTAATTGCTGAAAGAATCTGTGGAAATCTTTCATTATATATCTCAAAAGAACAACATGGTTTTCTGAATGGCGGGAATATTATAGACGCGGTGGCTATAGCTCAAGAAGCCCTACACTCCATGCACACAAAAAAGGTAGCATCGGCCATCCTTAAAATAGATCTCAGGAAAGCCTACGACTGCATAGATTGGAGCTACATGAGGTGTCTCCTTATAAAGATCGGACTAAATGCTCTGTGTACTAGATGGATAATGGCATGCGTGGAAGGTGTGAATTTTGCCATTCTCATTAATGGAAGCCCTACTTCTTTCTTCTCGGCTGAGAGAGGGCTTCGACAAGGCTGCTCCTTGTCTCCCCTCATATTTATTTTGGTTATGGATACTCTAAGTCTTCACCTAAAAGAAGCTGTGGACATGGGGAACAATGGCCCGCTTGATGTTTCCAGGGGATGCTTTATCTCTCATAACTTTTTCGTGGATGATATCCTTCTATTTGCTATGCTCTGTCAACAATATTGGATCTTTCTGCATGAGCTTTTAAGCTCTTTCCAAAAAGCAACAGGTTTATACATAAACGAAGGAAAATCCTTTTTTCATTATGGAAATGTGGATCTGAATGATATGGAATACATTTCTCAGTTGTTCACGGTTTAGGCTGTACCTATAAAACAGGGTATGAAATATCTTGGCTTCAATCTTAAGCCCTTGGCATATTCCATAACCGACTGGACATGGATCACCAATAAATTTTATAAGCTGATTTCGGGATTGGAATACCGATTCTTATCGTTGGCGGGCAGATTGATCCTTTCCCAAGCTATGCTTACTCAATTATCTGTCTATTGGGCACAATTATATTATTTACCTTCAACAATCATTAACAGATTAAATAGTTTGATGGCCAATTTTATCTGGGGAGGGAATAAAGATAGGAGAAAATATCATCTCACAAATCTAAAAAACTCAACCCTTCCAAAGAAAATGGGGGGGTGGGGCATCATGCACCTTCGCTGTTTCAGTATGGCCCTTCTTGTCAAATCTTTGTGGAGAGATGTCTTTGGGAACAATCTTTAGAGCTCTGCAATGATAGCTAAGTATCTCGGAAACAAAGACATTTCATATTGGTACCAGATTAGATGTTTTGAAAAAAGCCAAGGATCGGCAATATTGAGAAGTTTTAAAAAGGTATCTCAATTCTTCTTGAAGAGACTGATATGGAAATTACAATCTGGCAATAGCATATTAATTGAATTCGATCCTATCTTGGGAGTACAGACAGACTCCCCTTTCCCTCAACAACTCCTCACGGTCCTTCATCAGAAAGATCTGTTCTATTGGTCACAATTAATACATGGATGGCAGGGATCCATTCCTACTTGGAAATCAGAAATTGAGCTGGGGCTGGATGTTTCTCTAACTGATATTTCGAATAAGATAATTTGGGATATGAAACTTGTGGGCTTCTTCAAATCAGAAGAGAATGACAACATTGTCCTTCAGATAAAGGATGGAAAGTCAAATGTTCTGGTCAAAGATAATTATGTTATGCTCTTAACCTGCAAACTAATACCCAAACACAGAATATGCGAGGAAAAATACCCAGAACACGGAATATGCGAAGAAAAGATACCCAGAACACTGAATAGCAATGATTTCATTATTCAGAGAGAAATGTTCACAGGCCTCTTCGAGGGGGCAACCTCCAATAGAGCAGAGCTCGATTACAAAAACAAGACACGATACTCCTCACAGCGAGTCTCTATCCTTTATATATGACTCATACATGCAATACCACGGGCCAATACCGTGGGTTTTATTACCATCTATCTAATATTACCGCCCATTTGCAACTAACTGTGGTCCCATCATTAATTGCGGGTTAACCACTTACAAATATTAATATGGGCTTTATTGACTCTTGACTATGACGTGATCCCATGACATAAATAAGGGGGTTAGGGTGGGACCCTAACATGCCCTCCCCCTTAATACTAGCCTTGTCCTCAAGGCTGAAGCTGCAGAAACTGCTGAAGAATAGTGGCTGGTTCCCAAGTTGCATCTTCAGGAGAGGTGTCTTTCCATTTGACGAGGACCTCCTTAATCATGCGACTGCGCAGGTGCTTATCTCGGGTGTCTAGAACCTGTTCGGGTTGAAGCCAGATTGACCCTTCTTCGTCTAATTCAGGTAGACTAGTTTGAACGCGGCAATTGTTCCCAATCACTTTCTTGAGGCACGATACATGGAAAACTGGATGGATTTTTCCGTAGGGGGCAAAGCCAACTTGTAAGCCACTTCTCCAATGCGCTAAAGTACTTGGTATGGTCCGTAGAATTTTGGAGAGAGCTTTTGACAACCCTTATCTTTGAGTGATGTTTGCTTATATGGTTGCAGCCTCAAAAATACTTGATCCCCTTCTTGAAATTGGCATTCTGAGCGATGTTGGTCGGCCTGTTGCTTCATGCAGTTCTGAGCTTGATGAAGATTCTTGCGAAGATGGGCGAGCATGGTTGCGCGGTGTTGTAGGAGTTGATCCACTGCTTGTACTTTGGAGCATCCCTTGAGATAAGAAGTAGGAGAAGGCGGAAGTTGACCATATACTGCTTCATAGGGAGTCATTTTGGTGATGGCATGATAGTTGGTGTTATACCACCATTCAGCCAGAGGTAGCCACTGTGCCCAAAGGTGTTGCTTTTCTGAAGTGAAACACCTAAGGTAGGTTTCTAGACATTTGTTGACAGCTTCGGTTTGACCATCTATTTGCGGATGATATGAAGTACTGAGTTTGAGTTGAGTGCCTTGTAGTCTGAAGAGTTCCTGCCAAAAATTGCCGGTGAAGATCGGGTCACGGTCGGACACTATAGAAGTGGGCATGCCATGTAATTTGAAGATCTGATCCATGAAAGATTGAGCAACCAAGGTTGGTGTAAACGAGTGGGGTAGGGCGAAAAAATGAGCATACTTCGACAGTCGGTCCACAACCACCATGATGACTGACTTGTTCCCTGACTTTGGAAGACCTGTAATGAAATCCATAGAAACCTCCGTCCAAATGGAGGCCGAAATGGGCAATGGTTGTAAGGTGCCTGGTGTGTTGACGGTTTCCCCTTTGTGGCGTTGACAGACATCACATTCGGCTACAAAAGTAAGGACGTCCTTTTTCATGCCTGTCCAAAAGAATGATCTTCTGGTGCGAGCATACGTCTTCTGAAAGCCCGAATGTCCTGCAATGGGAGATGAGTGCAATTCTGCCAAAAGGCGACTTTTGAGGGTAGATGTTGGTGATATGACGACTCTGTCCTTGTAGCGAAGAATATCATTCTGCCACGAGTAGCCTGTGCTGGAATTAGGATCTACCTGCAATTGAGAAATGAATTGGGAGAGCCCTGGGTGTGCAAACCATTCCCTGCGAGCTTCTTCAATCCAGTCTGGAATGGGAAGGGAAATTGCGAGCATAGTACTTTCCTCCTCAAATTGGCGCGATAATGCATCTGCTACACTGTTGTCTTTCCCTTTCTTGTAAATGATCTCATAATCATATCCTAGCATTTTGGCTAACCATTTGTTTTGTTGTGGGGAGGATAGGCGTTGCTCCAAAAAATATTTAAGACTGTGATGATCTGTGCGGATTTGGAAACATCGCCCCAATAAGTAAGGTCGCCAAGTCTCGACTGCATGTAAGATGGCCATCATTTCCTTCTCGTAGGTAGATTGTCCCAGATTCCTCCCACTGAGTTGTTGGCTTGTGAAGGCCAATGGTCGCCCTTCCTGCATTAAGACCGCCCCAATACCTGTACCCGAAGCATCACTTTCAATGACAAAGGATTTGGTGAAGTCAGGTAGTGCTAAGACTGGAGTGGTACACATGACGTTTTTGAGCACGGTAAATGCCTGTTGTGCTTCCTCGGTCCAGAAGAAGGAATTTTTCTTTAGGAGTTGAGTGAGGGGATTCGCTATGCGGCCATAATTGCAGACAAATTTACGATAATAGCTTGTGAGACCCAAAAATCCTCTCAAGCTCTTCAAAGTCTTAGGTTGATGCCATTCTTGCATTGCCTGGATCTTTTTGGGGTCCACCTTGACACCTTCACGCCCCATAATGTGGCCCAAATACTCAACTTCTTCCATGCCAAACGCACACTTAGACATCTTGACAAATAATTTATGCTTGCGGAGCAGTTGCAAGAGTAGATCTACATGCTGAAGATGTGCCGCCCAGGTGCCACTATAGATGAGAATGTCATCGAAGAAGACAAGGACAAATTTTCTGAGATATGGTTTGAGGATGTGATTCATAAGACTCTGAAAAGTAGAAGGGGCATTACAGAGACCAAATGGCATGACCAGGAACTCATAATGGCCTTGGTACCCCATATTATCCCCCCATGTGTATGGCAAACATGTGGGTTTTCAACTGATAATCCCCCATTTGAAGTTTGACATTTTCACAGCGGCCTTCACATTTCATTGTGCCCCCATCCGCAATTTGGACCTGGAAGTTAGAGACTGCCCGTACAAAACAATGCGCTGCTTCGGCGATTTTTTGATGGATGAAATTATGGGTACTTCCACTATCAATCAAAACTATTACTGGGCGATGTTTAAGAAAACCCCTGATTTTGAGAGTTTGAGGGGAAGAGATTCCTGCCAACGCATTGAGCGAAATAACTGGATCGTCAGACACAATCTCCTTTTGGTTGTCTTCTTCGATCACCTCCGGTTCCTCAAGAGGTGGATCTTCCTCGGTGGAGCTGTAGTCAGTGGCATCTATTTGAAAAAACTTGGGCTCCTTGCATTTATGACCAGGGGAATATTTTTCATCACAGTAGTAACATAGTCCTTGCTTCCTTCTCTCGGCCATTTCCTGAGGTGACACCTTTTGGACCTTAAGTGTCTGAGTCGTGGTATGAGCTTGTGGGGGACGACCTTTAGTGGGGAAATTGGGGCGGCTGTATTGGGCTGTTATGGCACGCTCCACCTTACGGGCTACCTGGCAAGCCTTCGTCCATGTGGGAGGGTGGTGGAGTAGAACTTGAGCTTTGATGGCTTCTCTAAGACCACTGATAAAACATTCAGTGTAGAACTCATCTGAGAGATGTTGAGTGCAGAAGGCTAAGGCTTCAAAAGCGGTGATATATTCATCCACTGTACCCATCTGTCGGAGCTTAGTGAGACGGCCCAAAAAGGAGTCTCCCTGTTCAAAGCGATCTCGAAGAGCTTTGGCAAATTGGGCCCAACTCGAAAAAGGTGCATTGCGACATTGATGCCATTCCACCCATTGCCATCGCTCATTGTCCAAGTACATGGTCCCCACTCCAATCTTAGTCCAATCATCTTGGAGACGATTCAATTTGAAGTACTGTTCCATTTGTGCTAGCCATGCGGATGGGTTAGAACCGTCAAATTTCTGCATATCCAACTTGGGAGGTCGCTGACTGGGTGGGAGATCTCTGTTGGGTGGTGGATGGGTGTGCGAGACGTGAGGAGAGTGGCTAGACTCACCCTCATGGTGTACATGGTCATTATAGTGTTCCTCGAGAGCTGGCTCCTTGCCCTTATCGAGTGCTTGCTGTACCAGGCTAGATAGTCCGTCAAGCATATTTTTGAGCTCGTTCATATCTGTTTCAAGTTTGTCTAGTCTTTCATTGGCCATTGCTTGAGCTCTAGTTTCTACCATACACCAACTTGATGAAAAATTGGGACCGCAAATTTTTTTTTTCGAAGAAATTGAATGGTACCACCATGCTCATCTCGTCGTCCTGATTCTGATGGGCTAGGTCACCAATAAGCGCCCCGGAAGATCTCAGACTTTTTTTTTTGGAAAACTCCTAATGGAGTTTTACTCCTCCTTGATCAATACTGCAGTCGCCAAATCCTCAAAATGTCAATGCCGCCAAAAGTCCTGCGAAAATTATAGCCAGGTACAGGAACCCTTCACAACTACTCTGATCTGGTGGATCTGAGAGATCTGAATGGTGGAACACTGCTACTGCTGATCTGATAGAGCTGCGGGACTGATGTCTGCTGCTGCTGCGCTTGCTGATCTGGAATAGATGATGTGTGATCCCCCGATAGAAAGGGAACTATGGTCTTGAGAAGTGTCAGGTGCTACAGATCGCAATATACATAAGGGTCTGACAGTAGTACTCGGCCCAATGTTTCAAGGCTCTAACTAAGGAGGATCGACCGTACCCTTAGCCGTAAAACCCGACTACCCTATCGTACGGGCGAGTAATCTCTCCGAGTGTTGTTCTCGGTGTACTGTAGCCACAAGACGACTGAAGGTTGATCTATGGCGAGGCTTCAAGGTAGCTATGGGGCTTCCTATATACCCAGAGGGTACGTGGAAGACAGTCCGTGCGCGGTTCTGTCTAATGCGCTACTACTCGAAGGGGTACCCACAGGGGTTACAAGGGAGTCCAACAGACGTGACCACCTCTTGTATTTCCTGCGTGCATGCCTCCCCAAATCCACAGGTTTATGCGCTTAATGACAGATCCCGTGGTTTAAAGATGCCGGAACATGTCTCTAGCCAAAAAAAAATTTTGCTAAAATTTGGAGATCCCACCGAGCCCTGGAAAGTGTTCTGATACCACTTGTTATGCTCTTAACCTGCAAAGTAATACCCAAACACAGAATATGCGAGGAAAAATACCCAGAACACAAAATATGCGAAGAAAAGATACCCAGAACACAGAATAGCAATGATTTTATTATTCAGAGAGAAATGTTCATAGGCCTCTTCGAGGGGGCAACCTCCAATAGAGCAGAGCTTGATTACAAAAGCAAGACACGATACTCCTCGCAGGGAGTCTCTATCCTTTATATATGACTCATACATGCAATACCACGGGCCAATACCGTGGGTTTTATTACCATCTATCTAATATTACCGCCCATTTGCAACTAACTGTGGTCCCGTCATTAATTGCGGGTTAACCACTTACAAATATTAATATGGGCTTTATTGACTCTTGACTATGACGTGATCCCATGACATAAATAAGGGGGTTAGGGTGGGACCCTAACAAATTATATCTCCATGATATAAAATCACTCGGATGCCTCCCGCGAAATTTTTCGTGTGACCTTATGGAAAACTGGTGTGCCTCTCAAGATCACGTTATTTGCATGGCTAGTCTTTCATGATAGGAACCTCACTTGGACTAATTTGCAAAAAAGAAACTAGCAAGGGCCAGCCATTTGTTCTATTTGTTTTGTTGATACAGAGGACAATTATCATATGTTTCTAAACTGTCATTTTACCCGAAATCTTTGGAACCGACTCGCATCTCATTTTGGCTTTGCTGTCTTCTCTCGCCCCTCTATAACCGATGCCTTTAAATGGTGGAGCTCCTAGAAAATCGAATGGAGATCTATTCCACTTTTAGTTTTCTGGTTTGTCTAGAAATGGAGAAACAAAAAAAAATTTGAAAATGGAAGGGAGGACTTTGGTCTCATATATGATAAAATTATTCCTTTTTACTCAACTATCCTTCCGGCTTCTCCCCCCATCCAAAATATTAGCATATTACAGCATCAAACAATCTCTCCATTCCTTGGGCACACTTCGATGGTGCTTCAAAGAATGGCGTATGTGGCTGCGGAGTATACTTACACATAGAAAAGCATCTGCATTACTATATCTACTGGAATGGTGGCCTGGGAACTAACAACCGAGCCGAGGCAATGGCCCTCCATGGACTTCTCATCTTCTGCACCTTTTTGGGAATTAGCTCAATACAGATTTATGGGGACTCAAAAGTCATTATAGAGCATGTAACTAGAAAACTTTCTATAAGTAGTGACTCTCTTATGGGATGGATGAACATAATTGTTGTTCTCTGGAATCCATCTCGCTTCCTCATATCACACATCAAGCGCCTGCAAAATTTGGAGGTAGATGAACTCTCTAAAAAGGTTTGCAATCCTCTCCAGGTATGTAGCACCTGTGCATTTCTGTGGATTCCATTACATTCTGCCAATATCCCTCTAAAATGCCTGGCATATAGTGTTGATACATCTGGTATGTTTTTTCTTTTTTGTTTCTTTCTCAAATCTGATTTCCTGTCAAAAGGAACTATCTCCTTGCTTTTTTCTATTGTCTTAGAATATTTATGGGACTCCAAAAGCAGTTGTGTCCAATATAATGTTGTATCTCTCTATGTTGCTATCTCGCTAAAAAAAATTCAGCTGGTCTATCCATATACACAAATCTCAGCATGTACTGAAATTTTTTTGACTCATATAATACAATATATACAGCTTTTTCTCCTGAAAAAAAATATATATACATTGCTTATAGGACTTAACAGTGTCACAGATTCAATAGATTATAAAAGAAACAAAATATCAATTTATAATGAGGGGTAAAAAACAGTGTAGACCTACTTTCGAATTTGGATTAAATCTTTGCATGTTTGTTGTACAATTAACAATAAGGAATCACAACTTACTAACCCAGCAATTTCAGTAGAAATCTATTCCTATTGGTAGCTTTGGATTTTATCACGTCTTTAACAATGTTGCTCATAATGGAAAATGTTTTTTTATGCCCCAAATACCAAATAAGTCCAAGAACATGTTGCGCTAGAACAAAATTTAAAATTTATAGATGCAAATGAATAGCAATGAAAACTTAGGATTGTAGGACATTGATTCGCATGCAGTTCAATGATGCAAGAGCATCCAGCTAGGGCACCATTATCGGATGTTGGTCTCCACCAAGGTGGAAGTTGTGTTAACAAATTGGTTTCTTTATGTTCAGTTTGTCAAAGTAGGATGTAAGATTTTGTTTACTTTTAGTCTCAGTATTAGTTAGGGACAGTTTGGTCGGTTAGGATCACTAGTTTGTTTGTCTTTAATCAACAGTAAGTTAATAATTGTTCTGTCATTTTAGAGTAAAAAAACAAAATGTGTTCAACATAAAATCTTTCCACATAGGCAGAACCGAATGCAAGCATAGTTATGTAACTAAATAGAATTACAACCGAAAATAGTAACTACACAGTTCAGGTAACTGTGAACAGAGACTACAAATGTACATGAGAAAATCATTCGAAAGGTTCAACATTTTATGATACAAAGATTTGTAATAAAAAGAGCAGACTTATTCGAATCCATCTGTGTAACCAAAATATTTTCTTTATTTCTTCCTAATTCACCGAAAAATCAGAGTAATTGATACAGTGCATGCATACAAGTTTGTTTATTTTCTTTTCCTAAGAAACAGAGTCTAGACAGCGAGATTGAAATGAATTTCCAGAATGAGGGTTTGTAACCCATGAGAAGAAATCAACAGTGAATGTACAGGAACAAACGCAAACAAATTCGAACGAATTAAGCACATACAAGCCACACATAATTTTCCCAATTTTGAATCCATCCACCAGAACGAATACCAGAGCGACTACAGTGCTTTCTATTCATTGAAGAAATTACGGTCACAGCCACAAATTAACAATCATAATTCGAGGACATTCAAGCCAGAACGAAAGGAACAACAGTCAATAGTCACCATTAAGACAGAGGTAACTCAAGCCAACATTTCCCTGAAATTTCCTTTTAATTATAATATGAAATGTCTGAGCATACATAGAAGAGTTCAAAAATAACCCACAAACAGTCACAAAACCAACAACCAACAAACCCTAGAAGAGTATTTTGGGAAATGGCTCCCATATTATACAAGTTACATTCAACAAGCATAGAACTGAGGAAGCCTCCATTAAAAAATGACCCAAACAATGGACTACAACCAAGAGATATCAACGACAAGCATTGAGGAAAACCAGACCCTCAACTTACAGGCCCTAGTTCTAAAACCAAAGATTGTTTATGTTGACAGAGCCTACCAGGCGAAGGCCGAAGTGATTGTCTAGGAATACTCAGCTGCAAACCCCATAACCTGCAAGAGAATCAAAAACCAACTGTAAGTGAACTATCGATAATGGGAAGAAAAACTAGTGCATGAATGTATGTGGAAGAGGGATACATTTCCCTACCTGAAGGGTTCGCAACAAGAATAGAGCACAGGCCATTGAGGCATAAATTCTATACAATGATTTAGACAAAGGAGCAGCTACATTAGAAGCAGAACAATGGAAAGAGCAAATTGAATCATGGACGGACGAAGTTACCTACAGTGAATCTGAAATCCGGAGAACGCCATTATCTTATAACCTGAGTGCATGACAAACCACTGAGATTTATCAGCAAGATGACCCCATACCAGAAACAGAGACTGTCGAGAAAAGACCAGTTAAAACAGTTGCAAAAGAAGCGCACGAATATACTCACACAAGCGAAAGAATGACCCTTGGTTGCATAACGAACCAGGACCAAAAGTTAACTAGGCGAATGTAAGAGCCAAACCCTCGGACAAGAAAACCATAAACAATGTGCCCAATAGTTGCAGCACAGCTGCATACATAGGCAGTGTAACCTTGCCAGAGCAAACCCTCGACAACAAAGAGAAAAAAGCTGAAATGACCAAGTGATAGATGTAGGGAAGGTTTTGGCGTGAAACGAGGAGCGAGAAATGCAACCCAAGGCACAGTACAGCACAATAAATTCACACGTAATTGCCACCACATCATATTCCAGAAATATCTGAGGACGAACTGTTAATCATTTCCTAATCCATAGTTAATCACTTTTTATATCATTTAATTATTGATTAGTCTAAACAGTGTTGGGCTAGTCCCATCATAGTGGTATCAGAGCAAGGTTTTGGAACTGGTGGAAGAAATGGAGGTAGGAAGGAGAGGTCATGGAAGAGGTGTTTGGAGGATAGCAGAGGAGGAACTGAGAGAGGAGATCATGATTCTTATTGCCAGTTTGGAGGCAATTGAAGCAAGGAGAAGGAGGGATCCAGAGGTAGGCGATGATAGCAAAGAGGAAGCAGTAGCGACAACAGATGGATCAAATGGAGAGGGCCCAGAAATGAGACTGTTGAGATCGGTCTTAATGGCAAGTAGTAAACCCAAACTAGAACTCCCAAATTATGATGACAGCGTGTCCACAGAGGTTCTGTTGGATTGGATCAGCGAACTGGACAAGTATTTTGAGTGGGAGGAGGTCAGTGAAGACCACAGAGTTAAGTTCGTTGCGACAAAGTTGAAAGGACATGCAGGCCTATGGTGGGACAGTGTCCAGACAGAGAGAAGGAGGTTGAACAAGTTTTTGATCAAAAACTGGTCAACGATCGTGGCTAAGTTGAAGGGCAGATTTCTACCTAAAGATTATCAGATTGCACTACACAGGCAAGTGAAAAATCTGAAATAGAAAGGAATGATAGTAAGGGAGTACACTGAAGAGTTTTATCGAGTGAAATTAAGGGCAGGTTATATAGAGGATACCCTGGAGAAGACAACCAAGTACGTAAATGGTTTAAGGCTAGAAATTTTAGATGAAATTAGTATTCTTTCCCCAAAGAATATTGAAGAAGCATATCAGAGTGCTATGAAAGCTGAAGAAAAAATTACTAGGAAGCAGAATGCCAGGATAGGATGAGGAACCAGCAGAGGAAGAGGCTAGTCCTATGGTAGAGGGCGAACTGATAGCAGTAGTGAGGAAGGCAGTAGTTCTAAAGCTTCCAGATCAGCAGAAAAATGTGACAATACGAGAGTTGGTAGGCCATATCAACGAGGCAGGGAAATGGCCAAGGCAGAGGAACTGGTTACCAATGCTGCAGGTGTTATAAGTGGGGACACATATCATTTGAGTGTCCCGAGGTAGACCAAGTTGGACAGAGGGGTGCGTATGTCACACAACCAAAAAAAGCAGAGGCACCTCCCCAAGAAGCAGAAAATGCTCCAGAAACAGGCGAAGCCTTGGTTTTAAACAAGGTGTTGTTAAAACCAGCCAAATAAACCACCAAGCAAACTTAGTGGAAAGCTTTGTTTCAGACGGTTTGTAAGTCACACGGTAAGTGTTGTAAGCTAATTATTAACAGCGGTAGTACGGATAACTTGGTGGCCACAGAGATGGTGGAAATGTTGGGATTAAAGCGGTTGAAACATCCGACCCCTAACAAAGTTTCATGGCTACAAAAAGGCCATCAGTTTTTGGTAGATGAGTGATGTGAGGTGGAGTTTCAAATAGGCAGATATAAGGATAAGGTCATTTGTGACATAATGCCGATGGATGTATGTCACATACTACTAGGCAGGCCATGGCAGTATGACAGAAAGGTGGTACATGACGAACAGACAAATTGCTATAAGTTTTTCAAAGATGGAATCAAGCACATGGTTGTGCCCATCGAGGAAGGAATGGCAGGGACAAGTGAGACAAGAGCATTGTTGGTAAGCAGAAAACAGTTTCAGAAACAAGTTGACGATAGTGATGTGAGCTATGCAATTGTAAGGAGAGCAAAGACGATACTATTACATACATAGGTGTCAGATTTACCCCTAGAAATTTAGCAGATGTTGCAGGAGTTTACAGATATAGTGGTGGATGATTTGCCAGATAAACTACCCCCCAAAAGAAGCATAAGTCACCATATTGACTTCATACCTAGGTCAAGTTTTCCGAATAAGGTAGCATATTGGATGAGCCCCAAGGACAATGTAGAGATTAGAAAGCAAGTGTAGGAACTGCTAGACAAAGGATTGATAAGGGAGAGTTTGAGCCCTTCCGCAGTTCCAACGGTTCTCACTCCCAAGAAAGGAGGAGAATGGCGAATGTGCACAGACTCGAGGGCCATCAACAAAATCACCATCTGGTACAGGTTCCCACTACCACGGATGGACGGCATGATGGATTGCCTAAGTGGTGCAGTGTATTTTTCTAAGATAGATTTGAACAGCGGGTATCATCAAATCCGAATTCGAGAGGGGGATGAGTGGAAGACAACCTTCAAGACCAATGAGGGAGTGTATGAATGGCTGGTTATGCCATTCAGATTGAGCGATGCACCCAGTACATTTATGCAGTTAATGAATGAAATGCTCAAGAATACATCGGAAAATTTGTGATAGTGTACCTAGACGACATACTAATTTTCAGCAGGACAAGGGAGGAGCATCTTCGACATGTTCGGAAAGTGCTAGAAAAAATTCAGCAAAATAAGACGCTGATAAATCTGAAAAAAATGTACTTTTCTGCAAAAAGAGTTGATTTATTTGGGCTTCATAATAGTAGAAAATGAGCTAAATATGGATCCGGAGAAGATTGCTACGATAGTTAATTGGCCATCCCCGAAAAGCTTATTTGAGGTACGTAGTTTTCATGGGCTAGCGAGTTTTTACTGGAAATTCATAAGAAATTTTAGCAAAATTTGTGCACCTATGTTGGAAACTATTAAAAATGCCAGTCAGCCTTTTCGATGGACTGATGTAGCGAGAGGAGTTTTCAGCTACTAAAGAAGAAGATCACAGAAAGATCGATCTTGACAATCGATGGACTGATGTAGCGAGAGGAGTTTTCAGCTACTAAAGAAGAAGATCACAGAAAGATCGATCTTGATATTGCAAGATTTTAAAAAGATCTTTCAGGTTTGCTGTGATGCTAGCGGTACAGCTATTGGAACTGTACTCAGCCAGGAGGATAAACCTATTGCATTTTTCAGTGAGAAGTTAAATGAAAGCAGGTAGAAATATTTGTCCTACGACAAGGAGTTCTATGCTGCCATTCAGGCACTGAAGCACTGGGGGCACTATTTTCTAGGAAACGAATTTGTGTTGTTTTTGGATAATTCTGCACTACAGTATGTGATGCAACAGCACAAGCTGAATCAAAAACATGCCAAGTGGGTGGAATATTTGCAGAGTTTCACCTTTGTGTTAAAACACATCAGTGGGAAAGCCAACAAGGTGGCAGATGCATTGAGTAGGAGGGCCTTACTTTTGCAGGAGAGTACTGTACAGGTGCTGGGTTTTGAGCACTTGAAAGATTTATACTAGAGTGACACAGATTTTAAGGAAGGCTATGAGTCATCTCAGAATCCCTTGGTGAGAGATAACAGTCCATGGTTGGACTACAAATTGCAAGAGAAACTGTTGTTTAGAGGAGGACAGCTATGCATTCCTGACTGCTCGATGAGAGAGAACATTATTCATGAGAAGCACAGTGAAGGTCTAGCCGGACATTTCGGCATAGACAAGACACTTGAGCAGCTCAGTCATTCTTACTTTTGGCCAAAGATGAAAAGGGATGTACAAAAATTTGTGACCAAATGTAAAGTGTGCTAGTTGGCGAAGGGTCATAGTGAAAAATGGGACTGTATACACCATTACCTGTTCCAAGCAGACCGTGGGACTCAGTCAGCTTGGACTTTCTCTTGGGTCTACCTAGGACACAGTGGGGTTACGACTCCGTGATGGTAGTAGTGGACAGATTCTTGAAGATGGCACATTTTATCCCTTGTAGAAAAACTAGTGATGCCACTCACGTGGCCCACTTGTTCTTCACGGAGATTGTCTGGCTACATGGTTTGCCTAAGTCTATTCTTTCGGACAGGGATGTGAAGTTTACAAGGCACTTTTTGTGCACCCTGTGGAAGAAGATGGACACACAGTTGAGTTACAGCTCTGCTTATCACCCACAAATAGACGGACAAACAAAGGTGGTAAACATAATTCTGGGAAACCTGCTACGAAGCTTGATTGGTGAGAATTCACAGATGTGGGATCAAATGCTTGCCCAGGCAGACTTCTCTTATAACGACTCACCTAATCGCACCACAGGTTGCAGTCCATTTCAGATCCTGTATGGCATGCATCCTCGTGGGGTGCATGAGTTGCGAGATCTCAGACAACAAGAAAGGTGAAGTGCAGATGGAGAAGATTTCGCTAGCGTGATGAGAGATTTGCATGAGCAAGTGAAAATTAAATTACAGGACAACATCCAAAAGTATAAACAGCAAGCAGATTTGAAAAGAAGGGAAGTACAGTTCAATGTGGGAGATGAAGTCCTCACACATTTGCATAAGGAACACTTCCCTAGAGGTGCATAAAATAAGCTGAAGTATAGGAAGATAGGTCCCTGCAAAGTCCTCTAGAAACTTTCAGCAAATGCCTATGAGATATAGCTACCACCAGGGATAGGCATTTCACCCATCTTTAATGTGGTAGACCTGTTTCCTTACACTACTGACCCAAAAGAAAAAGACAGAACCACATGGCCTACACAAAATACCCAGGATGGAGGAGAAACTTGGATGAGACAGATGCCTTATGTTCAGCCTCCAGAGATCGAGAGAATTCTCGACACTTAGGTGGCCAAACAAACTCGGCGGAAGGAGTATCTGCAATACCTGGCCAAGTGGAAGAACCATCATATTGAGGACAGTTCATGGCCTAATGCCAGGCATATTGTGCCGGCAGGTTCTTCAGTCGAGAAGCTCATGGACCAGAGTCATGATTTCTTTTTACCCCGGGAGCCTGATGCAGGAGCATCCAGCTAGGGCACCATGACCCACTGTTGTTCTCCGCCAAGGTGGAAGTTGTGTTAACAAATTGGTTTCTTTATGTTCAGTTTGTCAAAGTAGGATGTAAGATTCTGTTTACTTTTAGTCTCAGTATTAGTTAGGGACAGTTTGGTCGGTTAGGATCACTAGTTTGTTTGTCTTTAATCAACAGTAAGTTAATAATTGTTTTGTCATTTTAGAGAAAAAAAACAAAATGTGTTCAATGTAAAATCTTGCCGCATAGGCAAAACCGAATGCAAGCATAGTTATGTAACTAAATAGAATTACAACTGAAAATAGTAACTACACAGTTCAGGTAACTATGAACAGAGACTACAAATGTACATGAGAAAATCATTGGAAAAGTTCAGCATTTTATGATACAAAGATTCTTAATAAAAAGAGCAGACTTATTCGAATCCATCTGTGTAACCAAAATATTTGCTTTATTGCTTCCTAATTCACCGAACAGTCAGAGTAATTGCTACAGTGCATGCATACAAGTTTGTTTATTTTCTTTTCCTAAGAAACAGAGTCCAGACAGTGAGACTGAAACGAATTTCCAGAATGAGGGTTTGTAACCCATGAGAAGAAATCGACAGTGAATGTACAGGAACAAATGCAAACAAATTCGGACGAATTAAGCACATACAAGCCACACATCATTTTCCCAATTTCGAATCCATCCACCAGAATGAATACCAGAGTGACTATAGTGCTTTCTGTTCATTGAAGAAATTATGGTCACAACCACAAATTAACAATCATAATTCGAGGATGTTCAAGCTAGAACGAAAGGAATGATAATCAACAGTAACCATTAAGATAGAGGTAACTCAAGCCAACATTTCCCTGAAATTTCCTTTTAATTATAATATGAAATGTTTGAGCGTACATAGAAGAGTTCAAAAATAACCCATGAATAGTCACAAAACCAACGACCGACAAACCCTAGATGAGGGTTTTGGGAAACGGCTCCCATATTATACAAGTTACAGTCAACAAGCATAGAACCGAGGAAGCCTACATTAAAAAATGACCAGGACGCTGGACTACAGCCGAGAGATATCAATGACAAGCATTGAGGAAAACCAGACCCTCAACTTACAGGCCCTAGTTCTAAAACCAAAGATTGTTTACGTTGATAGAGCCTACCAGGCAGAGGCCGAAGTGATTGTCCAGGCATACTCAGCTGCAAACCCCATAACCTGCAAGAGAATCAAAAACCAACTGTAAGTGAACTATCGATAATGGGAAGAAAAACCAGTGCATGAATGTATGTGGAAGAGGGATACATTTCCCTACCTGAAGGGTTCACAGCAAGAACAGAGCACAGGCCATTGAGCCACGAATTCCATACAACGACTGAGACAAAGGAGCAACTACATTAGAAGCAGAACAACGGAAAGAGAAAATTGAATCATGGATGGACGAAGTTACCTGCAGTGAAGCCAAAGACCGGAGAGCGCCATTGTCTTATAACCTGAGTGCATGCCAAACCACTGAGATTTACCAGCAAGACGACCCCATACCAGAAACAGAGACTGTGGAGCAAAGACCAGTTAAAACAGTTGCAGAAGAAGCATAGGAATATACTCACACAGGTGATAGAACGACCCTTGGTTGCATAATGAACCAGGACCAAAAGTTAACCAGGCGAATGTAAGAGCCAAACCCTCGGACAAGAAAACCCTGAACAACGCGCCCAACAGTTGCAGCACAGCTGCATACACAGGTAGCATAACCTTACCAGAGCAAACCCTCGACAACAAAGAGAAAAAATCTGAAATGACCAAGTGATAGACAGAGGGAAGGTTTTGGCGTGAAACGAGGAGCGGGAAATGCAACCCAAGGCACAATACAACACAATAAATTCACACATAATTTCCACCATATCATATTCCCAAAATATCCGAGGACGAGCTGTTAATCATTTCCTAATCCACACTTAATCACTTTTTATATCATTTAAATATTGATTACTCTAAACAGTGTTAGGCTGTTCCCATCATTCAATGAGAATCGATTACCATATTACCCTTCCCGACTGGGTGCAGGAGCCGATAATGATATATATAGGTAAGTGAAATGTAAAACGTATAATGAATGGGAGAGTGAGAGAAACTTCTGTCTTAATACTGACGATGATCTCATGTCGATTGATAAACAAAATGTTTGAATTTTATTTCTCCACATTTAAGACATTATTTAATGTATTTTACTGTCTTCAAACTGACTTTCGGTGGCGCATCATTACATTTATTCTTAACGTTAATGTATTTTCAGTCGGCCTGTGGAACTTCAAGTTCAAGAATGTTGAACCAAAATATGAATAAAAGCGATGTCATAGTGACTGAATAAAATAGTTATATATTACATTAAGATAATCATAATATGAGTATTATAAAAAGATATTATGAGAGAATCAATTAACCGAAAAGTTTATTGGAAATCATTTTTTAAAATTTAAACAGTTTATGAAAAATTTAAAAGTGAAAATGCTAAATACTATATATATAATTGAAAGGAAACAATAAATCTAGAAACAAAATTAAATGAAATTCTATTAAATAAAAAGAATCTTGATTCTACATTTATATGTTAATTTAATGGGATGCTCATATTTCAAATTGATGGGACTCGTGAGGATGGTAACATGGATGCAATCAGTGAGTTTTTGTTGTATTTAGGGCTTCTTCTCTATGCTATTTAGCTTCAATATAAGTACATTATATATTTAAGTTTTTTTAACATGTTTTTTACTCCCATACCATAGCTGTTGCAAATCACATATTCTATTTCTGTTTTCATGTTACGTTGGACTTTTTGGGGTCATGAGTTTGTCCTCTTGGGTATATGACCGTGGGTATATGAGCCTCTAATGGACATTCCTCCTAGATATAATGAGGATGGTGGTTTTCTTTTTCTGGGGATATTTTTATTCTAAAAAATGCAAATGTGCTTAATGGGAAGTGTAAGAATTTTGTATTACTCTTATTGTTATTAAATTCATATGTAAAGCATATTTCAATAAAAATGTGGGAAGCCTAGTGTGCACTAAACATAGCTATGAGAACTATTCATATAACGGTATAGGGATGTATCTCACAACACTTATCTTATTAAAAGTGGGCATTGGAAATGACCAGCATTAACACCCTTCCTTAATGAACCTTAGGGAGTAAACGTAAATAAAAGTTGGGTCCCAAAAATGAGGAATGATAAGGTAACTAAGTACAAACTCTCATAAGCGAAGAAAAGGAGAAAAACCCATATGAATAAAAGTTCTCCACTCCAAAATAGAGAGATTTCAATGGTGAGATAGATATGTAGCTAAAACTATAGATCCTACAATGATCCACTGAATGGAAAGAACAAAAACTTGCTCCAATTAGGAAGTACAAATTTTTTGAAGATAAGAGCGTAGAATCCTAGTCAATTTGGTTGAACTCTTAAGTAGAAGATGTTGCAGAGTCATAAGAAAGGAAAGTACTCTCGACCTCCTCATAAATGATTAAGATAGGTGTTGGTAAAGAACCAAATCTATAGCTTCAAACAAAAGAGATAGAATCAACCAAATAACAAAGAATGCAACATATAAATATCAAAAACTTTTCTTAAACATGGTAGAAACAACACTCATGAGCATATAAAACATTGTCAAAACCACACTAATTAAATGTAACAAATGAAATGCTATCAAGGTAGTTATGGAAACATAGTGAGATAGCAAGGTCTAGTTAGTTAAATCACTAAATAAAACAATGTTAAAAAAATTTTTTGTCATCATCAAATACCTCTTCTAAAACAAAACTCAGGGAGGAAAATACATCAACAACAAATAGTAGGAACATTGAATGACTATATGGTTGTTGATACACAACAATATGAAGTCCAAAAATAGTTGTTCAAATGATTCCATAAACATCCACCAATCCAGTCACAATCAATCCTCATGGTAGGCATTGGTTGAAAATTAGCATTTATTGTCATTTATACAATAATATAAATTAATAAGTATTATGTTTTTTACTATTGGGTAAACTCTTTTGAGAATGGGTCTTAGAAATTTTTTTTATAGGATAAAATGTAGGTGCATCAAAAAGAGTAAAACGTGTACATTAGCAACTCTACCATCAAAAACAACATTTGTAGCCATCCTGTCAATATGTGTAAGGGCTTTCTCTTCTAGAAGTGGAGTATGAAATCCACATTACATTAAAAATAGCTTTCTATATTTAATAGGATCAGATGTATGAAGTCAAGAAATATCAACAGCATATCCAATGGATGCTTTAGATGCCAACACTTTGGGAAAAATAGGAACAAAATTTTCCTATCTATTTTTCCCGTGTCCCCCTATGGTATATCCCATTTTTGTTAGCAACTAAGACCCAACACCATGCAAGAGTTTTATATTACTCACATTATTATAAAAGTACATAGACATGTCGTCCACTTATAACAGTGAAGGAGACCCAGTTTTGATAATTGATAGCTATGAAGACTAGGCAAATAACAAGCTTACCTGATATAACAACTGAGAACATTTAGCTCATTAGAAAAATGCACTTTTTAAAAGACCAACACTAATAGGAAGAAGCTACTTCCAAACTAGATTTACGAGCATCTTGGGCTCTTTGGGATATTATTATCTTGAAGGATTAAGGACTAATAGGTAATTTTATAAAGCTTTGGGCACTCATAACTCTAATTCTAATAAGATATTACTAAAGGAAATTCAACTTGAATCGGAGGGAAAGAGACACATTCAATTTGATTATGAAAATGTTCCTTTCAAATGTATCATTTTCCATAGGTATAGGAACCTTCCAAAATGATGTGCAAATGTCAAAAGCTTTCAATTATTTCTCTAAACCAAATCTAACTCTTGAAGAAAATGAAGATTAATGTTTCAATCATTTTAAAGAAAAATAAATGTCATGTTGCAAAGGGGTCTTAATATGCCAATATGTGTTAGCCTCCCTCCAATAAAAAATCTCACTCTAGCAAGAGATTTGGGGCTTTCCAATAAGTAGAGGAAGTAGAAGAGGTTGAGGATTCGGGTGGTTAGATGATTCAACCACCTCTCATGAAATTAGAAAACATAAATCCTCTAAAAGAAAATGCAATTCTAGTATTTCCTTCTTCTATTATTTCATGATGTACAACCCTCATACTAAGAAAAGAAGATGCAATTAATCTAATGGGCTCTTCCGAAGATTCAAGAACTATTGGTTCTGGAAAAAAATATTGACCCACACAAAATGGATTAAAAAAAAATAGAAAAATTGCATCCTCCTCTCCCTTTTATTTAGATATGTGAAAGGAAAATTAACGTATTTCTCTTTCTCTAACAATAAGATAAAAAAAATCTAGTCCGAGTAGCATAACTTTCATTAATAATGTGACGTGTTCAAACCTAACTGGGCTACTAAGCATGTGCTGATGCTCTCTAAAGAGACATCTAACTTACCAAACAAAAACAAACTCTAAATTCCGTTAATTTTAATAGGGGATGCATTTTCATCGAATCTCAATTCTGCTCTATTCTTGTGTCGATTAAGTTTTGAAAAATAAGAATTAAAAATATATTTTTTTAATATGGGAATTTTTTTTTTGTTTTTCCAACCATATCTAATTTTTTTTTGGGGATTTCTTTTTTTTTAAGGAAATTCTCTTGGAATTATATTCCAAATACCTATCCTTCCTATTTAAAAATAAATAAATATATTTCATATTTCATACTTACATCAAGGTTGAAAGATATATTAATAGAGCGAATGATAACATATTCATTAAAAAAATGATATATCTATTTATATTTATGTTTTCGTAACTCATCATAAAATTATTTATGTAGCTGGTGAAAATATAGTATATTTATTAAAATGGTGTAGTGAAATGAAGATTTAATAAATGGAGAATATAATTTTAAATTCATCAAATATCTCCTCTCGCCGTATATTAATCTTCATTTCTTTGCAACATTTTAATAAATGCACTATAGTTGGTCTATATGCATAGATTTACGAGTGGATGAAGGTTTGCTGAATTTTTAAGTTAATTGTCGTGATGGAATGTGAAGCGAATATGCTTAGGATGAGTGGTTGATCAAGGTTGTGGTGTAAGGTAACACGAAGTGTTCGATCAATTTTTTTTTAAGTAAATTAAAGTGAAATTGGTCACTTACTAGTGTGTGTAGTTAAAAAATTTGACTTTAACCGCAGGTCATCGTCTCCAACAAAGTCACATATCAAGTCCAAGAGAGCCCCATATTATAATTAATATATATAGTATAGTAAGTTCTTATAATAGTTTAGTATTTGTTAACTAATATGTAACAATACTTCACTATTACATTGTTAACCATTCTAATTAAATAAAAGAAATATAAATTAAAAAGAAATAAAAAAATAAAAACAAATTTTAGTTTTTTTTTTTCTTCTCAACACTAAAGAGTACTCATTGTATTAATTTCACGTTGAGTCGCAACAAAAACTTGGGTAATTTACGATTCCATTACATCACTTGATTTGATTTCATAAGCTACATATGCACTCGAACGAGGCCTAATTATCCAACAAAATTCAAAACGAGACAACACTCCTATTATTCTAGTAGAATATAATATAAAGAACTACAATAAGAGAAAAATGCATAGGAAACTAGACATTACAACATAAATTAGTCTTGAGAAATAGGAGGGCGATTAAGGTCGAGAACTGATCATTCCTCTTAAGGCGGTGAATTTTTCTTGCCAAATTACATTTGGATGTCCTCGAGAATTCTTTTGAGCACCTCAACCTCGTCTTCCATCTTTCTAATTTGTTTGCTCTTTGTGACTATCAACTCCTAGTTCTCACTCATTGATTCCCTTTGTTGCTAAAGGAGCAACTGCAACTTAGCAATATGAGCATGCAATTCTGCATATTTGCTTGTGCACAATTCACAAACAATGGGAGAGAAGGTGGCTAAGGGAGGGAACTTGACCCATTTATGCACACCTCTTCTTCCCACCCTACTCAAGTGAGGAAGTCTACAACCCCAAGAACTCGTTACCATTTCAAATAGCCAAATGAGAACCCCTTCAAACCATCTTGTATTCACTTGTAGAGGCACAAAGTTCCTCACCGAATTCTTTTCCAAATATTTCTCCAGATGCTTCTCCGATCAAACCAGCTTCACAGAATGTAGATGCACCCAAGTATGAGGATATGAACATCATCCGACCTCTACGATCATATAGGTGCTACCCAAACCCTTCAACAGAAACTAAACACTATCAATTTGAAGAAGAGAATAGAACTGCAATGGTATGAAGAAAGCCAAACTACACCCCCATGATATATAGTCTGAGCCATACAAGAGCCGCATGAAATGCAGAGGAGTGGTCTATGTGCCACCACAATCCCATCGTGGCTCCATTATTTCTATGCTCATTGAAATGGCCTTCGGTTTAGTCATTGTGGCCTTCAAGTGGGTGAGCCATCCGATATTAATCAAGAGGAGTAAATGCAACTCGCTTGTAGAGGGAATTTGCATCAAGAACACTTAAGCATAACAGTGATACACCAAAGTCCAAGGGATGGACAATAATTCTCCCACACTTATCGGATCCTTCGCACGTAGTGGCCTCACATGTGTTGATATCATAACAACTTACATCATGGGAGATGAAGGTTTAGTCGTCAATCGATGCCAGGGGGAGTTGTCAGAAGGGAGAGCCTAGGGGAGGCGAGGAGGGAGGATGATGGGAAGAGGGGTCAAGAGGGGGCGGGTGATTTGAGGGGGGGGGATTAGATTCCATGAGAACTTTAATGGTAAGAGTCTTAGAAGGAGGGGGGGGGGGGGCAAGCATTGGAGAGACATGCATTGAAAACTTAGGGGATGGGTAGAAAACCTTCATTTCCATTGACCATTGTATGTCCTTCATTCAATTGACATGCCTTATTGGCTTGTGGATTTGCCTCAAAGTTTGAGCCTCTTCGAATATGATAAAATTGTATTTTAGCAAAGGGAGGGACCATTCCATGGGCGCATTGTAGTAGCTGATTGAGCTTGTTGTTCTAAGATGAAGATTTTGTGCGCATGTATTTTCTGACCAAGGAGTCATCCATTATTGTCACTTCCTTAATCCCCTTTTGATGGGCTAAAATGAGGCCAAGATAGAGGCCATCAACTTCAGCTTGGTTGTTAGACTACCTTCCCAAGCTCGAGGCGTATTTGTCAACAAGTATTCCTTCGAGATTGGTGACAATCCCTCCCCCTATTGCCATTCCAAATTTAATTATCAAAAGTTAATTAAGCAAATTTATTAAATAATTTTTTTAAATAAAAATATTATAGAATGTTTTCTATTAATATTAATTGTGAAAAAGTTTTTTAATTTTTAAATTTTTTTTTTAATATCAGATGAAGGCATTATTTATTTTTATTTTAATGGATGGTCATGATTGAATCTGAAGCGAATATACTTTGTCTGAGTGGTTGATCAACAGTTTTGATGTAAGAGAACACGTAGCTTCCGATCAAAAAATATATTTTAAAGTGAATTAAAAGGGAATTGATCACTTTCGAGTGTGCACGGTTAAAAAAATGGCTTTAACTGCATGTCACTGTCGCCAACAAAATCACATAGCACCTCCAAGAGAACCACTTAAATCACATAGCACCTCCAAGAGAGCCACTTAATATAAATATATATATGTTTTAACATTTTTTAACTAATATGTAACCATCATTCACTATTATATTGTTAACTATTCTAATTAAATAAAATAAATACAAATTAAAAATAAATAAAATGAGAATTATTTAATAAGAAATATAAAAAAAAATAAATTAATTATCAAACTTAATTAAGAATTTTTTTTTTTTTTTTTTTAAATAATAGATAATATAAAATGTTTTCTATTAATATTAATATTGAAAAAGGTTTTTTTTAGTCAAGTTGTTTGTGATTCTCGAGGCTTGACATGTGGTTTCAGGAGTCGCAACCAAGGGGCATCTAATCCGTAAAATTCACCTCGAGATCACTCTCGACCTGGGCCACACAAGCCCTAAGCTGACATGATTTTTCAACATGTCTCTTCCCCTAGCATGGTGCCTTGAGGAGTCACAACCAAGGTGTAACACCCCAAGTTGCATAAAGATTACAGAGATCATTAAGTGAATGTTTTACTAAAAGACATTTTAAATGTTATTATATTTTGATGAGAAATATTAACTGATATAGGTTGAAGGGCCAAGAAATATAGATGGTAATTACCTAGATTATAGGTAGTAATACTTTAACAAAAATAAAATTGTTTTGTTTATTTAAAAGAAATGGTTGCCAAGAAACAATTACCCTCTGCTTGAGAAGGGTAATATAGAGAGGGAAGAAGAGCAGAAAATGGTCCTAGAGTTGGGTGGAACAAACCAGTGGGAAATTTTCTCAATACAGTCGACTAGAGAGTACAGAGATGGTGGTTGGACAAGAGTCCTGAGGCCCATAGTACTGACTGTAACTGGACTAGATCCAACGTAAAAGATAGAAGGTGCTCGGGGGAGAGTCTCGACGTGATTTCCAGACTCGTGGCTGGGAGGAGAGACCTTTCGAATACATTTACATTACAAGTTTTTCAGATAACTGAGATAGCAAACTTTTAAGGAATTTATTGTTGAACTATAAATATTATTTTGTAGAAAGAATATAAAAATGTAATGTATAGTAGCTATGCATATCTATTTTATAGGTTAACAGTTGCTGAACAATAGCTATTAACATTTGAAGTATAGGCAATTACATGAGGTAGAAGCTAATTGTTGCACGAATATCCAAGGGGTGATTCGTTACCCAGTAAAGACAAGACAGTTACACCTATAGTCAAATTATATAACTATCACATGAATGAAATAAAGATAAAGTCTAGAGTAATGTTAAGTGCAGAATACTGACATAAATCCCCCTTCTTGAATGCATTCATTTGCTTATAATCTATCATTCCAACATTACAGCCTGTCGACAGAATATGTGAAGGCTATTACGATTAACGTAAAAAAGAAAATATGTTATGAAACCAGCTCACAAAAAGAGAGAAAATAAAGATGAACACCTTAGAAATAGGCCTCTTCAGGGGGAAACCTCCTTTACATTACACAAATGAACAATTATTCGATAATACAAATGACAATACCTCGTTCCTATATATAGGAGTCTAAGGAGTCATAATATAATCAGAGCCGACCTAACAATAATAATGTAAGGGCACAATAATAACAATATAGGGACTACATGGGCACAACAATATAATAAGGGGGTTGTACTAATAACAATAAGGGGTTACACTAGTAGTATAGGTACCTAACATGCCCCTCTCCTTCAAAAAGTGTTGTCCTCAATGTTTGAGTAGTTCTTGATGCTTCTGTATAAAATTCTCATCCTTCCATGTGGAATATTCAATGGGTAAGTTCTTCCACTTGATGAGATGCTCTGAAATTGATCAATTTCATAGCTATCGACTTCTCGGCTCTGTGAATGCTTCAGGTTCCAATATGATTTTTCCTTCCTTGTCAAGTTCTGGCAATATTGTTGGAATTGGGATTTTCAACAACTTTTGAATGAGTTCCCACCCTTCTTCGCCATTCTTCCATTCATCCCTTGCTTTGTTTATCAAATTTGGTTGGATAGTTATACCAACCTCTGCCATTTCTGCAACCATAAGTTCAATTTCACTCCTTTGGGCATATGGATATCTATAAAGCCTGATGTTTGGAGGAACACTTCATGGAATAAAATGAATAGCATGATCATGATCACGAGTACATGGGAGACCTTTAGGAGTCTCAAATACCTTGGAATGATTGTCCAAGGCCTTTTGGAGATCTGGGGAAATAGATGATTTCGATGTGGGAACCATTAGTGAACATAATTGTGAAATTATGCCTCATTGTTCTTTCTTTAGAAACTTTGTCACTCTGTTAGAGCTGATTATTTTTCCTGGTTTCCCTGTGATACCCCTTAATTCAACTTCCTTTCCTTCCAAAGAAAATTTCATGAAAAGTTCTTGAAAATTAAAAACTATTGTACCCAAGGATTGTAGCCATTGGACTCCTAGTACAACATTAGTACTGCCCACTGGAACGGAAATCATTGGACTATTCAATGCATATTCTCCCATGGATAGCTTGATACTATGGCACTTTCTAGAGAAATTTATGGTTCCTCCACTTACAACCGTCACTTGACACTCTGGTGCTAGATATAGGAAGCAATTCAATTCCTTAGCTATCTTACAATGAATAAAATTATGGGTACTACCCGAATCAATCAACACTATTACCTTTTTCTTCTTGATATGTCCTTCTATATTTACAGTTTGAGGAGTGGTAATTTTGACCAATGCATTAGAAGATATGGTCATATTCATTTCTTATTTCTCCGAGGTTGGTTCCTTGTGAGTATCTTTTTCTTTTGATGTTTCTTGATACTTTTCTTCTTGATATTTCACTGCTTGAACCTTATTCTTCTTGATATGTCCTTCTATCTTGAGAGTTTGAGGAGTGGTAATTCCTGCCATTGCAATACAAGATATGGTCAGATTCATTTTTTCTTTCTCGAGGGTTGGTTCCCAGTGTATATCCTCTTCTTTTGTCGTTTCTTGATCCTTTTCATCATTAGGAGGCCTTTCTTGTAGCAGCTTTGCCCAACCTTCCTTCAAACCTTCCATGTCTTTCTTAAAATCTTCCATGGCTTTCTTCCAATATGCTTTCTTACCCTTGATATCAGCTTCCCTAGCATAGATAAAACTATTTATCTTTTGCTTCTCTAGAATATCATTTACCCTTATATTCAACTTTTGAAATTCCTCAATGTCCTCTGCAACTGAACCCTTTTGTTTGAGATTTATCAGTTGGCTAAAGAAGGTGTTTCTCTTGGTCTCCTCATAATGTGCTATCATTTCCTCTCTGAAAATTGACCATGTGACAAGTGGTTTACGAGAACAAATCCATTTACACCATAGAAATTGATTTGGTTCTAAATAATTAGATGCAATACGTACCTTTTCTAATAGTGGTACACCATGTAGATCAAAATATTTATCCATCTGTAGTATCCAATTTATCGGATCCTTGCCATAAAACTTCCTCATATCGCCTTTTCTTGAATTTGGGAGCTCGATCTTGAAACGATTGTAACTTTGTAATATCGGATCTTCCAGTTCTATAATCGCGACCTGCAACAGCCCTCTGTGTCCTCCTACCAATGCCACCAGTTTGATCGAAATTGTATTCTTCAAGAAAGGGTTATGTACAATCTCCCAAGATGACCTGAGTATATACCTTTTCAGAAGACCCAACTTGTATGAAGTGCCACGTGTCACTGTTTTGACCTTCGGATCTGAAAAATATGCACATCAAACTACAGTCCGTCCTCCTTTTGTAACTTCTTACGAAATTTCAATCTGATGCTCAGAGAGAGTAATGAAAATTTTCACAAGGTCACCTGTTTAGGATGTAATTTAGGAGTCTGCAAAAATCCTAAATTCCTCAGATCATATATCCGAAAATATAGTGATACAAGATCTAAAATTTGGATCTGAGGTTCAAACCTATTTCTTCTCAAATGGGTTTTTTTTTTAGCTTCTCAAACTTCGTATCAACAAGGTTATGGCACAAATTCCACGATGACCTGTTTTGGATGAAATTCTAGAGCTTGCAACAACCGTAGAATCCAAAGCTCTGGTCCTAAATGTTATAAAACTAGCTCATAAGAAGATAGAAAAGAACAATGAACGCCTTATAAATAGGCCTCTTCGAGGGGGCAACCTCCTTTACATTACACAAATGAACAATCATTCAATAATACAAATGACAAGACCTCCTTTCTATATATAGGAGTCTAAGGGGTCATAATATAATGAGAGTTGATCTAACAATAATAATGTAAGGGCACAATAATAACAATAGTGGGCTTCTGCCCATGGGGCTTTGGATTGACGGTGAATGGGTGTACTGTTAAGGCACTCCTTGCGATAGTTCACCGGTTCAAATCCCCCGTGGGTGCTTAGGTAGTATTATATAGCAAAAAAACAATAGTGGGCTTCTATGGGGCACACTAATAACAGTATGGGGACTACATGGGCACAACAATATAATAAGGGGGTTGTACTAATAACAATAAGGGATTACACTAGTAGTATAGGGACGTAACAAAAGAGTAACCATTAATCACCATAGTATGGTAGCATTGAAAAACGACATCATGAATAATCCACACACATATATATATATATATATATATATATATATATCAAAACCTGATAACGTTGTAGGAGTCTGTTATAGAAATTAACACAGTTAAATAATCTAGTCGCCTTCATATCAGGATGCCCTCATACAGTAAAGCAAATGAGAAACGCAATAACTCTTTCCATAACTCAGTAAGCCAAAAAGAATACAGGAGTATACGATTGTTTAAACATAATAGACAAGGAAAAGATTGAAGCCATCAGGACAGCCGAATTAACGGCATTCTCGGCCTCCTCACAAACATAATGAAAACAATCATTACAGTCATCCTTTAACATAAGCAGAAGCAGGCTCAAAGGCCTTTAAAACCATTACAAATTACATTTCAAAACTAGAGAAAAGTCGACAGCCATAGCTGGTCGAACAACCTAGAAAAATACAGGTCAAGACAAACCGATGCTTAATCAATACTACCCTACTACGCCATCAGGGAAAACCCTCATCTTAAACCCTCAAATAACTTAATTTCTAACAGAAACCAAAGGCTTAGCTCCAACCTGAAAAACAATGTAAACGCCATAAGCTCTTACGAAATCAAGGGTCGCGGTCCCGAGCAATAAACCTTTTGGCAGATGGCATACTTGCATTCAAAGAATATGAGTTAGTCACTATTGGCAGAGGCAATAAATCTTCTATTCAATCATATAGACTCAACCATAACCAAGATGGGTTCTTACCTGAGTTAAGGATGCGGCCTCGACGAGTCGCCAACCTGCAAAGGCAGGATGAACATTCAACATCATAACCAAATTTAAACATAAGACCAAGCTAGAAAGACAAACCCTCCAGAAACGTGACTGGGTTTAGGCTTTCAACAAGAAAACTTGCTATATAATCTTAAAATACCTATTGTAGATGGTCCTGTACGCATTCTGCCTTCCTCCATGTCCAGAACTATATAAGTCTCCCCTGAACAATGGCGAGAAAGCTTTAGGATGGGTGTAAAGCAGTTACCCAAACTCATAACAAACTTCCAACCCCAGCAATCAAAGTTTCATGTTGCAGAGTTGAAAGGTATACCTACTCTGATGAGTATATCAACCTCCTTTGTCATCACCTCTCGCAGAGAACAAAAGCCAGAGCCCTCGCAGAGTAGCGCGATGCAGAGGAGCGACAACAACAATGAGACCTCAAGGTTTCAATGCCAAGAGTTAGTTAGGTTAAACCCTAGCTCATCTCTACCATCCGATGGCAAATGGAGAATAAACGATGGGCAACCATGACAGATGGCAGGATTAGACATAGTTAACGTTCCACAAGATGGATGGCTACCACGTGGAGCTACGGATGAGGGCCCATACACCAGAGCAAGCCATGGAATTATGTGCTTTGTTAACTAGGAGAATTCGCGACCCAATCTCTGTACCTATCAAATAAATTAATATTTAATCGCTTTTAAGTTTTGTACATAGTGTCATGGCGTTGTATATTACCGTGGATACGAACTCATTGTATATAACGTTTAATAGTTGTGATTTCATGGTTATATGCCTTCTTTTAATGGTTTTTCTAAAGTTTATATTAGAAATGAAGTTTAGATGTTACACAAGGGGCATCTAATCCATCAAATTCACCTTGAGATCGCTCTTGGCCTAGGCCACACTAGCCCTAAGCTCACATGATTTTTCAACATGTCTCTTCCACTAGCACAATGCATAGCCACCCGTTGTGAGGTTTGATCTTGGCTCACCCTGCTAACGAGGCCCATCCTCAACAAATTATACTAGTAAGATATATTGAATCATTTTTTATTATAATAAAAAAATGTAATTAAAAAAATGTATTATAATTATTACATAAAAAAATAAAAAATTATAAATCGTTAACTTAACACAATTATTTAATAAAAAAATTAATTATGAATCGTTAATTAAAATAATTATTTAAAATTTCATTTAAAATTAATAGATATTATAAAATGTTATTTATTAATATAAATATTTAAATGGTTATTTATTAAAAAAGATATTATGATTAGAAATTTAAAAGAATTTTTAAAAATAATATTTTTTTAAAGGAAATAGAAAAAAATAATTACAAAGATATTAAAAAAAGTAACAAACTAATTTTTTTAATAAATAAATAAATAATTATTAATTTAGGAAAAAAATTTAATAAAAAAATAAAATAAAGAAATATTTATCTAAGTAATTATAAATTTTCAATAAAATGAAATTATTTAATAAAAAAATAGAACTGAATTATTAATAGTTATATTAAGAAAATATTTAAAAAGAATAGATATTAATAATAATAATAATAATATCTATTTTTAAGGTCACAGCCAAGCTAGACACCAAATTTGTGTATGAGGCCCCTTGTTTGAGGGATAAGGGACCCACCTCCGTGCAGCGATTTGACTACTAAATCTACGAAGACATACATACTCTACCCCCTTCTGGTTTTGAACTTGTGACCTCTTAGGAGGAAACACATGCTCTTAACCATTAGGCTCACTCATATTATAAATTAAAAAAAATGTTAATTAATCTAAAAAAAATAATTAGAAAAAAGTAGCCCAATTAAAACTATTAAAAAACTTATTTCAAAAATAGAAAAAAAAATAATAAAAATTTAAATGACACTAATTTTATAAAATAATGAAAACAATAATAAACGAAACCTAGCTGTCAATGGAAAAAAGACATATAGATGAAAAACAATAATTAATGGAAAAAATATATTAAATGACAAATTAAAAATTAAAAATTAAAATGACAAAAATATGAATATTTGAAACTAGAAAAAGCAGAAAAGTAATATCTCACCGCAAGAAAATGTTGCAGGTCAGGCGTTGGTTGTGGGGTTGGAGCATTGAACGTATAGCATTTTGTTTCGAAGATGCTTCGAAAGGATTTCCGTTCTGGCAGAGAGAAGGGAAGTGTAAACGATGTCGGTGTGCCCGTCTCAAAGGGAAAGGAAATGTAAATTATGTGAAAGCAAAGGGAAGTGTAAACTCTGTCGATGGAAGTGTTTGCAAACTATATTGGGGTGATGGTGTTGTCTAATTTTATGTTTTTGGATGTTTGTGAGTTGTGAGAGTGAGAATTAGCGTTAGGCTTTCGGTGTTTTTCTGGGTGGCCTGTCCGTAAATAGTTTAGTTGTGGGGCGTTGGGATTAGCTTGGATCGAATTGGCTCGGTGGCCTCAAGTTGTGAGGGTTTACATTGGCTAGGTTGTGTTAGAGTGTGTTGTAAAAAAGAGTAAGACAACATTCCTAGGCTTTAAATTTGAAGTTGTAATGGCTAATTTTAAGATTTTATTTCACCTTGCTTGATAATAGTTTGGTATGATTTTTAAAGAGTTTAAGGTTTTTATTTCACCTTGGTGTATAACAGTTTAATATTTTTATTTTGCCTTGGCTAATAACAGTTCGATAACAACCTGCAGGGGTTTGGTCTTGTGGCCAGCGGAGGATCTGCTAAGTCATTTGTTCCACTATGCAGGTCACTAGTTCGGGTCTCGTTTTAACCGAGGGCTGTTCTTGCAGACTGGGCGATTCCTCCTAGAGGTTATAGTGGCAACCGGTAGGATTTGACCCCATATAACGCAAGTACGATACCACCTCTGTTACCCATTCCGCTAGTCAAAAAAAAAAGATAACAGTTTGATAACAGTTTTTACCCTAGGTTGGTTACTTACCAACCAATCCGGGAAGGACCAGCCACTTGATACAGTCCCAAGCGTAAAACTTAGTTAATGCAGTGGGTTTAGTAAAGGAAAAAAAAAATATATATATATATATAGACGACCTCGTAAAAAATAGCATATTTTTTTAAGGACGTCTACTTACCAAAACCATAAAATGCTTTCAAATTCTGGACTTCGCCTACTCATAAGCAAAGGAAGGAAGTCAAGGTGCAGCATGTTTCTGCACTGAGTTTGGAGAAGGTTATGCGGGAGTCAGACATGGAGACATATGCGGTTGTAATCAGAGAAGTCAAAGGTGATGATGGAGTGGGGACGCTTGTTCCAGTTGAGATTTCCGAGGTCCTGGCTAAGTATGCAGATTTGATGCCCGATGAGCTAACAAAGAAGCTTCCACCAAGGCATGCAGTGGACCATATCATTGAGCTTGAGCCAGGAAAACAACCTCCGGCTAAAGCTCCTTATCAGTTGTCAGGACCTAAGTTGTAGGACTTGAAATGACACTTAAAGGAGTTAACTGATGCAGGTTTCATTCGACCTTCAAGGTCCCCCTACGAAGCTCTAGTATTGTTGCAGCGAAAGAAAGATACAAATGAGCTATGAATGTGCTGTGATTATCGTGGTCTCAACAAGTAGACGATAAAGAAAAGGTATCCTTTGCCATTAGCTGCAGATTGCTTCGATAAGCTTGCAAAGGCCCGAGAGTTTTCCAAGCTGGACTTGAGGAATGGGTATTATCAAGTGTGGATAGGATAAGGGGATGAAAAGAAGACCTCGATAGTAACAAGGTATGGAAGCTTTGAATTACTTGCAGATGCTTTAAGTGTCTTCTGGTGAATGTTATTTAATGTATTCCGCACATCAAATATTTTAAAATGGTTAATGAAGTGAATGCTAGGCATAGTTCGAAAAACATGTTAACGAATGAAAAACTTAAGTATTTGGTTGACGCCGCACGAAAGCCAATTTGTTACAAATTGGGGGTGTGACAGGTACCTGCGAATTCTCACTTGTCAAGGGAGGAATGAGAAGTAACACTAATTAGGATAAGACTATTTTCATCCAAAAAAAGATACAACTAGTTGCAGTAAGGGTTGGATAGTACCTAGAGAGGAAACGCTTTCCTTCTAAGGGCACCAAGCGAGGTGCTTTGACAACAGTTATACACCGGGTGATTAACTGAAACCCTAGGATGATAAATAAATAACGAAAGGCATACCAGGAGAGACGTCGAAGTGCATGAAGGGCAACCTGTAAGAAGTAAACCTTCGTCTAAAGTCTGGAGGCGATTATTTGTAGTAGATTCCATGAGGGTAGCGCAAAATCCTTGTTCGATAACTGTAGAAAAATTCTTATAACCCGAAAGAAACCGCATATAAGGGTTGGCAGAGCGTAGTACATGAACGGTAAACCCTTTCCTTATAGATACATTGAATGAGGTGCTTTGTCAACAATTTCAACTGAGATGATTAACTAAAACCGTAGGATGATAAATAAATAACAAGGGGTATACCATGATCGATGTCAAAGTGCATGAAGGGTAAGCTGTAACAAGTAAAGCTTCACCCAAATTTTGTAGGCGACTGTGTACAGTAGAGTCCATGAGGGTAGCAAAAAATATCTCTTCGACAACTGTATACAAATACTCAAAACTAGAACGAAACCCCAAATCAGAAACACATGGCAAGCAGGTAAACAACATGGGCCTTGTAAAGGAAATCAAAGAGAACCCTTCATAGAAATAAAATACAGAATCTTACCTGATGTATAGAGAGAAATAGGAAATAATCTCTTTATCCAAGTTGTAGAAGCGTATCCCGCTGGGTGGGGAGTGACAATGGGTTGCAAACGGCGCCTCAGCAAGTAGGTGGTTACCTCTAATCATCTTGCATCAGATGGCACTGTTCGTTGAACCCTAAGGCACAGGAGATGTAGAGTTCCTCGAACACTTTCCAACCAAAGGGTTGGCCACGTGGTGCTTGAGCGAAGGTTTGAAAAAGTTGAGATTTTATGATAATGAAGGTTAAATCAATACCCATCAAATTTTACATATATATAATATAGAACACATATAAACCAAAGTCCCGTAGCTTAGGTTACGAAGTCTTTATTTTTTTAAATTAATGAAATTATATACAAATGCTATACAAAGTTAGTGCACCAAAGAATTAAACTTGTAATAAAAACAACTCTATTTTCATATAAACAACAAATTTTAAATATTCGATGCTTACTGTGAACCAGACCCAAATGGTTATTTACTATTAATTATTATTAATAGTTATGGCCAATAAGGTTACCGTCTTTAATGCTTTTTTTCTATGAAACTTTTTTCATTGTATTTCCATAAAAAAAATGGGATTACAAAAGATACCTTAAAAGGACTTTTTTTTCCTCATTTGGATTAGACTTGTTGGAATTGGGGACCGAAGGAGGATTCCACAGATAAGTTTTTACATGCATTATTTCCGCGAGGCTTAGAAGCTATACAATGCTTAAAGGAGACAAAAATATGACCTCAATTAACATTATCGTATCAAAGAGGAGGATGGGGAGGGAGTATAGGGGAGTTGCAAAATAACCAACATGTTCTTGCATATGAAAATCAATATGTTCCACCTAGACCTCCAGGTTGCGGAGGTATTCATTCATTCTACGACGGCTCTGACGTAGGCTATCGAGCTATTCCAATATCTCATTCTCGCTAAACTCTCTATCATTCATATATGCAACTAATTCATTGTGGTCTTCATACATGTGATCACAAATGATGTCCATATTGATCAAGATATATCATAGTTTCTCTGTTATGGAGTCAATCGAAGCTATAGCCACGATACAACCTCGAGAACGGGATGGAGAATGTGGCACTTCACCCGTGCGTTCGAAGATTGCAAAGTTTTAAGAAGATGAGTTGTGGCTAGGAGCTAGGTGACCTGCATTAAAGTGATTTCCACCCCCAGGACGAGGCCTCGCTCTTTTGTGTGGCATTTCTTTCACAACAAAAGGGATGACTGACGGGGTCCTGGAGCACCCCTCAAAACTCCTGCTAGAATAGAGTTGTGAACAAACACTAGAATGAAAATAAGACTTGTTGGTCCTGTATATGACAAAAACCACATGACACGCTTGGGAACTTTCAGAGACACTCTTGGAGGTACTTCCTTCAAACCAAATGACTTCATAGAAAATACACTTCCGAGTAGCCCACTAACCCACAAATGTAAACAAAAACCACCCAAGGAAGCTCATAGTAGACCCATGAAACATCGACCACGGAATACCAACAATTCAGATGGCTGAGAGCGCTTGAGGGAGCAACGAGCAAAGCCTTGGCTAAACAGAAAAAATAGGAGACCACTGAAGGCAAGCGAGAATAGGGGCACCCACAAGAGCTTATATTTTGAAATCCAAGACTATAACTAAGAACAAAAACACAATGGGGTTGTTTGGAAACTTGCACACACAATATCCAGAATTCAGAATAGTACCCTTCCCAGGACTCCAGAGATGGATCCGGGGACAAAATATAGACCATCTAGACTTGAAGAAGCAGTAAAATAGAGTTACTTTTTCAAAGGCAGCAGAGAAGACAACCATGAGCGAACAATTATGAATTGAGTAAAGGGGTCAAAACTTCCAATCATAGGCTACGGCAAGATCCAATTCTCCACTCAAGGGTGTTCCAAGGTCCCAAATACTTATCTAAATGCCAAACCCATTCCAAAATCTTGGAGACTAATATTCTAGTTCGCTGCGCCTCTAGAGCCAAAATCTCAACAAACTCCCATGATCCCCGTCACACGTTGTGCAATATTCCCTTCTCCCAAAATTCATCGCTCGAACTTCCAACTGTGAAATAAATTATGCCTTCCCTCTTAACATAATCGAAGCACCGTCCGGATTATTCTTCCATCGGGTCTACTTCATTATTGAACCTCGCATTAATATGAACATGTATGTCTCATAGTGGAAAGAGAGAACCCCGAAAGACGCCATTGTAACATTTGTCCACCCCATCGAGGGTTATCATTTTTAATGTTATTTATATATTGAATGTATATATTTGAATTATAAAGATTTTTTCTTTGCAAAAAAATTAGGAAGGTTTATTAGTTTATCAAATGTATTTAAATCTTTACAGTATTGAATCTATATGTTTTTTTTATTATTGTTAATTAAATTATTGTTATTATTTTTTATTTAAAAAATCGTAAAAAGTCATTGTTGTTTAAATAACTGAAATGAAATACTTTTATTGTTGTTATTGGATTTTATATTATAGTAAAAATTACCATAAAACATTTTATTGCAATTAAAATTATAATTTTTATTGAAATTAAAAAAAAAAAAATATTAAAATAATAAACTTTAAATAAAATTACCGTTAAAATAGTGATTTGAAATAAACAAATATTAACCATTTTTAAAATTCCACGTTATATTTAACGCTAAGATGCATCTTTATTTTTTTAAGTTAACATCTGAATAGGTATTATTATAATCATGGCATATCCCTTCAGTTGCATATTTAATTAACATTCTAATTTTTACTATTAAAAAAGTGATTAGAAATAAACAAATACCAACGACTTTCTAAAATGCCACATTATATTTAACCTTAAGATGTGTTTTTTTTTCTTTTATTTTAGGTTAACAACTAAATAGATATTGTTATAATCGGACATATGCCTTGAGCTCTGTATTTATGGTTGTTCCATCATAGACCATGTTTGTGATAATGGTTAGTATTGTGTTTTTTTAATATTTTACAATTTTAAACTAATTAAAAAATGATTGTAACCTTGTTGGAACATGTTTGTTTTCTGGGAAAAGTGCTATGATTAGGTAGAGCAAGTGATATTAGTTTGCAATGTTATAATTTAATATATAACTTTGTGTTATAATTTAATATATAACTTTACTTGTTACTCCAGTGTCATGTTATACATTTAATTTTTGCCAATATTTTTTAATAAAAAGATTCAATAATTTTTATAATTGTTGTAGACAAAGGTAATCATGAATGAAGAAAGACCACGAAGAAAAACTTCCAGAGCTACGAAATACTAATTTTCACATAACAAGCACCTATGAAATGGTCCACATACTAATTAATGTTATTAATGTTATTGAGATTATAGAAAATAATTATAATGCCATTTTTTATTGGAATTATATTGAAATGTGACTTTTATTCTATTCTTTTATTGTAATGTAGTTTCTATTGTATTTGAGTTATATATATAAATTTATATTCTTCAAAAATATGCGAGGGTCATGAATGAAAGGTTTGGTAAAGGGTGTTATATCATTTTTGATATAAAACTTAAGTTAACTAAAAAAACGTACAATCTCATATAAATTTGTGTGCGTAGATTTTAATGAAAAGATTGAGTGCATAGATATGTGTAGTGGTGTAATGTTTTTAAAAGGTAAATATTCATTTTGTTGCAATGAGTTAACCGTATCATTGCTTCGTTTTCATTGTTTTATTGAATATTATTTCTTTCTTGTCCAGTTATTCACTTGGTGCATATTGTTATAATTTTCACAATATTTAGCACGGAGAAGCAATAATAGGCTTGTTTTATACATAACCTTTGTGATAATATTAATAAACATTTGTTTATAAATGCAACGATTTAATATTGTAGCCCTTATGTTTGGAATGTTGTATGTTTTTCATTCTTATTGAATATGCAACATTTCCATTTTTTTTAAGATAGTTGTTTCTTTTAGCATGGATCTAGCTATTTGGAAGTTTCTACTATTTCAAATTATTGAGCTCATATTTCATTAGCTTCCTATATTAATGTAGTTTAGATTAAAGTTGGTTTGTAAAAAATGGAGTGTTTTATTGCAAAAACCATTTTTCCTCGCGAGTTGCAATTGATGCATAGACAAAGAATTTGGATTTATTTCATTCCCAGTTTGTATCAGCCATGACTACTCTATTGGATCCCACCTTAATGATGAACGACACATATATTCCATGCTTTTCCATTTTCTTCATTCTAGATACAAAATTCAATGTACAGTTGGACCAATGATTATGTTCAGTGTGCCTGAAAGTTATTTGCATTCAATGAATTATTTCGTAGTGAACCATTTTACAAATACCTTTAGAAATCTTGGAGTTCTTCCTCTTGGGGAGTGGGGATTCTTCTCTTTATTGGAGAAATTTAGTTCACAAAAATATGAATGGGTTTTCATGAAACATGTGTAAAAAAACATTGATTTACATATCTTTATTTTCAGTAGTGTTGACATGGTTTGGAAGAGGAAAAAACTTCCTTATGGTAGCATAACGCCCGCAATGGATGCTATCTTTTATAAAGAAAAAAATTTATGGCTATATTTAGACCAAGGCTATGATGATTACCCTACATATGGCTACACTATCTATTGGATTTTATCTTAAAAAAATTCATTTGGGTTTTTCATTTGCTCTTTTCATTGACATATAATGTATGCCATTAGGATTATACGAGAACTAGATTCTTTGTCCTGTAAACAATGGTTCTGCCTTTTTTTGGTCACTTAAAGAAATAGAAAACTTTAAAGTTGGTTAAGCTTGAAATGAACAAAGCTTAGAATATTTTGAAGATTATCGAAGGTTCAAACGGAGGTTTCTCGATGCTATATCTATGGACATTAATAGGAAATGAATAAGGTACCTTCCTTTTCATAAAAGTCAATGAAAAGTAATTTTGTTAGGCTACACAAAAGTGCAATTAAAGGTACATAATCCTCTAACTAGACTATGCAAAGCAACAATTGCTAGTGGTGTCTCCATGCTTGAAAGATCATGATCTCATGTGTGATCGTTTGAGAATTTCAATGATTTGATTGAAAATGAAAACATTTTCTTGATTATTCCAAATACAGATTGTATTGTTGACACACCACCCTATGGATATTGTAATTTAGCCTTTGAGGCTTGAACATGTTTGTTGTTGGGCACAGTTAGAGATCTTATGTTTGTTTAATCTCTTCAAACGTTTTCTGAGGATTTTTGTAATTCCAATTTTGGCGTTATACAGAAAACATAGGTATGTCAATTTTCGATGTGTTTGTAGGAGATTAGTTGCCTTCTTTCTCTATTTTGTATATTTAACCATGAAATTCATATTTCTTTATGTACTGCGATCTGTGAAAATGGTAATGTTTTCCTAGTTATTCCAAAGAATGCTTTTGTTTAATCTCTTCAAACGTTTTCTGAGGATTTTTGTAATTCCAATTTTGGCGTTATACAGAAAACATAGGTATGTCAATTTTCGATGTGTTTGTAGGAGACTAGTTGCCTTCTTTCTCTATTTTGTATATTTAACCATGAAATTCATATTTCTTTATGTACTGCGATCTGTGAAAATGGTAATGTTTTCCTAGTTATTCCAAAGAATGCTTTTGTTGATAAGAAAGAACAATTGTGTGTGGATGTCATTGTTTGAACTTAAAGGCTTCAAAGTATTTGGTTTTATAGATTTTCATATAAGATTATCTCTTCGATAGTGTATTGAGGATAATTGTCCTATCAGTTTCAAGGCTGCTCACAAAAAGGTAGTCATGTCAATTTTTTTTATATTTCTATGGATTGCATAAACTCTTATTTTATTTTATATATGAAATAATGAAGTTAATGATTCTTTTTTAATGCAATATTTGAAATATTGTTTGTATATGTATATCTTGGAAATTTGAAAGGTTGGTTGTTAGTATTTAAACTTATTTAGTGTCGAAGTTTAGTTGATGTATAAAGTTAGAAAAGATTAAGAATTTAAGTTTTTCAAATGTGAGATTAGATTTTAACCTCTTTGGGAGTTGAATATTGAAATTCAGTAAAAATTAAATTTCTTGTAGAAATGCTAAGAAAGTGAAGAAGCAAGCATGGTTCGAAAAAATCTCACTCTCCTAGTTCACGTGAGAGAGTAAATGAATATCAACGACAATGGTATCACTAGAATAATGATGAAATCAAAAAGTAGAGAATAGTCGCATACCATCAAAAGAAAATAGCATCCATAAGTCAACAAGATAATGAAGTATTTAAATGTAAGTATCTAAACAATGATTAGTATGATGGGAAGAAAATTTTCTTCAAATGTTCGTTTTCTTCGATGTTGAAAGTTTCCAAATACTTGATGCCTTTCAATACTTTTCTAGCAATATTTTTCTTTGGGAACATTGTGGTTTCAAAGAGAGCGTTCATAGAAGAAAGAAAAATGAGTCATCTACAAACAATGGAGGAAATACAATATTGGAAAATGGGCATAATGATGCTGATAAATAATTTGCAGCGTTTGGTTTATTTACTGATAGTGATAGAGTTCCTACCATGGTTAAGAATTTCGAATAGTTTGTTGCGAATGTGGGGTATGGAAATCCTTGCAACAACTGTATAGTTAATATCATTAGCACTTCAGAATCATTGCATACTCTCTCTGTTGCAACAACATAAGTAATTCAAGTACTTTTATTTCCATAAGATTTTTACTTCTCCTTGAAAAATATTTATTGTTGTATGTTTTTTTGTTTTATCGCTTTTTGTGGAACAATGTGGAAAAACAAATATTGGCCAAGAAATAGATTTGGAACCAATACATCCTTTATTTGTTCCTTAGGTTCATTCTCAACCATTAAACTTTCAAACTTATGGAAATGGCTAAAACGATGATCTCATTAACCCTAAGTATGAAACATTTTGTGTTTCATGGGAAGAGCATTTCGTTGAAATTTTTCTTTCCCTGGATGTTGTGCATCTCCAAGTTTTTCCACCTTTACAAACATTTCCTAACATTATCCCTTTTTGGAACGTTGTCTTCACATAGAGAGGCTTCATAGAAGTGAAAACCATGAGTGCTCTAAAAATTATGGAAGAGATGCAATAATGGAAGATAGGCACGATGATGCCATTAAACAACAAGCTTCATTTGATGTTTTCATTGATAATAATATGCTTACTAGGATTGTTGACAATTTGCGAGTCTGCTGTGAATATCAAAACTAAGATTTCTTGACATAACTCTGTAGACAATATTGTTTGTGCCAAAGAATGTCCACATACTTGTTCTGTTGGTAGAACACAGGTGTTTGATGCGAATTTATATTCCAAGGATTTATACATTTGAATTTTTATTGTTTTATGTATATTTTATTTTATGTTTTTCAATAGAACAATACTCAAGTGAATAGTGGTCGAAAAATAAATTTGCAATGAAGGAAACATATATTGGTTGTTGATTTCGACCTCAATGATGAAACAACCAAGAAAATGTATATGTTTTCTCTCTTTAATTTTTTGTTCACTTCAAAATTTTAACTTGTCATTTTTGAAATATTTGGTTTTCACATTTATAATTTTTGCAAACAAAACATACTTGACTACAACAAATTTAGAAGGATGGATTCCCATCATTTTATGGAAAGAGATGATCCAATCAATGGTCCAATTGGAGAAGTTGTTTCACATCATCCTGAGCCTAGATTGGTGTTTGGTAGAGAAAATGAAAGTTGTCGATATCATCTTAGAAGAGAGATGATTCAATTTCATAAAAACTTTCGGTGCACGATTAATAATTTGTCTGTTGTTAAAATGTGCGAAGTGTGCAATGAATGTTATCTTGGTATACAAGTTGTAATATGGAATGAAGGGCCCATTTGTAAAAGATGTAAGAGTGAGAGAGGCTCTCACTATTTTTCTTGCTTTAACAACATGGATCTAGGTGAACAACCAAAGGTTTTAAGAGTTTTGACACAAGTCGAAGAGATGTTATTAGCATGAGTGAATCCAATATTTCAAGTAATGCATGCTCATGCCAGTCAGAATAAATATAGCGAGAACACAATAAGTTTTCAAAAATATATATCTTTGATTATAAAGAAGCTTCCACGACATGTTGAACAACTTGATTTTGCGATTGTGGGATGACACGCTGTAGAATCCAAATATTATGAATGTTATGTGAAGAAACATCGTACGATGGATTCATTTATTTACAAAATCCTTATAGATAAATATTACACTGATGATGAAATTTATATGGATTCAATTATTTCTCTACTAGAATGACATACCGATGTGTCCAACAGGTTGCAATATGTCGATAGTGATCTTGATGAAATAGGGAGAGTTGAAGAGGACATTCAAAGGGTGATTGCTAATTATTTTCACTGTAATCTATCATCCGTTCCTTCTTTCTTTCTAATGAGTGCATGGAAGTAGATTGAATAAGAATATTTATTGAAAAAGCAGATTCTACACTAGATGAACCATTGTATTGGCTAGATATTGGTACATCTCCCATTAATGAATATAATACTTAAGGGTTGCTTGACATGGCATTCCCCACTTTATTCCCCACAGTCAATTCTAATTGGTTGCATCCACATATTTGTAATGTTGAAATGCATAATTATGGTTTACATCTACCTAGAATTATGATCTAATATTTGGAATCTGTTTTTGATATATCCCGTTGAATATTAATATGCACCATTGTATCCAATGTATAATTTTTTTGTTTTTATTTTTCAAGAAGAATATTCATGAAAATTCACCTACAATTGCTCAAGAGTTGTGTCAAAAAAGCTGAGATCTGCATAACATTAAATTGAATGAGAGATTAATATATTTCAGTTCTTCTCTGAGGTGTACAAGGGCATAGTAGACAAATTATCGTTCTGAACTCACTAACATGATTGGCTAGTTGGGTTTCCCTAATTTATTTTTTACAATGAGTGTCGCTGACACAAAGAGGCCTGACTTGCATAGTCTTATCCCTTCAAACAGACATTTTCATTGACAAAATGAGCACGGAAAAAAAAAATGTTATTCAATATCCAAAGAGGCCTAACTTGAATAGTCTTATCCCTTAAAACAGACATTTTCATTGACAAAATGAGCACGAAAAAAAAAATGTTATTCAATATCCATAGATAGCTACTATATATACAGCAAAGATTCAATATATTTTTTGAGTTAGTTTTGCAGAAATATATTGACGCTAAATAATTTTGGTATAAGTTCTTTCTCCTTCCTTTCCTTGTGTTGTTTAAATATTTGGCACAAAGCAATTGTTTTTATGGTTGGTTTACATATGTTAACTACATATTTATTTTTAATATGTATGAGTGGGAGCATACACTTTTAACAAACATCCATGGTTTCCTGTGGTTCCCAGGAGCTTCGAGTATGGAAAAATTGGATTCGTCCAACCTTTTCAATATCCATGCAAGAAAGTGCTACTTTGAAAAATATGTAACAACCTTGAATCCACGTGACATACATTTTTTAAATGTCAAGATACCTCAAAGTAAGAATGATGATCCATGCGTTTTAAATAGTCCACAATTTTTTTCTTGCAATCGTGATGAATATTATGAGCATTTGGTGAATCGAGTCCAAAGACATATGAAATGCAGTGTACATTCTTGTTTATGAAAAGAGGGGTCTATACTTTCATGCCGCTATGATGCTCCATGGTAGTTTCATGTTGATTCTATATTGTTCATAGATGAGAAAGGGAAAAAGAAATATTAACGAGCACAAAACAATGATAATTTAAATTTCCATAATGTATATCGTTTAGCAATGTGTCCAGCAAATGCTGAGTGTCAACCAGTTGTCTCTCAACATGTAGCCTTGAAATATATTGAAAAATATCATTTGAAGGAAGAAATAATATCTAAAAATTATCGCCAAATGTTGACAAGAGTTGCTAGTGGAACTGGATGTGAGGCTCCTGTGTTATCTACATATAGAAGGTTTCTTGCTGAAACGCTTGTTGAGCATGACATTGAAGCTCAACAAATCTGCCATATATTGTTAAAGCTACATCTTTTTGTGTTTGGTCACAATTCCTTTCCCTTGAACATTAGGAAGAAAGTATACCAAAGACTATCACTCCATTCTAATGAAATTTCGTGCGAAAACAATTTTATTCGTATTTATCAAACCTGACCCATTTTCCTAGAACATTAGTGTTTGATAGAAACAACAGGATCATGAAGTTTTGATGCAAATCGTATGTAGGAGACATGGAGCCCACGATATTTTCATGGTATTTTTCATATCTAATCACAATTTTATGTTGTTCCCAACGATGACTTAAAAGAGTTTGAAAGATTTTGCTGGACTGAGTTGCTTTTGTACAAGTTGTTTCATGATATTTCATGATATTACATCAGATATAAGGCTTTCAAGTGAAAATATAATTGAGAATTGGAGTAGTTTAATATATCATGTGCGGCATGTTGATTGAGCTCCTTTTCCAAATGAAAGTAATGAAGAAGATGTTGAGTCCCTTATTCATGAATAAAAGGTTGATCGAGATTCTAAATAGTGACTATTTTTTTCTTGAATAATTACTCCAAATAACGTAAACATATCATACCTTGACAATCTTGGTTGAAGTGATTTTTATATTAATTATAATTAGTAGGAAATAATGGTGGCAAAGGATATTGTAGAACACGCTATCCATTTTGTAAAAGGTGTGAAGTCTGAAGGTGTTGTTAGTGGAAACAAAGTTAGGGAGCAAGTTTTGTCACCTTTTCATTAGAGAAACAATGAGCTACTTTTGAAATTGTTTTTCAGCACTTTATTAATGGTGGAAATGATGCTTCTTTGAAAATAATTATTCGAGGAATCGTTGGAATTGGAAAGCCTTCTCTTACTCATTGTATTTCTAATGTTATTTTCCACTTCAAAAATGGATGATGTAAGTCCATTGTTATTTCTCGCTCCAAAAAGTATAGCTACTTTTAATATAGATGGGAAAACAATACACTCAGCTTTGAAAAGTCCTATAAAAAAATTGAAACCGTTGAATGAGGAGAATTTGGTAATGTTTCAATAAGATATCGTGCACATTCGATATATTTCATTGATGAAATGAGTTTTATACGTCGGAGGTTATTCATACAGATAGATTCTCGTTTGAGAGAAGAGTTTCCTAAAAACAAGGCTGCTCCTTTTGGCTGAAGCTCCATGATTCTTTTGGGTGACCTAGGGTAGCTACCTCCTATTAAGGATAAACCCTTGTATCCATGTTAATCAAAAAAGAAAGGTTTTGAAAAATATTTAACATTATTGTGACTGGAATAAAAATTTTGGCAATAAAGAGATGATCCAAGACAAACATGTTTTCGCAATATTTTAACAAAAATTAGAAATGAATAGCCTTTCTTTTATTATTGGGATCTTCTTATGATGCATGTTGACAACGGATTACATCCATAGGAAAAGAGTTTATTTTATTCTTTAGTTCACTTTTTTGGAACGAATAATTTCATCAATTTGCACAATGTTAAAATTATTAAATTGTCCAATTGCAAGATGTTTTGAGAAATGTACTAGAAGAACAAAAATAGTTGGCAATCATGATAATGTGCTGGAGCATGAAGTGTTATTGTGTTGTGGAGAGCATGTCATGTTTGACGTGTAATTTGTGTGTTGAATTTGGGTTGATTAATGGTGCACTTGGATATATTGAAGATATCTTCAATGCACCTAGTTCAAAGCCACCGAAACTTCCACAATTCACTACAGTTATTTTTGAAAACTACACTATTGTTCCATTTGATAGGGATTCTCCAAACATTGTGCCCATAACAACTGCTATTGGAGGCAGTCTTAAACGGATGCCTTTGAAAATGGCATGGGCCCTAACTATACACAAATCACATGGGATGGCTTTGCAACGAGCCATTGAAGATATTGGAGATAAAGGGTGGCAGGGATTGACATTTGAAGTTATAATCAAGAGTGAAATCCATTGATGGTTTGTAGATTTCACCACCTTTTTATTTTCAACATTATGCAAAAATGCAAACACTACATATGTTACACTTACGAAGAAAGAGGAGGAACGATTCAAGAGGATATCATTTTGAGATATTTATATTTAATGGATATTATTTGTTTCGCATGGCTTTGAAACTAATATGAATACTTTTTTATATTTCTTATTGTTACACAATAAATTGTATAGACATTAATAAATTATTCATGTTATTCCTATTACTTTTTATATATTTGCTAATAACTAAAGTTAATTAATTAATTAACTAGAAAAAATTGCTTGACCAATTAATTTATTATGCTATTGTTTTTGATTAATTTGTTGAATTGTACCTATTTTTTCTTTTTGTTGTCCTTATTTTCAATCATATTAAATTTATGTCTTTCTTTTTGTTGTCCTTATTTTCAATCATATTAAATTTATGTCTTGCTTTTTTAAGTAAATTCTTGTTTGATGTTTTATCCTCCAATTATGCACACATAGAGAGAAACACAGACATAGATATGTGTGTGCTCACTAATTTTAATTTTTTCCTTATACTTATTTTAATTTTTTCCTTATACTTGTTACATTTTTACCAAAGAGAATTTGGAAGAAAAACTAGAAGGGACTGGTTGAAAGAAAAAAGGGTTGCGATCATTACGTTGTTGATTGAATTTGCATTAGTAGTCATCAATATGGATTTTTTTTGAAGAAAAACTAGAAGGGACTGGTTGAAAGAAAAAAGGGTTGCGATCATTACGTTGTTGATTGAATTCGCATTAGTAGTCATCAATATGGATTTTTTTTGAAGAGGCTATTTGGTTAATTCCTTCCGATGAAGTATTTTAGGCTCATTTTTCTAGTAAAATTATTTGATTTAAATAAAATAAAAAATAAAAAATAAAATCCTAATTTAAATTATCTTTTTTTTCTTTCAATGTTAGTAAATTGGATTGTTTTTCATTGGTGTTGTTATGTAAAAAATGTATATAAATGGCCTTCAAAATTTTCATGGTGTTGTTTTTCTTAGATTCCAATGTTTTCAATGCAAATGTGCTTTTTTTTTTTTCTGTCATCTTGTGACATTGTGTTGTCTAACAATACGAATTGGTCAATTTTCCCAATTATATTCCTAGGCTTTAATAACAATGGTTTAGTTTAATGTTATCCTCTTGATGTTTTTAGCATTAATGTTAAGGCATTATGATTATTTAACAATTCACAATATTTTCCTTTCGCTTTATATGGTTTGCGTTAAAAATGTTAACGTCATGGGTTTCCGACTATTATTGAAAACAACCATGGAGATCCATGCTTGGTCATGGTCATACATGCTGATAATCAACCATGCTCAACATTGGTAAATCGTGGTGGTGAATGGTAAAGCATGGGTTTCTCATGAATATGTTTCTAATATGAAAAAAATTTGTGGACAGACATCGTTGATTATGATGGTTAATCACGGAGAACCTGATTTATAGATGTGGTGTTACATGGTCAGGCATGGTCAATAACTATGGTGCAATGTTTCATTCTAATAAGGATAGTCTCAATATGAAAATAAACCATGGTCACAATCATGGGGAACCATGTTTATATTAGGGTTTGTAATGTTTATATCTGGGTTTATATAGCTTGCATTTATAAGATTAATTGCTTAGCATTAATGTTGTTCCTTAGGTTCAAAATTTGTTTGTATTTAGTATTTATCCCTTGGTTTTTTTATCCCATTCGGTTTATAGTATCAATCTGTTTGGTTTAGTAATGTGAGGGTTCAACCATGGTCAAGCATGGTCCAAAATTCATTTGTGACAAAGATATTATCGAAATAAAAATCAACCATGGCCAGACATGGTCAAGCATGTTTCTTAGATGGTTTATAATATTTATCTCGGGATTAATATACCTTAGAGTTATATTATTTCTTTAAAGTTTAATGTTGTTTCCTAGCATTAAATATTTTTCCCTTAGGTTTATAATCCCTTGTGTTTTTGGTATTAATTCATTGGCTTTATTATTCCCTTGGGTTTATAATATCAATCATTGTCAAGATGATCAATAACGGTCAACTAAGGGCAACCATAGTTGACCATGGTAAACCATTAATACCCTTGGTCAAGCAAGCTTGATATAATAAATCATGGTCAACCAAGGTTAGTTGGGAATAGCCATGGTCCAATGTCACATTGTGTCAAATATTATCTCAATACAGAAATGAACGATGCTACAATGTCGCATTGCCACAAATATTGTCTCGATATGTAAATGAATCATGATCAATCATGGATAACCATTGTCAAACATCACATTGTCACAATAATTGTCTCAATATGAAAATAAACCATGGAAAACCATGGTTAACCATGTTTATTTTAGGGTTTATAATATTTATTTTAGGGTTTACATGCCTTGGGTTTATAATATTAATCCCTTTGACCATGGTCGACAATAGTGCAACGTCACATTGTGACAAAAATTCTATCAATATGAAAATCAACCATGGCCAAAGATGGTCAAACATGTTTATTTAAGGATTTATAATATTTATCTTGTGGTCCATACAACTTGGGTTTACATTATTCATTTGTTTATAATATTATTCCCTTGGGTTAAATATTTTTTTCTTGGGTTGATAGTCCCTTGGGTTTTTAGTAGTAATTGCTTGGGATTTATCTACGTTGGGATTTACGTTATTCTTCTGGGTTCAATATTGTTCCCTTGGGTTTAGTTTTCTTCCTTGGGTTTATTCGTTTGGCTTGATGTTTGTAATATTTATCTTTTTGTTTATATACCTCGAGTTTATAAGATTAATCCTTTGGGTTTAATATTGTTTCGTTGGGTTCATAATTCCTTGGGGTTTTAGTATTTATCGCTTCTTTTTTTATTACTGCCAATTCATAATATCAATCCCTTCATTTTATTAATATGAGGGTTCAACCATGGTTGAGCACGGTAAAATCGTGTATTGTGAAAAATGTTATGTCAAAATGGAAATAAATCGTGGCCATACATGGTCAGGCATGTTTATTGTATAGTTTATACTATTTATCTTGCGGTTTATATACCTAGGGTTTATATTATTCCTATGGGTTTAATATTTTTCCCTTGGGCTAAATATATTTCCCTTGGGTTTATAATCGCTTCATTTTTTGGTATTAATTTCTTATGTTTATTATTCGCTTGGGTTTATTATATTAGTCATTGTCGAACATGATCAATAATGGTCAACCAATGGAAATCATGGTTGACCATGATAAACCATTGTCACCCATGGTGAACAAAGGTCTATATAATCAATCATGATCAATAAAGGTTGGTTGTGGTTAGCCATGGTCCAATGTCGCATTATGTGAAAGGTTGTCTCAATGTGAAAATCAATGATTGTCAAAGAGGGTTCAATGTTTCATTGTGACAAATATTGTTTCGATATGAAAATGGATGATGATCTAGAATGGTCAACCATGGTCCAATGTCGTAATGTGACAAGCATTGTCCCAATATGAAAATAAACCATGGACAACCACGTTCAACCATGCTTATTTTTGGGTTTATAATATTTATTTTTGGGTTTTACATACCTTTGGTTTATAATATTAATCCCTTTGGAAATGGTCAAGCATGGTACAATGTCGCATTGTGACAAATATTGTATCAATATGAAAATCAACCATGTCCAAATATTGTCAATCCTATTTATTTAAGTGTTTATAATATATATCTTGGGGTTTAAATCCCTTGGATTTACATTATTTGTTTGGGTATAATATTATTCCTTTGGGTATAATATGTTTCTTTGGGTTGATATTCACTTGGGTTTCTAGTAGTAATTCCTTGGGGTTTATTTAAGTGTTTATAATATATATCTTGGATTTTATATACCATGGTTTTACATTATTCGTATGGGTATATATTATTCGTGTGGGTATAATATTTGTCCCTTGGATTGATAGTCACTTGGGTTTATAGTCCGTTAGATTTTTATTATTAGTTCCTTGGATTTATAATATTAATCATGGCCGACCATGTTCAATAATAGTAAACGAAGGTCATCCATGGTTGACCATGGTGAACCATTGTCAATGATGGTGAACTATTGTTTATTTGATCAATCATTATCAACCAAGGTCAACCATGGTCAACGAAGGTCCACTGTCATATTCTAACAAAGATTGTGTCAATACAAATATCAACCATGGTCAATAAAGGTTCAACATTTCATTCTAACAAAAATTGTTTCGATATGAAAATAAATCATGATGAAGCATGGTTAAGGATGATCCAACGTTGCATTGTGGCAAGGATTGTGTCAATATTGAAATCATCCATCATTAGCCATCATCAACCATGTTTACTATAGTTTTATAATTTTTATGTTGAGGCTTACATACCTTGGGTTTATAATATTAATCCCTTTGAACATGGTCGAGTATGGTTGAGCATGGTCCAACATTACTTTGTGATGAATATTATTTCAATATTAAAAACACCAATGGACAAACATGGACAAGAATGTTTATTTAATGGTTTATAATATTTAGCTTCAGGTTTATATATTATTCGTTTTTGGTTAAATATTTTTCCCTTTGGTTGAAAATCACTTGGGATTATAAATTTTGTATTTATATTATTCATTTTGGGTTCAATATTATTTCATTGGGTTTAATATTTTTCACTTGCGTCCATAATCCCTTGTGTTATTAGTATTAATTCCTTAGGTTTATTATTTCTGTAGGTTAACAATATCAATCATGGTTGCCCATGATCAATCATGGTGAGGCAAGGTCAAGAAGGAAAAACCTTGGCCAACCATTTTCAAGCATGGTGAACCATGCTTTGTATAATGAATCATGGCCGAGGAAGGTCAGTCATGATCAACCATGGTCTAATGTCGCATTGTGACATAGATTGTCCCAATACGGAAATCAACTATGGTTAGTGGTAACAAAACTTTGCATTGTGATAAACATTGTCTTCATATGAAAATCAATCATGGTAAAGGATGGTGAGACATGGTCCAATGTCACATTCTAACAAGGATTGTTTCGATATGGAAACAACCATGGTCAGGGTTGGTCAACTATCTCTATTTAAGGCATTATAATATTTATGTTAGTGTTTACATACTTTAAGTTTATAATGTTAATTTGTTGTGTTTAGTATTATTCCATTTGTCTTAATATTATTATTATTATTATCATACCAATATCATGATTATTATTATCATAAAATTCTTTGGGTTTATATACCTTGGATTTAAGACATTAATCTGGTGGGTTTAATACTATTTCCTTGGTTCAAAATATCTTTTTGTTTTAATATTGATCCAGTGGGTTTATTGTTATATTCAGTTTATAATATCGATTTCTCGGGTTTATTAGTCTAATGGTTTAAAACCATGTTAGAGCATGATCCAATGTCATATTGTGAGAGGGACTATATAAATATGAAAATCACCTTTTGTGAATTATGGTAACCCATGTTTATTTAGTGCTTTATAATATCTATCTTAGGGTTTATATAACTTTGTTTTGTATTATTCCTTTGGGTTTGATATTATTCCCCTCGATTGCATTGTCACAATGATTTCCTCAATATAAACCCTACGGGTTTGTTAATGCCTTGGGTTTATAATAATAATCTCATTGGTTTATAATGTCAATAATTTGTATTAAATATTTTTTTCTTAGAGTTTGTATTACACAAAGTTTATAATTTTACTTTTAATAGAATTTAATATTATAAGTACACTACCACAACCACATTTATGGTATAAATTTTGTATTATTATACAACGCAATACAATATAATATAATATAATGTAAAAATTATTTTGAAAATAATTTAACTATTATTAACAAAAGTAATATATTTATTTAATTATTAATAAACAAATATTTAATATTTGATAATTAATATTAATTATCAAATATTAGTATCAAATTTATATCCATTGATGCCTATCAACATATATCAACCACATTTAATAATGTGGTTGTGCATGTGATCGATATACACCTATCGACATATATCAACCACATTTATAAATATGTTTGTGCTAGTTAAATACACAATTGAATAGGAATGTTAAGAAGAATAAGAATAAACAACTGAATATATGTGTTAGAAGAGTAAGAGGAAAAAGTTATAACAGAGAATGGGATTTAAAATATAATAAAATGAAATAATATTTTACTATATTTGTATAGTATTTTATTATGCAAAATAAATTATTTATTTAGAACTAAATATCATTTATTTAACAAATTAATATGAAAGAAGGTATCTATTTCACATATTAATTAAAAAATTATTATCGAACTCATATATATCAAGTAAGGTTATAATTTCAAGTGACATTTACTAGTAAAATAAAAATTCTATGATGTATGTGTATATTTTATGCCATTCATTTTATTTGTTTATTTGAGTGTTATGTATAACTTTTATCTCATGAGAGAGTAAAAAATGAGCCAATAAAAAGGGCAAAGCCTACCACACCACTATCCTTTCTTCCATTAAAGAGGGGTGGTGTAGGCATCACACCCAATTCACTTGTGCATGCCAATAACCTAAAAAATTATATCACATTAATATGGAGGCTCAACCTTCACAAGTACTTCATACCTTCCATCTCACTTCCCCACATTTTTCTATTGTGGAACCAAAGGCTCCCAACCATGATAGGGATATATCCACTATAGCATTCATTTTTCTAGTTCATGAATCATTGAAGGCCTTATTTCCTTAGGATTGCACCCCTATATCATTCAAGCTTTAGTAGTGTTGTACTAGGTAGGGAATTCATGATCAAGAGTTCACATAGTCCATTGTAGCAGGGAGACTCGAATGCTCCATCTTAGAGCATGGTCGATCATTAGTGAAAGGGTAGAATTTCCTATGTCCAAATATCTATTAAATTATCAAATTTTATTTTTTGCATGGCGCCATTTAGTCTTTGGTGTGTACGTAATCCTATTGGCGTTGGAAACTTTGGGATTTCCTGAAGATCTTACCTAGTATCGCTCCCTCCATGGTTGTTGTCTCATACCATCCCTTGGAAAACATAGTTGAAATACTTAATTTCCCACTCGGAATTATCATAGATAAGTTTGGTTTGGTTTATCAAAATTTTCGTCGTCTAGGGGTTTATCAATCTTGTGTCTTGGATTCTCCCAACCACTACGCCTCGCTAAATAGTGAGTTGTCATCAAGAATCTAATGGTCATGACCCTTTGAGAAATCCTTGAGCTCAAACATAGGCTCAATATGTTGCTACCATTTTCAATTCTACTCGTCCTTCTAAAATTCTGGTTGAAATTCAACAATTGGAAACCTTAATGACAAATGACGACCAAACCTTTTTTGAGTTTGAAAGTGAAATTTCTAGTTGGATCCATAACCTTTCTCACACGAGTGAATGTTGTATTAATAACCTCAGTTCCATCACTCTTCATTAGAAAATGAATATGCTATTGTGTTAGGTGGTAAAAGAAAAATACCATGATCTCAATAGGAACATTGCGTGCCTTAATGGCATTCAGAGTCTAATTCCACTAGCACTCTTGCTTGGTCATCATTGATGCACATTTATTGCATGTCGAAGACCCCCTCTAATGTAAGCTTAAACCTCACTAGGCTCAAGTGCACATGACCAAATCCGAGTAATGTCCTATGAAAGATGATGATTGTCTAGGATATATTGGTTGATGTTTTGGTTTCGAAACTTTATTTTCTTTTCATAGTTAAACGTAGGGTCGTTTGCCGCTAGCAGATGATATGTAGTAATTTTGTTAATATTTCCATAGAATTGTTCAAAAGTAAGCTAGCTAAAACATAATTTACATTTCAAGTGTTTGATAATTATTTATCTAGAAAGTTGCCTTCACCCTCATTGGCTTGGTTTCCATTCCAGTAGACCATGATGGTGGGCAAGAAAATCATGCAATTTTATAACTAAATTTTATGATTTAATATAAGACCTTATTTCAAAAAAAAAAAAATTATACCGAGTTGTATCACATTTATAATTCACTTATTTCGTTAATGATGGTGATGATTGACATCTAGTTTGACTTGTATATCGTTTCTAGACCTTAAGAAGGTAAGAGATTAATTGAAATTATTTAACATTTTATTTCCATGCTAAAAGAAAGAGTAAGAGAAGCATTCCCAAATCACCATAACATTGTTGACATAAAAGGTTGAGAAGGTTGGTAGTATGAAAAATATTCTAAAAATTAGATCAAATATGAGCATAAGATGTCAAACCATGATACTTTTTTTTTTCATATTCAATCGTCTCAGTATGGCATAGGTTATGGACTCTTTCATGCCAAGGAATTTTAGGAATTGACCAATTTCCAATTTCACTAGGAAGCTCATGAGAATCAATTCGTGTCTCAACGATGATCATTTCCTTATTAACACTTATGAATATTAAAACATATTGTTGGTATTCAAGATTGGAGTTGACCACCCCCTTATAATATCTTAGTTTCCTCTTTCCCTCTTACTTTTTATTGCCCCACAATTTCTCCTTAAATTTCATAGTAATAATACTTTTAATATTATTGTTTTTATGCAAGATTATCTCCTCCATTATTCCCTAGTGATACAACCGTGACTAGGCATCCATATGTCATCCTCATTTTAGTGAAAGGTTGGGGTTTTGGGTAGATTTAGAAGAAAATTTGGGAAACCTCTTGGCTTCCATGTTGTCTAATTTTTTTCTTATACATAATACACCTACTCATAACCATATTTTCAATGGGGGGAAGCATTCATTTAACGAACAATATAGGGTAAAGAGTATATCTTTAATCTTGACAGTGTTGGTTATAAACCACTTTTGTATCGATTCATTATTCCTTCACCACTCTTGGTATATTGAAGCCCCAAAGCTAACATGGATACATAATAACGAGAGTGATGACAATTTCAAAGTAGAGTTTCCTTTTGTCTCACATCTAAATATTTGGTGTCTTATAATTAATTTAAATATCATACTTAAATTTTCACCCATTTTTCCTTTTCTTGACGCTGTAATTCTAATTGAACTTATAATGAATATGAATACCCATATATTTAGTAAAATTGCTATGAAATTAGGTCTAAAAGAAATCATCCCATTACTTATAAAAGTTTAGAAAAATTTACCTAAACCACATATACGTATAACATTTGACAAGTTAATGGAATTTTAAATTCATTCTCTAATTAAAAAAAATTATAAACTTTTAAAAGCTAATGATAGCATATCGGTGTGCCGTTTTATGGCGTAATGGTATCAAGGATCCTATGATAACTTTTCAAGTTGGGTGAGCTTTGAGATCTTATTCCATGGAGAAATAGGATGATAAATAAGAATACGATTAGAAGAATTAGTGACCAAACAAGGAAAAAGATAATAGTGGAGGATAGAGTTTTAGAGTGAAGTTGATTAGAAAAAGTTACGTAAACCACGTACACGTATAACATTTGACAAGTTAATGGAATTTTAAATTCATTCTCACATTAAGAAAAGTTATAAAATGTTAAAATCTAATGATAGTATATTGGTGTGCCGTTTTACGGCGTAATGGTATCAAAGATCCTAGGATAACTTTTCAAGTTTGGTGAGGTTTGAGATCTTATTCAGTGGAGATGTCGGATGATAAATAAGAATATGATTAGAAAAATTAGTGACAAAACAAGGAAAAAGATAATAATGGAGGATAGAGTTTTAGAGTGAAGTTGGGGAAAATAATGAAGACAACACAAATATGCTTTCATTAATATTTTTCCGTGCCTGATTCCTATTTCATTCATCAATATTTTTCGCTACCTGGATTCCTATTTCATTGTCTCATTCCTATACAATGATGAAGTCATATATGAAAGGTGTCAAAATTAATTTTAGACAAACCTATTTATATTTCTCCTATTCCGTGCCTCATTCCTATAAAATGAGGAAGGCATATATGAAAGTCGTCAAAATTAATTTTAGACAAACCTATTTATATCTCTCCCAACATTTTTTCTAACCTAAAAAGTAAAAATAATTTTAACATTCCAAAAAAAAACCCTTACCTGAAAAACTAAATAATAAATATTATTTATTATCAAACCATCCGAAGTTGAAGTTGAATTTTTCACTATTATGAAAAATATATCTTACACCAAATGTATTGATATACCAATAATAATAAAAAAGGAGTAAGAGTTTTAACGTTATCAAGAAGAAGTTAAATGTATATAAGATATCATGGTCTTAACCTCATAAAAGCATAGCTCGGTCGTGTAATATCTTTAAAAATATTACTTACATTTCAATTATCATTTTCATTAAGATTGTTTAAATGGATCTTAAAATTTATAATAATATAAATAGAATGAAATGTTTTATCATATAATATCAAAAGAATCAAACTAAATATAAGATAAATTTCTTCCAATAAAATGTTAACATTGATTCAAAGGTCTTAATGTATGGGTTCATCTTCTCTACCATATAAACTCATATAAACTCGTATAGTGACTACAAAGATGTAAAGTGTCTTCAACCTTTTTCGACTAAAAACACTTTTAGAAGATAAAATTTGTAATTCATATAAAATTATATATAATATATATATATATATATAATAGTAAGAAATAATATTTTATATTTTGTTATTAATTATTGTATAATTAGTTAATGACATATAAATTAGTTTTACATCTTTCTAAATATTATTATAATTTTTTATTCGTTAAATTTACTATTTTATATATATAATTTTAATTTTAATTTATTGAAAATTCTATAAATTTTATAAAAAAATTTAAAAATAAAAATAAAAAGTCAACAGATTTTCTGAAAGATTAATCCATAACAATTTTGTTTGATGTTTACTAAAAATTATTAAAAAAAATAACAAAATCAACCAATATTTTCTAAGAGATTAATTCACAATACCTTTGCTTTCATGTTTATTAAAAATTATTTTTGAAAACCATTACGTACTAATAACTTGTTAAATTATATACTTATAATTATTTTATATTTTTGAAATATTAGATTTTAAACAATTATTTATACTTTAGATTTTGCTAACAATCTTAATTCACAATACCTTTGCTTTCATGTTTATTAAAAATTATTTTTGAAAACCATTACGTACTAATAACTTGTTAAATTATATACTTATAATTATTTTACATTTTTGAAATATTAGATTTTAAACAATTATTTATACTTTAGATTTTGCTAACAATCTTATAAACCAATCTTGTTGGTTTACAACTTTTTAAAGCTTTTTTTACTAATATTCTAAATAAAATAAAATAGTTATATATGTAATCAATTGTTTTAACAATTTATATTAAAAAAAATCTAATTAAGACCGAATGTCCATCTAAATTCATTTTAGTGAATTCATATTTTCGAGACAATTCATATATTTTTTATCATTACATATCTTTCGATTGTCATGCCCATCAATATTATCTTCAAATTATTGTTAAAAAAATATAACACTTTATGAAATTCTTCATAATTCACAAATCCATCCTTATAAAGAGTTATTTCGAAGAACTACTATAGTAGATCATACATACATTTTTATGAGCATTACAGTTAGAGTGAGCATATGAGATATAAATGATTTCTTCATAGACAAAATAATTTGTAATATAATCAATATCATTTTTTTTTTTTTTGGAAAGATTTACTTTCCATAACATTTCTAAATGAATATCAGATTTTGCATATTTCTATTTTACATAGTTAATGTTAGTTTAGATATAGATCCATACAATTAAATATTTATCCTTCTCATTTTTAATGTTGACTCATATTTATGAAATCTTCAAATTGGCTTATGATTAGAATTATATTCTCATATAGAGAATATTTATCAATAACTCATCATATTCATATAAGAGCCAATGATCTTGACTTCATTAATGAAAATATCAAAAATATTAAGATAATTTTCCACTCTATTATTTACTTTCATATTCAAAGTATGCAAATTCCATAGAAATATCATATTTATGAAAAATATGAATTCATACTGTACTTCAAGATTATTGCAAAACATAACTCATTGTTATGGGAATCACAAAATTCATAAATACTAAATATACACATTTATGTTAATAAAAATGTAGTTTCACCAATCACCTTGCTCCATTATTTGTTTCAAACATATTATAATTCACTATTCTTCAACTCTATTCCAAATATCCTTTAAGAAAACATTACTAAATACTATTGAATTTTTTATTTTTTTAAAAGATGAAAAGTTTGGGAATTAAATTTTTCCTTCCTTAAATATTTACATATCATTTTCCTATTTCCAATATACTATATTAATCCATTCAAATCAGTTATTTCAAAAATTGATGATTGGAGAAAAAAAAAAATTATTTGATTTGAAATTTCCTAATCACATCATCAAAGATACCTAATACTCCACTAAAATAGCCCCAAAAAAACATAAAACTTTGCCGAAGTATCCACAATTTTTTCAGATACAATTAAAATTTACAGAAGGGAAAAAAATCTAAACCTAAACGATGAACTCGATGAACTCACACTAAGGGAACAAAAAATAATAATAAAAAGAATCTACTTTTTCTTTTCCTATTTTTCAAAAAAACCAATAATCACTCTATGTAATATGCTCTTTCCTCTATCCGAGAAACTGAGAAAAGAGAAAAAAAAAATGCGTTCGTTAATGCAATCCATTCCAACGACAAATATCGCGACAATATGACATGGTGGTCGTTATAGACAGTGCCAGTTATTTTCGGAGAACAAATAATTCAAAGCCAACTCCAACCACAATTCCATGTCTCGTAATCAGGGATGGAATGCCCGTCATAAGTCCTTTTGAACGTATTTGATGGTTGGAAAATTTTGAAGACCGTTTCTTAAGACGTGTTTGGAACCATTCAAAAACGTATTTTTGACGGTTAATATTTTTCTGAAAACGTGATTAATACCCATTTAAGAAAGCAGAAGCGAAAGTATGCCAGGCGCTTGTTCTCCTCGATATGGCCACTTGTCTGGCTTCCAGCAAGCCATCCTGTCTCTAGGAACGTTGGTATGTTTTTGTCATATTACTGTTGTAAGTGATAATTTTACATCCATCCCATGCTTCAAATTAAGTTCACAACAATGTAATTTTGAAATCCTGGGAAACGCATCCAGGAAAACCTAAAGTAAATCCGGCCTTGCTTTTATTTTTGATTCTGCACATTATTTTGTTAGCCAAATCCCTGAACGGACTTTTGGTGGATGTTTGGTTGCAGATTCTCTGCCATTTTTTAGGGTGTAAACTCAGAGTTGAACCAAATAAATGATTTGCTGCCGTCGGTTAATTTAGTGGATCACTTGCACATTTAAAGGGATTATATTGGTTTGTTTTGTGGAGACAGCCAGAAGTAACCACCCTCTGGATTCATTTTCAACTTTATGGGAAGTGAATTCCAAGAGGCAATGCACTACCAACAATAGTACAAGTGACGGATTTGAAGAAATCTTTCCTCTGCTGTAATGAATGGGGCTTACTAGTAATCATACTGATCCTAATATATTTAAATATACTTCTCTAAATTAAATAATTAATAAAAAACATACAACAATGAATTGGGATATTTTTTTAATATTATATTTGAGTATGACTTTTTCATTTAATAAATTTGTTTTGATGTAAATACTATTTTTTTTGTTAGAGTGTATATTTTACGACAATAAGGATTTCCTTCTTTTCTTAAATATTTGTGAGCAAACTGCTTTCCAATATGCTAGAGATGTTGTAATCTCTTTTATAACATTTGACTTGGTCAAAATAAAATTAGAAAAATAAATAAATAAAAATAAAAATAAAAAATCAGAGTTAATAATTATAATTAATAATCAAACCAACTTAGATCCATCTTAAATGTGTATCTACCAAGTGGCCAGAAAGATCAAATCTTAAAAATCCCTTACTAAAATATTTGAAAGGAAGATCATTTAATTATAAAAACAATAATTACTTATTATTTGGATATATTTATTTTAATCGCAAACCTATTAAACATAGATAAGAATTAAACATATAAAGAATCCAAAGCATAAACATGTTTAAGAAAAAACAAAATTGAACTCCAACATGATATATTTTTATGGAGTATAATTAAGGTCAAAGTATTGCATTTGTATGTCAAATTAATCTTAAAAGAATAAAGTTCTATAATATTGAAGGCCCCACTACACTACATATTGGAGAATGAGATGTTTATTACATTTTTTGTCTATTTGCATTTCATATACCTAGGTTTCCCACATCTTAACAACATTTTTAAAAATGCAGTAAAAGATGTGACACATTTAGATTGGAGCATTTTTCTACTATGGCATAGCATCTTTCCCTTTATGTTTCTCAAGATGCATTTAAATATGAGGAAAGTCTTTTGCACATATATCCAATTTCCATCTATATTTGGATTTAATGAATAGCTTCCATGCATCTTGACTCATTTATTTGCTTACATTATCATTGGAGCAATGAAATTTGGAAACTTGTATGTTGTGACATCACTTTGAAACAACTAATAATTTGTTGTAAAATAAATTTCTCTTGTTAGATGGATATGAAAACTGGATGTTGGTGCTATGTTCTTGTCCCCTTTTAGGGTGTCATATACTTATGTTTTGTATCAAATCTTATATTAGATAATGTAAAAAATTATCTCCTAATTTGCATGAAACTTAGTCTTATTGGGAATTGAAACTTTCTGGTGATATAATATAAATTGTTGCTTTTAAATGACACTTGAAATATATGCAATAGATAACCATCAAGTACTCTACCTAGGATTGATTATATACTTTCAATAAGAAAAATAAACATGTTTCAAATGTTCAATATTTTTTTGTTGAAATCTCCACAATTGTAGTTGTCAAAGTATTATAATTTAAATATATTTAATTTTTCATTGATATGTCTACAAGTTATATTAAAGGGTATAGTCTCTAAATAATACACCAAGGTGAAAATTATTTTGAATTTTCAAATAAGTTATTTTGTCTAAAAAATAAACGAACTAGTTAATTAGAGTGAGTTCTTTATGATTTTATTTAATGTTACTTTAATACACAATGGCTTTTGTTTATATATATTGATTTTACTACAATTTGATGATAAATAGAAGGAAGGATTTGATGAGAGCATGCTTTTATCACATTTAATATTATAAGTGTTTGTTCTCTAAAAATGCAATAGTGGAGGAAATCATAACATAATCCTATAACATGATGTTAAGAGATCTACATTGCCCATTTATTATAGTTTTTGTCTTTTAATTTTTAAAAGGTTCAAATACTATACATTAATTGTTGTTAACATTATTGTATATCTTATTATCCAAAACAATGCTAAATAATAACATAAACCATATTAATTAATTTACTTTTGAGTTATTGATAACATTCAATAGTTTTACTATGTTGGTCATCTTATATGTCCTATAAGATATCCTTAATCATATCTCATATATACAAATGCTATGGCATGTCTGGGGCAAGGAAAATTGATTTCAAGTTCCAAAGACTTTATTGTGAAGGTTCCATGCAATTTCAAACCAAGATTTGAGATTTAATAAATCATTTGTGTGTTATGGCCATTTTGTTTTTTCCTTATGATAAATATGTGAAAATTTAACATAATTATGTTATTGAAAAGTAATTTTATAATCAAACATTTATTGGTGAAAGGTTAATTTATTGTAAGAACATTACTCTTGAAGGGCAAAATTTTAAACATAACGTTTCTTGACGGGGAGCATAAGAACCCAAAACGTCAAAAAAATATTATATGATGAGTAAAAAGACATCCAAATTCCAACCCTGCTCGTAATACTTGGTTGTGATCCACAAATCCATGTCCCCTAATACATTGTTGTGATCCAAAGTGCAAACCCACAGATTCCCCAAATCCAATTACATCGCACTGGTTGTCATGATCGAAAAGTACAATCATTTTCCCTGAAACAATTCAAGCACAAACTCTCTAACGTGTACAAATAATTGAAAGCCTACTCCAAAATCAAATCCACGTCTAATGAGACTTGTGATCAAGTGCCAAGGCACAAATTTTCCAACGCCAATTAAATCAACTTCATCGATATTGCCAGTACAAGTACAATTCTACGTCACCGATGAGCTGCACTGGGCAACGAGATCTATGGTGGGGAATGTCAGTTATAAGTAGTAAGTAGTGTGATATGAGAAATTTAAATCATATTTTTATGGTTAACTGTACCAATTTGATGCTAGCTAAGTCCACAAATAACATTAAAGATAATAACTTTACATTATTAAAACCTATCCTAACAACATTGTATATAATAGCTCTACATAGTTAAAAAGCTATCATAACCTGAGATATTTAATTAAAACCTATCCTAACATGGGATATTTATTTCATATGATTGAATTAGTTGAAGATGATAATAAGTGCTCCTTTACAACGCAATTCACATGATTGCTTTATTTGAAGATGATAACAAGGGGTCCCTTACAACGGAGGGCTTATGATATGAAAAGGATACCTAACCTCTTTGGCCAGAGACGTACAATGTATAACAGATACGTACAATGATTACAATTTCCCACTTCTAAATTCGTAGTCTTTAACAGCCAAACAAACCCCACATGAACAACCCAGAAGCCTTACCTTTACAAAGCATAAATCATGTAATGGACATCTTTGTCATTGCTTAACAATCACATTATGATAGAAAATTCCTTATTGTTTATGAAGCAAAACATTCATTTGCCTCTCTGTTAACTTAGGATGTAGAGAAATAAAAATTTATGACTTAAGATAGCTAGATGTGGATTTAACATAAATACAAAGCTAATCACCTTGTTAAAAGATTAAACTTTAATAGTTTTCTTTCATTGCTCCACATTTTTTTTTCTTAAGAAAACATTTTTCTATGTAAATATCTATTAAAGTTAGCTTATGTGTCCCTTGAGGGACAACTATGCCAAATGTTGTTCTATTTTTTTATGTCTCTTTTTAGTTGGGACAGCTCGCTACGTCATTAGTATGCAATTTCTGGAGGAGTCCAATTACCCGGTTTTAGAGAGGTTGCTATTAGCTAATGCATTCTCTTTATGTTTTGAAGTTATTCCCCATATATATATATATATATATATATATATATTTCAAGGACCTTATGGCCCAAAGTTCGGAAGAAAGGAATGAACTATTTTGTTTGTGTCATAAACAATTTATCTGATTTTCTATTGTTATGTGAACTCTTGGTTTTAAGTTAATTCTTATGTTTTATTCCCTTGAATTCCAAATCTCCGCACCAAAGAAAATTTCTAATTAAGCGAGCCCAAGATGGAATCCTAGTTCCTAACGTGTCATTGAATCATTAGAAAATCCTTCTATAAATTGATTGGATTTGTATTTGAAGAATTGTGCCAGACCTTTATGTTTAAATCTCCTGCTATGAGTACCTATTACAAAGGTCAATTATCTTGTTAATACAAAGAGTACCAAGTGTTAGGAAGAAATATGTTTAAGACAAAGTCTTCAACTCATGGGAATAGAACCAACATGGTGGGCCATTAGTCCAACGTTAGCCCCTTTGAACCACTTCTTTCCACAAACCCCACAATATAGATTACGCTCGACCTCGTGTAGTGAATCCCATTGGTTAGTTAGAATTTAAGGGATAGTTGAGCGTAAACTCTATAAATATGAGAGAAATCAAACCTTGACCTCAAGTTTGGTCTAACCATGACCTACATGAAAATTTGATATAATCGGGGACGTTGCATATGGGAGATGTCCGGACCCCGACTCCCAACCTACCTTGAGAAATGTGCATGGGATCCTCCAATTTAAAGTTTGGTCTTAAATTTTCTTAAAGAGAGAAAGAGGGTCCAAAAAGAGAATTTTCTAACACAATATAGAACAAATAAGTGTGGACGATTTTCTTTTCTTTTTCTGTTTTGTGTGGTTTTTTGAACAACTAAGGCTAATTTTCTCACACAATATAGAACAAATAAGTGTGGAGTATTTTTTTATTTTTTATTTTTCTATTTTGTGTGGTTTTATGGACAACGAAGGGGTTGACCACGAAACTGCTGCCTCATTTATGGTATAAAAGGGCATCTTTGAGATCTGAAAAAAGCATGTAGCTACAAATGAAATTAGAGAAGTTGTTAAGATTAATGTTGTCAGTATGCTGCGCAAAAGAGGAATCTAAGAAGGGTGTGGAATGGACGAAGACCTAATATTAGAATTAAGGTGTATCCTAGCACAAATGGAGGCCATGGGAACTTCCCAGACACAAGAAACTGATGTAGGAGACAATAGTGAAAGTGAGGACACAAGTTTCGAGGAAGAGGAGGAAAGAACTGTAGAAAGAGAGTGGCCATATCACTAATTGATTAAGCTACTTACCAAAAAAGGGTCGATAATAAATATGGAAGTGTTGTTATATGACGGAAACCTAAATGTGGAGGAGTTGCTAGATTTGATCAAGTCTCTCAACAAGCATTTTGACTATGAGAATGTTGAGGAGGAGTAGAAGGATAAGTGTACTTGTTGTCTGTGTGATCAACACCCTCCTAAATGTTTCTCATACTTGAATTTTGGAGCCTACTAATTAGTAGCTTACAATTTGTCACTCTATGATTACTCCATGTTCATTTGATATTTTTAAAAGTTCTTAAGTCTTTTTCCTAGTCTTAAAATATCAAGTCACTTGCCCACACATGCTTAGTCTTCGATGAGTTCATGAGAACACTTCCTTTATTCAAGAACTGAAAGGCATAGCATGGTCCATTAAGACAATGCCTTTGTGATGTTCAACTTATGTCAAAAGTTAGTGCAAATTTATAAGAAAGATTTAAAAAAAAAAGAAAAACAACAAAAACATCTTTCAAAAGATTAATTCACAACAGCTTTGTTTTCATGTTTACTACTTTATTTTTGAAAAACATTAAATACTAAAAACTATTTAAGTTATATATTTATAATTATTTCTATTTTCCAAATATTAAATTTTAAACAATTATTTATATTTTAGATTTTGTTAACAATTTTATAAAACGATGAAGTTGGTTTACAAATTTTGTAGACTCATTTTATTAATATTATAAATCTAATAGAATAGTTATCTATGTAATGAATTGTTTTAACAATTTACATTAAAAAAATCTAATTAAGACCAAATAAAATTTCCATCTAAATTTATTTCACACCATTCATATTTTCCTGATCATTCATGTATTTTTTTATCATTCCATATATTTTCATTGTCATGCCTATCAATATTATCATTCAAGTTATCTTTAAAAGATATAACACTTCATGAAATTCTTCATAATTCACAAACCCATCCTTATAAAGAGTTATTTGGAAGAAATACTATGAGTAAATCATACATACATTTCTATGAGCATTACAGTTAGGGTATGTATAAGAGATATATATGATTTCCTCATAGACAAAATAATTAGTAATATAATCACTATCATTTTATTTTTTCTCTTGAAAAAGACTTACTTTCCATAACATTTCTAATGTTATTTTATGAATATCAAATTTGGCATATTTTTACTTTACACAGTTAATATTAGTTTATATATAAATCTATATAATTAAATATTTATCTTTCTCATTCTTAATGTTGCTCATATTTATGAAATCTTCAAATTCACGTATGATTACAATTATATTCTTATATAGGGAAAATTTATCATGGACTCACCATATTCATATAAGAACCAATGATCTTGATTTCATTAATGAAAATATTAAAATATTAATATAATTTTCCATTCCATATAAATAACATATTTGTGAAAAATAATTTTTTTTACTTTCTTTCAAAATTATTGCAAAAGATAACTCATTGTTATTGGACTCACAAAATTCTTATATACTACATATAAATATTTATGTTAATAAAAATTTAGTTTTCTCAATCATCTTGCTCCATTATTTGTTTCAAACATATTATAATTCACTATTCTTCAACTCTATTCCAAATCAGTTATTTCAAGATCATTGACTATTACGGAAAAACAAAATTATTTGATTTGAAATTTCCTGTTCGCATCATCAGAGATACCTAACAGTCGACTAACCCCCCGAAAAAACATAAAAGTTTGACGAAGTATCCACATCTTTTTTCAGATACAATTAAAAGTTACACAAGGCAAAAAAAAATCTAAACCTAAACGATGAACTGGATGAACTCACACTAAGGAACAATAAATAATAATAAAAAGAATCTACTTTTTCTTTTCCTCTTTTTCAAAAAAACCAATAATCACTCTATGTAATATGCTCTATCCGAGAACCTGACGACGCAAGTGTGATGACAACAATAACTTTTATGTCCTGCACAGAAAAAAAATGCTTTCCTTAATGCAATCCATTCCAACGACAAATCCAGCGCCAATATGACATGGGGGTCGTTATAGGGAGTTCCAGTTATTTTCGGAGAACAAATAATTCAAAGCCATGTTGTGATCCAAAGTGCCAACCCACGGATTCCCCAAATCCAATTACATCGCACTGGTGGTCGTGATCGAAAAATACAGTTATTTTCCCTCAAACAATTCAAGCACAAACTCTCTAACATGTACAAATAATTGAAAGCCTACTCCAAAAACAAATCCAGGTCTGATGAGACTTGGTTGTGATCAAGTGCCAAGGCACAAATTCTCCAATGCCAATTAAATCAACTTCATCGATATTGCCGGTACAAGTACAATTCTACGTCGTGTGATATGAGATATTTAAATCATTTTTTTATGGTTAACTCCACCAATTTATACCAGCTATGTCCACAAATAACATTATAGATAATAGCGTTGCATAGTTAAAAACCTATCCTTATAACAACATTGTAGGTAATAGCTAAAACCTATCCTAACATGAAATATTTAATTAAAACATATCATAACACAGGATATTTAATTCATATGATTGAATTAGTTGAAGATTATAATAAGTGCTCCCTTACAACGCAATTCATATGATTGATTTAGTTGAAGATGATAAAAAGAGGTCCCTTACAACACAAGGCTTATGACATGAAAATGACACCTAACCTCTCTGACAAGAGACGGACAAGGTATAACAGATACCTACAATGATTACAATTTCCCACTTCTAAATTCGTTGTTATGAACAACCCAGCATCCTTGCCTTTACAAAGCATAAATCATGTAAGGGACAACACGAATATATCTTTTTTGTTGTTGTTATCATTATAATGGTCAGAATAAACGACCCTATGAGGATGCCATTATCGGAAACAATTTGAGTAGATATCCTTGTCATTTATAATTTCTTAACAATCACGTTATGATAGAAAATTCATTATAGTTCATGAAACAAAACATTCATTTGCCTCTTTCTTAACATAGGATGCCGAGAAATGACAATTTCTGACTTAAGATAGCTAGATGTGGATTCAACAAAAATACAAAGCTAATCACCTTGTTAAAATATTAAACTTTAATAGTTTTCTTTTATGGCTCCAACTTGTGTTTTATTAAGGAAACTTTTTCCTATGTAAATATGGTTACATTTAGGTTATGTGTCCTTTTAGGGACAACTATGCTCAATGTTGTTCTTCCATTTATTGATATGTGTTTTTAGGTGGGACAATCTGTTAAGATATTAGTACACAATTTCTAAAGGATTACAATTATCTGGTATTAGATAGGTTGTTATTAGCAAATGCCTCCTCTTTATGTTTTGAAGTTATTCCCTTCTTATATGTATATATGTGTATGTCACTGACCTTATGGGGGCAAAGGTCCAAAGAAATGAATGAACTATTTCGTTTGTTCCATGAACAATTTATCTCATTTGCTATTACTCTTTGAACTCATGGTTTTAAGTTAATTCTTAAGTTTTATTCCCTTGAATTGCAAATCTGTCCACCCACATAAATTTCTAGTTAACCAAGCCTAGGATGGCATCATAGTTCCTAACTTGTCATGGAATCATTGGTAAGCCCTTTTATAAACTAATTGGATTTGTATTTGAAAAATTGTGCAAGACCTTTATGTTTAAATCTCCTTGTGTGAGTCCCTATTACAAAGGTCAATTATCTTGTAAATACAAAGAGTACTGAGTGGCACGAAGAAATATGTTTAAGATAAATTCTTCAACTCATGGGCCAAGAATCAAGATGGTGGACCATTAGTCGAAGGTCACGCCCTTTGAACCCCCTTCATTCAATAAAGTCCACAATATAGATTAACTCTTGACCTCGTATAGCGAGTCCCACTAGTTAGTCAGAATTCATGGGGCAATTGGGCATAAACTCTATGAATAGGAGAGAAAGCCAACCTTGACCTTAAGTCACGTCTGACCCTGACCTATGTCGAAATTTGATATAATTAGGAATGTTTCATCTGGGATAAGTCCCAAAGCCGACGTGTTGGGGTGTCTCGACTCCCAACCTGACCTGATAATTGTGCATGGGCTACTCCCATTGAGAGTTTGGTCTTAAAATTTCTTAAAGACAAAAAGAGCGTCCAAAAATGGGGAATTTGCTCACACAGTGTAGAACAAATATGTGTGGAGGTTTTATTTTCTTTTTTGGTTTTGTGAGGTTTTTTCGAACAACGAAGGGATTGACCACTCAACCATTGCCTCATTTATGGTATGAGAGCTTGCCTTTCATATATGAAAAAAACATATAGATACAAACAAAATTTGAGGAGTTCTTAAAATTATTGTTGTTAGCATGTTTCCCAAAAGAGGAAGCTAAGAAGGGTGTGGAATGGATGAAGACATGACATTTTGTTGTAGCAGCTACAAACACCCTCCAAAATTTTGGCATGCACCCAATTTTGGAGTCTCCCTTAAGAGTTTCACTTGATGACTGCACACACTCGAGCTCACTCTGTGAGCTCGTATTAGTCCTAGCATTTGCCTTGCTTGTTCATTTCACCAAGTCTTGCATGTTGATGTGAAAGTCATGCATGCAACCATTGTTGTGGATATGCTCAAAGTCTTTTCTTCGTGTGTACTTTTTGTGTTCGCTATGCAACCATCTGTCGTGCTCACACACAGAGTCACATCCACTGCCACGCAAGTGTCATCACGGTCGATCAACAATCAATCAAGAGTGTCGCACTTGTTGCTTGCACCGTCGGTTAGTCATGATGAATATTCCCCTCTGACAACTGGACCATCACCCCTCCATCGATTCAATCGATTGTCACCTAGAACAACATAGAGGAACCAAGCAAGTCTTTTCAAGTGGTGCTGCTCGCAAGTGATCCAATCAACTTTCATGCTAGCCACCCGGAGAGTCGGACCCGGCATCCACCCCGAGACTGACTCCCATCAAAAATTGCGCATAGGATATTGACCTTGCCCACTCTGCTGACTGTGGAAATTATGTAGATAGGTCAGATAGTCACCCAATGCCCGTCCCTGTCTCCCTTAGAAAATTACGCAGTTTTCCCAGTCAGTCGTCCCGATAGTCGATTGGCTCCTCATCTATAAAATTTCATAGTTTTCATGCGTAGGCCTTTTGCTGCCCAGTAGTCTACTCAGCTCAGAAACAATGCAGAGATGATTAGCAGGACAACCTCCTAACCTTAGTGCAATTTCCCTTGTCAGAAGCTCCCAACAGCAGACTGCTATTTCCCTCCAGGAATTGCGTAGTTTCTGCTACCAAGTTCCTAGCAGCTGACTACCTTTTCCCCTTGGGAATTGCACAGTTTCTACTACTAGTGACCCAGCAGCTAGCTGCCAGTGCACTCCATGAATTACACAGTTTTGGCTACCAAACTCCAGGAATTGCACAGTGTTGACTTCCAACCTAGCCATACCTCGCAGACAGTCATTGCCAACTTGGGTTGCCCATATTCATCACCCACTAAATCTTGCACAATTTTCATCAGTAGTTCCCGGAGCCATCATCCCACCTCGCAACCTTGTTGCCTCTCCGAGTCACCTGCATTCGAAATGATCATGTGTCATGGTAGACTAGGAGGTTTTTGGATTTGATGTTGTCTCATCATGAGTGAATGCAGGTACAGGTACACCAACAAACATGGCGCGACAACGAATGGGATGAATGAAGGGAGCACATGCAGAAGGATAGGTTCACCAACATACGAACGAATGATGCATGTGAAGAGATGTGCTCGCGAACAGATGATCATGCAAAGATTTGTTCAGGGATGGACGAATGAGAAAACATGCAAGATGTGCTCACAAATGAATGAATAGACAAACATGCACCTTTCGCGAACAGATTAGCCTGTCAAGCCTTCCAACATACAAGAAAGGAGAAACATGCCAAAGAAACATCAAGCGAACCAACGACCATTTAAGACTCCATGCAATTTGCCATGTGGAGGTGATGTTGTGACACACCATGAAGACATCCACCTCCTAGCAGCACTACAGCTCGACATGCACTCCAACAGAAGCACGAATATACCAGCATTGTCATGTCGAGTAATGTCATGAGTTATGTTGTCCACATCTCCACTGTGGGCCATGTGTCAAATCAATGTAATATAATGCGAAGTCCAAGAGACCCACTTGTTGTACAAAGAGTCATGTAAAGATGAAAAGTCATGGAAGTCAAATAGTCATGAGGGTAGTCGAACATCCACAAGGGTCAGTTTCACCCTTGGTTATAAATACGCCCTCATTTGTACATGCAAGTGACTTTTCACCTCAACTCCTCCCACATAGCCAAGAGAGTCTCTAACCTTTTCTTTGAGGAGTAAGTAGTGGCTCCAACGCCTCGCACCCAGGTTTAGTGATGTATGGTGTAACGATGTGTCTTGAAACTTTTGCTTAATTCAGAAGCTTGATAATAGGCCAACATGTTTTCACACATATTTTGTAACTTTTGTAAGACTAATCTTCAACAATTGTAATTCATGTTGCTTTAACCTGTGTTAAACACGTGAACTTAATTCACTTGTTGTAATGCATAAGATGTTAATGAAAATGTGTTGCATCTGTTGTTAACAATGTCTTGCTTGTGGTGTCTATCTTCTCGAACACCAGATAGACCTTTCACATAAAACTTTTTGTAACAACCGTTGCACTCATCAAACTCATCTGTTGAGTTTTGTACATGTTATCTTACCATCTGTGTTGTGACTGCAGCATCAATGTGGACTGCTCCTTCAGAAGCTTTGCACGTCCTGTTGTGTTGTGTGTTCCTAGCCAAGTTGGGACTTCATCCCAACCAACTTGGGACTCACTCCCACCCTCTCCCTCTACAGTGAAATAACCATTGACACAACTAAAACTAGCAATCACGAGGCACATGAACCACACTTCTCGAAGACAAAGAAAACCACTCTCCTATGCTGAAAAGCAAGAGTTGAGGCAAATCCTTAAGACAATGGAAACCAGGACATCATACCGGATGGGACTCCCACACCAAATAGTGTGAGGTCTATTTGGGACTTCATACCGGGGTGATCCCCTGAATGTTGGCAGGTTCAGCATCGTGAACATTGTTGGTGGTAGAAGGAGGGAAGCCACTTGTATATGGTTGATTATCCCCTGACACTCATTCATCAACCATATGTTCGAAGGAGTAACTCTCACTCCCTCTCACCTACACACGACTCTGTAGTTGGTTACTGCTCACCTCCCAAGATTGAACACACGATTTTGTATCATCAACTTTGCTCCATCGGTCCCATCACTCGTCAGTTCGTGAAAGCAGTCAGACTGATCCAAGGCATACAACATCTTCCATATGCATCAAAGAAATCAAAATCCACTCTCACAAGAGTTTTTGTATCATCGGTCGAAGAAGAAGACCTTGCCACACTTGAAGGTCTGGCAGAAGCGATTGAAAATGGAGAGGAACCTTTGGTCTTCCGGCAAGGTGAATAAGACACTCTTGTGATATTGGGATCGAAATCGAATATAGGAGGTAGAGGGGAAGGAAGCAGAGGAGGTGGAGGCGGAGATGAACCAATGGACTCAGAGTTAGAACCATCAGATTCAGAAAAAGAAGAGGAGGATGAAGAAGAAGAGAAGATGGTTGACCCAAACTTTGATTGGATGACTCAGGGACCATTTGCTCTCCCGATTGTTCTGCACAAGATGCCAAAGCGAAAGGAGAGAACGAACATCAAGATAAACCCTGACAGTATGGTGAAGGTAGAATACCACTTGGAAAACTTCTACCTACAACTACAGAGCCTTGAGCTATGGTATGATGACGTAGCATGTAGATTGTTCCCATGTACCTTGGACAGTCACACAACTACATGGTATCATAGCCTTCCACCAAACTCTATATAGAACTAGGGTGTGTTCAAACGCATGTTCCTTGAAAATATTTTTGATGACAAGACCCCAACCATGCTACTCAAACAATTGGGAAGCCTCAAGATGAAGGGAAAAGAGAAAGTGAAAGATTTCAGTTAGAGTTTTAGACACATATTGAACAAGTTTGTAGTGGACACTAAACCTCATGACTCCATCACTACAGACTACTACACATCCACACTGCCAAGCAACATTGTGTAGTTCGTCAAGTGAGCTGCGAAACCAACACTCTTGGAAAATTGTGAGGAGGCTATTATTGTTAAGAAAGACCTGCACTCAATTGGAGTCATCAAGGATGATGAATCAGCAAAGGACTCGAAGGATGCAAGCAAGAAGTCCCAAGAAATGGCGAGAAAGTGTAGAGACAAGGAATCAACTGATATTGAGACCCTTACTCACCTTGTCAAGAACTTGACTAGAGAAGTGTCCAAACTCAAATAAAGGAAAATAGACACATTTGCAAACATCCATCTACCTAGATAGAGACAGGCAAGCAGCTCATCAAGCAGCAACCTGTTCACTTCAAAAACTGCGTAGAGACCTGTGTTCTAGCTCGAACACTATACAAATCCTAAGTTTGGTTCTTTCCTTGAAGAACATCACCCCGAAAACTCTTGTTCAAACTAGAAGCGAGTCACAAGTGCTTTCTACAAGCATACACTCGACACAGAAAGAAATATGCAGAAGCAGTCAGAAGACAATGATGATGACAAAGAGATCGCACTTGAGTAGCCATCAAGCTCTGGGCATGTGGTGAACACGTATCAATGCTCGCAAACAATGTCAAAGATGAATACAAAGAAACAGTCCCAAAATCAAACTGACTGTTATAATCTTAGGAGTAAAGGGGATCCCCCCACACTAGGGGAAATTCAAGAGAATATCAGACTACTGATAAGGAATTCCGACCCACCATCTGCCCCAAAGAAGGAAACATAGATACAGTTCGAGAAGACAGTGGAAGACAAGGGTGCATCCATAACCAGCAAGCTGCAAAACACTCTATTTTATCCAACATGATATTGACTATGGACTACAACATTTTCAATGACATGAAGGAAACTTGAGCAAACATCAGTCTGTTTGAGTTAGCTAAGATCCAAAGTCTGTGAGATATCCTACTACGTGCATTGGGATAGATAGCAACTGACAATGCAACCTCTACCAGCAAGGGAGCAAGCACACCTCCCAGATCACTTTCCACTATGCTCAATACACTCCACAAGGAAGAAGTTAACTCAAGTTTCCCTCAATTCTTGTTATCTTTTAAATTTTTCAATTGTAATGTTCACAACTGCTTGGTTGATTCTGGCACGGCAGCCAACGTCATGCCGCTCTCCATTGGGAAAAAGATCAATGCATAATTGAGCGAGACATCCGCACAAATCATCTAACTTGATAGAACATCAGTACCAGCCATTGGTGAACTATGAGACGTGATCATATGACTATATCATGATGGTTGAGTCCACCAACGCATTAACATAGTGGTTGTGGACATACCAGAAGCGTATGGTCTACTACTCATTAGAGACTGGTCCAGCAAGCTAGATGGATATTTTCCTACAGACTGGTCTCACATGTGGCTTCCATATAAGGGTAAGTGAAACCAAATCCAGGTGTTATCTGAGAGGTACATGCAGCATAATGTTACTCTCCATAATGGTGAGAATTAACTGTTGGCCTTTGCAAAACTCATGTTTGGCAACTGCCTCCTTGAAACAGCGTTGGGGTGTTATCCTGCATGACCATCTCCAACCCCACCAAACATGCAGTTTGGACTCCTTCATTGCCCAACTGATGTTAATGAATCTTGTACAGTACATTGTACCAATAGTAGTAGTAGTAGCAACAGTAGTAGTAGTAGTACTAGCACATCTAGTAGTCCATGCACACACAATTTGTGGACCATGTACTTTAACAGATCAAAGACATAGGACGGCTCAGGAGCCAGGTGTGTCTTGATCGACCCTTCTAACAGGAAGCATATGGTTTTAAGTCACTTGGAGTTAGAGTGCACAAGCAATGTTACTTAATATGAAGCACTCGTGTTAGGCTTGCAGAAAGCCACCAGCCTCAATGTGGTTACACTCAAAGTGCTAGGTGATTCAGAGATAGTGGTACGACAGGTACGTAACACCATTCACTGTTTATCACTGCATCTCAAAATTTACCAGCAAGAGGTATGGAGACTAAAATCAAACTTCCAAGAATTTAATATCATTTTTGTACCACATATGCGTAATGCAGTTGCCAATGCAGTATAAAATGCAGCTTCGAGAATGTCACTGATTAGGGATAGATTTAATATTGAAATTTTCTACAAACCTTCTATCTCGGACAAAATAAATAACTTATGTGTGTTTAATGATGATCAACAGATATTGGATTTCATGGCCAACGTTGATGTCTTCAAAGATGCAATGATAGATGATGACGAGCACGAGTGCTCTCTGCAAGCTGAAGATGGTAACAAGAAAGGCCACATTATCACAAAGGGTGTGGCAACATTCGAAAAGCTTTATGACTTGCAAGAATGTTTTCAGGGGCCAAGGAACAACAAGACCCACATTTCCACCATGAGGCATTAACTCATTAACTTGGGAACATAATGTTAGCACTTGAGATTTCACCCTAGGCTGAGGAAGGTAAACCTTCAAGGCAACATCAAACCATTTCACCTCGTAGCTAGCCCTACGGGGTATGAGAAGGCTCTCTCCGGTCAAAATCGGTAGATCTTTCAATAGGATGAGCTGACCCAATTAGGAACACTGATATTAGGCTAGTAAACTGATAAAGAGGGTTGATTTAAAGTTTTTGGGGTTTTTTGGTGGCAATTGGAGGGAGTGCAATTCAGGGTGTGGGGATTGAGCTCAGTTTTTGCAGGTGGGTCTTTGGGGCAAGGTAGGAGTTTGTGTTGATGCCTTTAGCTAAGATGGATGATTAAGGAAGAAAGAGAGGGAGCTAAAGAGGGCAAACAATGACTTTGAATCCTCTTTAGACAGTGGAAAACATAAATATTAAACAAAATTGAAAGCTGAGCATGGCATGCATGAATTCAAACTTTATCACTTCTTTTGTTTAATTAGCAGCAATAGAATAAGAGATGGAACACATAAACACACTTACAATGACAAGTAGGAAACACACCATCAACACAATAATCCACAAGAATCCACAATGATGTCTGCAAAACCCTGGCCTTCCTTTTCCTCAAATTGCAGAGATACAAGTAAAATATACAATAGAGCTTCTCCCTCAAGAGTCCCTGGCGATCACGGTGGGACCGAACCCACCGTTTATTGAGGGAGAAGCTCTATTGTATATTTTACTTGTATCTCTGCAATTTGAGGAAAAGGAAGGCCAGGGTTTTGCAGACATCATTGTGGATTCTTGTGGATTATTGTGTTGATGGTGTGTTTCCTACTTGTCATTGTAAGTGTGTTTATGGGTTCCATCTCTTATTCTATTGCTGCTAATTAAACAAAAGAAGTGATAAAGTTTGAATTCATGCATGCCATGCTCAACTTTCAATTTTGTTTAATATTTATGTTTTCCACTGTCTAAAGAGGATTCAGAGTCATTGTTTGCCCTCTTTAGCTCCCTCTCTTTCTTCCTTGATCATCCATCTCAGCTTAAGGCATCAGCACAAACTCCTTCCTTGCCCCAAAGACTCACCTGCAAAAACTGAGCTCAATCCCCACACCCTGAATTGCACTCCCTCCAATTGCCACCAAAAACCCCAAAAACTTTAAATCAACCCTCCTCATCAGTTTACTAGCCTAATATCTTTGATCCTAATTGGTCAGCTCACCCCATTGAGAAAATACCTTGAGTCTGACCGGAGAGAGCCTTCTCCTTCCTCGTAGGGCTAGCTACGAGGTGTAATGGTTTGATGTTGCCTTGAAGGTTTACCTTCCTCAGCCTAGGGTGAAATCTCAAGCGCTAACACATAACAGGATCCGAAGTTTGTTAATCATGGAACCTGTTGTACCCAGAAAGAGCGAAAAACCTTTATCTACTTGTTCAAATAGTACCGAGATGTGTTCATGTGGATGTATGATGATCTAAAAACTTATGACACACAGATCATCCAACACATCATCTCGATCAAAGAAGGGGTCAGGCCATATCAATAGAAGGTGAGAAAAGTACATTCGCCACTTGAACCCCTCATAGAGAAAGAGATTACTAAGCTATTGGATGCATGGATGATATACAAAGTTCATCCTTCCACATGGGTCTCAAATCTTGTTCCTGTACATAAGAAGTCGTGGGAAATCTGCTTGTGTGTCGAATTCTGGAACATAAACTATGCCTCGGACAAAGAAAGCTACCTTGTACCATATATCGATCATATTTTGCAAACAATATCTGGGCAACATATGTTTTCCCTTCTTGAAGGTCTCTAAGGATACAATTAGGTTCTGGCAGGAGAACCTCATAGGCTCAAAACTACTTTCCGTACTAAGTGGGGTATGTTCGCTTACAGAAGAATGTTGTTTGGGCTTATAAACACAAGCGAAACAATCCAATGCTCCATGGACATTGTTTTTCATAGACTTATCGGATAGAGTGTAGTGGTATACCTCGATGATGTGAGTGTGTTTTGAAGATGAGAGGACCACATATGCCATCTGAAGAGATGTTTTGAGCGATGTCGGAGATACGAGATCTCCTTGAATCCAGAAAAGAATGTATTCGCAGTGTTAGAGGGGAACCTCCTTGGACACATTGTTGCCAAAATCGGGATCAAGGTGGATCCAGACCAGGGCCAGACTATCACAGAGATGCCTTACCGAGTGATCAAGAAAGCCATGCAATCCTTCTTAGGCAAGATAAAATTCCTCCAGAAGTTCATCTTGAATTATGCACAGATAGTTAAGCCTATGGAGGACATGATGAAGAAAGATACCACCTACAGCTGGGGTAAGAGAGAAAAATATGCATTCAGTCGGATCAAGTAGGCCATTGCTAAAGCGCCTACACTCTACAACCCAGGCTTCAAGAAGGATTTCCTTCTATACACCTTCGCCTCCAACAATTCACTAGTTGTAGTACTCACTCAGAAGGATGAGATGAACAATGAATGCCCGATCTCCTTCATGAGCACAAGCATGCAGGGACCAGAACTCAACTACCCCACTATTGACAAGAAATATTATGTAGTTTACAAGGTGGTGAAATGCTTCAGGCCCTACCTACTGAAGAACCATTGCATAGTCTTCGTCCCTCACCCAGCAATTCACACGTTGCTTGTACAACAAGAACTGGGTGAATGACCTGTGAACTCGATGACAGGCTTGCAAGAAAATTATCTTGAATTCAAGCCAGTTCACACGATCAAAGGACATGGACTTTGTAGACTTGCAATTGAAGTAGTACATGTTCCAAAGAGTGGAGAAGAACTTGTCAGCTGGGAGAAGGAGATTGAGATGTATGATATAAGGTGAGAAACACCCACTAAAGACGGAACCTCTTGGTACTCTGATGTGTGCCAGTATCTTGAGAAAGGCACCGTACCCTCTCACTTTTTCGTCAATAGAAGAGGGCATTGTGCCTGAAAGCCTTATCATATTAGTCGGTGCACGGATTGCTTTACAGAAAGCATAGTAATGGAGTTTTTCTCAGGTGCCTGGAGGCACATGAATTAGAGAAGGTACTTCAAGATTTACATGATGGAACTACTCAGGGTCAATTTGAAAGAAGCACCATTGCGCACAAAGTTATGTGAGTTGGTTTCTACCGGCCCACATTATTGAAGGATGCACATGCTTATGCCTGCAAGTGCCCAGTCTGTCAGCGATGTGCCGACAAAACACGAAGATCAGTAGCCCCACTGCACCCTGTTACAGTGACCGAACCATTCTAATAGTGGGGCATGGACATCATTGGGGAAATTTTCCCTCATTCGTCAAAGCAACACCACTACATCCTAATAGAAACTGACTACTTCATGTGGTGGACAGAAGTAGTTCTTCTCAAACAAGTGAATGATCAGGAGGTCATTAGCTTCCTCCATCAGAACATCATCTCACGCTTCGGGGTTACGATATCGCTTGTTTTTGATAGTGCAACTTATTTTTCATCTTTGAAACTCTAGGAATTTGCATCATAGAATAGTATTGTGTTAAAGAATTCATCTAACTAGTGCCTGGAAGGAAATAATCTAGTAGAATCCATGAATAAAAAACTCATCCATATAATTAAGAAGATCGTTTTCTTTGAGCAGTGTAACTAGCATGCCTCCCTCATGAACTCATTATGGGCTGCCTGTGTGACACCCAAGTCTTCTCTAAATACCTCACTGTACTTCCTGGTTTATGGTAAATAAGCCATCCTTCCACCAAATATCTACTTGCCTACACTTCAGCTTTCCCAAGAATCCCAAGGTAAGCATTGCTAGCTAGTTCAGCGTAGGATGGATGCTCTCCATAAGCTTCAGGAAGAGAGGATGAAAGCAAAAGAAAAATTCAATCTTCACCAGAACCATATCAAGAGATAGTTTAGTAAGAAGTCTGTAGGGAAAGCTAACTTCGGTGTTGGTGACTTAGTTATGAAATGGGAGAAGCCCCATGAAGACGAAGGGAAACATACGAAGTTCCAGTCCCTGTGGATTGGTCCGTATATATTCCACAAGAAGCTTGGCCCACACGCGTATCTTCTGTAATCACTTGACGGGAAGATTGAAAACCTTCCTCTCAATGACCAAGATCTCAAACATTACTTTCAGTAGGCTGGGCTGCACCCACGCCATGTACATAGTCTGATTGTTGCTTGTTGTTTTTCATCTTGTTTTCTTTGCTTATTAACTTTGCTTTCACTTTGTTTTCTCTGCTTACTATTGTTGTTTACATTTATTTTATTTTCTTCGTATACTACTATTTTTGTTTCTGGAAATAAGCATTGTCAACTACTACATTCTGGCTTTTGAATAGAGTATGTGGCTAAAATTTAAAGAGACTTGTGACACTACAACACTTGGCCAATCTTGTGTATATCTTCTTTGTGCTTGGTTACAACCTTCGGCTAATGAAGTATTGACGAAAAATACAAACCATATACAAGGAAAGTTTTGGTCCAACCATAAACCTATGTCCAAACTGGGAATCCCCATGCATGTACTCATCCTTCCATTCTATGTTTTCAAGCTCATCCAACTAGTGGAAACAGAGAAGGGGAAAATATAAACGAGCAAAACTATGTCAGAGGTCTTACATGCTTCTCTGAAGGAACAACCTCTTCTTCTCTCAATAAGTCAGGATCCCTCTTCCAGCCCAAAAATAAATAAGTGCCTATGCAAAGTCCTCTTGAAAAATACAAAGGTGAACGAAGAGAAAGGCTTCCTACATAGAGAGGTGAAGCATTCAACTCCACCGAGGTATTGAGAAGGCTTGTTGGCAGTGGAGAAATGTGTGTGTTCCTACGTGACTCCACTGAGGTATTGTCTAGGCCTATTAGTAATGGAGCAACACCAGAGATGAAAAATTATACTCTGAAAATATTCAACTCGTGAGATAAATTACCCTTCCCGGATTCAAAACATTGTGATCAAGTTGAAATTTTGATTGTGTTTGACTATGTTGGAAATAGTTGAACCATGTATGTCCATGGGGTAAGTGGGGAAGCCAAAATACCTCACACAATGATTCAATACTCCCTGAAAGACCAAGGCCCTGTGCTAGCAATCAGCCAAACTAGAGAAGATGGAGTTCTACCAGTATATGGCCAAGTGTTGTAGTGGCTACAACCACTGTCCAAAATTTTGGCCTGCACCCAATTTCAGAGCCTCCCTTGAGAGTTTCACTTGATGATTGCACACACTTGGGTTCACTCTGTGAGCTTGTGTTAGTCTTAGAATTTTCTTTACTTGCTCATTTCACTAAGTCTTGCATGTTGATGTCAAAGTCATGCATGCAACCATTGTTCTGGTTATGCTCAAAGTCTTCTCTTCATGTGTACTTGTTGTGTTTGCTATGAAAGAATCTATCGTGCTCACACATGGAGTCACATTCGCTGTTGCAGAAGCATCGTCACAGTTGATCAACGATGAATCACAAGTGTCATGCTTATCGCTTGCACCATCAGTCCATCATGTTGAACATGTGTGTCTGGTTGGTTTGAGTCGTCTCATCATCAAGTCATGAGGGTGTGTGTTGTAAGCATTATGATACATATGTTGTACTTGATGGCAACCCACTCATCTCAGATGATAAATTATAGTGCAGCAAAGTTCATGCACTTTCATGAAGATAAAAGTTTCTTTCATGTAGAGAAAAGTTCACGCACTTTCATGAAGATAAAAGTTTCTTTCATGTAGAGAAAATTTCACGCACTTTCATGAAGATAAAAGGTTCTTTCATGTAAAGAAAAGTTCACGCACTTTCATGCAGAGAAAAGTTTCTTTCGTGTAGAGAAATGTTCATGCACTTTCATGCAGAGAAAAGTTTCTTTCATATAGAGAAAAGTTCACACACTTTCATGCAGAGAAAAGTTCCTTTCATGAAGAGAAAAGTTCACGCACTTTCATGGTTGGCTCATGGTATTAGTCTGATAGTTTTTGATCCTATGCTTTTGGTCTGTGGTATTGCATCCAAAAGTGTTGACCCCAAGTATCGGGTTCATGGTATTGTGTTATTATGGTTTTGGACCGTGGTATTGTGAAAGGCCTAAGACTATAAAAAAGGAAGGAGATCATTTGGCAAGGCAATCAATCTGAATGAATTGAATATCTAATAAGTGCTAGATTTGAAATATTTGTTATTGGGGTTATGGTGCAGATCTAGATCTAAATGAAGGAGGAACCTTAGCGCATAAAGAAGGATAAGTTCTATTGATGGGTCATAATATTTAAGCTTGAATAATAGTATCTTTGTATGATTTTGATCTGTTATATGAGGCGCATGCTTGATCTATAAATCTGACAATCTGGGTTAGTTAGTGTTTGAATATTTGAAAGAATGAATTATCCTTTATAGATCTATACGCAGGTTCAGTGAAGTGAAAGAGCATATACACGCTGGTTCAGTGAATGAAAACGGCGCATACGCAGGTTGGTCCAAACACAAGAGTGTATGCATGCAGGTTTCAGGTTGTTGAAGTAGTGTATATCTTTTAAATTATGATCTAGCTGCCTCTCTTTATTGCTACAGTATTCTGGGTTAAGAATTTGGTGTGTGGTTACTATTACTGTGTTCTGGGTACAGCTGTCAGAGAAGTGTTTACTTGATTCAGTGCTAATTGGGGAAAAGGAGATTGTTTGATGCAGACATACTTGATGATTGATTGATGTTCATGGATCCAGTCTGAAAATTTATGAAATGAGGTCACTGGAAGAAAGAGAAGGTTGTAGCCTTCAGTAGGCCAGCACCTATGTACTAGTATCTTTGCTAGTACAAGAGCTAAGGGGGTTGTAGCTCCCTTCTAGGAGAACCTGGAGAACGAGAGAGGGTTGTAGCTCTCTGCAGGTTGCAGCCTGCGTACTGGTAAAGGACTACGCCAGTACATTGTAAAAAGAAGTTTCTAATTAAAAGAAGATAGAGACGAATTGTAACAGGTGGTTTTCACCCACATTGGGTTTCCACCTTATATCTTGTGTTCTTGTGTGTGTGATAGTCTTCAGATCTGTTTTACTGTCTCTGGTTACTAGTTGTTTGATTCTGATACACAGATTAATAATCAACTTCTGAAAGATAAAGTAAATTATAAATTTGCATTGTATACACGGGTTTCCTTCTACATAATTGCGTATATACGCGGTTTTAATTAACTGAAGTAGCGTATATTATCTGGATTTGAAAAAGGGAATATTTAACTTGATAATATTGATTCGCCCCCCCTCTCAGTATTATTTCCAACAATTGGTATCAGAGCATGTCCTTCTAAAGAAGCTTGATCGCTTGGAGGAAGATCCATCATCATGAGCAACTACGAGAGAGAAGCATCTATCAGGCCACCGATTTTTGACGGGACAAACTTCGTATATTGGAAGGTAAGAGTTACTGCCTATCTTCAATCTCTTGGTACAGAAGTTTGGGATATCATAGATAGAGGGTACACTTTTCCATCAGCAACTCCTACAGATCCAGCTGAGAAGAAGAGATATGAAGCAAATGCAAAGGTTGTCAATGCCCTATTAGGATGTCTATCTCAATTAGAATTCGTCAAGGTTATGCAGTATAAATCCGCAAAAGAAATATGGGACAATATTGTTCTGAGCTATGGAGGAGATGAACAGGTAAAACGAGCAAAACTTCAAACCCTCAGAATTCAGTATGAAAATCTCCGAATGCACAATGATGAAAGTGTGGCTAACTATTTCCTTCATGTAGATGAGATTTTTAATTGTATGAAAAATTTGGGTGAAGAAATAAAAGAGGCTGGTTTGGTTGAAAAGGTTCTAAGATCTTTGTCCACTAGGTTTGAATCTAAAGTTTCTGCAATAGAAGAAAAAGAGAATCTACGAAATCTTACCATGTCTCAGCTGCACGGAATTCTGACTGCTTATGAAATGAGGAAAGGAGGACCATCAGACAGGAGAGAAGTTGCTTTCAAGGCTTCAGGCAGAGGAGATTACTATGAGTTAGGACACATGTCTGAAGAAGAGGAGGAATCAAATTTCGTCAAGAACCTTCAACGGGGTACTGGAAGATTTAGAGGTAAGCTGCCTTTCAAATGCTTTGCTTGTGGAAGAGTCGGTCACTATGCTACCAAATGTCATCATAAGGATAAGATTGACAAGGGGAAGGAACCTGTTAGATGGAAAAAGAAACAGAATGTAACTAAGAAAAGTTACTACATTCATGAAGACAGTGATGGTCTTTCAAATAGTGATGAAGATGAACGAGGTAAGAATTATAAACTTTTAATGGCTTTTCAAGATGATAATTACATGGATGCTATAGATGAATATGGTTTTAATGAAGAGATTTCTAGACTCAAAGTATGTTTAGAAGAGAAGAATGTGATCATTGATACTTTGCAATTCCAACTTGCTGAAAAAGAAAAATTTCTTGAGAAGTTAGAATGTGAAATTGTTGGTCTTAGAAAAGAGATTGAGAAAACAAAGGCTATTAATCTTAAATTTCTTAAAGGATCTGAAACTCTAGATGAGATTATCAATGTGTAGCATTCCCCACTAATCAAGACAGGTCTAGGATATAATGAAGAAGCATCTCAAGCGCAGAAACCATCCACCTCAAAAAGTTATCTTGATTCAGCAAGGAGGAATGAGCAAGATCCCAATGGAGATCACCAGGTAAAACAGGGATGATTTACATCAAGAATAAACAAAGACTACCAGGTAAATCGGGGGCAATCCACCTTAAGGATGAACAAAAGCTACAACCAACCACAGGTAAATTCTTCTCAATTTGCCTCAATAATGGATGACAATAGAAACTACAATCATTTGGATGGTCGATTTGATAATCGCAAGAGTTTCTTCAATGGCCAATGTTTCTCTTGCCATAACTTTCGCCACAAAGCAGCTCAATGTGTTTCCTATAAGATAGTAATGACTAGAGAAGCTCAAAAACAAAGAAGTATGACTGGAATTATGAAAAGAACCTATAAAAAATTTTCCGCCCTTGAAAATGAAATTGAATGTTCTATTTGTAATAACTTCGGTCATGAAGATTCTGAATGCAGGAGCAGGTTTCGGTAGACAAAGGAACAAGCCTCAAGTGCCAGAACATGGAGAATGAAGGAACCACAACCAGAAAGATGTGGGATAGCCTTTTATGCGGAAGGACAAGAAAATCAATGGTACATCGACAGTGGATGTTTGAAGCATATGACAGGTGATAAGGAAAAACTTCAATCATATAGTGCTTTAGAAAAGGGAAAGAAAGTTTCTTTTGGAAATGATACCCCTGCAGTCATAAAGGAAAAGGCACTGTTCAGTTGAAAGAAAAAGTCAAAGCTGGAAATGTTCTGTATGTTGATGGCTTGAAGCATAATCTACTGAGTTTCAGTCTGATGTGTGATAAAGGAACTGAGGTAATATTTTGATCAAATGGATGTAGTGTTCGTGATCTTGATATAGGAAAAACAGTGATCAAAGGCATAAGAACTCCAAATAATTTATACATATTTGAAGAAGGACAAAAACAATGTTATTTGAGCAAGAATGATGAACACTGGTTATGGCACCAGAGGTTGGGGCATCTAAGCTTTTCACAGATAAGGAAAGCATGCAAATACCAGGCAGTTCGTGGTCTTCCAGACATCAGAATTCCAAACAATAAAATATGCAAATCATGTCAGTTTGGTAAGCAAACCAGAACTAACTTCCCTGAGAAGGAAGGATCAGCGAGTAGGCCTCTTGAACTAGTCCATATAGATATATGTGGTCCATCTAGGAAAAAATCACCTCAAGGAGAAGAACACTTTATATTATTCATTGACGACTTCTCCAGGATGGTTTGGATAGGACTTTTGAAGCACAAAGATGAAGCATTCAAAAAATTCAAATCGTTCAAAGCCTTGGTAGAAAATGAATCAAATCACAAAATTAAGTGCCTCAGGTCTGATAGAGGTGGGGAGTTTACCTCGAATGAATTTTTCGATTTCTGTGAAGAACATGGAATAAGAAGGGAATTCTCTACAGCTAGGACTCCTCAGCAAAATGGAGTGGTGGAAAGGATGAACAGAATGGTTCAACAAATGGCTCGTGATATGCTTGATGAGTCTGGAACACCCATAACCTTCTGGGGTGAAGCTGCATTTGTTGCAGTTGTTATTCTCAACAAAACAAATGTCCGTGTAAACAGCACTCAAACTCCTCATGAGCTCTGGTATGGTGAGACTACTTCGGTAAAACATTTCAAAATATTTGGAAGCAAATGCTATATTAAGAATAATGATGAACATCTTGGAAAGTTTGAACCTAGAGCAGATGAAGGCATACTTCTTGGTTATTCTCCCCACAGCAAAGCATATAAGTGTTACAATAAAAGACTTGGAAGAATTGTTGACAGCATTGATGTAGTGATTGATGAAGAAGGAAACATTCCTAGGCAAGTAAATTATGAAAATATCGAAGAGGATGAAGACTACCCTTCAAATCAGACTGATGGTGAAGAAGAACCTCAAGAGGTACCAGAGGAACATATAAGGATGGAAGAGAAGACTCCATCTAGGTACGTTCAGAAGAATCATCCAGAATCTCAGATTTTGGGACAGAAAGAGGCAGGTGTACAAACAAGAAGAACAATTGTAGAAGCCTCAAGCTATTTGGCATTGCTCTCCGCCACTGAACCACAAAATGTAAAAGAGGCATGCAAAGATGAATGCTGGGTCAAGGCAATGGATGAAGAACTTGAGCAGATCGAAAAGAATAACACTTGGGAGTTGGTTCCTAGACCAAAAGATAAGAATGTCATAGGGACAAAATGGATCTTTAAAAACAAGTTGAATGAAAATGGGGAAGTGATTAGAAGCAAGGCCAGACTTGTTTGTAAAGGGTATGCTCAACAAGAAGGTATAGACTTTGAAAAAACTTTTTCTCCCGTTGCTAGACTTGAGGCCATCTGAATGTTCCTTGCTCTCTCAAGCTTTCAGAAGTTCAAAGTATTTCAAATGGACGTGAAATCAGCCTTTCTGAATGGAGACTTAGAAGAAGAAGTGTACATTGAGCAACCAGATGGCTTCATCCTTGGGAATGATCCAAATCTTGTATGTAGACTAAAAAAGGCTCTCTATGGTCTTAAACAGGCTCCAAGGGCTTGGTACTACCGTTTGGACAAATATCTTCATCAACAGGGTTTTTCAAAAGGATCAGCAAATAGCAATCTTTATATAAAAATTGAAAATGACAAATTGCTAATACTTGTTGTGTATGTAGATGATATTATCTTTGGCAGCAATGAAGAAGCTATGAGTCAAAGTTTTGCCTTGGTGATGCAGAAAGAATTCGAAATGTCTTTGCTTGGAGAACTGACATATTTTCTTGGATTGCAAATCCAACAAAATGAAGGCGGTATCTTTTTGTCTCAAACCAAGTATCTCAAGCAGATCTTGAAGAAATATGGCATGGAAGATGCAAAACCAGTATGTACCCCTATGGTTACAGGATGCAGCCTCAGTGCAAATGATGAATCAGCAACAGTGCATCAACCAACCTATAGATCCATGATTGGAAGTCTTCTTTATTTGACAGGTACTCGACCAGACATCATGCATGCAGTGGGAATAGTTGGAAGATTCCAGGAAAATCCTAAGGAAACCCATTCTCAGGCAGTAAAGAGAATTTTCAAGTATCTTCAAGGAACTCAAAACTATGGCTTATGGTATTCTAGAGATACAGATATCACTCTACATGCTTATACAGATGCAGATTGGGCTGGAAGCGTGGATGATAGGAAGAGCACAACTGGTGGAGCATTCTTTATGGGTTCCAGATTAGTATCTTGGTTCAGCAAGAAATAGAGTTCGATTGCTTTATCTACAGCTGAAGCGGAATATGTGGCTACTGCATCTTGTTGCACTCAACTCCTTTGGATGATACAAACCTTGCAGGATTTTCAAATCACTTGTACACCACCTATCTCCATCTTATGTGATAATACAAGTGCAATCAGCATTTCAAAGAACCCAGTTATGCATTCAAAGACCAAGCACATACCTATCAAATATCATTTCCTCCGGGAACAAGTGCTGGAACAAAAGGTCAAGCTGGAGTATGTTCCCTCTAAGGAACAAGTTGCTGATATACTCACCAAACCACTGCCCAGGGAAAATTTTGAATACCTCAGACAGAAGCTGGGTGTAGTTGATGCATCATCTTACTGTTAAATCTTGTCTGTTTCAGAGAAAAATGGGGGTACGCGAGTTGCCTAAGGAGGATCCGCGTACATACGCAGGTTTGTGCAGAGACAGTCACGTATATGGAGGTTTGATGGATATCAGTAGGGACAGGCTCTCGTTGAAGATAATTTGGTATGGGTCTGACAGAGACCATCTGGCACAGGTTCAGGGGGAGCAGATAAACTTCTAATGATGCATTGTTGGCATTATCTCAGAAGCTTTTGGTTCTAGTTCACAACTGTTGTTGGATTCAGGTGGAACAAATGTAGAGGGCGAACAGAAGGAAATCATGGTTCCTGATCTGAATGGTGATTGATAGATGCTGCTGCTATCAGTTATTGTGACTTTCATAAGCCTTGCTTTAGATATTTTGTCTCTATGTCATGTATCTCTTTTATGGTGTCAAGGTCATGTAACGGCCTATTTTTGGTTCCCCACTATGCCTGGGATGAAGATGTAATGTATTTGGTTGTCACATGTAATTCTCTGATGTATCCCCACTTGGTTGGGTGGATGATCCCCACTTGGTTAGGTGATGAATGTATGTATTGAGTCTTTTGGTGATAGGAAGGTCTTTTATGATGTATAAGTCATCGTTCTTCTTGTAAAACATCTTTTTGCAGACCTTGCTTATAGTCAGGGGGAGCATGAACAGCACACTTCAGCAGAGCAAAGACTTCAACATGTACTCAGAGGAAGCATGGACATAGTGGTACACCTTGGCATATACAAAGGGGGAGCTCATTCATAGATTTCAGCATGTACTCAGGGGGAGTATGGGCAGCGGAAAGTTTATCTAGGAAAGAGATTATCTTGGTCTGCCCTTTGCCCTTGATGACAAAGGGGGAGAGTGATTGGTTGTTGTTGCCATCAAGTCCAAAGGGGGAGATTGTTGCCATTATGATATATATGTTGTACTTGATGGAACCCACTCATCTCAGATGATAAATTATAGTGCAGCAAAGTTCACGCACTTTCATGAAGATAAAAGTTTCTTTCATGTAGAGAAAAGTTCACGCACTTTCATGAAGATAAAAGTTTCTTTCATGTAGATAAAAGTTCATGCACTTTCATGAAGATAAAAGGTTCTTTCATGTAAAGAAAAGTTCACGCACTTTCATGAAAAGAAAAGTTTCTTTCATGTAGAGAAACGTTCACGCACTTTCATGCAGAGAAAATTTTCTTTCATATAGAGAAAAGTTCACGCACTTTCATGCAGAGAAAAGTTCCTTTCATGAAGAGAAAATTTCACGCACTTTCATGGTTGGCTCATGGTATTAGTCCGACAGTTTTTGATCCTATGGTTTTGGTTCGTGGTATTGCATCCAAAAGTGTTGACCCCAAGTATTGGGATCATGGTATTGTGTTATTATGGTTTTGGACTGTGGTATTGTGAAAGGCCTAAGGCTATAAAAGAGGAAGGAGATCATTTGGCAATGCAATCAATCTGAATGAATTGAATATCTAATAAGTGCTAGATCTGAAATATTTGTGATTGGCTTTATGGTGCAGATCTAGATCTAAATGAAGGAGGAACCTTAGCGCATAAAGAAGGATAAGTTCTATTGATGGGTCATAATCTTTAAGCTTGAATAATAGTATCTTTGTATGATTTTGATCTGTTATATGAGGCGCATGCTTGATCTATAAATCTGACAATCTAGGTTAATTAATGTTTGAATATTTAAAAGAATGAATTATCCTTTATAGATTTATACACAGGTTTAGTGAAGTGAAAGAGCGTATACACGCTGGTTCAGTGAATGAAAACGACGTATACGCAGGTTGGTCCAAACACAGGAGCATATGCACGCAGGTTTCAGGTTGTTGAAGTAGCGTATATCTTTTAAATTATGATCTAGCTGCCTCTCTTTATTGCTGCAGTATTCTAGGTTCAGAATTTGGTGTGTGGTTACTGTTACTGTGTTCTGGGTACAGCTGTCAGAGAAGTGTTTACTTGATTCAGTGCTAATTGGGGAAAAGGAGATTGTTTGATGTAGACATACTTGATGATTGATTGATGTTCATGGATCGAGTCTGAAAATTTATGAAATGAGGTCCCTGGAAGAAAGAGAAGGTTGTAGCCTTCAGTAGGCCAGCACCTACGTACTAGTATCTTGGCTAGTACAAGAGCTAAGGGGGTTGTAGCTCCCTTCTAGGAGAAGCTGGAGAACGAGAGAGGGTTGTAGCTCTCTGCAGGTTGCAGCCTGCGTACTGGTAAAGGACTGCGCCAGTACATTGTAAAAAGAAGTTTCTAATTAAAAGAAGATAGAGACGAATTGCAGCAGGTGGTTTTCACCCACATTGGGTTTCCACCTTATATCTTGTGTTCTTGTGTGTGTGATAGTCTTCATATCTGTTTTACTGTCTCTGGTTACTAGTTATTTGATTCTGATACACAGATTAATAATCAACTTCTGAAAGATAAAGTAAATTATAAGTTTGCATTGTATACGTGGGTTTCCTTCTACATAGTTGCATATATACGCGGTTTTAATTAACTGAAGTAGCGTATATTATCTGGATTTGAAAAAGGGAATATTTGACTTGATAATACTGATTCACCCCCCCTCTCAGTATTATTTCCAACAAGATCACATTTTCATATTTCAATCATTCACACACTTAGTCATTTTGCTAAAGTTCTAACAACCAGACTCCCCTTTGATAGACAAACCATCACCCTACCATCGACTCAATCGACTATAACCCAAAACAAAGTAGAAGCACTAAGCAAGTCTTTTCAAGCCGTGCTACTTGCAAGTGATCCAATCAAGTTTCATGGTGGCTAGCTAGAGAGTCTGATCTGGTAGCCACCCCTGCTCTGAATCACGTTAAAAATTGCATAGAGGCTACTGACCTTGCCCACTCTTCTAACTGAGGAAATTGGCAGACAGGTCAGAGAGTCACCAAGTGCCCGTCCTTGTCTCCCTCATAAAATTGAAAAGTTTTCCTAGTAAGTCCTCCTGATAGTTGACCGGCTATTCATCAAGAATATTGCATAGTTTTTATGAGCAGAGCTTCTGCTTCCCAGGATTCCACTCAGATAAAAAATTGTGCATAGATGATCAACAGGCCGACCTCCTAGCTGAGTGCAATTTCCATCGTCAGCAGCTCCTAGCAATAGACTACTAGTTCCCTTTAGGAATTGCGTAGTTTCTGCTGCCAAGATCCCTGCAGTCGACTACCTGTTCCCCTTGGGAATTATGTAATTTCTGCTTCCAGTGACCCAGCAGCTAGCTGCTAGTTCCCTCCAGGAATTGTGTAGTTTTTGCTGCCAAACTCCTGGCCAGTTCCTCCAAAAAACTGCACAATTTTTGCCTGCTGATCCTCCATGCAACCCAACCTGTTCCTCTATAAAATTACGCAATTTTTATTGTGAGGCCCTTGCTACCCACTCATTCCAGAAAATGCATAGATTCTGTCTACCTTTCCTTCCTACAACCCGAATTGTCCCTCCAAAAATTTGCGTAGTTTTGCCTACTATCCGAGTTAGACCTCGTGGATAGTCACTGTCAACTTGGATTGCCCATCTTCATCTCCTACTGACTCTTCCACATTTTTCATCAGCAGTTCCTGGAGCCATCATCCCTTCTCACAACCTTGCTGCCTCTCCTGGTCACCTACATCTAAAATGATCATGTGTCATGGTAGACTAGGAGATTTTTGGATTTCACATCGTCTCGTCATGAGTGACTATAGGTATAGGTACACCAACAGACTTGGCGCGATGAAGAATGGGATGAATGAAGGGAGCACATGCAAAAGGATAGGTTCACCAATGGATGAATGAACGATGCATGCAAAGAGATGTGCTCGTGAACGGATGATCATGGAAAGATGTTTTCACCGATGGATGGTCGTGCAAACATGCAAGCTATTCTCACGGATGGATGAACGGTTGAACATGCACCTTTCACAAACATATGAGCTTGTCAAGCCTTCCAACATACAAGCAAAGAGGAATGTGGCAAAGAAACATCAAGCAAACCAACGACCATCGAAGATTCCACTCAATTTACCATGCGAAGGTGAAGCTGTGACACACCATGAAGCCATCCATCACCTAGAACTTTTGTAGCTCGACATGTACTCCAACAGCATCACGAATGTACCAGCACTATCATGTCGAGTCATCTCATGAGTCATGTTGTCCACATCTCCACTATGGGCCATGTTGTCAAATCAATGTAATGTAACGTGGAAGTCTAAGAGACCCACTTGTTGTACAAAGAGTCATGTAAAGTCAAAAAATCATGGAAGTCAAATAGTCATGAGGGTAGTCGAACAACCATAAGGGTCTGTTTCACCCTTGGCTATAAATACCCCCTCATTTGTACATGCAAGTGACTTTTCACCTTAGCTCCTCCCACATAGCCAAGCTAGTCTGTAACCTTTTCTTTGAGGAGTAAGTAGTGGCTACAGTGTCCCGTACTCAAGGTTAGTGATGTATGGTGCAACAATGTGTCTTGGAACTTTCACTTAATTCAGAAGCCTGCTAACAGGCTAGCACATTTTCACACATGTATTGTAACTATTGTAAGACTAATCTTGAACACTTGTAATGCATTTTTCTTTAACCTGTGTTGAACACTTGAGCTTATATTACTTGTTTTAATGCATAATTTTTTAATGAAAATGTGTTGTATATGCTATTAACGTTGTCTCGCCCATGGTGGCTATCTCCCTAGACATCAGACAAACCTTTCAGATAAAACTTTCTGTAACATCTGTTACACTCGTGCAGACTCATCCGTTGAGTGTTGTACATGTTATCTTACCTTGTGTGTTATGACTATCGCATCCATGTGGACTGCTCCTCTGGAAGTTGTGCATGTCCTGTTGTGTTGTGTGTTCCTAGCTAAGTTAGGACTTCATCCCAACAAACTTGGGACTCACTCCCACCCTCTCCCTCTACAGTGAAAGAACCATTGACACAAGTAACACTATAAATCACTAGGCACACAAACTTCACTTCTTGAAAACACCTTCTTATGGCTAAGTGCACCATTTGGTCATAGTCATCACTCTTGTATCTTGTGATCTAAGTGTTGCAATGTGTCATTTCAACTATCACACTTAGAAATAGGTGTCGGTTAGTTGTATTTTCAAGGTGTCACTAATGTTCATGAGTCATGTGCATTCCATGGGATTTTATTGACGAAATTATTGTGTATGATCCATGATTGAGTAATGTTAGGATGCATTTCTTTCTCCTACTATGTTGGTCACACACTTAGCCATTTTGAGAGCTCTTCTTGGTCCTTCATCCCATCACATGTTTTAAAGGAAATCCTCTTACTAGGTGATAAGTGTAACTTATTTATGAGCCTCATTGATGTATCCTTACTCCCATACTTGTGCACTAAGTATTTTCTAAGGTCTCTTCCCTCTCACAGTGCATTTGTACTTCCTAAGGATAACTCAGCTATCCTTGTGTTGCCTCCCTTAGTGAAAAGTGCATTCCAAATAAAAAATTAGCCACTATTTGAGAGAAATACACCATTCCAAGTCTAAGCACACTTAAAAACAACAAAGAACACTTCAAACGCTCAGTGAAAATGCATACTTCAGAAGAACAATGACCTTCTCTTCACTGAAAATTGCAGTCTAGATAAAAAAGGACCTTATTGCCTTAAAAGGTGCACCCTAAGAGCCTCGGTACACTTTACAACAATGGCCACACTTTGGGACCATGATCTCACTCCTTTGACTCGAAGAACTATGCCCTCCTTGAGCAGATGGTGAAATCACGAAACATGAAGCTTCATCGTTCTCTTTGAGCCCATGGCATAGTCACGAAGGTTGAACCTTGAGCGCACTCTTTTGGCATGAAGAATGAGGGAAATTTTATGGATGGAAAATTATATTGCATTTTAAAAACATTGGTGAATCTCACTAGCCCCTAATATGAAAACTATATAATATTTATTCATGTATTTGTAAAATTATTCAAATTTATAATGATTCTATATATACTCTATATATAATTTTGGCGATTTTTAAGGTAAAATAATTTAATATTGTAAAATTTGGGTGAATCATTTTTATAAAAAATGGAAATTGGCAATTTTTTTTTTTCAAAAATAATGGAAAATTAGGCTGTTAGGGTCCTATGATTTATAGGATCAAATGACGACTGAATAATTGCCTTTAGTATTTCAGATTTTAAATAATATTTCTTACTGCAAATGATTTCAAAAAAACAAAAGATAAAAGAATGAAAATAAAAATGAAAAGAGGGTATAAATACAAAAATAGAAAAAGGAAAAAGAAAAGAAATGATAAAATAACCCCACAAAAAATGAATAAATGTGAAAGTGATCCTAGCTGAAGTGCCTCTGATGGTCTGCTAGTTTTGCAAAGAATAAATTCATGAAATTGTGTGTAGCTTGTCTAAATGCCACAATAAATGTGTGCTTGAAACATACAGTTTAATCATGTTCAAGCAAGTTTTAATTTACGTTAATTAGATTAGAGTAAATAACTTAGCCAAACAATGTAATCTTGGTTGATATTAGATAGGTAGAATAGGTCAATAAGTTAGTCGAACAGTTTAATATGGATTTATGTAGTTTTTAGATTAGTTTAGTTGTTTGAAATAAATATTCTTAGTCCTTTAGGAATGACAAAATAAATAGGGTTTTCATGTTTAAATGCACCCTCATTTCTTCAAAGTTACATTAGTGTAGGAAAAGATTGATTTATTTTGTAGTTGGTGAAATTGGTCATTTGTTCCAAAGTTTGGCTTTTGGTGTAAAAATATATCTGCCCAAAATACAAGGTGGGGCCACCAGTGTTAAACCACGTACATCTTACCTCCTCCTATCACTACGATGCTTTGATCCGATATTCGTTAAGTATTTTCAGACCCCTCGCACTGATTCTCTTTAATGGGGGGGGGGGGTTTCGAAAAGTTGTTTCCCCACCGCTACGTGATCCCTCCTCATAATTTCAGATCCCCAACCCTCGAGTATACAACACACATCCTAACCCCCCCTCTGAAAGTGGCTTCTACCACCTGCTACAATCCACATTCCCACAAACGGTCACCTGCCTTCATTCGCCTGTCTTGACCTGCCACGTCCCTACCCAACCTCCATTCCACTGATGCCATGTATCCCTCCTCCCGTCACTTCCCACCAACAGCCCTGAATCTTCATCCGCTTATCCTAATCTGCCACGTCGATGACCGTTGCACTTGTCCTGTTGTAGTTTCCTACCATTTCCTCTGTTTTTTTGCATAGTAAATAGAGATTACAATGGTTGATCCAATAGTTTCGCTCCATCTATGAACTATAAAGCTCCATTTCCCCTACGATCACATGCCTTTCCCCTTTTTCCTAATATACATTGCTCCCGCCCTCTGTTTCGTGCCTGTGAGAAATTATTTGCAGACAAATTTCCTATCTCCAATTGATTTACAGAGGAACTCCCACCTAGCATTTCCCTGCCAATTACTGGATCTTCTGCAAATTCCCTCTGTTAGAACTATCCCGCATTCATTTTGTTACCATGATGGCCCCCAAAATTTCCACTATGGTGAATCCCATGCTCACTCCCCTTGTGGATTTAGACCACATCCCTCTTGTTGAAAAAGACTATAAGATAGTTGAGACACAGTGTGAATTCGACCTCTTCGAATTACGTTGTTGGTTTCGTGACAATTACCTTGACCAATTTGATGAAATCAGCCTCTAGCGGTCTAGACTACCCCTTCTCATTTTCACCCAGTCTTATTACTTCCCCAAATTCTTTCTAAAGTGTCATGCCTCTTACCTTTCATGTAAGAGGGCTATCATTCCCCCCAATGGTGAAATCATTTTAACCATTACTCCTGAGAGCATAAACCTAATGTTGCATGTCCCCCATAGTGATTCCCTCACCCATTTTTCCCTTGAAGCTCTCAAATAAACTATCAAAAACTCACCTTCCCCTAGAGAGCTAGGATTTTTTAAGTCTTCCTCCCAGAAGATTCTCCACTCCCCAAGGAAAATCCCCCTTATCCCTCTTCTATTTTCCCTCAAAGGACTAGATAGATTATCTTTGTCTTGTCAATCTTACTTGGTTACTATTCAGATGAATGGGTAGAGGAGCCTATTTTGGGATTCCTATCCACCCTTTCTACCGAAAAAGTATTATTCGTCACCTTTGACTATGGTCACTTCTTGGAAAATGTAATTCATGAAAAATTCCTTCAGTTTCTAACTGGAGGAATGTTCTAATATTCTTCTATTCTTATGTATATGTTCATTTTATTTCAGACAGATAGGTTTCCCTTTGCAGTGCAGATGCTTGATCAGCAAGGAGAGCCCCAGTCTATCACCTTCCGGACCTCCATGATCAGAAAACAATCATAGGAATTTGGCTTTACAGAGTTTATTGATTAGTTTGTGTATCTAGTAGCTTGCTCGATGAGTGGCTAATAGATTCCAAGGATAAATGAGGATATTCAGAAAGTTTTACAGCTCAGTGAACAGGTGAAAATAGAAGATTGGTACCTATATGATTCATTTATAGAGATCAGAGTTTATGGCTCAGAGCTTCCACCATATAAGTTTTCTAAGTACCTTCCAATGAGAATATTTTCATTGGAGTACATTAGGAAAAGAATTCACTCCGACAACATCCATTTCATAGTATCCAAGAAGAAGTCTTAGTTCTGAATTAAGACACAGATAGGCCCTTTCATCTATAACAATAGAGAAACAGAAGCAGAAGAAGACCTCCTCTTGAAAGAAATGAATTTCGCCCTTAGTTTTACTTGGTCCTATGACACCCTTGGTGCAATTTCTAAGTTGAGAGGGAAGCAAAAGGAAACTCCCTATGTGCATACCCAAAGGCCAGAAAGAGAGAAAAACATGAACAAGCACATTTGGGTAGAAAACACATTTCAGGAGGCCAAAGAGCAGGTACTTTCTAGAGTAGCTTCAAAGACTCCTCTATCGAGAGGAAATACCGAGAAGAGGCCAAGAGAGGGGGACTCTCCTTCAGTTATAGAATTCTTAGCCAAAGATTTCAAGATATATACAAAGAAGATTAAGACAAGCTCTAAGATATACTTCCCACCACTGGAGCAAACACGGGGTATTATTGTACTCTCAGGCTTTCCAACTTTTTTGTTTCATAGCAATACCATAGATTCTCAATCATATTCAACTTCTTAAGAGATTCCAGCTACAATACCTCACACACAAGAGTCATCTACAAAACAGAGGGAGCTAAGGAAAATTTTATAGATGGAAAATTTTCTTGAAGTTTAAAACCATTGGCGAATATCACTAATACCTAATATGCAAACTACAAAATGCCTATTGATATATTTGTAAAGTTATTCAAATTTATAATGATTTTATATATAGTCTCTATATAATGTTGGTGATTTTTGAGGTAAAATAATTTATATTCTAAAATTTGGGCGAATCGTCTTTTATAAAAATTGGAAATTGGTGAATATTTTTTGTGGAAAAATCATGGAAAAGTAGCCCAATGGGAAAACATTAGCCCCTAAAATTTTCCATGGAGGCAGTTGGATATTTTCTAGAGATATAAAGAGATTAAGCAGAGGAATGAAGCCATTGATGACAATGTCTCTGCTCAATTCAGGAAACAGACTTCCTCAATCCAGCACAGGCTCATTTCAGCCTATGACACAAAGAAGGGAGGAATGCATATGTCATTCTCGCAGGCCCAGGTTCCACGACCAAAGTTAGTAGAAGACTTCAAACAAACTACCTTTGAGTTTGAGGCAAAGGATGTTCATCCTTTGGATCAAATGGATATGCACAGGTAAACTAGAGAAATGGTCTACTCAAGCTTCACACAAACTCCTCTCACTCTTCCAAACTACAACTTTCTTTAAACAATGTTTTGTCTTAGGTTAAATTGGAGAAAGTGTCCTCCCCTTCTAAAGAAAACATAATCAGATATTTGGAGGAAATGGTAGTCAAAATAGGTTTTTATCTTGGTAATTCAAAGGACATGGATGAGATAATTAGGAAGAATAATGTAGGCATAGCAGCCCTGAAGAAGCAATTGAAGTTTCCTGCGACTGAAGATCCCTAGGCAAAGGAGCTAGGAGAGACAAAGTTACAAAAACAAGATATGTTGAAGCTCCTAGTGGAGCAGAGTGCACAGATCAAAGAGATGGAATAAGAGATGAATAAGCTGATCAAAGAAAAGGATCAGAGTTCACAACTAGCAGTAGTTCCTTTTGATGCAGTACCAATTGCATCTCTACTTCAAATAGGTATCCCTACAGCAGCCACAACAATAGGAACATCCAATTCTACATTACTTCCCACATCAACTGCATATGATTCAACTAAGTTGGTTGAATCCATGGAAAACATGTCTATACATGGAGAAGGGATAAATAAATTAAGACAGGAGGTGAAAGCCCTATGGGAAGAAAAAGAAATATTTGATAATTCCCTCCTAACATAAACACAGAGATCCCAAACATTGTCCCAGAGATTGTAGAATATGGAAAAATACAACTCCATGGGTAATACATTGGAAGAGGTAAAAGAGAATATTTGGAAGTGAATCAATGAAGACATGATAGACATTTTTACTTGAACAAAAATCATTTTTTAACAACAGGAATTGATTGTAAGGTCCAATGAATCCATTGAAGAAGTCAGAAAGTAGTTGGGTGCTGTACCCACTGAAGCCACTCAGCTCATCAAATTCCTTAACTCCAAAAACAAACAAGAATTATAAGAGTTAGAGATTGAAGACAGAACATAAACAATATTGGAAGTCAAGAAGATGTTCATTAAGATAAATCTAATGAGAGAGCTTGAGGAAAAATGTCAGATTATTGACAACGGTTTATAGAGATGCTTCAACAAGCTAGAACCCCTCTACAAGAAAGGACATCCAAATTTATTAGTTATTAATGATAAGCTCAGCATGTGGTTTGATTACAGTGAAGAACTAATGTCCAGGTCATGAATGTCCAAGTCATATGCATAAACTATCCCAAGTGAACAACACTAGGATAAACTAGGATAAACTAGGATAAACTATGTGAATTACTCGATGCCAATCAGAAAATTATAGAGTGCTAAAATTAGATAAACTATGACCTGGACATTGGCATATCCCAAGTGAACAACACTAGGATAAACTATGTGAATTACTCAATTAAACAAAAGGTTTGGCTACACAACTCACCATCAAAAACACAACAGAATTTGAGGGCTAGGAAGCTAGTTGTTCCACCAATTTAGACATTTTGAATTTCCGTGAAATTTTTTAATAAGTTAGATAGATTCAGTTTAGGAATTCCTAAACACATCTTAGTCGGGTTTGACATCACATTTTTGTAAATAAGTTATAGATACTTCATTTTTTGAAGTAATATAGGTTGTTTTTTATACAAAAGAACACTATTGTACATTATTGAAGCATCAGCGGATGTACTAATAATACAAAAGTCTCTTTCATAGGATTGTTCTGTCAAGTTGTTGGTGAAGTTCGTCTATCATTTTATGTGTTTATATTTTTGTGTTTATCACACATATTTTTTTCTTAATCTAAATTATTCAATAGATAATTAAAGGACAGAATTTGCTTAAATCTACACTCTAATTCCGGATTTGAATAATTTCCATGTTTTCTACTGAACTTTAAATATAGAATTCAGGTAAAAATGCTCTATATATAAAGTGAATCTTAATTTGTTCTTCCTTCCCCATCTCATAACTAAAAGAATCCAATCAGTTTGCCTACCCTTCCCTGTGAGATCTATTTGCAAACACTAAAATTGATCTGTACTTTATGAGACAGACTCCATAGCCCAATCGTAATCTAGTTATCAACCAACCAACCAATTCACAAATAAAACCTTAAACTTCATAACTAGCCTAATATTGAAATACAACAAAGTTAAATCTTACAGAGAGATCCCTCTTTGAAGCTAGCAGGGTTAGATACCAGCTTCCAAAGTAGGTTTGTGGTTACCTTCATGATTTTCTTCTGTAACCTCAGAAAATTACAGAGTGCTAACATGCTGGCAACCATACTGGGGACTTAAAAATAATCCTTCATTTCATTTTCATAAGGTTAATTTCCCTAGTTTATACATCTTTATTTCAAGAAGTCTAATGATCAAAATATTGGAAATAAAGGATTAGAGGTTGTTTTTCATTTTTGAAGATCTGGCTCCAAAAAGAATTCATACCTGAGCCAATCCTGATACAGACACACTTGAAATTTTAGACAATTACGAAAGGATACTAAGAAGAAGAATTTTAGTTGAAATCCAAGGAAGTAATAGCCCCCTTTCTAGGGAAAATTCCCTTCCTAAAAACCTCGACACCATACAAGATATTCAGTTCGACTTACCTTTCGAACACAGTCTTTTTAGGACCAAGTCTAAAACTTCTGTTGATTGGAAAGTGGTTGATGAATCCATTCTTTAGCCCTACAAAGAAATAAGACAATTTTTTGAACTTGATTTGGATGAGCAAGCCCTCCAAAACTTTGACAAATTGTAGGATCTTGTGTTAGCACTTGATCAGGCTATACATCAAGCTTGCATTAATCAATCTGTTGAACTTTCTACTTTTACTATGCTAGCATCATCTTCCTCTTCCCAATCAGTTCAACTAACATCAGTCATCCCTACCCCTTTTGTAATTTGTACTACTCATTTAGTAGTATCACAAAGAGTAACCTAACCTATTCCAACAAATCCTACATCCAATCATTCAAAGATGCAAATGCTTTACAAAAATAGAAGTTATCAAAATACGTGCAAAGTTAAAATTAATTCCATGATTGAAATATGGTTGTTACAAAAGAACCAAACATCTTGTAAAAGGAAGCTCATCTAAGAATCAAATCAAATAAGTCATTGTAGTAGCTCGCATGAGGACATGCAAGAGCTTCGGTTGGGGGGCATGTTGGGCTTCAAAATGTCATATAAATATCACTCATTACCATACATTTTTCACCTATGCTTCCATTATATCACTCATTATTCACTACCATGTCACTTCATTTTCCCTATTGTTCATCATTAATGGGTCTAATTTATATCTTTCGAATATTATTTTTTTAAGAATTTTTAAGAGAAATTCTTCATTAAATATTAGAAAATAATATATTTTACTTCATATATGGAAAGTGGATTGTTTTTATGACATGTGTAGGTACAAAGGAAGCTTCCAAGACACCTTTATGTGGCCTTGAATGATGAAATTCGAATTTGATAAGATAAGCCTCATGGAGAAGATCATGATCTCATGGAGAAGATCAAGGACAAAAGGGGGTTATGTGTCTAGATGGTTGAGAGATGTATGGAACTAAAGAAAGATTATTGCATCATCATTATGAGTTTGTTATCTCATCCCATTGTATAAATAAGAGTACAATCTCCTCCATTTGTAAGTTAGAGTTCCATTTTTAATCTTAGAGTTGGTTTGTACATCATGATGGATATTTTGAAATAAATAATCATACTTTGATTTTCTTACTTCTACATTTGAGTCTCCTTTGAAGTGGTGTGCTTGTGGAGTTATGGAGGGCCCCCATGGCCTCACTTGCATGCTTATTTTAGGTATATTTTAATTTATGTTTTTATTTCATTTCAGCTTTTAAATTATTGTTAGATATTCTAATTGTTGGAAGAGATCTTAAAATTCATGTGTTCTTGTAAGGGAACCTTAATACCTCCGACAAATTAGGAACCTCTCTAGTTTGTTTAGTTGCTGGAATAAATCTTAAAATTCATGTGTTCTTCTAAGGGAACCATAAGATCTCTGACAAATTAGGAATCTCTCTAGTTTGTTTAGTTATTGGAAGAGATCTTGTCGAGTGTGTTCTTGTAAGAGAACCAATAGATCTCGGACAAATTAGAAATCTTTCTAGACCTATAGGTGGTACTTCTAAGTTTACTTTCCCGGGTTGACATTAATTGAACTCTAATTTGCATCTACATTTTAGACCAAACAATGTGTATAGATTACAAGGTGTTGAACAAAATAAAACTCAAGAACAAATACCCCCTACCGATAATAGATGATCTAAGAGATTAGTTGCACCAAGAACGATACTTTAGTAACTTAGACATGAAGACTAGATATCACTAGGTTCAAGTCAAAGAAGAAGATATGTGGAAGGTTGCCTTCAAAACGAAACTAGGTTTCTATGTGTGTTTATTTATTCAATTTGGTGTATGTAATTCACCAACGACAATTATGATATTAATGAATTATGTACTGCTTCCTTTTATGGATTAATTCATTATTGTCTATTTGGATGATATGATGGTATATAGTGCTACTTGGGAGGAGCGCATTTCATATTTGACATAGGTGCTAGAAACATTGAAGAAGTAACAACTACTAGAAAATCTCAAGAATTGTGATTTTTGCACAACAGTGTTTGGTGTATCTAGGGTATGTGATTCATAGAGGAGAGATGAAGAGAGATACTACTGAAATAGGAGGCCATAATGAAATGGACGGTGCCTAATATTGTTTCTGAGGTCAAGAGTTTCATTGGGGAAACACAATACCTAAGGAATTTCATAGCCTCATTTTGGCTGTAGCAAAACCACTCCATGCCATAAAAGAAATTGGTAAGAGTTTCAAGTGGGGAAAAGGTTAGCAGAAGGATTTCAAGTAGCTAAAGAATTACATCAGTCAAGCACCAGTTATGGCATTACTAAAATTGCAGTGACCCTTTGAAGTGAAGACAAATGCTACTAGGTATGTTATGGGAGTTGTCCTGATGCAGGGTTTAAGGGATGTATGCTACCATTATGTAGTATTTCATGGGGCATTTTCTCACTGCCCTAACTATGACAAGGATGTTTATGCCATCGTCCAAGATGTGAAGAAGTGGAAGCATTCTCTGATGTGAAAATAGCATATAATCCACAAAGATTATGAGTTGTTACATAATTGGAGTCCCAAAGTAAGCAACATACCAGGCATTACATGTGGATGGGACTTTTACAAAAGTTTCATCTAGTGATCTAGTATAAGAAGGGTAGCACAAACATGTTGTCTGACATGCTTTCAAGGCCACCCACATCAACTATTATAGTTTTAGGAAATCTCATGCATATGGTTCCATTCACCTATGATGCATGCAGAGATGCATATTCAGAGGATGTGGACTTTAAGGAGGTGTATCAGGAGTTGTAGAGTCAGAGTAATGTGAAGGATGGGAACAACATCATTTAATACCATATCCAGGATGGGATACTCTGAAGGTTGGATAAGATATACATTTTGAAATATGAGATATTGCAATTGATTAGAGAGGCACACACCTCCAAGGCTGTAAGGAACATTGGTGTAGGGAAGACCATAGATAACTTGGAGAGGTATGTATATTGGCGCAAGATGCAAGAGCAAGTAGATAGGCTCACAAGAGGATGAATTCTTTGTTGTACCATTAATCCTAGCAATAGGAAACAAGGTTTATATTATCCCATACCTATACCTACTTGTCCTTAGGAAAGCATTTTCATGGCGTTTGTGGGAGGTTTCCAAAAAAAGAGAAAAAGACATCACTACCTATTGACAGATTCAGTAAGATGTGTGTTCTGATGCCCTCTAAAAAGACCATCAATGGGAAAGAAGCAACAAACTTATTTTTTAGATAGGTCTAGGTGCACCTTGGGATTACAAGGAGCATCATTTTAGATAGGGATACAATATTTATAAGCGCATTCTATACTACATTGTTGGAGAATATGGACATAAAGTTGGAGAGATCTATAACATTCCATCCATGGAAAGATGGGATGATAGAAGTAGTCAAAAATATTTTGGTGCAACTTCTCAGGGGATACAACTAGAAGCATTTGATGAACTAGGATGAAAATCTGGTACACATAAAACATTCTTAGAGCAGAGCAGTCCACACCTCTATTGGAAAGACCCCATTTGAAGCTTGTTTTGGATATATTCCACCTTCATCTTTGCATATTTCATATGGATAACAAGGAGGAGTGAGGGAGGATCTTACAAGAGATGCTTCGAGGGATGAAAAATTTATAGAGAGAGATCAGGCAAATCCATCTACATGTACAAGAAACACTACAAAAGTCATAGGAGAAGTATAATGCCCGAAATGATCAACACAAAAAAGAGAAATTGTTCAAGGTGTGAGACAGAGTATGGCTACATTTGCACAAGGAGAGGCTATAGGGGTCTAGTAAGAAAATTAAGTATCTCATTTGTTATTGTCTATTTGGATGATATACTGGTATATAATGCTACTTAGGAGAAGCACATTTCACATTTGACGTAGGTGTTGGAAACATTGAAGAAGCACCAGTTGCTAGAAAATATCAAGAAGTGCGAGTTTACACATTAGTATTTGGTGTATCTGGAGTATGTGATCAGTGGAAGAGAGTTTAAGATCGATCCTAGCAAGGTGGTTCCCATCATGAAATTGTTGGTTCCTACTAATTTTTCTGAGGTGAGGAGCTTTTTTGGGGTAGCAAAATACCTGAGGAATTTCATAGTCTCATTTTCAATGGTAGAAGCACTACTCCATGCCATAATAGGAAGTGGAAATATTTTCTACTAGGGAAAAGGCCGACATAACGCTTTTGAGGAGCTAAATATGAAGATCAGTGAAGCACCATTTCTATCATTACCAAACTTGCAATGAGCCTTTGAATTGGAGAAAAATGTGAGTGGATATTCTATGGGAGTTATCTTGATGCAAGGAGGAAGGCCTGTATTCTACCATTCTGTAGTATTTAACGGGTTAATTCTTAACTACCCTACCTACACCAATGATCTCTATGCCATGGTGAAATATGTAAGTGTAATCACTATTCGATTAGAAAGGAGATAGTAATCCACAAAGAGCATTACCTATTATAGTACTTGTAGGCCCAAAGTAAGCTATGCTGGCAGAAAACTTCTAAAGGTTAATGACCCATGTTCAACCTAAGTTGTCAACAAAGAAGGTTGTCATAGTCTAGTTTTTCACCAGAATTTTCACTCTCTTTTGCAAAGGAACATCTCACCCGAGGTGAGTTAGAACCACAAAAGAATGAAGCGATCTAGAATAATAACAAAATATAATTTGTGCCATTAACAAATTATAATCTACGTAACTAGATTATGAGTGAAACATGCAATCATTAAAAAATAATTCAAAACATTATTTTCGTGAACAAAACTAAAAATTTAAAGGGGGCCATACAATCTTTAAGCTAACATTAACATAGAAATTCGCAAATTCCATTCTATTAGCAGTGCCCACAATTACATCAAGGATCATTTAGATTAGTGGGACTTTCTCAATCAATTCATCACATTCAAAATTATAGCACATAAATTAAACTTCTGCGTAGACACAAAAATTTGCAGTTGTATTGGACCAACACAATCTAGAACACAGATTCAGTATATATAAGCTACCGAATTTGTCCCATATGCCCTCTTTTATAGCTTCGCTCACTTGATCTAGTATTATTTGTGGTTTGTTGATCCTTCCTTGATTCATTCAATTTTGGAAAAATCTTGGAGTCATTTCCTTTTCTCTTGTGGGTTCCTTCAAAATTGGCCACATTCTCCGACTTCTGCTTGAGTGCTTCCCTATTTTCTAGTTGTGCTGGTCCAAATGTTTTATTATCCTCTACATTAAACATTTGGTGACCTACCTCTGACCAATTTATCCATTTTCCTTCCATGATTCTTATTCATCATATTCCTGAAAAAGAAAAGAACCCAATATGCAATGAGCACAATTCATTGACTCACCCTCGACTCAATGTATTGCTGGTCCATTTGGCGCTTGATCTACTTGGAATTCACTGGTTTCTTTTGGTTCACCTTCAAATGAAGTACCCAACTTTGGTATAGTCTACAGTACATTTCTATTAAAGCTAGTATATGCAGGAAAAACATCATTCCAAGCATCTAATACTGTAGAAACTTGTCCTATAATTTGTGTAGTTGCCTCAGTAGTAAACTCAGTGGGCTTGGCTTGAAGGAGCTTCTAGAATTTTTTGTCAGCACTGGCAGTGAGAGCACTCAATGTAAGATAATGGCGTTGGGCATCTAGGTGAATATCTCATATGACTTGTTTGGCAACCTATGAGGCATATTCTATTTGATTAATTTACATATCGAGGGTATCGACTTGGGCTAATAGCACCTTCTTTTGCACTAGGTCTGAAGTGATCATTTCTTGGGTGAAGAGTTATTCAACATTATATTGGAGTGGATAAAGAGGTTGATTTTTATTGGATATTACACCACTCCATTCACAGACCTCACTAAAAATATCTTGGGAATCCTATAGTAGTTGGGAAAGAGTTTCTTTCATGGTCGATGTGGCGATGATTTGTTGAGAAACATTCTAGTGGTACTGAGAAGATGGATTTGGTTTATTTTGAGATAATTTAGTTACATTATGCTACAACTAACTTAACACATGCTGCTTCAACATAGTCACAACATTCGACAAAGTAATAGGTGACAATGTTCTCAGGCTCATCATCGACAAATACAACAATAACCAGCCACATAGACTGGAATATGATACCTGACTCTCCTAATTGTTCCTGAAGCTGGGACATGTCCATACGAAGATGGTCACGCTTGCTTGTAACTAAGCCAACTTGTTACTGGTGTTGATCACATATGGCTGATAAATAGGTACACTGTGACTCCATGTGTACCAAATGGTCTTCAATTTGTGTGGCAAAAGCATGAATAAACTAGGAAAGTTGAGGAGTATACCATGCATTGAACACATCTACCGAAAGTGAATATGAGATTTGGAACCTTGCTTGCAATGGTTTTCCACTAGAAATTGATTTTTCTGACTGGCCCTCAGGAGAAGACTCTCACTCATGCTCATGCTCCTTGGAGATCTCTTGACGAAGTTGCAATAAGACTAGTGGTGGAAGAAAAGGGACAATATTATGTTGTTGTGCAGCGAGAGAAATAACTTGGTGACAATGTTGAGGGTCATTGATGAAAGTAGCAACTTGGTCCATTTATAGAATGAAGATGGGTGAAGAGGAAGAGATTGCAGAGGTAGGAACAATTGATTTAGAGATAGGTAGTTATGAAGATGAAGGAGCAACATTAGATGGATATAGAATGGGATAAGTGACAATGACTTGTAGCAGAATCAAGTCAATTAGATATGGTTTCTTCGGAAGTCCTTGGTGAAGCATTAGAATTGGGATGTTCTTCATGGATTGGCATAATAGGTCTTTTAGTAGCAGGATATTTTTCGATAAGGTTGATGACATGAGTTGGAGTTGAGTTAGGATTTGAGTGTGCTTGGCAAGGAGAGATAAGAGTGGTAGAGGTAGCCAGTCAAAGAATAGAAGCAACAGTGTATGGTGCAATAGAAACTAGCTTAACAAAATGAACATGCGTAGCTTGATGGACTGAAGAACCTACCTCTGTCCAAGTTTTATATTCTTGGGAAATTCATTCTTACACTTTCTTTAGTAGAGGATGGAGGTTTTCATTAGTATTAGTGGGACACTTGTGAGAGGATGAAGGAACATCCTAAGTGGAATCTTTTGGGCACATAACATAAAAATAACAAATATCTTGATCATCCTTCTTCAAAGGAATAATCCTAGACCATTAAAGAACCTCATTGTGAAGTACATTCTCATTAAGATAGAAGGGAAACTTACACATAGAGAAAGTTTACTAGCTAACATTCACCAGCTAAATATAAAAATTATTGTCGCTAATATTGAACCAAATTTGGGGAGAATATCAGTCCAAGAGTAGAAGAGGCACTCTCGAAACATTGTGGGTAACATTGACCATCTTATTGTACCAATTCCCAAAGGAAAATTCATTAAAATCATTATTCGTTATATCCTCTATGCTACACCATGAAGCATATGCATAAGAAAACGATTCATATTTACGGATATGTGTTAATTCTCTTCCTTTAGGTAGGAACCATTTACACATGGTGAGAGGAATAAGTAAGTACCCACAAATGATATAGATGGCCCTAGCATGGACATGTTCAGCAGCTTCAAATAACTCATTTGGAAAGTAGGTTTAGCAATTTAACTGAGCTCCTTGAACAAAGGCCTCTCCAATAGAAATTATATCAAGAGAATATTCCCCTCTGGGGAAATTTTTCAAGAGTTTTCTAGAAATTATAGTACAGGCAACCTTGATAGGCTGATTTTTTATCATATTAGTAACATCTCCTCATCCCTTCCTCTTGGTGCCATACTTTTTATACAAATTATTCTCAGCTTTCTTCTTGCCCCACTTTGAGACCATTTGAACATCGTATTTAGATCAGATCTAGGCAGAGAGTCGTATGAGTGTTTGGATATCTTGAACATGGATCGGATATTCCTGATCCAACCATAGCAAACCTCCATGAAGTTGAATGATTAGGAACTTATTACACCTCATGATCTCCCCCATGGTACCAAAGATAGGTAAGTCATGCAGAATCAATAAAAAAGACAGTTTTAACTGGAAAAAGTCAACTTTTATCTTTATATTATATTAGGCATTGGGTCTAACATTCACCTCCCAAAAAACATGAATGTGAAGGGTAGTGAAAATATCAAGGTCTAAGTGGTCATTGTCGACAAAAGTTGATTTTTCATATTTGCCAATGAGGTCATGATGGGAATGAATACTTGAGTCGATCGAGAAAAGAGAAACAATAGTTTTAATTATGCAACCCATGATAAAAAATGATGACTTTATATAAAATGAATAGCAGGGACACAACAAACTGGAAGTTGAATAGAACATGACACAAAAACTAGAGTGACAAACTAGAGAAAATGCTAAGTGGAATGATATCTGAAAGACAACAATTGAGGGTTATATAGAGAGATGTACAATATAATCTTAAAATGACTTGAATATTATGCTATGGATTGACGTTGGACTAGAAAAACCCTCATGATTATGACAAACCACTCCATTTGTCTTAAAATTTAAATGAAAAACACATTGGATCAAAGAGTAATGGAAAATCCTATCAATATGCGAGTAGATCAAATTGCGAATTAACTATGAGAAGACAGAAATTAATGACTGAAAATATAGGTATTAAACACAAATAACAAGATAGGGTGTGACAAGGCCCCCGCCCCCCCAACTCCCCCCCCCCCCCCCCGCCCCCCCCACCGACCACAGTCTATTGTGGTGGGTTGCAACCCAAAAATTCTTATTGATGCGACAACAAAAAAATATTGAATCTAACTAAGATTGATGGAAGTATAAAAAGGAACATACATAAACTAGAAATGGCTCAGCTACCCTAAGAACCTAATTAATGCTTCATTTTCAAAGAGAACATTAATCAGAATTTGAGGAACCAAAATAGCACTTTAGGCGAGCGCCGTTCACCCAACAAGACATAAGGATGTTATCTAACTCAGCAATCTTGACAACTCTAGAATCTTGAATTTCCACAATATAAAATGGGCCAAGCGAATGAATTTCAAGCTTACAAAGATGATTTAGATACTTCCTATCATAAAGTAGGATTTTGTAGGTTTTAACCCCGTACAAAAATTAACTGCATACAAATTCTAAAATACGGAAAATAAACAATAGCACGAGCATAACATATAAAACAAATATACAAAGAGATTTTCCCCTGGATCCCAAAACCGGGACTACCAGATTGATTTTTCATTATGTTCCTTTCAATGTTACAATACATAAATATACATGCCGAAACATCCAATACCATGGACAGAAAACCATCCCGCCCAAAACCATATGCAAAAACCATGCGCAAAACCATAAGTAGGTCCGCCCACCTAATATAGTGTCCAAAGAAAAAAATCCCTTGGGCACTGCTCCAGACCCCATAGAGGGGGGATAACCACCCCCCATACAGGGGGGGCTGTCGACTCCCCCTGTGATCCCACCGCACAGGGGGGAAGAATATAACACAACCCAACATTCTCCCACTTGTTGTTTTCTTCCCACGGGGGGCCACAAGAGAGCTCAATCATTTATGCAGCCCTCCAATGCCCATTATTTATCTACACTAAGAGAACTTCTCAGAGCTCACAAATTTTGTCAATGCATCTGTAGTATTCTTCAAAATGTCCATGTTGGGCATGGAATCCCCCCACAGTAGGTTTTGGGGCTGAAAACCAAAGTTTTGGTCAAAGGGTTTGTAAGATTCCGCGTATTGCAGGCGCGGAGTGCGAAGTGTACAATTGAGTCATAGGGTTTTCCACCCTAGACATTGTATTGTAAAAAAGTGTAAAGTCGGCCTACCCATGGTTCGCGGACCATGGGATTGCATAAATAGAGCGAGGCTCTAAGTTGTAAAGATAGTAGAAGATGATAGAGAGTAGCGAAGGAATGCTTCGAGCTTAGAGTAGGATTCTAAGTATATTGGGTCATAGTAATAGGAAGAGGCTCTGCAAATGAGTGCACAGAGGCCTAGTAGAGTTCGCATCTGAGTGTGCAGAGGCCTAGTAGAGTCCACAGCTGAGTGCGTGGACCCCGCAGCATAGTGCGCAGGGTAGTGTCGAGTTTGTAAGCACGATTGAAGATTAATAAAATAGAAGTTGATTCCTATTTCTCTGTAATTGATGTGCATTATCTTCTTTATGTTTGTATTCATTTATGTATTGCGCGCACTAATATGATTGCTAAATATGTTGTAATAACCATAAATATTACACACACAAGTTAAGTAATCGATTAATTATCAAGGAACTTGGGTATTATACAGGTCGCGCCTTGAGTTGGGTTGTGTAGAAGTCGCACCGCGGGTTGCGAAGGGATCGCAAGTGCACATAGCGAGAGGTCAGACTGTGGACCTCCAGAAGCCCTTTAGACATGCCAAGGGTGTGGAAACCTGGTTCTAACACCCTCCCATACTACTTCAAGTGAGACCTCAGTTCGCATTCCCCGGACTGTTGCTGAAAGGGCCAGTAGTACCGAGATTTTCTTGGCTAAATCACCTCTGAACCTGGGTCAAGACCTTACAAGCCAACAAAAGGTTCCATTGTTGGGACATGTAATCCCCCCATAGTTCGCGCGCACTGATATGATTGCTGAATATGTTGTAATAACCATAAATATTACACACACAAGTTAAGTAATCGATTAATTATCAAGGAACTTGGGTATTATATAGGTCATGCCTTGAGTAGGGTTGTGCAGAAGCCACACCGCAAGTTATGAAGGGATCGCAAGTGCACATAGCGATAGGTTATACTACGGACCTCCCGAAGCCCCTCAGACATCCCAAGGGTGCGGAAACCTGGTTCTAACACCCTCCCATACTACTTCGGGTGAGAGCTCAGTTCGCGCTCCATGGATTGTTGCTGAAAGGGCCAGTAGTACCGATATTTTCTTAGCTAAATCACCTCTGAACCTAGGTCAGGCCCATACAAGCCAACAAATGGTTCCATTGTCGGGACATGTCATCCCCCCACAACAGATTTTGGGGCTCAAAGCCCAAGTTTTGGTTAAAGGGTTTGTAAGATTCCATGAATTGCGGGCGCGGAGTGCAAAGTGTATAATTGAGTCATAGGGTTGTCCGCCCTCAACATTATATTGTAAACTAGTGTAAAGTCGGCTTACCCATGGTCCGCAGACCATGGGATTGTATAAATAGAGCGAGGATCTAAGTTGTGAAGATAGTAGAAGATGATAGAGAGTAGCGAATGAATGGTTCAAGCTTAGAGTAGGATTCTAAGAATATTGGGTTGTACTAGTAGGAAGGGGCTTTGCAGCTAAGTGCGTAGAGGCCTAGTAGAGTCTGGAGCTAAGTGCGTGGACCCTTGCAGTTGAGTGCACAGGGCGGTGTCAAGTTTGTAAGCAATATTGAAGATTAATAAAAGAGAAGTTGATTGTTATTTCTGTGTAATTGTTGTCCATTATCTTCTTTATGTTTGTATTCATTTATGTATCGTGCATACTGATATGATCACTGAATATGCTATAATAACCATAAATCTTACACACACAAGTTAACTAATCGGTTAATTAGCAAGGAACTTGGGTATTATATGGGTCGTGCCCCAAGTAAGGTTGCGCGAAACTGGCATCGCGGGTTGCGAAGGGATCACAAGTGCGCGTATCGAGAGGTCAAACCATAGACCTCTAGAAGCCCCTAAAACATCCCAAGGGTGCAGAAACCTGGTTCTAGCACCCTCCCATACTACTTCGGGTGAGACCTCAGTTTGCACTCCGTAGACTGTTGCCGAAAGGGCCAGTAGTATCGAGGTTTGCTTGGCTAAATCACCTTTGAACTTGGGTCAGGCCCATACAAGCCAACAAATGGTTCCCTTGCCGGGACCAGGATCTGCATAAAGGATGTCTGATGTCATGCCACTGGAATCCTATAAAGAAATTGAAGAGTGGTTGGATAAGAAGATTCACAAGTTTGCGGCGCAGGAAAACAGAAATCCATGAGTATCTAAGGAAGAGTGATTGGATTAGTACTTGTACACTGAAATCCATGAAATTTTCTTTACATCTTTTCCATTTGAGATGTATGATAGGATTGGAAACTTAGAAGACAGCCCAGGAAGGTGTAGGCTTGACAAACCAATAGTGTGGACTCTGGAACTAGTGCATAGACTAGAAGCCTCAAAAGATAAGATAGTGCGAGTTGTGGACCACTGGCTCCACCGAATAATAGGATAATTCATCACTGAGTTCATGGTAGACACGACTGTCAGCTACAACGAGGAAGAGCGACGTTTTCTCAAAGGACTGTGAGGTAAGTATATTAAATCTTTGAACACTTGGATTAAGATGTTATTGTGTGAAAAGAAGTTTATGCAAATAAATTAATGTTTGGGACTACACAAAGTGGAAAGATCTACAAAAGCAGAAGTAGTGAGGAGTTGGAAAAGAGTCCCTTAATTTCACCCTCGTGGGAAAGTGAGGAGGAGCTTGCGAAAGTTTCTCCAAGAAGCATAGTTGGTTTGATAAGACAGAGAATCCTGTGATTACCACCTCCACCCAAACCACCACCCGTTTCACCCCCCTAACCTCCATCTCCACCCACTCCACCTCTGCCACTACCGCAGTTCAGTATGGTGAGTGCGATCAAAATGTTGGTGTTCAGAGGAGTAGGAAATGAGGATTCAGACCAATTCTGGTTTGTGGTAGGAGCAGTATGGGAAGCAAAAGGTGTAGTGGGTGATAATATTAAAAAGGATACACTAGTGAGTGCGGTGCAGGATCACGCATTAACGTGGTATATCAAGCATTCTAATGACCATCCAAATGCAGGAATTGCAGAGATTTAGATTGCGTCGAACAGGGAATTTAGCAGGCCAACATCAGAGACACAATCAATCATCTGGTTAAAGGAGACCGTGATGCTCCTGAGAAAGACCCCCTGGGATCTGGAACAAAGGCTGAGGAGTACAATCTGTGAAGCAAATATGAAGTTAATAGATTCACAACATCATGCATGGTTTGTGGCCTCACTTATGCCACACTTATGGACAACGCTGTCACAGCAAAAACTTTCCACCCAGGCCGAAGCATTGGAGATGGCAATGAGATTGCATGAGACCCCTATACAAGACCCTAGGTTGGGAGTCCAACAAATCCACCTGCAACTATAGAATTTGTGTTTGGAGATGCAAAGTTTGAAACAAGACAGGACAACTCGGCTGGAGGTGCGCAAGGAAGTATGGTGCATAAAATGAAAAGGCTAAGGGCACGACAAGGACCACTGTCCAGTGTCTGTCGACTACTTGGCAGGGGGAGGGCCAATTCCATTAATACTGGAGGTGCAGGTGGGGCCGAGCGTAGCGTCTACATTATTGTGCGTGATATGCCAAATAGGAGGAAAGAATACCATAGATAATTGTCATCTGTTGCAGAAGTATACGCAGACATCCCAGCAATTGTTTTGTAATTTCTGAAGGTCGGTAGGCCATGACAAACGCACTTGTCGAAGCTATGAACTAATGATGTATTGAACTCATTCCTACAGGGTGCAGACTTAAATGTGAGCCCTCGACCCAAATGTAGGGATGGCGCGCACTGGGTTTCAGGGGTGTGGTCGGGGTCGAGGTGGGATAGGACCAGGAAGGGTTCACGGATAGATAATTTGTTACAATTTTGGAGGGCCAGTACATTATGCCCCTGATTGTATGAACCCAACTAGTATATCATGTTGGTACTATAATCAATTTGATCATGAGGCAGAAGATTGCCCTTCGCTGATAGCGAAGATGTGTGAAAGGGGGGTACTCCAGCCCCCTTCAACATAGAATTTACAAATGATGAGGTCTGAACCGTGCAAAGAAGACCCAAATATAAACATGATGCTCAGGAGTGGTATGTGTTATAGACATACTTGGGCACTTCAACCCCAATCTTATATGTCGATAAAATAGGGCTCTTCAACCCCTAAAAGTGTTGTTTCATACCCTAAAAGATCATGGTCAACTGATTACATCATTCCCCAAAAGTTCCACCTGAAAAACCATCTAGAATTGGCCTAAACTGGACCATACTGACTGCTCCACTGTTAGGGTGCGATGCATACTGACTTCTACACTAGCCAAGTGTGATGCATACTGATGAGGCCTTCTGCAGGGTGCAATGAGCGAGGATGGACAAATGTCCGAGACAGTTTGCTAAGTGGATGCTCATGGAATATTCTAGAAACTTCTCCTATGACACTTGCTTCTCTGAATTCACCCAGCGATGAGTAAGAGATCCAAAAAATCTCCAAGTGGAACCAAATGCAACAAGTGGAATGAAACTAATCAAAAACCTAGAGATGACTCACACCCTTACACACATCTATAAATGCATCCCCCATCTAAGAGATCAAGAGGCTGGAACATTGTGAATTGCAAGTAGGTGCTGATGGTTTGTAATTGAGGAAAGAGCACTGTATTGTTGGTGTGATCTTGTTATTTCATGAGGTGAAGAGGGCTTCATGCTGGGAGGATGATGCTAGATCAGACAACTGGGTTGTAATTCTCCCTTCTATATAATAAAGTTCTTCAAGTTTTTCTTCCATATAACTGTGCAATTGTGAATGTTATTATTTGTGAATGCCATTGTATGTTCATTATATTTCTGATTCCGTAATGATTATGATATAATAGATCAAGATGCTTTGACAGTTCTTTGTTACTGTGTTCCTATAGGTACTCTCCATGCGGGATAAGTACGGAGAGGAGTTGCAATCTCTGTCAAGAGGGGGGGAGATGAAGCAAGGAGTTAAGCAGAAGATCCAGGTTGGTTCCTTTGTCCTTCTCTTATCTATTATACATATAAGAAATCATGAATTGCTTTAAACTGTTCTTTCTAGGGTAGTTGCCAAACCTAGAGGGCTATTCGCTTGAAAAGACATTAGTTTTCCGAAAAACAAATTAGCGACTCCGCTGGGGAGTGAATAGATGTTTGTTTGTTGTTATTTTTTGTTTTATAAACTATAGACGGAGCCTAAAGTCATCCAGGTAGCCTTCAAACTGCTCTTGCTTTGCAATTGCATAGTAGATGAATTCTACTTCAGTCAATATTTGGTTTAGTTTATGAATTAAACATTTGACTTACAAGCATTCTAGATGCCCTTTTGGTAGCTCAGTAACCTCTCAAGATCATTCCTCTTTACTTTACTCTTTGTTGTCCATCATAGCTCAGCCTCACCAAAATCAGCTGCAAATTTGAGCCAAAACCCACTTCAATTGTGCTCCTTGGACCATCGCACTGTCTGTCACTGTAACCCAGTATGCATCACACCTCCCAAGTGTAGTAGGTGTGATTCATCTCTGTTTCTATGAAGCCTAAGTGTGATGACTGACTAAACCTATTTCCATTCTAGAAATTGGGGTTTTTTGTCCTTGTTTTTAGTATTGTTTAGTTGTTTTGCTGCTTATGAACAGTGCCTCCTTACTAAAGCATGATTGCATCACATAGATCAGCCTCCATTGATTAGGATTAGTAAATGTTTTTATGTATTTTTCCATCATTTACAATCCTTTGTCGAAAAGTTGCTTAAATCAATCTGTTGTTTTGGTACAAAAAGTGTCGTAACTGTAGTTTTGTGTCAAAAAGAGAGGTGTCATGGAGTATTCCTTCCCTAGATAGTCGATTGAAATTTTTTCATGTATTTGATTTGATTTTTTGATATTTGAAGTGTCGAAAGCATTTTCTATTCAAAATTGAAAAGTGTCGTTTAGTCTTCCTTTCAATTTTGAAAAGGAAAATGTCGAAAATGTCACTTTAAGTGAAATATTTCAAGTCTTTGCTATACTTAGTTTTCATTTTTGCCATTTTTTCACATTAAGGGGAATGAAAAACAAATACATGCATTTGCATTTGCATTTAGTTTGTGTGCGAAAAATGATTTAGGAAAATGCACTAGTGTGTGCTCTTTGCTCTTTGTTTGAAAGAAATCGTAATCTTCTTTCCCTAGTAGCTAGGATTTTCATTGATCAAAATAAACAACGATTGTTTATCATTGTAAATTGCATTTTAGGAATTTCAAATCATCATCACGCGGTGAACCATTGAAAGGCAAACTTTAAACAAGATAAAATCTAAAATAAATTTCAATGAACTTAACAATGGTTTGGAACTTAACGCAACACATCTAGAGGTCTAAGCTAGAGACATGTTTTGGTGTCATCAAAACTAGTAACTATCATTTTCATCGAAGGTTGGGTGATTCCTCCTCTTTGATATGACAAGTGCTAGCATGGAATTTTTCTCCCCGTACTGTCGATTATATATTGGGAGACCAAAATAGGCTTATATCCTTTATCCATACGAAGCTGAGTCTATTGTCCTATCGATTGCAATGCACTAAACACAGCATTTGGGAAGATTGACTTCTGTACATAAGTCCTTGGTAATTTCTCTTTAATTTATCACCAAGGTGTATTTTGCAGTTTTGCGATTGGTTTGGTAATCCCTTTGTCTAGATTTCCAGAGTAGTCACTTTCTCTCCTTTTCGAATCTTTAAAAGAAAAGGTCCATTTGAGCACTTGTCACTTCGGCCTCATTAAAAATAGAAGGGGACTAGAGTCATCTTTAAATTTTTCTCGACTCTTAAAAATTGAAAAAGCAAAGTTGTGTCAAAGCGCCATTAAAATTTATTCAATTCGGAATAACATCCCTATTCCTTCGTTGATATCAGGTTAAGATAATGGAGTCCACCAATCAGGGAATCCATATTGACGGGAATCCTAGTCCATTTTCTTCTTGGGGAAATATTGGTGCTCCATATATGGCCACATTGTCCCTCCCGGGAATTACAATTGGCCTACCAGTATGGCTATTCTCAACCTCTGTGGTTCAAAATACCGTGATTCCTCCGCAATCGAATCAGCATCCAGTTGATACTGAAGTTGACCCTTCACCTTCTTCTTCGTTTGTTTCTCCCTCCCCTTCTTCCTCTTCGCTTGGTGAAAATAGTGATGCTAGTAACCAGGTGGCTGAGAAGAAGAAGAAAAGGGAGGAGAAGAAGAATAAGAAGCCGATTCAGCAAGGGGGAAACCATGAATCATCTGGTGAAAATACGCACATTAAATCTCCTAAACCCAAATTCCCTTGCATAATTTGTAAAGGAGACCATTTTCATCAAGACTTTCCTTGCCTTCCTCAGATCTTGAGAGAATGGTCTCCCCGTTTGCACCATCAGGTGTCATCAACCTCTGGTGATCATGTTGACAACACACCATCAACTAGTAATAGTGAAGTTCATGGATAGAAAGGAAAGGTCAAAGTTCCATGTAGGTTATGTGAAGGAGACCATACCCTTCACCGTTGTCCTTTTTTGGATGAAGCCAAAAGAGTCTTGGGTAAGCGTCCTGCTTCACCACAACGACTCCCATCTAGATACAGGAAACTCTCCCCAAGTCCTTTACTAGTTGAAAAAACGACTGACTTAACTCAACCATCGGTCGAAACACCTATCACTGGAACTGAATCTTCTGAGTCCATACCCGACAAAAGTCAACAGTTTGAGGTGACAGTTGACCCAGTTTTATCTTCAGAAGATCATACCCTTCCTAAAGAGAGTAAGAACGATACCGTTAAAATTATTTTTGTTACATTAGAGTCGGATGAACTTGGGGGCAATTTGCTCGTTCCTTCACAACAGGAGGACAATTACTCAGTTCCCGCTACTCAAGGGGTTAATTCAACCATTTATTCGGTACCCCCTCCAAGCAGTCTAGTCACTTCCTTTGATTGGAATTGACTAACAAGATCCCACCTTCCATCTTACATGCCTTTCCGGATCATAGTACAAGTTTACAAAATGATTGTGTCTGGCACTATCATAGATGAAGGGGCATCAGTGAGTATCCTTTCCTCAACTGTTTGGAAAGCGCTTGGTTCACCATCGCTTATACCAATTACACAGAATTTGTCACGCTTTAACAAAGGAACCAACCCACTATTAGGGATCCTTCCTAAGTTACTGATAACTTTGGGAAGGAAAACCGTTCACTTGAACGTAATGGTAGTCCCAAGACCGTTAGATTACAATCTACTCCTTGGACGTGACTATGTTTATAACATGGAGGCTATCGTTTCAACACTCTTCCGAGTGATGTGTTTCCGCATGAAGGCAAAATTGTCACTGTTAAACAGCTTTTATTTCCCGGTTCAAGGATAGCTCCAAGTCAATCATCATTCCTAAATGGTCCTTGTACATCAGTAGTGTCTCTCGAACCTCCATGCCATCCACCTAATTACAGCGAGTAGTCTGGTGAATGTAATGAAGTTTAGGGGGCATGCACCCTTGTCTATTTGGCAGACAAACCCAACTGAAAAGATAAGCTTCCTTGTAGAGATAAGTTTTCCTGTAGGTTATGTGATTGGTTTGACACACCATTCACCTTTGTCTATTCTGCGGATGAAGCCAAGGAAGTGTTTTGTCTATTGTGCGGACGAAACCATCCTACATAACCATAGTAAGTTTCCATATAGCTACTGGAGACTCTCCTTTTCACCATGTTTGGGGAATGCAAAATTTTCATTTCTTTTTTCAATTTTCATTTTCTAGCTTTTTAGCTTTGTCATTTTCTAGCTTTTTTAACTTTGTTGTTTATAGATTTTTAGTTTTGAGCTTGCGTAGAAATAGAAACTGAAAACCAAGCATATGTTTGTTCATTTCAAGCTTGTAAAAACAATGAAACCCACACCGAGCATAGTTCCCCACACGGTTCAAGCTTGTTAAAAAATGAACCCACCTTTAGTAAATAACCTTTGTGATTGTCGTGCTATCAGCCTTTAGAGCCTTAGTTGTGTACCTCTCATCACCTCGATTTTTTTGGCCGATCATATGCTTCCACTTGGTTGTTTACCATTTTGAGGAAAAATTGCGAGGAGTGGTCTTGTTAGCCAACCTCTTCCCAGAAATTACCATATTTGAGAAGTTCCAAGCTTACTCGGAACTAGTTGCTACCCTAAACACCACTCGTTCCTAAAAAATGGGCCTTCTTGAAACCCTTTTCAAACTCTTTAAATATGAAAATATTGTCTAGCAATTGGCCTTTCTATCTCGTTAAAGTGATTGGAAGAGCCATCCCTCTTGTATATTTTAATCCTTTTCAGACCTGAGGGATTATCGTATGAAAAAGTTCAAGTGATTGCCTTTTTCGGCTCGTTAAAGTGATCAAAAAGTCATCCCCTTCATATTATTTTAATATTTTTTGGACCTAAGGGATTATTCTACGAAAAAGAACTGCTCGAGTTTCCTTTTCATCCCTTTTCAAACTCTCTAAACATGAAAAGGACTGAGTTATCCTTGTTGTTAAACTCGTTAAAACAATAGCGACAAGCTCGTCCAGACGAGACAGAGTTTCCTTTTTGCCCATTTTCAAACTTTCTAAACATGAATATGACCGAGTTATCTTTGTCGTTAAACTCGTTAAAACAATAGTGACAAACTTGTCCACCCAGACAAGAACGAGTTTCACTGTCGCTAGACTCGTTAAAACATAGTGACAGGTTTTCCCGAAGGGCAAATTATAGAACAAGCATATGTTATCCTCCTCAAGCTTGACAAAAATAAAGAGGTACTAGTTAGCAATGACTGGGGAAAGAGGGAAGAAAACTTGAAAACTTTATGGTAGCAGGTCGCTCTTGAACATGACACTTTCACTTCATCTCTGTGATTGAGTTGGGTTGGGTTATTCCGTTCACGATCATATCACCATTGGTCTTTCACATCATTCATATTTTAGGGTTAACGCTACCAATTCATCTTAGTGTCGCCGATATATTGAAGAGAGGTAATTTAGTCGAGAATTCACCATCCAGTTGATGTCTCATCCACTGCAATACCTTCAACCTTCATTTTTCATGACCACCATTCCTGAACTGTGTATCATCAGATCTTTTTCACCTCCAGAAAATCATTTGCCTCGTTTCGTGTCATACGTGTGGGATACATTAAGGCCCTCCTACGATGAGTCACTTCTTGTCGACATCAGCTCATTATCCAAGAAGTTGACTTCGAAACAACCCTTTCAGTACTTTGAAGCTTGCATGCCTCAATGGCAAATTTCTCACTTCCAGTGACAGGTTGACATCAATGGCCTTCGACCGAAATATTTTGCATGGTGTTTGACATTAGATCATATATTCACACCACGTGAATTGTACTGTAGTACCTTGAGGGTCATTATCATTATCAGTGGTTCCTCTCGGGTATGTTAACAACTTACATTATTGGCTGGTAATCAGGCGATGTGATGTTCGACTCCAGAACATCTCTTCACATGGATTGACTTGTACATCGAGCGAAGATTGAGCAAGATTGAAGACCCCGGATCTAGTTTCATCCATCTAGGCTGTGATATATTCAGGGATATAAAAACATCAAATGTACAAGGCTGCTGCACAAATGGTCATCCGAACCAAGGATGATGACTCTACATATGAAGAAACACCAGTCTGCATCTACCGACGACTATCTGATCTATGTACATGAAATGAATTTATAAAATGAGCATGGGAATGCCCGCCTCAGCTAGATCATGAAAAATTATATTTTGATGATGTATTGTATTGTATCTTATACAGGTCACCTTCGAGTTCAAAACCTCAGATCCTCATGTTAAAGCATTTCACCCAACATTAAGATTTACGACTTCATGCTTTAGGGGGCAGCTGTTATAGACATATTTGGGCACTTCAACCCCAATCTTATATGTCGATAAACTAGGGCTCTTCAACCCCTAAAAGTGTTTTTTCATACCCTAAAAGATCATGGTCAACTGATTACATCATTCCCCAAAAGTTCCACCTGAAAAACCATCTAGAATTGGCCTAAACTAGACCATATTGACTGCTCCACTATCCGGGTGTGATGCATATTGACTTCTACACTAGCCAAGTGTGATGCACACTGATGAGGCCTTCTATATTGTGCGATGAGCGAGGATGGGTAAATGTCCGAGACAGTTTGCTAAGTGGATGCTCATGGAATCTTCTAGAAACTTCTCCTATGACACTTGCCTCTCTGAATTCGCCCAAGGATGAGTAAGAGATCTGAACTTCAGTTATCTCCCCTCTTATGGAACTAAACGTAACAAGTGGAATGACACTAATCAAACCCGAGAGATGACTCACACCCTTGCACACATCTATAGATGGATCCCCCATCTAAGAGATCTAGAGGCTTGAATATTGTGAATTGCAAGTAGGTGTTGATAGTTTGTAATTGAGGAAAGAGCATTGTATTGTTGGTGTGATCTTGCTATTTCATGAGGTGAAGATGGCTTCATGTTGGGAGGATGATGTTGGATCAGACAACCGGGTTGTAATTCTCCCTTCTATATAATAAAGTTCTTCGAGTTTTTCTTCCATATAACTGTGCAATTGTGAATGTTATTATTCGTGAATGCCATTGTATGTTCATTATATTTCTAATTCCATGATGATTATGATATAATAGATCAAGATTCTTTGACGGTTCTTTGTTACTATGTTCCTACAGGTACTCTCCAAGCGGGATAAGTATGGAGAGGAGTTGCAAGCTCTGTCAAGGGGGAGAGAGATCAATCAAGGAGTTAAGCGGAAGATCCAGGTTGGTTCCATTGTATTTCTCTTATCTATTATACATAGAAGAAATCACAAATTGCTATAAACTGTTGTTTCTAGGGTAGCTCCCAAACCTAGAGGGCTAGTCGCTCGAAAAGACACTAATTTTCCCAAAAATAGTATGGCCATGGGAGATGATAAAGGGAAGCAGCCAGAGGATAGCACGTGGGTTCTCAAGGCTCCTACAAAGGAACCTGAGTTTGACATAGAATGCACAAAGGAAACATTCATGGAAGCGAAGAGGAGCTTCACGAAGGCCTCCACTTTAGGTAGTAAGGATAAATTAGAATCAGGGATGGATCCTTCAATGCTCCCTACCTTTCTGGAGACATGCATGAAACTGTTGCATGAAAACAAGGCAGTCAAAGGGCTACAAGAACTTATCACTAGGTGCACGGGGTTAGGAGAACTGCGCGTGGTCCGAAAACTTGGAAAGCAGGCGTTGTGCACAAGAAGGGAGATGAGGTTGACTGCACAAATAGGCGAGTACGAAATGGATCAGGTAATATTGGATCTGGATTCAAATGTGAATGTATTACCAAGAAAAACATGGGAACACATGGGTAGACCCGTGTTACAATGGTCCCCTATTCAGTTACAAAAGGAAAACCAACAAAATATTTTGCCCATGGGAAGATTGCAAGGGGTGACAGTTGATATTGAAGGCGCGAGCGCAAAGGTAGATTTTGAAGTAATAGAGATTGTCGATGACAGCAATCCCTATCTCGTGCTCCTAGGAATAGACTGGGCTACTGATATGAATGGAGTCATAAATCTGAAGAAGCGCAAAATGATCTTTGAAAAAATGTCACTATGCATAGTAGTACCACTAGATCCAGCTGAAGGAGTGCGATACACTGAACCTGTGCGCGACGAAGATAGTGATGATCATCTAGACTATATCTACAAGATAACTGCACAAGGAGAGGATTGGGTGAATCCGACTACAGATGGAAAGATTTCATGGGAGCGCAAAAGCTCCGGCACTTCAGATTCAAACGAAGAGATAGAGCGATGGCAGAATCGGCTGCACGGAGTAACAACACTGCACTACAACATGATGATTAGGTCATTGTGTTGCATAATAACAGAGGCAAGGGAGATGCCGACATATGATGGATTGTCAGTGATGGATGAATTTCTTAAAAAATTTGAAAGTGCAATACTAGAATAGCAATGGTTCGATGCACTAAAATGGGCACTGTGCGCAACATCTGCACGATGGTGGGGTATGCATCAAGGAAATTTTGAGGACTGGCACGAATGCAGAAGGATGATGCACCTACATTTTGGAAAACCACAAATACAACTAGTAGACAAATATGATGGATGAGATGATCCATGCACATACCTCGCGAAATGGACCAAGGTCTATGGGGAAGAGCCCTAGCCTGAATGGGTACATTTATTTTACCATACCTTGGATGTCATACCCATGAATTGGTATACAGAGGCAGAGTTCTGCCATGGTATGGGTGAATGGGATGTCTTGCACGAGGGATTGTTCTTAACATTCACATTTGAATATTGGTGGTTAGATACTATTGACGATGCATTACAAGCAGTAAAAGATGCTATCTTTAAAATACCACATGAGCCAATGGGAGTACTTCAGCCAGAATGGGAAACACAATTAAGCAGCGCAATGGAGTGTTATAATGTGAATGTTGAGGAGGATGATGAGGACCCATGGAACATTAAAATTTCAGAAACAGAAGTCTCTCACAAGATTCACAGACCATCACCTAAAGACCCCAACACCACGCCACTAAAGATGAAGTAGGTCAACATTGGAACGGAGGTAGAACCAAAATACGCAACGCTGGGGGACTATTGGGACAATGCCATGGTCGCTAAGGTCATCGAGTTACTCCGCGAATACAAAGACTTGTTCCTGACCAAAATTACAGACTTAAAATTTATCATTGGCAATTTAGGGACGATGAAGATCACCCTAAAACCTGACACAAAGCTAGTTAAGTAGTGGCCTTACTGCTTGAATCCAAAGTATAAAGAAAAGGTCCGTAATGAATTAGACAAAATGCTCACAACCAGAATTATTGAACCAGTGGAAGAATCCGACTAGGTGATTCCTATGGTAGTACAAGAGAAAAAACAGAAGGGTGAAATAAGAATATGCATAGACCTCAGGAAGCTAAACAATGCCTGTGTATACGATCCATTCCCAACACCATTCATAGATGATGTACTAGAGAATGTTGGTAGTCAGGAAGCATACTCGTTCACGGATGGGTTGTCAGGGTACCATTAGATCAAGATCACGCTAGAAAATAGGAGCAAGACTACCTTCGCAATAGAATGGGGATGCCTTCAATACACCGTAATGCCATTTGAACTAAAGAACATGCTAGCTATATTTTCGCACATCGTGGTAGCCGCGTTCAAAGAATACATCCACAAGTTTTTGGAGGTCTACCTGGATGATTAGACTATTTTGGATTAGTTAAGTGCCATGTAGTGAACTTACGTTTGATGTTGGATACTTGCCGCTGAAATCAGATTGCGTTGAACTTGAAGAACTGCACATTCCTCGTCCCCTTTGGAAATCTGTTGGGACATGTGGTTTGCAAACAGGTACTGATGGTGGACCCTACGAAGATTGTTGTTATCCTCAATTTGGAAGCATCGCGAAGTGTTAAACAATTGCGCACTACCTTGGGACACACTTGATACTATAGGAAGTTCATTAAAAGTTATGCCCAAATAACTGCGCCGATGGAAAAGCTATTGAAAAAGGATGTTACATATTGCTGGAATGATGATTGCATGAAGAGTTTGGATGTCTTGAAGGGGAAACTAGCCTTTGTGCCAATCCTGGTCTTCCCGAAATGGGACATGGAATTCCATGTACATGTTGATACGTCGTTTATTATGTTGGGAGCCATACTCACACAGGAGGGCATAGAGGGTGTGGAACACCTGATCATGTCTGCAAGTCGAAGATTGTCCAAAGCCGAAAAGAGCTACTCTACCACCGAGCGAGAGGGGTTGGAAATGGTGTACACAGTCCAAAAATACCTAGACTATTTACTGGGAGGACATTTCAGGATGTATACTGACCATTCCACATTGAAATACCTAGTGAACAAGCCTATGTTGGGGGGGCGCATATGCAGATGGATTTTACTATTTCAAGAATATGATTTTGAGGTCATACTCAAGCTACGATTTTTAAACGCAGGACAAGACCACTTGTCATGAATTGAGATGGGCGAGGAACCAACAAATTTGGAGGAAGGGCTACCTGATGCACAACTCTTTGCAGTGTGCATCGCGGATGAACACTTCGAAGATATAATCCATTCTCTAACAAGATGGACTGTGCCAAAGGAGTACTCAATCTAACACAAGAATGAATTGGTGGTTTGCATGGTGGACATTTATGTCATCACAGGGAACCTCTACAAGATGAGCAATGATGAAATATTGTGAAGATACATACCTAAATTTGAACTAGGTCAGATCCTCATAGAAGCACATGGGGGTGCTACAGGAGGACACTATGCAGGACACGAGACCACACAAAAGATTCTTCGCACAGGGTTATGGTGGCTGACCTTGCACAAGGATTCGAAAGCATACTCTAAGGCCTGTGATATATGTCAAAGGATGAGAAAAGCATCACGAAGGGATGAGATTCCACTAAATCCCCAAATGACACTGCAGGCATTTGAGAAATGGGCAATCGACTTTGTGGGCCCAATCAGACCTCAGGGAAAGATAGGTGCACCACATCATCACCACGACGAAGTACCTGACACGATGGGCGGAAGCACAACCGGTCAAGAACTGCATGGCCGCTATGACGACAAAGTTTTTTTTCGAAAACGTGTTGACACAATTTGGCTGTCCGAAAATCTTAATGAGCGATCACGGAACACATTTCTTAAATGAAACCATCAGCGCACTCATAAAAGAGTTCCAGGTGTATCACCAGAAAAGTACATTGTACCACCCACAGGCCAATGGAACAGTCAAAGCATTCAATAAAATACTAGAGACTGCACTGACCAAGTATGTAACGCGCAGTAGAACGACTGGGACCTGCATGTATCCACTGTGTTATGGGTGTACAGGACAACGTGCAATAAATTGATGGGAAAGACACCCTTCCAGTTGGTCTACGGTATGGAAGCTGTCATGCTGATGGAATACATCGTACCTAGTCTGTGAATAGCAGTGCTCACAGGCATGATGGACTGCGAAGCTCTGGAAAAAAGGCTCGTGCAATTAGAAGACCTCAAGGAAGAACAGTTTCTGGCTGGATTTCATCAACAAGTACAAAAGAAATGTGAAAATCCCTAGCACGACTACCATATCAAGTTGCGCACCTTCAAGGTAAATGACTTAGTGCTACTGTATGACAACAAGTTTGAAATTTTTTTAGGAAAATTCAGAATGCACTGGCTGGGACCATACGTGGTAAAAGAGGTCACAAACGGAGGGGTGGTCCAACTATTCAAACTCAATGGAGAACCCTTCCTAAGAAGAGTTAACACCATTCAAATGAAGCCCTACATGGGTGGGTCAGCTATCTAACTAACTAGCCAAAGAACAGTCTTCGCGACCCAAGGAGCTAGACGAAGGCATAGGACTATAAACACACGCACCAGAAGCCGATACCAAAGAAAGGACATCATTCAGACATGGATGATTCAAAAGCACAAATGTAGCAGGTCTAGAAGACTGTAGAACAGTGCGCTGTGGACCTCCACACAGCGCAGGGTCGGTTGGAAGGGCTCTGTGCCAAGATCGCCGCACCAGCAGAGTGACTCAGGATGAGTCACGATGATTGTGTTGGAGGCCTATTGGGCATGGAATCCCCCCACAACAAGTTTTGGGGCTCAAAGGTGAAGTTTTGGTCAAAGGGTTTGTAAGATTCCAGGAATTATGGGCGCGGAGCGTGAAGTGTACAATTGAGTCATAGGGTTGTCCACCCTAAACATCGTATTGTAAACTAGTGTAATGTCAGCCTACCCATGGTTTGCGGACCATGGGATTGTATAAATAGAGAGAGGCTCTAAGTTGTAAAGATAGTAGAAGATGATAGAGAGTAGCGAAGGAATGGTTCGAGCTTAGAGTAGGATTCTAAGTATATAAGGTCGTAGTAATAGGAAGAGGCTCTGCAACTGAGTGCGCAGAGGCCTAGTAGAGTCCACAGATGAGTGTGTGGACCCCTACAGTTGAGTGCGCAGGCCATTGTTGAGTTTGTAAGCAAGATTGAAGATTAATAAAAGATAAGCTGATTCCTATTTCCGCGTAATTATTATGCATTATATTCTTTATGTTTGTATTCGTTTATGTATCGTGTGCACTGATATGATTTTTGAATATTCTCTAATAAATATTACACAAACAAGTTAAGTAATTGGTTAATTAGCAAGGAAATTGAGTATTATACGGGTCGCGCACTGAGTAGGGCTGCGTGGAAGTCGTACCATGGGTTGCGAAGGGATCAAAAGTGTGCGTAGCGGGAGGTCAAACCGCGGACCTCTAGAAGCCTCTCAAACATCCTAAGGGTGCAGAAACCTGGTTCTAGCACCCTCCCAAACTACTTCGAGTGAGACCTCAGTCCGCGCTCCGTAGACTATTGCCGAAAGGGCCAGTAGTACCGGGATTTGCTTGGCTAAATCACCTGTGAACCTGGGCTAGGCCCATACAAGCCAATAGTCCACCTTTACCAGCAACACCTTTTTTCCTTCTATCATATCCCTCACAAAGTGATACTACACATCAATGTGCTTTGTCTTTCAATGGTAAGCAAGGTTCTTTGCCAAGAAAATTGAACTTCGGCTATCACATTCTATTCTTATAGCTCCGTATACTAACCCCATACTTGAACACAATCTCTACAACCAAACTGATTCCTTGACTGGATGAGTGACTGCCATGTATTATTCCTCTGTATTTGATCGTTTCGCTATAGATTGTTTCTTACTCATCCAACTAACTGCACCTCCAAATAGGTTAAAAACATACCCACTTGTATATCTTCTCTGATCCAGATCTCTAGCCCAGTCTGCATCAACAAAGCCACGAATATCCAAAACTCTGTCCAATCCCCATCTTCCTTGGTAGCACAAACCATAATCACTAGTGGCATGTAAATACATAAAAACTTGCTTCATTGCTATCCAATGCTCCTTCCCTGGTTTTGACATAAAATTTCTCAATAATCCCACTGCATGTGCAATGTCTAGTCTAGTACAGACCATCACATACTCAGGCTACCAATTGCACTTGCATATGGAATATGGGACATGTCCTCTTCCTCTTCTTGTGTCTTGGGACACTGTTCAGCACATAACTTCACACCTACAGGAATAGGAACCTTTATTGTTTTACTATCCTACATATTAAACCTCTATAGTATTGTCTCGAAATATGTCTGCTAGTTTAAACATAGCTTCCTCTTTTCCTAATATATTTTAATTTCGATGCCCAAAATATAGTTTGTAGCACCAATATCTTTCATGTTGAATTTGGAGGACAATTGGGTCTTCAAATCCTGGATAATTTCTTTGTCATTTCCAACCAGCAACATATCATACACATACAAGATCAGATAAATAAAATGGTGACCAATTACTTTAAAATACACACAGTGATTTTCTTTACTTCTAGTGAAGCCAAGTCCCTGTATAAATGTATCAAATTTCTGATACCACATCCTTGGTGACCATTTTAACCCATAGAGAGACTTTTTTAGCTTTCATACTAGTTCTTTCTTACCCTTCACCACAAAGCCTTCAGGTTGCTTCATGTAGATCTCCTCATCCAGATCCCCATGCAAATATGTTGTCTTCACGTCCATCTATTCTACCTTAAAATCAAAAGCAGCAACAATAGATAAAAGTAATGTAATAGAAGCTACCTTGGCAACAGGAGACAAAATATCACCAAAATCAACTCTTTGCACCTAGGAATAACCTTTTTCTACCAACCAAGCTTTGTATTTATCCACCTTTATTTTTGAATTTTTTTTCTTCTTGAACACCCATTTGCTGCCAATGGGTTTCCTTCCAGCCAACAACTCCAGCAAATCCCAAGCCTCAATTTTTTGCAAAGATACCATTTCATCAACCATGGCCTCTTTCACGAGTTTTCCATCCTCTGAATCTACTGCTTCTTTCACAGTTCTGGGATCATCATCAGTAACAGATAAAGCAAAATTTGAAGAGAAAGTAGATGGACTATACCTTTCTAGCTACCTTCTTTCTCGAACTGATCGTCTCACAACCGGATTTTGTGGATGTTAATATTTTGATTGCTCTTCTATTCTAGAGTCTAATTCTTTCTCCTTTAGCTCAAACTCTATCTTCTCAAGCTCCTTTGGTTGGAGTTCATGTTTAATAACATCTTTCATCTCTCTAAACGCCACATCTCAGTTGTACACAACCTTCCTTGTTATTGGGTTCCAAAGTTTATAACCCTTTAAACCATCCTTATACCCAATAAAGATGCACTTTTCAGATTTACTATCCAACTTTGTTCTTTTCTCCTTTGGAACATGTACATATGCATCACATCCAAATACCCTCAGATGTGAAAGAGAGGGTCTGTTACTAGTCCATACGTCTTCTGGAGTCTTATCCTCTAACACTGATGAAGGTGATCTGTTGACCAAGTAACATGTAGTCTCCACCACCTCCCCAGAATTCCTATCCTAACCCGGCACTACTGAGCATGCTTCTTTCCTTTACCATCAACATCTTGTTCATTCTTTTTGTAACTCAATTTTTCTCAGGTGTGTATGGAGTATTCTTCTATCATGCTATACCAAACGTCTTACAGAATTCTTCAAATTCCTTATTGCAAAACTCACCACCGTTATCTTTCCTCAGCACCTTTATCTTCTTCTCTGTCTGGTTTTCCCCCAAAGCCTTAAATTATTTAAACATATCAAAGACTTTAGATTTATTCTTGAGGAAATATATCCATGTATTCCTTGAGAAGTCATCTATAAATGATACATAGTACACAGACTTACCCACTGATGGAACCTTCACAGGTCCAAACACATCACTGTGCACAAGCTCTATTATCTGTTTCGCCCTCTTACCACCAGAGGGGAACCTCACCCGATTATGCTTCCCAGATACACAATTTTCACAGAAATCAAAATCCAAAGAGCTATTTGTCATACTTTATACCATACCTTTACCATGAAGTATTTGAAGGCCCTTCTCTCTAATATGTCCAAGCCTTTGATTCCATATCATGGTCTTTTCTCCAAAGACCACTAGATTTTCTGCTCCACTTTCAGGAACCACACAATTGTTGCACCCATTAATAGTAGTGCTACCTTGCATGTTATACAGAGTTCCAATTTGAACTCCCCACATCAATACCAGTGCTCCCCGAACCATCTTGCAGGTATCCTTATCGAACACTATTTTCACACCTGCATCATCCAACTTTCTTATAGAAAATAGATTTCTGGCTAGTGCAAGAATATGTAGAACACCTGGAAGTGTTCTAATCCTTCCACCTTGCAAATTTAACTTAACTTTCTTGCAACCAAAGATTTTATCCTTCCTGTCATTCCCCAAGAAGACATCACCACCATCATATTTCTCATACTCGCAGAACCACTCTCTATGTGGAGTGAAGTGAAAGGATGCACCCGAGTCAATCAACCATGCCTCAAGATCTACATGTTTACTTGAAGATGCCATGTACACATCCCCACCTTCATCTGTGGTGGTTTTTGCCTCTGTAGAAGGAGCATCTTCAAATCCCTTTCCTTTGTCAGGAGCTTTGATTTACCATCCCTTTTGCAGTGCCCTTCCTTTCTGCATTTCCAGCACACCTTTACAGGTTTTCCTAGAGATTTAGATCTCCCACTCGATGACTTATTTTTGTTTCTGTTCTGGACCTTCCTCATACAGACAAGGCATCACCATCTTGGCTCTCCATATTTTTCTATCTCATCTCCTCCGTCAGTAAGGATGAGACTATTTCATCAAATTACAAGGTAGTTACATTGCTACCTATTGCAATAACCAGACTATCCCATGAATCTGGTAGAGAACACAACAAACTGATGCAGATAATAACTGACTTACCACAATATTAAATGCATTCAGATGCTCTGTCACTGAGTCTCCATCTTTCATCCTCAGGTTATACATCTTTTTCTATAGGAATAGTTTATTCTCCAGAGACTTAGATTGCTACAAAGTCCCTAACTTGTCCCACAAAGACTTAGCCGTAGCTTTCCCTAATACATTCAACAATATTGAATCTAAGACACACAATCATATTGTGCTCTTTGTCTTCTGATCCAACTTCTTCCATTCTTCATTAGACACTCCCATTGGTTTAGTACCCGGATCTACCGTGATCAACTAATCTTTGTCTGCCAATAGATCCTCCATCTTGACTTTCCATAACTCAAAAATCTGACCATTAAATTTCTCGATCTCTATCTTTCCACTACTCGCCATCTTCTTTCACCACCAGAATTGATCTCGTAAATCTCCCACTGAACAGGGTCTACCACAAGCTTGAGCGAAACCCCTCAGCAACAAATGCATCCCCTTGAAGCCAAAACAACTCTAATACCAAATGTAGCTTTTAACCTCGTACAAAAAGTAACTTCATACAAATTCTAAAACACATCAAATAAACAATAGCAATATAATAACACATAAAACAAATATACACAGAGACTTTCCCATGGATCCCAAAACTGGGACTACCAAATTGATTTTTCATTATGTTCCTTTCAATGTTGCAATACATATATATACATGCCTAAGAATCCAATACCATGGATTGAAAACCATCACGCCCAATATCATGTGCGAAATCCATGCACAAAACCATAGGTAGGTCCACCCACCTAATATAGGGTCCAAAAAACAAATTCCCCAGGGTGTTACCCCGGACCCCGTATACGGGGGCTAACCACCTGCCTCAAACCCCACCATGCAATCGATGCAACAAAGGGGGAGCTCCAACCCCCCTCTAACGCCCCAGTTACTAGGGGATCTAGTCATGGAAAGAATATATCACAACACAACAAATTTGATCGCCAATGGAAAAGGACTTCTTCATGATGTGCTAGTCATGTCAAGCCTTTTGTCTTTCCTTCTCCACTATTTGATGTAAATTTGCAAGAAAGCGTTGCTCATCCAATTTCCATAATCATTGTAACCTTTCTGGGATGGATTCAACCTCTGACATATTAGTGGCATGAGAAATAAATAAATTAGGGATTAGGAATTCTGCTAGAACCATTGCTTCCCTCCCATAAACCAATTGAAAAGGTGTGTATTTATGCAACCTCTTGGCTATAATGTGATAATCCCATCATGTCATCGGAACCCATTCGTCCCAGTCGTCCCTATTCACAAAGAAAATTTTAGTAAGAACCTTCTCTAATATTTGTTTAAATGCTTCAACAATACCATTTGTGTGTGGATGATAAGCGATACTCTTGCGGTGTTGTATCATGAATTTCTGCAGTAGTGCCCAAACTGTGTCATTGATGAAGTAAGAACCTTGATCACTGGTAAGGCTTCTGGGACATCCAAATATGGTGAATATATTTTCAAAAATAAATCATGTTGTTGTATCAGTGGTGCAGTATTTAAGAGGAGTCACTTCCTTCAAATGCATCAAATAATATGTTTCGATAATAATATATCTAGCATGGGAATGAAAATAATGCGAGCTAATTGATTCAATGAAATCGATATTCCATTTCTCAAATGCTTCTAATGCTTGAACTAGATGCAGATGAATCTCATCTCATTGTGATGCCCCAACAACCCATTTCCAAATATCACACTGCTTTGTGTATTCCTTGGCGTCCTTCAACAATGTTAGCCACCATAGACTAGCTTGTAAGGATTTCTGAGTTGTAGTTTTCCCTCCAACATGGCCTCGAGTGAAAACTACATGATTAATCACATCGTTAGGATTTGGTCGACATTGCATGCTGAAAACCTTAATAGGGATGATGGCTGAAATTAAGTAAAAATTGGATTCCAACTCTCTCCTCTTGACTTTTCCTCCCTTCCCTCTCCTTTCTCCTTTTCGTTCCTCCCTTTTCACCCTTAGGCCTTTTTTTTCCCCTTTTATCTATATTAATTTCCTTTAACTTCAAAATGGTAAGCTTAACTAATCTTGATTCTTATCTCGTAATCCTTTAAATTTATCTAAGGAAGATAGGCTCTCCTCTAAATATTTTAATCTAAATTAGTCCAAACATTAAGTGCCCCTTTTATGTGTATTAATCCTCTTATCTACTAAACCTTTAAATTCATCGAAGATAGATAGGTTTTCCTTTAATATTTATTAGTATTAAATTATAATAATAGGTTTCCCAAACATTAAGCCTTTAACCTAATTTAACTTAAATTAATCCGACCCTAACAAATTATATCTCATAAGTTAATTATTTATAAATAATATTGGTATTATTAGATAATCAATTTATGATATCAATTGAGATAATATTATTATTATTAAATAATCAATTGATGATATCATAATAAAACATTTAATTACTACATAATGACTAGTATCATACTAAATATTAAAGCATTTGATTAGTCAAACCCTAACAAACTATAAAAAATAATTATTCTAGATAATATAAAATTTGAAACTATTTAATAATAAATTTTTATTATCAAAATAGAATAAATAATAAATATTTAACTACTATATAGTATTGAGTTTCTAACTAGATTATTAAACAATTCAACTAATTAACAATTATTTTTCAATGGCTAACTCTGGGCAATGATGCATCCCTGCTATTTATTCACTCTGATCAATTGATTTCTAACCTTGTCTTGAGAGATTTGAAGTTGCTGAAATATATCAAACATCACTCCTAACAAACTAGAATGATTCTTTAATAAAATGTAAATTGTTCAGTCATCCATGTAAACCTCCCAAAATTTGTGAATATAATCTCAAAAAGAAGCTATCACAATCCATGAGAAGACAACACGATCATTTTTTAAACCAAATGGAATGAAATTTTATGCATAAGAACCCCATTTAGTGGTAAATATGGTTCTTGCCTTCCTCTGCAATCTTGACTTGATGATAAAAAGAAAAGTGATAACTAGAAAACCCATCAGTAAAAGAATAAACTTCATTGCCTGCAACATTGTCTGGAACTTCATCGTTGAAAGGGGTGGGGAATGGGTCATGTACACAAGCATTGTTCAGATTTCTATAATCAACTCTTGAGAGTATTTCTAACCTTGGATGGAAATAGGGCTTATCCACTCAACTTCATCAACCAGAAACATAAGTTTAGCAGTGAACATCTTGTCAATCGCTTTCTTCAATTTCTCTTTTACTCTTATATTTAATCAATAGGGTCTATTCTTCATTGGTTTTGCATCTAGTTTTAGTGTTATCTTCATCTCCTCAAGTTATCCTGTGATTCCTTTTAATTTTGATATTGAAGCAAGAAATAAATATTCATACTCTTTAAGAAAATCAAAAGCCTTGTTTTGTAGTCTGGTCATACTAGTAAGCACCAATAGAAGCAAGCTTGGGTTTTTCATCAATTCCCATAATATTCAATTACTTCAACTTGAGTAGCTCAAAATGTAGGACGTTAGCTAGTGGTTCTTATTTTATCCTTCTCCCCCCTTCAAATTCTTTAAATGATAAATTCTTTAATTCTTCCAAATCATCATTAGATTCTCTGTTTATTTTTCTACAAGTTACAACTTCATGAAACCCTGAATCCTATTGTTGTGCAAAATCTCCATGTTTTTTGCATTCCCCAAGAGCACTCCCAAATGGGAATAACACCCTTTTAATAACCTTGAGAGATTCAACTATCTTGTCATCAGTATCATGACATGAAAAATCTTTATAGAACTGATGAATCATCACATCCCAATCATCTATTTGTCTTTTCATCTCCTCCTTTAGCTACTAGTCTTGCGAAATAGTACCCAATGCATGAATGAACTGATGTGTCCACATAGAAAATGGTACACCTTCATCCTTCCATGTGGAACAACAATTTTGGATGTGATTTTGTGGGCTATTATGCCCATCATAGATAGGAATCTTGTTGGAGGTTCTGTCTAAAGATGAGAATCTATAAATCATAGCAACTTTAATAGTATCCCAATCATAAAATTGATTATAATGGGCTACCTACCATCTTGTACGGGTTGGTTTTAAAGAAACATTCATCAAAGACATATTTTGACCTTCTACTATTCAGGAATCAAGCTCTTAAATAAAATTCAAAACAAATGCAGTACCATAAGAAACAAGATAATTGCGTACCTTTGTACCAGTCTAGAGAAGAGACCTAAAAATCGCACAGTGACGTGAATGCAGATCATGATCCCCTACTTCCAATCATCCATTGCAACATCAAAACCTACTTTTGTACTATGGACACTTCTCCAATTGATGGATTCAGTCGTTGTGGAGTTGATATAATCCTCCCTCTTCCCAGTAGTTAGATTATACATCTAATACAATAAATTGGGTTATTCAGCATCATCTATAGGCTCGGTAAATCTTGGGCCTTGGTATGGATCTAATCATTATGTGAACCAAACTCCATCCACCTCAAAGGTCATAGTTTTCCATTTTCAGTAAATCACTACGTAGTTTTCAAATGGCCAATAAATACCCAATAAACCATATATGGATCCTTATCACCCATAATATCAATTTCTTCCAAATGTGCATAAGTCTTAACACCTACAATATCCACTTCAACATCTTCTAATATCCCAATATAAAGAATACAATATTGGTTTTCCATATGTAATTGGATGGGTGAATAGACCAATTTGGGTTTCCCAAGAACCTCCCAAGTTTTCTTGAGTAAGATATTAACATCTGAGCCCAGATCTAACATGGAATCCTTGATCTGATATCCGAAAATCTGAGCATCAACCCGAACTTCTCTCTTGTTTCTCTTCTTATTTTTCTGAACTCGCCATGAATGCCTTTTAATAAAATTAGCAAAAATGGATTCGTTTGGAAATGGATCATCTTTGACAATAATTTTTAACATTTTATGCAAATTTCCAACAAGTTTCTCATCATTCATAATCTATAGGAATAATTTAAACCACTCCAAAATTTGTTGGGACATTTCCCATGAAGATCTAGGACTTTTTTTCTAAACTTGATTTGGCTTCTTGATTCAAGGTCATTACGAAGAAATTAATTGCCGAAATAGTTCAACTACATCTCTATAGTACTCTTTGTGTTGGTTGGGATCATAAGATTTCTTCAGTGATACTAGCTTTATGAAAGTTGGCTTCTCAGAGGTTCCAACATTAGCTATGGTTATTCCCCCCCTATACATACAATATTGATATATGGCTTCACCACTATATCTAGTTCTCGAGGTTCAGAATTAATCAAATTGGATTTCTTCAAGTGCTTATGTTATTCCTAATGGGTAATTAGCTCTGGAAAATATTCCGCAACATGTGTATTCACTTGACAATGTGAATGCCAATGTCTTCTCGGCATTGGACATTCCCCTGCAACATGACCTTCTTGGTCACCATTATAATGTTTGATTGGGCCTCTTACTCCTATTCTCCCTCCCCTTAGGGATCCTCCTCCTCGTCCTCGAGGAGATTCATTAAATCGGAAAGCTGTACGATCTAGGAAATCATCCAAAGCATCTAAGGACTAAAATTGATTTGTAGGATGTGTGGGTGACCAACAAAATTCACTAAACAAATTGTTGGGCACATTTGAATAGTTTGGTAAAATAGGACATAGTCGAGGCAAGTGGCCATAATAACGATCAATTTCACAATAATTGTTCATATATATACCTTGATGATGAGGAAACACTTGATATTGAGTAGGACCTTCGAAAGGTAGTGTTGAAGAAATTTTCACAACTCCTGGATTGTGTGGTGGTGTCACCGGAGGACCCATAGGCCAACTCGATGATCCTTGACTCCTGAGCCACAGACGTTTTGTGACATGATTCCCTCTAACTTGGTAGTGTGTGCATCAAACCTAGGGTCACGTGGGTCACACAGGAGAAAGATCCTTTAGCCTCTCAATAAGAGTATAACTCAGATTCTGAATTCTAATAATAGTAGGATCAAAAGATGGTGCACCTAATTTATAATCCTAAGGATATCTGGCCATTGCCTCAATTTTCATTTCCTACTCTAATGCATCTTGAAATGTGTCAATATTTTGTTGTGACAATGGAATCCTAGTCATTGGAAGTAAGGCCTTAATAAATCAATCACTTTGATGATGAATATCAATGGGATATGATAGTTTACTAATAGCACCTTTAAACCGTTTCATGCACCACAAGGAAAATTCCCCTTCCCATTGACGAATGTCCAACAATTCTTCCAAACCTTGTTGATTAGACTGAAGTAACTTGAATTCTTCAAGGAATTCTCATTTGACGAAATCTATAGTATGATTTGGATTTATGTCAATCCACTTAATAAACAATCAAATTTCCTTATCCCTTATAGTGGTTTGGGACTCAATATGTTTAGAGGCATCAAGTGTTTTTCTAGACCTCCATACAACTTAACATAGATACAAATGTTGTTTGAAATCTTTACCACCCCATCCTAAAAATTCATGATATAGGGTAAGTGATCCAGCCATGAATGTGTGCCTCGGTTGGGAAATTATAAATCCTTTAGAACCCCAATGAAAGTTATTAAATGAACTAGACTTAACACCATTGCTAGTATTGCTTCCTCTACTAGGACTACTAACACTATATATAGAATGTATTTGATGGAAATTTATAGTTTTGAGCTAACTTATAAAGGAATTCATCAAGATTATGATAGCGTACCAAGGGATGGTTAGGGAGAGGAAGGGTTGTAATGGTGTGTTGTGGATTGCTGCTAATGGCGACCAACTCATCCTTAAAGAATAGCCACCTCATAAAAAAATGCATATCATCATCTATTGGAGTATGTTCTCTTGACATCTTAAATGGATTCATAGCAGGCATAGGCATGTGAAATCCTTTTGAATCTGAGTGGGGCCTACCAAGCCCATCTGAGCTTCCTAAAATATTGTCGCTAGCATCTCCTACTTCACCAAATGAAGGTCCCTTGTGCTCTCCATCTATCTACAACTCAGTACTATCCTTTCTGTACTTATGTGATGTGATATTGAACCTGTCACCTCTTCTCCTAATGTCTGTAATTCTCTCCTTCTATAGTTAATTTCTTGCAACTTCCTTTCTCTCCACTTCTCAAGTATTCTCTCCCTTTGCAGTCCTCTGAAATCTCGTTCCTTATAGAACTCTTCTTGATCCATTGAAATAGCCCCACATTTTATTAAACTAAATGACATTCCCCCCCTTAAGTTCAACCCTCAGTACCTAGGGTTGTAAGTGGCCATTCCATCTTCTTGTAACGGTAGAAGATTTTCTTCAACCATCAATACCTTGATCCAGAGGGGAATCTCTTTCAACAATCTTCCCCACAACCCAAATTTGAAAATTTCTTCTGCTCTAGAAGAGGAATGATGATCTTCGACTGAAAATTTAATAATATATCATTTTATTGCTACATTCAACCAAAAATAAACATCGCTTATCAAATCTATATCCAGTTTGTGGAGTTTAGCTAGATCAGTCATCGACCAATCTCTACAAATTGTTGTCCAAATTTCAACCCCCGCCTTGACTCGTAATTTCTTTAACCAATATTGTAATTTTTCAGGGAACTTACACTAGAATAATTTGTATTAATCATAGGAAAAATCAACATACAAAAAATCCGATCTGACCTAGTCTATATTCTTCTATGTGAGATGAGTTTGTTGCAAAATAAAGTGATTAACCTTCTCATGCCCCCAATTTTGAATTCCTTTACCAAAATTTCTAGATATCGTGATCTAGATCCCTTTTAAGCACAGGGTCCTGGTAACAGAACCATTTGCTGGTGGAAAATTTTGAAAGGTTAATGACCCAAATTCAACCCGAGTTAGCAACAAAGAAGGTCATCATAGTCTAGATTTTTGTCATCATTTTCACTCCCTTTTGCAAAGGAGCATCTCATCTGAGGCAAGCCAGAACTACATAAAAATGAAGAGATCTAAATTAATACTATAATATCATTTGTGCCATTAACAAATTATCATCTATTCAACTAGATTATGAATCAAACATGCATTAATTATGGAATAATTTAGAACATTATTTTCATGAACAAAACTGAAAAATTTAAAGCAAGACATACAATCGTCACACAATTATAACATTAAAATAAAAATTTTGAAACTCCATTTTATTAGCAGTGCCAACAATTATAGCAAGGATTATAGAGATCTGTGCAAATTTATGAGCCAATTCATCACGTTAAAAATTACAACACATAAAATAAACTTTTTCACAAACATAGAACTTTGCAGCTCTATCAGACCAACACAATCTAGAATAAAGATTCAGTATATGTAAGCTGTCAAATTTCTCCCCCGTTCCATGTATTTTATAACCTTTCTCACTTGATCTACTCTTCTCCACAATCTCTTGATTTGGTCCACTTTGATAAAATATTGGAGTTATTTCCCTTTTCCTGTGGATTCCTTCAAAATTGGCCCCATTCTCCTGCTTTTGCGGGTGTGCTTCCCGTTTTCCATGTGCGCAGGGCCCAATGTTTTATTCTCTTCCGCATTAAACTTTCAATGACCTTATTCCGATCACTTTATCCATTTTCCTTCAACAACTTCTATTCATTATATTCCTAAAAAAATGAAGGACCCAACAAGCTACAACATGCAACCATTATAAGTGGCTTGGATTTGTACAACAATTTCATCTAGTGATCAAGTATAATAAGGGAAACACAAACAAGTTTTCCAACGCACTTTCAAGGCCACCCACATCAAAGATTACAATTTTGGGGACTCTTATGCACATGGATCCATTCACTGATGATGCATACAGAGAGGCACATTCAGAGGATGGGGACTTAAATAAGGTGTATCAATAGTTGCAGAGTCAGAGTCATGTGCACAATAGTGACAACATTGTTGACTATTGTCTCCAGGATGGGCTACTCTACAGGATGGTGTTGACGATGTTGGACCTGCCAACATGTTAGGGGATCTCCCCGATAAGAATTCCAAACTAGACCTCAGACCATTTGGAGTAGTAGTCCCAGCAGTAGGTAGTAAATAAATTCCTTGACTGCGCTAGCTCGCAGAGGTAAGTGTGATATATTTGTTAGAAGCAAGTATATGACCTTGCAGCAAGCCAAGTAAGATGCATGGGGATTCTAACACATGGAGGGGAAAAGGAAGTGTGCTACTTAGAAGCCTGTAATGGCTGAAAGGAACATATGAGCTAAATGAAATCAAAAGCTGGAAAGAAGAAGAGTTCACAATCCAAAGTGATAGGTTAAACAAAATACATGACTTCAACAAGATTCATATAGTCGTATACAAAATATTCATACACAAATGCGTAAAGTAAAAACATACATTGCTAAAGTAACTAGAATATTCGAACTATAATAACAACATATGCATGAAGATGTGTTGGCTCTGTTATATATATAAATTGAAAGTTCCATCCATACATACACCACTGACAACCACTAGCCCCAATAGTGGAACATTACAGTCAACACCGTCTCCTCCTCCAAAGAGATGTACTCACTTTGCACTGTGGGGAAGCCAAGGATCATCAAAATACTCTCCAAGCCTTCTCTAAGAAATGCCTAGACAAAATCTTGCCTCCCGAAAGCCCTTTCTATGAGTTATGAGGTTCTATATATAGCAAAGGGTGGGGTGACCCTTGACATTCCCCTTTGACTCTTGGACTACCCTCATGACTTTTCACATTAAAATAGTGATTGTTCACATTCCACTAATGACACTTGGAATTCACTTACAATATTTTTACAATAATACAATTTCCACATATACCCATGTGGGACAAAATAGGCTTGAGTCAACTTGACAAGAAAAACAACATTACTTGGGTTCTTAGGGAAGACCAACTCAGTAACCTCCTTGCGGTGGTCTTTGGTGACGAACTGATACCAAGACTGGTACTGCTCTATTATGTCACTGTACTATTTAATGAAATATTTATTGAAGTGAACCCTTGCCTCCATAGCTTCCCAGTATGTGGTCTTGAAACCTCTATCTAGCTCATCTTGAAGCATGCGCCGCACTGTCCTGAGTGTGGTTGGACCAACGATGTATCTTTGCATGTTTTCTACACTACACTGGTAGATTCATCTATTAACTACCAAATGTACCTCTTAACATCTAGCATGACTTGGTTCTTCCTCCTGGTCGGGGTGAGGGTTTTGATGGAAGGGATATTGTATGTTCACACTATTACATCTATACTCTTGAACAACCATGCAGAGGAAGCCTCAATGCTAGTGATGAGTGGAGGAAGTTGATCATAATTTTGGATCTACATATGAATCTATGCTTTGTCTAGCTCATCATGTGGCTTCATCTTCTTATCCAAGTAAAGTGGGGCTCCATTGTACCTCATTGTCCATTATTGCATGTGTGCAATATCAGTGTGAATGTCTTTGAGAGTTTTTGTTGTCTGCATGCACTACTGCTGAAAACTGTATAAATGGAGAATCGCCTCGTGCATGGTGAAAAATATGCTATACACTGCCCACATGGTAGCTTCCAAAGTTCATATCTCCACCATTATTACTTTCTTCATTTTTGCCATAATGGATCATGTAGACTGCTTTGTTCTCTGCATAGCCCCCTGTAAGTCCTTCACCATCTGTTCATTCTCTGCTATCAAGAAGTTGATTGTCAAACTCATGGATTCTACATAAGCCTTAAAGGCCTTGGCCATGTCAACTAGATGTCTGCTAACATTTGGTACAATCACCCTTTCTTCTGTGTGTGTAGGTGATGTGTGATCATCCGGGAGCTACATTCTTTGTGCTTGTAGAATCCTCTATTGTGTCTCGTCAAATTCCAGATTGTACACATATGTCACCAGACCATCTTGAAGAAGAACAAATTCTCCTTACTTGCTCGGGACTGGCTCTGGTTCTAGATGTTGTTGACACTATGGTATGACCTCGGATGCCCTTGGCATGAGATTGATTTCTTGGTCCTCTATCTCTGATTCCATCTCCATGTTTTTTTTACCTCAACCAACTTTTTAACCTGCTGAGAAAGTTTTGAAACCTGCACCTACTCACCCTGTTCATCATCTACTGACTACTATATTGTCTCAACCTGTATCTCCATAGTTTTCTCTGATAGTGCACCTTGTCGTTCTTCTTATTCATGTTTCTACCTTTCTTCATTCTCTCTCACCTTGAGCTCTTATTCTTTTTTCAGCTTCTTTTTTGTCTCCTGCAATCTCCTTCCCATCTCTTCTAATCTTTGCTTCTCCCTCTTTCTTTGCACTACTCTCTTGTCGCACTGTCACCTCTTTGCATCTATATCCAAAGCTACCCTCTCAACAAGTGGATCTTCTTTGAACTTGTAGCTTTTCTCAGCCTCTACACTCTTGACAATCTTCCTCTTGTCTTTGTCTTGCATTGGTTTTCTACTCACTATTGTTGTTGATGTTGCTTCATGTGGTGTTACTATCTGCATTGCTACTTTCCATTCTACATCCATGGTGATTGGTTCATTGAGCCTAGAGAAGTTATAGAAATACCTCCAAGGATCTTCCTCTAGCCAATGAAATGTCTTGTGGACCCATGGGAAGTACACCTTCTGTTAGTTCCAGTCTTTGCAGCTTGTCACCAGGGATCAACATGAGCTCTTACTATGTCTAGTTTTGTTAGATGTTTTGCACATAATGTTTAGAAAAAAAACATGTCACAAGTGTGTCCATCAGAATAAGCTCAGAAAAATCTTTCCAACAGTATATCACACTCCCGTAACCAGCTCCCGGATTAGAAGATATGATCGAAATGGATGAGTGATTCTTGGTTATGCATGTTTTGAGGTCAGTTGCTGCACACAATGACAAGTTTAGTACAAGAATCAGTTTCTGAATAATGGTAAGGATTTTTTCAAAAGTGAAAGAGGTTTTTGTTCATCACATACCAAATAACAAAAACATCCTTCAGTTTATGCACAGGTGCTTCTATGTGGGAGATATAGAGTGATATTTGGCCTACACTAAAACAAAGCAAATTTTTCATATTTTTTACTATTTTAGTCATTTTATTGTGGGGCCATTTTACAATAGATGGAAAGTAATTTTGCAAAAACTATTTCAGTTTATTCACAAGTGTCACAAATTGGGATATGTGACTAGATATTTACAGCTCATTTTCACAGATTTAAATTTTTAATGATTTTCTATTTTAGAGATGATTTTGTGGAACAGATTGCGAGCAACTGGAAATAAATTTCTGAAATTTGAGTTTCTCCAACATGACCTTGTCTACAAAAACCTCTTTCAGTTTTGTAACAGGTGCTATGGTTTACTAGATATGAGTTCATCTTCAACACCTATTTTCAAAAATTTGGCCCAAGTTTAATGTAACTGATTCTATTTTGAAGAAAATGGTTGAGCTCAATTCCCTTAGTACAAGGATGAGCAAATGTATATATTTTATGAATTTCATAGTGTAGGGGTTGGAATTTGGTAGAAGGTTGTACTTTTTGGAAAGCTTGGAGCTTATTGTATATTCATTTCATCAGTTTGGCTAAGGAATAGACCAGTGAATTGCAGCACTTTATGGGATTCATGTGGCATCATGCTTTGGTATTGTGTTTTCTTTTGTAATTGTAATTCTACATGTGTTTTATGTATGTCATCATATCTTTGCTTCATCTTAACTAAATAAAACAAGGATAAAGGTAGAATACATTGAAAGTGTAGTGCTCTACCTAGGGTTTGTTTAGTTATCTATGTTTTCAGCTATTTGAAAAGGATCCCTGAGTTTTTCATGCCTTTTTCAACTCCTCACCTGTCTAAAAGCTCTCCATCTCACTCATTTTGAAGTACCAAATCACTTGCCTACCTTGCCCCATACATATCTCTGCAAAACTGAGCCTCATTCCGTAGACCCAAAACATCCTTTCGCATTTAAGCCAACAAAAATCATCAAATTCAATCAAATACCTCTGTACACATATCTAGCCTAAAATTAGTCATTACATCAGTCATCTCAAGCTTTCATTAGCCATCTTTTCTAAGATTGACAAGGAGAGAGCCCTCTCCCGACCTAGTAGGGCTAGATGCTAGGTTAAGCGTGGTATGATGTTACCCTAGATCCTGCCTTTCTCAGCCTAAGGTAGATTTAGGCCCTAATATAGTGGCAACCATACTGGGGAAGAAACATTTATTTGTTTGTTAGTGTTCTTTGTTTTATAAACTACAAATGGAGCCTGAAGTTAGCTAGGTAGGCTTCGAAATTCTCTTGCTTTGCATTAGCGAAAGTAGATAAATGCTGCTTCAGTCAATCTCCAACCTAGTTTATGAACTGAACATCTGACTTGAAAATTACCCTAGTACATTAAACTGGGGAAGAGGTGACAGATCTTCTCTGAGAAAGATCATTCAAGTTGCAGATCTGATTGCTGATTGTGGACAATAGTCAGACACATATGAAGGCTAAAACATTCACCTAGTGACTCCAACTCAATCCAGAGATTCCAGTTCTCACTGATGCATTCATGCACTAAAATAAAATGGTAGGGTATGTGGCAAACCCTACGCTTTTTGAAGTTTTAAAAGAAGTTAGAGATCAGTTAGTGGATATTGAAATTGATGAAGTATTTTTCATTGCCATGCTTCAATTTTTGAGATCTTTGAAGTTTACTCCTAAAGCTAAAACTGGTTTCTTTAAGTTTTTTGTTGAGAAATTTGAGAACGAGATTCAGTATTTAAATGATCAGATCCAAACATATGAATTCCGAGATCCCAAAAAGTTCTTGGAAACTCTCCCTCCTTCAAAACAAGAAACAATAGAGTTGCCCGTGGATGCTTGCATTGACAGTTTGCATTTGGAGCTCTGTGTTGAGGAGTTAAGGCAGCAAACAAAGTCTGGTTTCTTTGATCCTATTGTCACATATATGTAGTATTTTTTCAGTTTGAATGATAAGTCAGATTGTCTTTCACACAGCCAAATTCAATTTGTGCATGGATGGTTGTCATCATTTACATTTGTGTCCTGGTTGAAGCACTTTCAAGCAGAATCTTTGTGATAGTTACTTGATCCATTTATTTTGAAACAAAGTAGGTTATATTTGTACATAAATAAGCTACTCGAGGCAACATTTTAGTTTTCGGTATTTGTTTATGTACATGTTGCAGTATGTATTTGTTTTTGGATTGGTATGAGTTGTTTTGGGTTTGCAGTTGTTTGAATCCATGCCCAATGGATGAGGCACTTGGTATACGGTGTTCTTGACACATCCAAGGAGCTTCCCTCCCCAATGGAGCCGATGTTAGTTCTAGTCTTTGCAACTTGTCACTAGGGATCAACATGAGCTCTTATTATGTCTAGTTTTGTTAGATTTTTTGCACATGATGTCCCACACAAAACATGTCACAAGTGTGTCCATCAGAAGAAGCTCAAAAAATTATTTCCAACGGTATATCACACTCCCATAGCTAGCTCCCGGATTAAGAGATATGATCGAAATGGATGAGTGATTCTTGGTTATGCATGTTTTGAGGTCAGTTGCTGTACACAATAACAAGTTTAGTACAAAATCAGTTTCTGAAATAATGGTAAGGAATTTTTCAAAAGTGAAAGAGGTTTTTTTTCACCACATACTAAATAACAAAAACCTCCTTCAATTTATGCACAAGTGCTACTATGTGGGAGATATAATGTGATATTTGGAGCATACACTAAAATAAAGCAAATTTTTCATATTTTTTACTGTTTTAGTCATTTTAGTGCGCGACCATTTTACAACGGATGGAAAGTAATTTTTCAAAACCTATTTTAGTTTATTCACAGGTGTCATGAATTGGGATATGTGAGTAGATCTTTACAGCTCATTTTCAGAGATTTAAATTTTTAATGATTTTCGGTTTTAGAGATGATTTTGTGGAACATATTGCGAGCAACTGGAAACGAATTTCCCAAAGTTGAGAGAGGTTTTCCTCCAACATGACCTTATCTAAAAAAATGTTTTTTAGTTTTGTAACAGGTGCTATGGTTCAGGAGATACGAGTTCATCTTCAACACCTATTTTCAGAAATTCGGCCCAAGTTTAATGTAACTGATTCTATTTTGAAGAAAATGGTTGAGCTCAATTCCCTTAGTACAAGGATGAGAAAATGTATATGTTTTATGAATTTCATAGTGTAGGGGTTGGAATTTGGTACAAGGTTGGACTTTTGGGAAAGCTTGGAGCTTATTGTATATTCATTTCATCAGTTTGGCTAAGGAATAGACCAGTGGCTTGCAACACTTTATGGGATTCATGTGGCATCTTGCTTTGGTATTGTGTTTTCTTCTATAATTGTAAGTCTACATGTGTTTTATATATTTCATCATATCTCTTTGCTTCATATTAACTAAATGAAACAAGGATAAAGGTAGAATACATTGAAAGTGCAGTGCTCTACCTAGGGTTTGTTTAGTTATCTATGTTTTCAGCTGTTTGAAAAGGATCCCTGAGTTTTTCATGCCCTTTTCAACTCCTCACCTATCTAAAAGTTCTCCATTTCACCCATTTTGAAGTACCAAATCACTTGCCTACCTTGCCCCATAGAGATCTCTGCAAAACTGAGCCTCATTCCCCAGACCCAAAACTGCCTTTCACCTTTAAGCCAACAAAACATCATCAAATTCAATCAAACACCTCTGTACACATACCTAGCCTAAAATTAGTCATTACATCAGTCATATCAAGATTTGATTGGCCATCTTTTCTGAGATTAACAAGGAGAGATCCCTATCCTGACCTGGTAGGGCTAGCTACCAGCGTAAGCGTGGTATGATGTTACCCTAGATCCTACCTTTCTCAGCCTGAGGTAGATTTAGGCCCTAACACCTTCAGATGGTAGTTCTTGCATATGAAGTGTAGATCATATGAATTGAAGCTCTTGGTGTCAAATATGAACTTCTTCAAGTACTGTGTCTCGACATCTCCATCCTTCAAGGTATGGATCTCGTACAACCCAATTCGCAAAGGAAGAGTAGGCCATGGTGCCTTATTCCTCCTGTGTAGTGTTGTTGACAACCCTGTGGAGATGTGGTATGCAACCTCTTGCATGACCAACTTGTCTATGGAAAAACTCAGTAACTCATGCAGAGGCTTCTTCACGCCAAGCATCTTGGTGAAGGTGCCACCGTGTGAGTCATACCAATCTGCAATGTTGGGTAATGCCTGCCTCACTTCTTGGGACATGTAAGGTGCGTCCTGTTGAAATATCATCCTATACAAAGGGTTGATGAAGTGGTCAGACAACCTCATCATGAATCCTCAGTAGCTACACTCAGAGAGAAACTTGCAATAAACATTCACAACTTTTTTTGATGTTGTCCATGTCCAACCCATGCCAAGGAGCTATTGTTGGGCACAAATTGCATCAAGGAGGTATGAAGATATATAGAATCTTTCTTGTCCATCCTTAGGAGGATTTTGGGCATTTTCCACATGAACTTTTAGCTAAAGAGTCAACATGTCCAACCAGTTAAAAGGCTTACCTTCATTCGCCAACTGATTGAACCTAACAACCCAACTCTGCTAGAAGGTCTTCGTGCTCTCTTGACCATATAAGCAACATTTGAATATGACGAAGATTTGGTAAGCCTTCCTAAGTGACTTTGTCTTGTAGACCTGGTTGGGTGTCATCCTGAACTTTGATGGATCTTTTACCCAATGCTTCAATATATCTCTTGAGTTCACATTGTTGTTGGGAATGAAGAACAATGCATCCATGTGGTTCACCGATTGCAGTAACTGATACATATGATGGTAGTTTTCCATCCTAAAGGTGGAAATTTTTGTTCCACTGGCACTTCTCAGTGTCATCGTCTCAAGATCAGTATGTGAGACCACCCAAATTAATGATATTTGCACATGGGAAGGCGTGGTACCTGCATGCAACCTTGTACAAGCATGACTTATGAATGTTTACATAGACTTGTTGATCTTCCAGATCTTCCTTCAATGTGCGTACAAATATGTCCTTTATCTCTTGCCATGTGATCTTCATGTGCTTCTCTACAAAAAACTATGTGTATCCATAGATGTGCAAGTTTATTAGCACTTGTTCAACCACGTCTCCAGTGTTTCTCTCTACAGTGTCCTTTCATCCAGCTATCTTAGAAACTGTGATGCATGTAGTACTGAGAGATTGATCAAAAACAGATGTTCCTAGAGACAAAGCAGACACTCACAGCAAGCAAATGTCAGTTTAAAAACACAATGCATTTCTCGGATCGATCATGTAATAGACCGGGTGACTACTGGGAAAGATTATGCAGTAGTGACTCTCAGGGTTAGCAGACTGTTAACTAGAACAACGGATTACACACTGGTCCTAGCTTCTAGTGAGCTTGCTACTAACTGGATGTACGTAGAGTGCAGTCTAGATGGGTTAACTATCAACTGGAACTACGTAATGTGCATTTCATTCTGACTTGACTGCGGGATGTGATTGCACATTTTACAATCCCTGTGAGAAAGAATGGGCATTAACTCCTAGAACAACATAGAGCATAGTTGGAGGCCAGTGACAGGAAGTCTCTACAAAATTCCTAGGGCCAAGGCAGAGCCTCGAGTTCAGGAATGCGCAGAGCATGCCAGTGAAAGCAAGATCTGAGCTAAGGCAGTCAAGATCTACCCAATGGTGACTTGAAAATGAGTAGATTCAAAAGTGAAATCAATGGATGGTGTAGATATGAGTGAACAATCATGCATGCAATCAAAACCAATGTAGGAAATAATGAAATGGACAAACAATGAAGTTGGTGGAGAGGGTCGCCGCAATGACGACCGTCAGTGCAAAAACAGTGTTATGCATGCAATGCTTAACAAAGATAATGAAAAACTTGAAAAAATACTTCTACAAGTTAAAACAAACTAAAACGCAAATGTTCGTTAAAAAAAAACATGAAAAACAACACCCACACAAGCGAAGGAATTAAAAGTGATAGAAAAAGCATCGAAACAATTGGAAAGCAAAACTTACTCGGAAGAGTTGTGTCGATTATGATGAAGGTTCCTAGATGGCTTGGGAATGCTAGAGATCTAATATTGAATATGTAGAATGAGATTTGGGGCATAATTTAAAAATATTTGGAAGATTCAGGATTTATGATGTGCATGTTACAAATCTAGGAAAAAACGACATTTGGTGGGAACTTTCTAAATCAACTTTACATGTAACTCCTAGTGCTAAAAATATATCCCTATTTTTTAGGGATTCTTTTTTCTTTTCTATTTTTTACTTTTTTCTGGGAAAGGCTGCCATGAATGCATGGGAAGATTGTGTAGTTATGTAGGGAGCCGGGCAACTTTCCAACACATGCATTAGACAACAACATGACAAAATCTTATACGCAATTCTTGGCCTGAGTTTCTCTAGATGCCTATCATGCTTTGCACAATTTCCTAGCTAAAGACAAGATGTCAGCTCAGTTTGTGCAATTCCTAAGGAGAAGCCCAGTGCTTGGATGTTTTGCACAATTTCCTAAGTAAGGGAGTCTGACTACTCTATGCATTTCTGAAGAGTAGTGTTGAGAGACTGCTCTATGCATTTCTGGAGAGCAATGCTGATTGCCAGGTTGCTTTACAAAATTCCTGAGAGAAAGCCTAGTTTCAATTTGGGATTCTACAATTTGCCAAGATTGCACCAGAATCGAATGTGAACCAAGTCATGAGATCATCTTGTGGGTGGTCAGAAAGAACAAGTTAGAAAAAAAAAGTTGCAAAGCGAAAAATAACTTCAAATAAAACACAACTAACTGAGCAATACAAGACATGATGTTGACATTTTTAGGAGGGAGGGTCTAAAATGAAGCAAAGGAAAAAATTTGGAGTGTGATTGTAATCGCTACAATAGATGGATAAGATATGTGTTCCTAAAGGTGAGAGATTGCAACTAATTATAGAGGCTTACACCTTTAAGGTTACAGAGCACTTTGGTGTAGGGAAGATCATGGATAACATGTATATGTATGTGTATTGTCCCAAGATGCAAGAGTGGGTAGCTAGGTTCAAAATAGAATGCATGATTCACTGTACCAGTAAGCCTAGTAATAGGAAACATGGTCTATACCATCCCTTACCTATATCTACTCATTTATAGTAAAACATTTCCATGGACTTTGTAGGAGTTTTACCAATAACTAGGAAGGGACATGCCTTCCAATTGATAGATTCAGCAAGATGTTCATTATGATGCCTTATAAAAAGACCCTCCGTAGGAAAGAAGCAGCAAAAGTGTTCTTTGGATAGATCTGGGTGCACTTTGGGATACCAAGGAGCATCATTTTAGATTGGGATACAATATTTCTCAGTGCATTATAGACTGCATTGTGGGAGAATATGGACAAAAAGTTGAAGAGATCTATAATATTCCATCCACAAAAAGATGGGTTGAAAGAAGTAGTCAACAAGAATTTGGTGCACCTTCTTAGGGTATACAACTAGGAGCATATGATGCCCTGGAATGAAAATTTTGTATACATACAACATTCTCACAATAGAGCAGTGCACACCTCTATAGGGAAGACCCCATTTGAAACTTGTTTTGGATATTTTCCACCTTCACCTTTTGATATTTCATATGGGAAGCAAGGAGGAGAGGGAGAATATCTTACAGGAGATACTTTGACAGCTAAAATATTTATAGAGAATGCCATCCAAATTCATCTACAATTACAAGAAACAGTACAAAAGTTGCAAGAGATGTATAATGTCATGCATGATCAACACAAAAAAAAGAAATTGTTCATTGTGAGAGGTAGACTATGGATATAGTTGAACAAGGAGACGCTATAGGGACTGGTAAGAAAATTAAGGCTCTCATTTGTTATCATCTATTTCGATGATACTGGCATAAAATACCACCTTGGGGAGGACATTACACATTTGACGCAGGTGCTAGAAACATTGAAAAAGCACCAGCTTCTAGAAAATCTCAAGAAGTGCAAGTGTATCTAGGGTATGTGATCGCTGGAGGATGGTTGAACATAGATCCTACCAAGATGGAGGTCATCATGAAATGGTCAATTCCTACTAATTTTTCTATGTTCAGAAGTTTCAATGGGGCAACACAATACCTTAGGAAATGCATAGCCTCATTTTTAGTAGTAGCAACACCTCTCAACCCCATAATAGGAAGTGGCAAGAGTTGTAGAGGGGAAAATGTCAATATAAGGATTTCAAGGAGCTAAATATGAACATCAATCAATCACTAGTTTTAGAATTACCAAACTTGCAGCGACCCTTTGAAGTGAAGACATATGCGAGTGGGTATGCTATGGTATTTGTCTTGATGCAGAGGAAGGCCTGCGTGCTACCATTTTCTAGTATTTCTTGGACAATTCTTAACTACCCTACCTACAAAAAGGAGTTATATGCCATGGTGCAAGTTTTAAAGAAGTGGAAGCACAATCCGATGGGAAAGGAGATATTAATCCACAAATATCACCAACTCTTATATTACTTACATGCCAAAATTAAGCTACAATAGACCTTGAATTATAAGTGGATGGGGTTTTACAATAGTTTCAACTGGTGATTAAGTATAAGAAGGAAAATGAAAACAAGTTGGTGAACATGATTTCAAGGCCACCCACATCAAATATTACAATTTTGGGGACTCTTATGCACATGGATCAATTCACAAATGATGCATACAGAGAGGCATATTTAGAGGATGAGGACTTCAATAAGGTGTATTTACAGTTACAGAGGAAGAGTCATGTGCACAATGGTGACAACATTGCTGACTACCATCTCTAGGATGGTTTACTCTACATGTTGGATAAGATATGCGTTCCCAAAGGTGATAGCTTGCAATTGATTAGAGAAGCTCACACCTTCAAGGTGGCAGGGCACTTTGGTGTAGGGAAGACCATGGATAACTTGCATAGGTACGTGTATTGGCCCAAGATTCAAGAGCAGGTAGCTAGGTTCATAAAAGGATGCATGCTTTGTTGTACCAACAAGCATAACAACAAGAAAAAAAGGTCTATATTATCCCTTACCCGTACATACTAGTCCTCGGGAAAGCATTTCCATGGAATTTGTGGGAGGTCTACCAACAACTAGGAAGGGACATGACTAGCTATTAGTAACAATTGACAAGTTCAACAATATGTGTGTTATGATTTCCTATAAAAAGATCATCAATGGGAAAAAAGAAACAAACATGTTCTTTAGGTAGGTTTGGGTTCACTATGGGATACCAAGGAGCATCATTTCAAATATGGATATAATATTTTGCAATGCGTTTTCTACTACATTGTGGGAGAATATGGACAAAAAGTTGAAGATATCTACAACATTAAATCCATAGACAGATGGGAAGATAGAAGTAGTAAAAAATACTTTGCTGCAACTTTTGACAGGATACAACTGGAAGCATTTGAAGACTTGGGATGAAAATACGGTATACATACAACATTCTTAGAACAAAGTAGTCGATATTTTTACAGGAAAGTCCCCATTTGAAACTTGTTTTGGATATTTTCGACCTTCACCTTTTGATATTGCATATGGGAAGCAAGGAAGAGTGAGGAAATATCTTACACAACATGCTTTGAGGGCTGAAAATTTTATAGAGAAGACCAGGTAGATCCATCAATAGGTAAAAAAAAAAAAACAATAGAAGTCATAAGAGAGGTATAAGCCTAGTCATGATCAACACAAAATAGAGAAATAATTCAAGGTGTGAGATATAGTATGCCTACAGTTACATAAGGAAAGGCTACAGGGGCCTGGTAAGAAGTCAACACTTTGAGGTATGTTCCATTTGAGATACTGGAAAAGGTGGATTATAATGCCTATCAACTCATGTTTCCACAATATATGTGTATTTAATCAGTTGTGAATGTAGAGAATTTGAAACTCTATGACCCTTCCATGCTAGATGAGGAAGAGGAATCGGTCCTACCTTCTATGGAGGATTTGGCACAAAATGCTTTGGAAAAGTTGATAGAAGATACAGTTTTGTAGGAGAAATAAAAAACTATAATATAGGGGAAACATGACCTTTGGCAGATGGATTAAAGGGACAACTTCCAGTCAAAGCTAAATGGTACACTAGAGAGAAGGTGGAGGAAAATACCCTCACCTCATTTAATATAATATTTTGGGGATGAAAATCCTCTAGAAATGGGCATGTGTTATCTAGATTGAATCCTTATATTTTTTTTCATCCATCTCAATGAATTTGTAGTGGAAAAAGTGGAGGATTCAACTCATGAGACTGCTTTTACCACCAGGACCTAGTTTGGTAAAATGGGGTCTCAAATATTTTGGGATTGTTTTAAGGCATCAAACACCATTTTTGGGGGGTAATACTTGTCCACTCCTATTATCCACCATATCATTCTATTCTACATATAGATATCTTTCCAACGACAAAAAAATCACGTCAATCGAAGTACATATCCAAAAGTTATGCCACTCAGAAGTTGACCTTCCTGTTTTCACTACCATGGTTCAAGATGATGTCGCATCAGCCCCCATTATTCATGGAAAAAGGGGATAGACATGTGGTTATGATGTTAAAAACTCTAAAAGAGTCAATATTGCAACTTTAGTTATGATTTGATGTAGTCAAACTTAACCATTAGTAAACTATTGGGTTGTGTTATAACTGGGACACTAAGAGGAAGAGGGTTTCCATTCTTTCGAGTGTATTTGTTCTATAGCAAAGAAAAAATTGCAAAGAGGGATAGGAGGTAGAGAAAACAAAGAGGATTTGTGCACTATAATAGCCCACATGATACAGTTCATACCTCTTTGTAACTGTATCCATATTTCTAGATAGAGAAAGAGAGTTGAGCGACCTCAACTTCGAGTTGGTTTTTTTACTGAAAGGGTTTCCGAGAGCATACCTTGTGTCTTATGTGTGTGTGCTATTTTTTTTTCCATTCTCTATTTTTTACATAGTTTCCATTTGCATGCATCCACTAATTAAAGTAAAATCTAGAAATCTAGAAATTTAATAAAACTTTAATAATGTAGAAATTCATATTTTTAATACAATATCATCATATATGCTGTGACGAACTATCCAGTGGGATATCCATAGTAGTTTACATATGATATTTCTTTCAGAATAGGTTTCTTTGGGTATTTTGTGGAGATTTGTAGAGGATTTAGATCGGCGGGGCTGAAAATCATAAAACCTTAATCATGACGCTTCCCCTGATGATAGATTCACTTGGTAGTCTGAAACGTTGGGTTCACTAAAACTCTATAACAAAGCATTCCTCCTATCTAGAAACCTTAATCATGGCCAACAAATTTGTAAATGACCCTCATGATCCTATGGAGGTGAGGTTTTCATGGATGGAACAACAAGTCATAAAGATAGATCACAACGTAAACCTCCTCATGGAGGGCTTGAGCAATAATCTTGGGATATTTGGAGAAGATACGGGTTCAAATGTAGAGGATACATTAGAAGGGGGATCTGAAGATTGGGAAGAAACAAATAACCAATCTAGGAAAGAACTTGGAAAAGATCAACTTCGTTTGAGTGTCATGAATTAGTCCCCGTTTAAAATGGAATCAAAGGTAAATATTAAGCCATAGCATAGTGAGATCAATACTCTAAACCTGAACCACCAGTTATAGCAATTGGAAGTTTATTTCAACATACATCAAATTGAGGAAGGATAGAAGATCTCATTTACATTTTTGAAATTATAGGGCCATGCACTAACTTGGTGGGAAAGCCACACAGAGACCTAAGGTTGGAGGAAGAACCTCTAGTGACTAATTGAGAGGACTTCAAAACCCTCATTAAGTCAGAGTTTTATCCCATTTGGTACATAGAGGACCAGTGGATTTGGTGGCACTATTGTGGGCTAAAGTCAAGCCAAAGTGTCTAGGAGTACAATACAAAGTTTAGAAAGATTGTTATAATGTTGGGTACCTCTGCAAAGAACCCAGATGTACTCCAAAAGTATTTGCAGAGTATGCATTGCCATCTGTGTAAGCAAGCGATGTTGTTGAAGCCCAAATCAATGGATGAGGCTTGTGTATAGGCACAATACCTGAAAAACATAGGCTTGAAGAGAGCGCAATCAAGTGGCTTGAAGCATAAGGAGAAACATGATGCTTCTAAGGAGGGAAATAAGAAGCAAAAGGGTGGAAAATATAAAAGGTTGACAACCACAACACACCAATGCAAAGGTCCTAACAACCACTGCTACTACAACAATGATGGCCACACAGAGGAGAAGTGTTGGAAGTTACATCTAGAGCTAAACGTGAAGAACAAGAATAAATATAATAAGAAGAAGAATCTCATGGCCACTAATTCAAGCAACCAAACTTAAAATGTACAAAATGCATTTTACTTTTGTAAATATAACTAATCTTATAATTTTTAATTAATTTATTTAACTAACCTTGATTAATTAATCTAATTTAATTTGTCAATAATTAATTTTCCAATTATTTTATTAATTAATTAACCTACAAAAGCTCTGAATTCCAGAACTATTGTATAATGCATAACCATATAATAAAACTATATTCTGAATATTATATATTAAAAATAAAATAAAATAATCTTCCTTTAACATACCCGAAGCTTGGAACAAAATTAAATTGCGATTTTTTTTTTTTTTTTAGATCTAGGATAATCGGTAACTGGTGAGAGTTATCCTGAGCAGGCCCAGGATTAAATCCAACTCGCTGCCACTATAAACCTAGGCTAGGTGCAACAGCCTGCAAGTCGCACACAATAGCAATTAACTTATGCCTCAACAAGAGCCGAGACGTCCACTCTGGGGCACCCTCTCTTCAATCATTAATCATTACGAGCCTTCGGGCTCTAGGGCAACCTCTCTTAAATGGCAAAACGGGTGAAGGGGACAGCCCCATATTAAGGGAAGGAGGTCCTCCTCCGACGTAGGCCTCCCTGCAGTCCTCACCATAACATACCAGCATCCGGGCTTTATTTTCTTCCGGGCTTTTGAGCCTATCCCTTACTCCTCTCCCTATCCCATACTCCTTGTAACTCACTCCTTACTCCTCTCCTTTTACACTATGTGCTCATGTATATGAGCTTTGTCTTTCTAAACTCTTAAATAGTTTAAAATGTTTTTATTATTTAATTTAATTGCTAATTAATATTTTCGGCTTTGTATTTATTTTTAATTAATATAATTTTCCCTCTATATAATTTTTTTCTTTTAATCTTATTTAAAAAAACAAAAAATTAAATTAAAACAATTCTCACGCATGCATTTTCAGCTAACTAATAGTTTTTTCTCCTTGACTTTGGGGAGTTTTATTTGGAGTTCTATTTGGACAAATGAGACTTATTACAGTTCATTAGAAAGATAGAATTTTGGAGAACAATCTAGAGAGATAAATTCAAACAAATAAAAACACTTAATAGACCAAACATTTAGTACAAAATTGAGAAATGAATTTGTAACAATAATTGGTGTTGTTAATTTTGATTTGGAAATTTTTCATTGGCTTAAAGGAACTATATTTGCTAATTCATTCTTCAGCTGATTCAAGTGCTAATTAAATCTCTACTAAAAGCAATCACAATATGGAACTTTTTTGTTTTATTTTTTTTCAATTTAATTTTTATTTCCCAATTTGTTAAGAGAATCTTTTTATTTTATTTTGTTAAGAGAATCTTTTTATTTTATTTTTATTATGCAAAATCAATTGGTTTTCATTTTTCTATTTTTGGATTGGTTAGGGCAAAGAATGATTGAAAAGATCAACCCCAAAATGTCTTGAATCAATGAGAAATTATTGGAGTAAATTTGTCTCCTAACAACTCTCCAATTTTAGAATTCTTTTTTAGATTATCAATTGCAATTTCCAGAATAGAGAGAGGGTTCTAGATCTATCCCTTTAGAGGAGAAATTTTGCAGAAATTTTCTTATGGGTTAACTATTGTGATACTGAGGAAATTATTTAGAATTAATAATATTTGATTTTAATAAATTAATTTAAATATTATTTTTCAAAAACTAGTTGTTTAATATTGTCATTACTTAATAATATTTGTTTTAATAAATTAATAAATTAATATCCTAATTTAAATATTATTGACTTTGATTTTTCTATTCTTGTTAGTTTTATTTTTTGATTATTTCCCATTAATAGAATTTTTAACAATGTTTTATTTTAATAAGTTAATTTAAATATTATTTTTGAAAAAATAGTTGTTTAATATTGTCACTACTTGATAATATTTGGTTTTAATAAATCAATACAATAATATCATAATTTAAATATTTTTTTTTTTAAATAGTCGTTACTTGAAATTATGGTCTCTACATTGCCCTCTATTTAAGACTTTGATATGGTATGCCTATTCATCGGGTCTTGATGATGAACCACACTGGTTGGTTCGAAACGCGTCGGCCAAAAGATTCCCTTATGTGATTTCTATCGAAAGGCTTTTCTTAATTCATTATGGATCATAGAAGCTTGAATTCAGAAGTTGAAAATCTTGTCAAACAATCAATTTTAAAATATTGTAAAATTGATTTCTAAGAACATCGAAGACACTGAAGATTGTATATTTATAAAGAATTGGAGTTAATAATAATTGATCTCTTTTCATCACACTATTGCTTTAGATTGGCAGATTTATTGTTATTTCCTAATTCTTCTTTCAATCTAGTTAATTTTGTGCCAATTAGTATACTAGTCTAACAATATTTAGCCCTATTGTTGGTATTTCTTATCTATATGTTGATTGTTGCTTTGTTTAAAGTTATCGCTACAGAGCTAATGGGATTTGATCAAAGTTAGACAATGAATTCATGGAGATTTGGTTGTGGTGACTTATAAGTATTTATTGTCTACATAAAATACTGTCTTTCTTTTTCTTTACAATTGGATTAAAATGATTTATTTTTTTACCCAACGTAAATCCTATAGTGAATTCATTCCATATGATTGCACATTAGTTTGTGCATGAGTTATTTTAGTAAATATTTATTGGAATTGTTTCATTATGTATTTGCATGAATGATATTTGAGTAATTGAACTATTTTAATTATTTAAATGTATAATATAGTCCTAGATACAATTATAGTCTGTTGAAAAATGACAATAAGAAATTCCATTTTAATTTTTCCTTGAATTAAACTGTGAATTAAATTTGAATTCTATTCTCATAGCAACTTAAAATAGTTAAATTAAGTTTATTAAACTTACTTAACTTAGGAAGTTCGAGTTGGAAGTCTTTTGGAAGTCATGTATATGTTCTCCCTACTTTGTAGGAGTCCAATTTGAGTTAATTGTGAGTTGTAAAATAGAAGACTCAATTTCGTGAGTCAGTTCAGTTAAATTAGTTATTAAATTGATTGAGAGAAGTAATAGTGAGTTAACAGTCAAATGTGACACTAATGAACTCCACCAGTGCTACTCTAGTTAACTGAATATTTACTCATCAGAAATTCATGCATGTCGATTCTAGGAAATACCCAGTTGAGATTAGAGTGTAGGGACAATGTACAATTTGTTTTAGATTTTTCTGAGTTGCATTGGTAGTGCATGCAATCAATAACTGATCCTTGAGGGATTGCTCTATTTTTAGAGGCTTTGTTTCCCTTTAAATACAAGCTATCCTTCATAGGAATTATACATTGGAATAGAGACATGGAGAGCTTGTGAAGTGGCTAAGATTTGGCCTTGAGCTTGCTTATGAGTTGGAGATTGAATTTGCTGAGTGCTCGGATTGTTCTAGAGAGAACAAGCATTGTAATTTCATCTTGATTTTCTAGATTAATACAAAACATATAGTGGGGTTTTGAGTTGTGGCTTTCCCTGGATATTTATTGTGTTATGTGCCTTTAATTCTCTTTCTCTATTGATTATTGTTTGCTTGATATTTATGGGCTTCCTCTCTAAAGAATAGAAGTAGATTCTTGTCTCTTGCTTTAGAAAACTGCATTAGCTTGTGAATCTACATGATTTTCTACATGGTATGGGTGCAAGATTGTTTTTTGGGCAAAGAGTTTGCAGAGCATATATGAGAATTTTGTTGGCATTATGATGCATGTGTTTTACTTGATGGCAACCCACTCATAGAAGAACATCTCACTTATATACATTCAGATGAATCTACAGAAGATGTGACATATTTCATAGATGTAGGACAGTTTAAAGGAATCAAATGGCAAGTTCTTAGTAAGCTTTGCCATCAAGTCCAAAGGGGGAGATTGTTGGCATTATGGCTAAAGTTTTGTCCTTGATGGCAACCCATTCAGGTGATAGATCATAGTACTTCAAGTCAGCAGCAGAGATTGATGATCAGCTATCAAATATTGAAGAAAATAAGGGGTACGCAGGTACACCTTACATAAGGTGCGTACACGCAGGCCGGTGTTACATAAAGTGCGTACATACCCGCAACTATCCCGTTCAGGAGGTGCGTACCCCTAGTTCACTTACTTCAAGGCAGAGAAAATCACACGTGGGGTTTCGTATGTTTAACCCTTGGTATTTAGCCGACGGTATTGTGATATTATGGTGTCGGCCCGTGGTATTGATCCATGATTTAAGGAAGAGCTTTCCTATATAAAGCAAAGGAGATCATTTGGCTTATGCATGTTTTGGGTTGAATATCTTATGAGGGCTAGATCTGAAATATTATGATATCTTGGGAGTATATCTAGTTCTAAATAAGGCGAATCTACTGATGGATTGAGATCTCTTCGGCGCATGTTCAGATCTGTAGATCTGACTGTCTGGGTTATTTCTGAAGTCTTGAAATCATCTATGCCTGAAGGTGCGCAGGTACAGTGAAAGAAAAGTGCGTACATACGCAGGAACGGAGCGTCCCAGGTGCACCAGTACGCAGGCACAGAAGGGTTGCAGGTGCGGAGGTCCGCAGGCAGTTCAATGGATACAGTGCGTATGTAAGCAGGCGAGCAGTTGAGCAGGGTGCGTACGTAAGCAGGCGAGCAGTTGAGCAGGGTGCGTACATAAGTAGGCGAGCAGTTGAGCAGGGTGCTTACTGTAAGCAGGCAGTACATGGGTGAAGCTGCTTACTTCTCTTAAAATCTTTGTTTATCATTGTTGTGTTCTGGGTTTGGTCCTATTATTGTTGATCTGGTTACTACAGTTGACTGGGTGATTCTCTTATACTTGATGATCATTTGATGCTTATGGATCTAGTTTGAAAATTTATGGAAAGTGGTCCTTGTAAGAAAAGAAGTAGGGGGTTGTAGCTCCCTTCCAGGAGAGACTGGAAAACGAGAGAGAGTTGTAGCTCTCTGCAGGTTGCAGCCTGCGTACTGGTAAAGGACTGCACCAGTACAAAATCATTGTAAAAGGAGTTTCTAATTTGAAAGAAGATAGAGACATATTGCAGCAGGTGGTTTTCACCCACATTGGGTTTCCACCTTACATCTTGTGTTCTTTGGTGTGACTATCTGTTTTCTTTGTTCATGTTTATTATTTTATGGTACTGACATGCAAAAATAATTCAAAGAACAAATAAGGAAGATTTATTAAAAGAATTAGATAATACTGATTCACCCCCCCTCTCAGTATTATTTCCAACAATTGGTATCAGAGCAGGTCCTTCAGAGAAGCTTGATCGCTTGAAGGTAGATCGTTCATCATGAGCAACTACGAGAGAGAAGCATCAATCAGGCCACTGGTTTTTAATGGGACAAACTTCAATTATTGGAAGGTAAGAGTTACTGCCTATCTTCAATCTCTTGGTACAGAAGTTTGGGACATCGTAGAAACAGGCTACGCTTTTCCTTCAGCTACTCCTACAGATGTAGGTGAGAAAAAGAAGTATGAAACAAATGCAAAAGCAGTCAGTACCCTATTAGGATGTATATCCCAAAGAAAATTCATGAAGGTAATGCACTACAAATCCGCAAAAGAGATATGGGACAAAATTGTCACGAGCTATGAAGGAGATGAACAGGTAAAGCGTGCTGAACTTCAAACTCTCAGGATTCAGTATGAGACGCTCAAGATGTATAATGATGAAAGTGTGGCTAACTATTTTCTTCGGGTAGATGAGATTGTTAATTGTATGAAAAATTTGGGTGAAGAAATAAAAGAGGCTATAGTGGTTGAAAAGGTTCTAAGATCATTGTCCCCCAAGTTTGAATCTAAAGTATCTGCAATAGAAGAAAAGGAAAATCTATGAATTCTTACTATGTCTCAGCTACATGGAATTCTAACTGCTTATGAAATGAGAAAGGGAGGTCCATCAGACAGAAGAGAAGTTGCTTTCAAGGCATCAGGCAAAGAAGATTATTATGAAGCAAGCCACGTTCCAGAAGAAGAGGAAGAAGAATCAAATTTTGTCAAAAATCTTCAAAGGGGTTCTGGAAGGTTCAGAGGTAAGTTACCTTTTAAATGCTTTGCTTGTGGAAGAGTAGGTCATTATGCTGCAAAATGTCCTTATAAGGATAAAGGAAAGGAACCTACTAGATGGAACAAGAAACAGAGTGCAAATAAGAAAAGCTACTACACTCATGAAGATAGTGATGGTCTATCGAACAGTGATGAAGATGAACGAGGTAATGAATATAAGTTGTTAATGGCATTTGAAGATGATGATTATATGGATGCTATAGATGTGGATAACCTTTATGATGAAATTACTAGACTCAAGAGATGTATAGAAGAAAAGAATATGATCATTGATACTCTACAATTTCAAATTGATGAAAAGGAAAAACATCTTGAAAAACTAGAAGGTGAAATTGTTGGTCTTAGAAAAGAGATTGAGAAAGTAAAAGCTATTAATCTTAAGTTTGTCAAAGTATCTGAAACTTTGGATGAGATTATCAATGTGCAGCGGTCTCCACTAAACAAGACAGGTCTGGGCTATAATGGAGAAACTTCTCAAGCATCCACCTCAAAAAGTTATCTTGATGCAGCAAGAAGAAATGAGAAAAAGCACAATGAAGACCATCAGGTAAAGCAGGGATGAATTGCAAACAGAAACTATCAGGGGCAATCCATCTTAAGGGTGAACAAAAGCTACAACCAACCACAGGTAAAATCTTCTCAATTTGGTTCAAGAATAGATGACAATAAAAATTACAATCAATTGGCTGGTAGATTCGATAACCGCATAAGTTTCTTCAATGGACAATGTTTTTCTTGCCATAAATTTGGTCACAAAGCAGCTCAATGTGTTGCATATAAAACGATCATGACTAGGGAAGCTCAAAAACAAATAAGTATGACCGGGATTACAAAAAGGACCTATAACAACTTTTCGGTTCTTGAAAATTAAGTTGAATGTTCTATTTGCAATAACTTTGGTCATGAAGACTCTGAATGCAGGAGCAGGTTTCAGCAGAAAAAGGAACAAGCCTCAAGCACCAAAACATGGAGAATAAAGGAACCACAAACAGAAAGATGTGGGATAGCATTTTATGCAGAAGGACAGGAAAATCTATGGTACATTGACAGTGGATGTTCGAAGCATATGACAGGTGATAAAGAAAAACTTGAGTCATACTCTGATCTAGAAAAAGGAAAGAAAGTTTCTTTTGGAAATGATACCCCTGCAACTATAAAAGGAAAAGGCATTGCTCAGTTAAAAGAAAAGGTCAAGGCTGGAAATGTTTTGTATGTTGATGGATTGAAGCATAATCTTCTAAGTGTTAGCCAGATGTGTGATCAAAGAACCGAGGTTATATTCATATCAAATGGATGTCTTGTTCGTGATCTTGATACAGGTAAAACAGTGATCAAAGGCAAAAGAACTCCAAATAATCTATACATATTTGAAGAAGGACAACAACAATGTTATCTGAGCAAGGATGATGAGCATTGGTTATGGCATCGGAGGTTGGGACATCTAAGCTTTTCACAAATAAGGAAAGCATGCAAATATCAGGCAGTTCGCGATCTTCCAGATATCAAAATTCCTGACAACACCATATGCAAATCATGTCAGTTTGGAAAACAAACCAGAACTAACTTTCCAGAGAAAGAAGGATCAGCTAGCATGCCTCTTGAGCTAGTACATACAGATACATGCGGTCCCTTTAGAAAAAGAACACCTCGAGGAGAAGAATACTTGATATTATTCATTGACAATTTCTCCAGGTTTGTCTAGTTAGGACTTATGAAGCACAAAGATGAAGCATTCGAAAAATTCAAATCCTTCAAAGCCTTGGTTGAAAATGAATCAGGTCACAAAATTAAGTGCCTCAGATCCGACAGAGGTGGGGAATTTACTTCAAATGAATTTTTCGATTTCTATGAAGAACATGGGATAAGAAGAGAATTCTCTACAGCAAGAACTCCTCAGCAAAATGGAGTTGTGGAAAGAATGAACAGAACAGTCCAACAAATGGCTCGTGCTATGCTTGATGAGTCAGGAACTCCCGCAACTTTCTGGGGTGAAGCTGCACATGCTGCGGTTGTTATTCTCAACAAAACAAATGTCCGGGTGAACAACACTCAAACTCCTCATGAGCTTTGGAGTGGTAGGACTCCTTCGGTAAAGCACTTCAAAATCTTTGGGAGCAAATGCTATATCAAGAATACTGATGAGCAGCTTGGCAAACTTGAACCTGGAGCAGAAGGTGAAGTGTGTAGCGACGCAGGACAGATAATGAGAAACTGCGTACTTGTCTTAAGGCATTTATTGGCTGACTCTTCTTATTGATATGCATGATCTGATCTGACTGATGGCACCAGCTTAGGGGGAGCATATGTCCTTAATGCATTGTTGGCATTATGGTTATTAGTCCTTGCTGATGATACTTATATGGATAAATGATTCATCTTGCTATTGTTATGAGTTGTTCACATGGTTCTTGGATCAGATTTATGGTGCTTACATGGTGATCTTCATAAGGATAAGGAGCAGTACATAATTCACATCTTCTTTACTTGATGATGAGTCACTCATATGCTATTGTCGTCATATGCAGTTTTGATGCAGGATTCCTTTTGTTCTTATATGGATAAATATTGTTGGCTGGATACATGGATGATTGTTCAAAGTTACATTGTTGGAGACATGATGATGATGAGTTCTTACCTATATGATGATATGTTGTTTCATATGTTGATTGATGCAGATATTCCCAATTGATGATACTTGGTTCATGCAAGATCTAGATGGCTATGGTGTTTCTCACATATGATAGAATGATTCTGTTCAAAAGGATGAGTTGATACAGACATACCTTGATGATTCATGCACTAATACAAGATGCTGGTCTAGTTGCTGATGACAGATGCTATGGAGCAGATCATACAATATTGTTGCTGATGTTTATCATGATCTTATTTAGGTGTTTAGTATTTGTTATAAATGTCATGTATATCATTCGATGTAAAGGTCATATCAAGACTCATGATGTAATAGTGTGTCTCTATTTATTGTAGTCATTTGATGAGATCTCTTCAGGTCATGTAACGGCCTATGTTGGTTTCCCCACTATGCCTGGGATGAATGATGTAATGTACTTGGTTGTCATTTTCTGGTATATCCCCACTTGGTTGGGAGATGGATGTATGTATGAGTATTTGGTGCTAGGAAGGTCACATATGATGTATAGAGTCATGTTCTTGTAGAACACCTTTTTGCAGACTTTGCTTACAGACAGGGGGAGCATATCATGCATTGTTGGCATTATGGAGGAAGTACAGAAGGAGATCATGGATGTTGGTCTGAATACTGCTGCAATACATCTCTATCTCTTCCATGATGTATAAGTCTTGGTTCTTCTTGAAAAACATCTTTTGCAGATCTTTCCTACAATCAGGGGGAGCATGAACAGCACAATTCAGAAAGAGCAGAGCTTTCAGCATGTGGCATGAACAGATTGGTACACCTTGGCATATACAAAGGGGGAGCTCATTCAGAGATTTCAGCAGGTACTCAGGGAGAGTGATTTGGTGGATTATGTTTCTTCTTTGTAGATCTGGTTCATATTCAAGGGGAGCATGTTCTTAGGGGGAGCATAACCCTTTGCCCTTGATGTCAAAGGGGGAGAGTGGTTTGGTGTTGTTGCCATCAAGTCCAAAGGGGGAGATTGTTGGCATTATGATGCATGTGTTGTACTTGATGGAAACCCACTCATAGAAGAACATCTCACTTATATACATTCAGATGAATCTACAGAAGATGTGACATATTTCATAGATGCAGGACAGTTTAAAGGAATCAAATGGCAAGTTCTTAGTAAGCTTTGCCATCAAGTCCAAAGGGGGAGATTGTTGGCATTATGGCTAAAGTGTTGTCCTTGATGGCAACCCATTCAAGTGATAGATCACAGTACTTCAAGTCAGCAGCAAAGATTGATGATCAGCTATCAAATATTGAAGAAAATAAGGGGTACGCAGGTACACCTTACATAAGGTGCGTACACGCAGGCCGGTGTTACATAAAGTGCGTACATACCCGCAGCTATCTCGTTCAGGAGGTGCGTACCCCTAGTTCACTTACTTCAAGGCAGAGAAAATCACACGTGGGGTTTCTTATGTTTAACCCTTGGTATTTAGACGACGGTATTGTGATATTATGGTGTCGGCTCGTGGTATTGATCCATGATTTAAGGAAGAGATTTCCTATATAAAGCAAAGGAGATCATTTGGCTTATGCATGTTTTGGGTTGAATATCTTATGAGGGCTAGATCTGAAATATTATGATCTCTTGGGAGTATATCTAGATCTAAATAAGGCGAATCTACTGATGGATTGAGATCTCTTCGGCGCATGTTCAGATCTGTAGATCTGACTGTCTGGGATATTTCTGAAGTCTTGAAATCATTTATGCCCAAAGGTACGCAGGTACAGTGAAAGAAAAGTGCGTACATACGCAGGAACGGAGCGTCCTAGGTGCACTGGTACGCAGGCACAGAAGGGTTTCAGGTGCGGAGGTCCGCAGGCAGTTCAATGGATACAGTGCGTATGTAAGCAGGCGAGTAGTTGAGCAGGGTGCGTACGTAAGCAGGCGAGCAGTTGAGCAGGGTGCGTACGTAAGCAGGTGAGCAGTTGAGCAGGGTGCTTACTGTAAGCAGGTAGTACATGGGTGAAGCTGCTTACTTCTCTTAAAATCTTTGTTTATCATTGTTGTGTTCTGGGTTTGGTCCTATTATTGTTGATCTGGTTACTACAGTTGACTGGGTGATTCTCTTATACTTGATGATCATTTGATGCTTATGGATCCAGTTTGAAAATTTATGAAAAGTGGTCCTTGTAAGAAAAGAAGTAGGGGGTTGTAGCTCCCTTCTAGGAGAGACTGGAAAACGAGAGAGAGTTGTAGCTCTCTACAGGTTGCAGCCTGCGTACTGGTAAAGGACTGCACCAGTACAAAATCATTGTAAAAGGAGTTTCTAATTTGAAAGAAGATAGAGACATATTGCAGCAGGTGGTTTTCACCCACATTGGGTTTCCACCTTACATCTTGTGTTCTTTGGTGTGACTATCTGTTTTCTTTGTTCATGTTCATTATTTTATGGTACTGACATGCAAAAATAATTCAAAGAACAAATAAGGAAGATTTATTAAAAGAATTAGATAATACTGATTCACTCCCCCTCTCAGTATTATTTCCAACAAATTTGTGTGCAAACATTTCAAAAAAAATTTTTGTAGATCTAGACTCCTTATGAAAAATACCCAAATTCAAAAAAAAAATCGACTGAATCGGAGTTTGGATGAGTGAGATGTCGCTAATTTAAAATCACCTCTCTAGAAGAGATTTCAAAGTTTTGACTTTCTGGATTATAGGTGAAAGTCGAATTTGCGATACATACTTCAAGATCAGCAGATGGCATTCCATGGGTTAAGGCTTTAGTATGCGTTGGAAGGCAACTCGAATTTCATAGCTTGGAGGGACAAGATGGAGGTTGTGCTAGAGGAAAATGGCTTGAAGGAATTTGTTGAACAAGCAATAACCAAGCTAGCAGCTACTGATGCACAAAATTTGGTCGAGTGCAAGAATTGTGGGGCAAAGGCAAGGCGAATAACCCTTCAGGGAGTTTGAGATCATATTGTCTCAAGTCTCCATGGAAAGGAAACTCTGCATGTTATGTGGAAAACATTGACAGACTTGTATCAAAATAATAGTGATCAAAGGAAGTTGGCACTAAAGGATAAACTTCAGAAAATCAAGATGGAGAAAGGTGAGACAATTCCAAAGTACTTGACCAAGTTCATTCAATGTTGGGATGAACTTGGAAGTGTTGGAATCACAGCTTTCAAAAAGGATATGGTGATCCTTGCTCTTCTTGGACTCCCAATGAGTTGGCATAGTTATCAGGACTCTGTCAATGGTTGGGAGAAGCTACCAAATTGTGAACGACTATGGTCAGATTTGATGACGGATGAGATCAAGAGGAACACCAAGGATGGCTCTTCATCAAAGACTGATGATGAAGAGAATTGTGCCTTAGCAATTAGGGTGAGGAAGGGGAAAGGTAAAATTTCTTATTCCAAAGTAGATTCATATCATGGAGGTAACAAGAAGGACATGATGAAAGTTAAATGCTTTCATTGTTACAAGATGGGTCAGTTTGCTACAAATTGTCCATTCAAGAAGACCTCAGGAGGAGCGACAGGTGAGGTTTTGGCTTCCCAATTCGAATTGGCCTTTTTCCTCATTGCATGCATGGTGTCTTCAATGATGGGAAGTGTCTAGTACTTAGATGGTGGAGTTTCATTCCACATGACTGGTGACAAAGAGTTATTCAGTGAACTGGAGAAGAAATATCTCAAGATGCATATCAAGATGGGTCATGATGGTAAGTATAATGTTACTGGTGTGGGCACTCTTACTTTTCAAAAGGAGCATGCATCTCCACTCACCTTGAACAATGTTATGCATGTACTCGGATTGACAAAGAACTTGGTATCAATTACCATGCTTGAGGATAGAGGCTACGATGTGATATTTTCGAAAGGAAAGGCATTCCTTCGACACATAGCCATGGGTCAAGTAAAGAAGATAAGGACTCAAGTTCAGAATCTTTATAAGATAGAGGTAGAGGATTGTGCCTCTTTGAGTTCAAAAGTAGAAAAGATGTTGATCCAAGATGTCAGTGAGTTGTGGCACAGGCGATCAGGCCACTTGCATCATGGAGCTTTGAAGATATTGCAACAAATTTCTATTGGTCTTCCCAAAGGTATGCTTGAGCAAGTTGATACAAGAAAGAGTTGTACTTTGGGAAAATACACCAAGTCTTCCTTTGGGTATAGAGACAGTCAAGGAGAGTCTATTCTGGAGAGATTCCATTCAGATGTGTGTGGACCATTCTTGACAACATCTGTGGCCAAACACAGGTATTAAGTTATATTTTTTGATGACTATTCACATAAATGCTGGGTATTTTTTATGTAGAAAATAGGATCAAAGTTTCACAAATTTTTGTGAGTTCAAAGAATTGGTAGAGAAAGAGTCTGACAAGAAGGTTAAATCTCTATGAAGTGATAATAGTGGTGAGTATGTCTCTGATGAGTTTAAGAATTTTTTTGCAGTGGAAGGGATTAAACAAGAGTTGATGGCACCCCATAACCCTGAAAAAAATGGGGTTTCCGAGAGGAAGAATAAGAGCATAGTAGGGGTAGAAAGGGCAATGTTGCATCATCAGGGCCTACCGCTACACTTGTGGGTTGAAGCATGCAAGACATCAGTTTATGTTCAGAATCGTATCCCACAATGGATACTTGAGATGAAGACAATAGAGGAGGCTCATTCCAGTAAGAGGCCAGATGTTGGTCACTCCAATATTTTTGGGTCATCGTTTTATTCCATGTGACCAAATATGCATAGAGGTAGCTTGAACCAACAACATAGTTGGAGATCTTTGTGGGGTAGACTGATACACCCCACAACTATTGGGTGTACATTCCAACCAGTCGGATGACAGTGCTTCGTAGGGATATTAGGTTCGATGAGGAGAAGGCCATATGAGTATCCCTTGAGAGGGAGCTTGAGCTACATGCGGATGAGGAGGTTTTAGCTCCTAAGGTTGAGGGGCCTCATATTGATGTGGAGAAGCCACATGAATTGGTTCAGAGAGTGGAGACATCCACTCAGGTAAAGTCTTCCAGAGAGGGAAGCAAGCACACTACAGAGGTTGACAGATTGTTGGATGTTGCACAGGAGAATGTGGAAGCACCATCTTCTTAACATAGATAGAGGAGGTCGCCAGAGAGGTACACTAGATACATGGAACTTATGGGTGCATTTGTTGTGATAGAACCATCTTCCTTTCAAGAAGCAGTGCACCAGCCGGTTTGGGTTGATGCGATGGTGGAGGAGTATGACTCAATAGTTCGAAATGGTGTTTGGGATGTGGTCCCGAGACCAGAGGACAAGTCATTTGTGAGCTCCTGTTGGCTTTACAAGGTAAAGAAAACTGCATATGGTAGTGTGGAGAAGCATAAGGCCAGATTTGTGGCCCGTGGCTTTTCACCGGTAGAGGGGATTGATTATGATGAGACCTTTTCTGCTGTTGCAAGGTACTTGTTAATCATATCTATTTTGGCACTATCTGCATAGATGGGTTGGAATATCCATTAGATGGATGTGAATATTTCCTTCCTTAATGTCATGATTGAGGAAGAGGTGTACATAAAGTAGCCCTAAGTATTTGAAACCTTGGACCGTGTGCCGCATGTGTTCCAACTCAAGAGAGTGTTGTATGGGTTGAAGCAAGCATCCCATGCTTGGTACGCCAGGATAGATAGCTACTTCACTGGGTTGGGCTTCACGAAGAGTGAAGCAAATGTGAGCTTGTATCACATAGTGGTGGAAGGTAAGTTGTTGATAATTTTACTTTATGTAGACGATCTCATACTAATAGGTGGTGAGAAGCTCATCAAATCTTGCAAGGAGGACCTTGCAAGAGAGTTTAAGATGAAGGACATGGGGCCCATGCATTACTTTCTTAGCATGGAGGTATGGTAAGGAGATGGGGAGTTATTTGTATCTGAGGGAAAGTATGCCAACGAGATACTCAGGAGATTCCGCATGGAGAGAAGTAAACCTATGGAGACTCCTCTAGTTGGTAACTAAAGGAAGGAGGATGCTACTTCAGAGGAAGTAGTGGAAGATACTATTTACAGGAAGCTTCTGGGTTCACTCATGTACTTGGTGAACACATGACCAGATATGTGGTATGCATTGAACCGACTTAGTCAAGCAATGGTTAGGCCTACCAAGCTGTATTAGAAGGTGAGAACGCATGTATCGAGATACCTCAGAGGCAATACTCAGTTTGGGTTATGGTATAAGCGGATAGAGGGAGTGAAGCTTCAAGGTTTCACTGATGCAGATTGGGCAGGGAGTCCATCAGACAGGAAGAGCACATCAAGAGGAATCTTTAGTATTGGGTCAGCGGCAGTTTCTTGGTACAACAAGAAATAGAGATTGGTTGCACTTAGCTCGACATAGGCAAAGTACATGGCTACAATTCAAGAAGCATGTGAGGCTATCTCAATGAGGAAGATCCTGGTTCATTTGTTTGGTCAGCAAATGGATCTGATAGTGATTTATTGTGATAATCAGATTTGTATCAAACTCTCTGAAAATCTAGTCTTTCATGATCTGTCCAAGCATATTGATATTTGGTATCATCATCTCAGATATTGTGTATAGAGGCGGATCATGTTGTTAGATTACATTCCCATGGAGGAGAAAGATGTTAACATCTTGACAAAGGAATTTTCAAGATATAAATTCAAGTTTCACAGAGACAGGATCAGGGTAGTCGATAATCCCTTTCTTGTTGAGAGGGAGGGTTGACAAATGGAAACAAGAAATTCCAGTTTAAATTGTCCTTGAATTAAAGTGTTGATTAAATTCAAATTCTACTCTCATAGAAACTTAAAATAGTTAAATTAAGTTTATTAAACTTACTTAACTTAGGAAATTAAAGTTGGAAGTCTTTTGGAAGTCATGTATATGTTATCCCTACCTTGTAGGAGTCCAACATGAGTTAATTGTGAGTTGTAAAATAGAAGACTCAGTTTCATGAGTTAGTTCAGTTAAATTAGTTCTCAAACAAGTTGAGAGAAGTAATAGTGAGTTAACAATCAGTGGTGACACTAATGAATTCCACTAGTGCTACTCTAGTTAACTGAATATTTACTCATCAGAAAATCATGCATGTCGATTTTGAGACTAGAGTGTAGGGACAATGTACTATTTGTTTTAGATTTTTCGAAGTTGCACTGGTAGTGCATGCAATCAAGAACTGATCCTTGATGGACTGTGCTATTTTTACAGGCTTTGTTTCCCTTTAAATACAAGCTATCCTTCATAGAAATTATACATTGTAATTGATACTTTGAGAGCTAATGGAGAGGCTAATATTTTTCCTTGAGCTTGATTATGATTTGGAGATGGAATTTGTTAAGTGTTGGGATTGTTCTAGAGAGAACAAGCATTGTGATTTCATCTTGATTTTCCGGATTAATACAAAATAGATAGTGGGGTTTTGAGTTGTGGCTTTCCCCAGATATTTATTGTGTTATGTTCCTTTGATTGTCTTCCTCTATTTATTATTGTTTGGTCAATGTTTATGGGCTTCCACTGTAAAGAGTATAAGTAGATTCTTATCTCTTGCTTTAACAAATTGCATTAGCTTGTGAACCTACAGGAAAATTCTACATAGTCTTTTCCCCTCTTTATTAGATATATTTTGTCTTGAGTAGGAGTAAAACTATCTTTCTCCTATTCAATTTAGGTTTTCCCCTTTGTATTTGCATCATAAATTAGGACTGCATTTTCATTTTCATTTCTTTTTCCTTTCCTTTAAGTCCTCTTTCATAGACGAAAACACCATCGGTGGATTGGACAAACCAGTAAAACAAATTAGGAACTAATTTCCTTGCATGTGCACTGCAAGAGGGTAAGTTTGATTACCTCTTCTTGGTGATATATATGCATATGGATATATCACAAGTCAGTAGGCTGAGTGAGGGGCTAAGTAGATCCAATAGAACTAGTCAGAGCCATCTTTAAATGGATAAGATCCTGATTTTGGACTCTGACCCGGTGGCATTCCCAAATGTTAATGAGGTCAGTTTAGGCCATCAACATTCTTGGCGCTAAAAGGAAGGTACAATAAATTGTCATTTTAAGCTTTGAATTTTAAATCATACCTTAATATTTAAAAGTTTTACAATGGATCCTTCAAAACTACCTATTTGGAGATGTTTTACCAAAATTTTGCTAACCACCACTCTAATAAACGTAGTCAAAATTTTGTCTAAGGCTAAATTTAATGGTAAGACTTATGCTTTTGATCATCTTCTTCAATTTATTTTAGATTGAAATGATTTTTATTTTGACAAAGGTGTCATTTGCAGAGTATTCACTCTTAGTGTAATAGACCAAGATGAAGATTGGTGCCGATCATTACCAGTTGCCTCTATGCATAGATGGGATGAATTTAAAAAAAAATTCCTTCATGATTATGAGGAATATAATTGTGAAAGGGTTTGTGATTAGTTAGAAGCATTGCATAGATTAGAAGACCTATCCTTGGATGATTTTCTAAGTAGTTTTAAATTATTTTTCTTACAATTTCGATCTAAATATTTTCCTCCTAAGTTTCAGTTAGTAAGATGGTTTAAGCATTTATTGTCTCTTCTTTGTAATTCTATCAATTGTAAGGAATCAAAAGATGTGACAACTGAAGAATCAATTGCTCAAAATAGAAATGAAAATTCACTACAAACTGAAAATGCGAACATCACCAATCAATAATTTCACTAGAATAATACATGTTGTTGATTTAAGTAAAACTAATTTAGAAAGTGCTAAAATTAATAAGTTAGCTTCTCTGAATCAAAACAATGTTGCTAGTATAAATTATGATAACCCTGTTGAAGAAGAAAATCAACAAGAAATAAATGCCACTCAAATGTAGAAATTTGGTGATAGAATTGCAATTGTTCAAGAAATTTTAATATAAATTAAGAGACACAATTCTACTCAACTATTGTGTGGAAATCAATTCACAATTTAGAAAATTATTCACAAACATGCAATAAAAAAAAACCACACACACAATATTTTTCTAAGGGAACCCAATTGGGAAAAACCCTTTAAGACTTCTTGCACTAATGTGATGAATAGAGTATGTATTACAATTGATTGCGTGCTCTGAGCACAACCTGCAAGTGAATCACCTACCTCTCTAATCAATGAAAATATCTAACCCAGGCTTAGTTAATTTTTGTCTCTACTTTTTCTCCTATTTCCTTATGTGATTCCTGAAGAATTATCCCTTATGTGCAATTCCTGAAGAATTAGCCCCTCTTTTTCAAGAATTTTCATCCAATTGAATAACCTATCTCTCTCATCAATGACAAGCTATGACCTAGACTTACACAAATTATTTCTTTGATTTCCCCCCTATTTCCTTGCACAATTCTTAAATAATTAGCCCCTATTTTTTAGATTTTTCATCTAATTGATTGCGCAATTCCCAAGGTTTGATCATCTGACTTCATGCAACACTTGTACACTTGAACTGGTTTACAACTACTTGTTACACTACCATGGAATATCCAACACAACTGAGAACTTCGATTCTCTGCATGCACTAGCTATTTAAGTTTGATTGATCATTTAACTTCACGATCACTGATTTAAACAATTGTTCCACTGCACAACTAACCATCAACTAGTTCCATTAATTGTTAGAACTAGTTTAACTAAACACAACTGGATATAACTAAATTGAATTACTAAAATTTAGCAGTCACACATGCTCAACTGTACTCCAAGCCCTCTAACTCCAATTTACTAAGCTAACTAAGTGACAAGAGACATGTCACACAATTTAACTGCCTCCAAGATGTTTGTTGATGTGGAAATTAAAATTTTCTCAATTTCACTAAGGCAAAGACAAATTGAGCATTTCTTCTCTCAACACTTCCTCTTAGCAAGAAAGGGATTATCAACCACCCCTAATGTGCACCTATGTAATTTGATCTTCCCTCTTGACAAGGCCTTTGTCAAGATGTCAACATCTTGTTCCTCTATCAAAATGTATTGTAGCAAAATTATCCACCTTTGCACTCAATCCCACAAATGATGATATTGGATATTTATATTCATGGATCGATCGTGAAATGTTGGATTGACATAGAGATTAATGAAACTCTGTTTATCACAATAGATCACAGTTGGATCCATCTCCTAACGAAATAATCCCACAAGTATCTTTCTCATCTATATTTCCTAATATGTTGCTTGACTTGCATGCATGTACTATAGTTCTACCAAGCTGAGCGCCCCAAATCTCTGCTTGTTGTTGTACCAGGAAAACACTGTGAACCCAAAACAAAAAATTCCACCTAATTCTCTTTTGAGTGAATGGACTACCTACCCAATCTGCATATGTCAAGCCACACAAATTCCCTATCTATTTGTACCAAAATCCATATTGGGTAGTGCCTCTAAGGTACCATAAAACATGCGTCACTACCTTCTGATAAAATTTTGTCGACCTAACCATAGCTTGACTCAGTTGGTTGACTGCATAGCACATATCTAGTCATGTTTTCACAATATACATTAATGAACCCACTAGCTCCCGGTAAATTGTAGCATCCACCTCTTCACCTGAAATAGCATTCACTAGAGGTGTCTCCATGGGTTTACAACTCTCCATGTGGACTCTTTGCAACATCTTGATAGAATACTTTCCTTGAGACACAAAAAATTCCCCATCACCTTTCCATACTTCCTGCCCAAGGAATTAGTGCATGAGACCCATGTCCTTCATCTAAAATTTCCTTGCAAGGTCCTCCTAGTAAGACCCAATCAACTGCTCATCACCTGGCAATATTAAATCACCAACATATAAAAAAATGATAAGCAATTCACCCTCTACCAAGATATGATAGAGGTTTGCATCCACTTCACTTTTAGTGAAGCCCAATCCAGTGAGATAATTGTCGATCCTGGTGTACCAAGCTTGAGGTTCCTATTTGACATTGTACAATGCTCGCTTGAGTCTACAAAAATGAGACTCCCAATAAAATGTCTCTAAACCTTTTGGATTCTCTATCCACACATCCTCGTCAATAAAAAAATTGAGAAATGTTATTTTTACATCCATTTGGTGGATCTTCTACCTCATCTATGCAACGAGTGCAAGAATTGATTGAATGGATGAATACCTTTCTACAAGAGAAAAGGTTTCCTCATAGTCAATTCCTACAACTTGAGAGAATCCTCTAGCCACAAATATGGCCTTATACTTATCCATGCTTATGTTTTTTGCATGCTTAACCATGAAGATCCATCTCGAATCCACACTTTATTTATTTTTTGGTCTTGAGACCACTTCCTAAACATTGTTTCAACCTAAGCTTATTTCTCAATTGATTCCTCAAAATAGGATGGCTCAATCTCTATAATATCAGTCATAAGATCCATGTAGCCAGTGTACCTCTCAGGTGACCTCCTCTTCCTGTATAAATTTGAAGGATCTCCCACTTTCTCCCTCACATCCTATACCAATCAATCAACTTCATTGGTTCTTTTCCTCCGTTATCTAGAGGGTTCTTCTTGAGTGTCTCCACTCTCTACTCCTCTATTTTTGGCTACTCCACAAATTCCTGAGGCTTCTCCTTTGGAGCTAAAATATCCTCTTCTTGTGGGATATGAAGCTTCCTCTCAAGAGAGCACCATATTGCTTTTCCCTCATCAAAATTTACATCCCTTCACACAACTAGAATTCTAAGGGAAGGTAAGAACACCTTGTAGTTGTGTGGAGTTTCATTGTAACCCACAAAAAATCCCAAATCTGTTGTCGAGTAAAGTTTCTTCCTTAAATATTTGGAGAAATGGAAGTAAACATAGGCTCCAAAAATTATAAGTGTGACACATCCGACTTCCTCCCTAAAAATTCCACCTCTTGTGTAATCATACTAAGAATCTGATGAGGACTCTAGTTTTACAAGTAGACTCATGTATTACATTCCTCTTCCCACAAATTCAGTGGCAGACCTTGCTCATGTAGCATAGCTCTTGTAGCTCCCACAATTCTACGGTTCCTCCTCTCAATTACCCCATTATGTTCTGGGTTGTGGGGTGTTTTCATCTCTCTTTAAATCCATATTTTTGCATAGAAGTCCTTGAAGTCACTCAAGACATAGTCACCTCCATTATCACTTCTGAGAGCCTTCACCTTCTTGTCGGTCTCTTTCTCAACTAGTTCCTTGAATTATACAAACTTTGAGAATGTCTCATCTTTCTTTTGCATGAGAAGATCCAACACTTCCTTGAGAAATCGTCAATGAAAATAACAAAGTACTTATTTCTCACAGTGGAGGTTGTCGAGAAGGGTCCAAAAACATCAAAGTGGACTCTTTCCAAAAATGTATGTGCTTTGTTGTTTCTATCATGGAATGTGGATTTTACATACTTCCCAAAGTTACAACCCTTACAAACATCCTACTATTCAAGTGCTCCTTTAGGAAGGGATGTGGTTATTTGTTGCACAATTTTGAGGGTTCTATGATGCAAATGGCCCAATGTCTTATGCCAAAGTTCACTAACATTGTGGCTCTGCACTTTCTCTACCTTAGTGCTTAATGCAACACAATATTCCACATCAAGTTTACGTAAGTTCTTCACACAAACACCAATCCGCTTCACCTATCTAGTGGCTACATGTCTCAGGAATGCTTTCCCTTTGTTGAAGATCACATTATAACCACAATATTTCAAAATTCTTATAGAAATGAGATTCTTCTTTAGGCCTAGAACAAACATGCATCCTGACTCCATTTTAAAGGTTATTGTACCAATCCTAGTAGTATTGTACCTTCTACCATCCCCAAGGTCAATATGCATCTTGAAATATTTCTCCTCCATGTCACTAAAAAACTCTCCACACCCTACCATGTGGAATGAGGCACTTCTATCCAAGTACCACACACTCCTCATCACAATGTTCATCATGCATGCAATAAGGGTGAATTCTAGCTCAGACTATGAAGATAATGCTTCAATTATTGCTCCTCCTAAGTTCTTCTTTCTAGACTTTTTGGGTGGACATTTGTAGTATAGTTTCTGAATTCATGACAATTGAAGCATTTATTTTGGGTAAGTCTTTCTTCTTTCCCCCTTCACTAGATTCTGGTTTGGTTTTAGATTTATTCCCTTTTCTCTTCTTTCCCTTTCCAACCAATGAAAAAAATTATTCATCCTCTCCCTTGGATAAGGTTCCATCTCCGGAATTCTGCCTGATCTCTTCTTGTACCAAATCAGAACAAAAGCATTCCCAATTCAGTAATTTCTCCATCTGGTTCACTAAGTCCTGGTAGCTGTGCTAACTTTTGGAAGGCTTACAAGTGTTAGGCTCACTAGGTTATCTTCTGCAACTTCACACCAACCCCTCCAAGCTCATCCTGAACTTGCGTAAAATATGGTGAGATACTACAGAATAGTGTCATTTCTTTGCATCTTGATGTTTTTAGGTTCATCTTTGAGGGCCATCTTTTTATCTTTTCTATTCGCAAGCATCTTTGTCAGTGCCTTCCCCAATGTGAAAGGAGTTTTTTTCCCATGGATATTTGAGGAAATTTAGACTCGCACCCATTGCAAGATTATTCTCCTCACCTTGGCTACATATTTTGTAGTATACCTAGGGCGGTTAGTATGGGGTATAGAGGGAGGCACCCAAGGGAATAATATAATAATGGGATGGGCCATAGTAATAAATAAAGCGGTTAACCTATATCATGTAAGGGACCACAAGTAGTTAGCAATAATGTAATAAGCCCATGGTATTAGATAGATGTTACTGAGGGAAACATGGTAATGACCCATGGTATTGTATGTATGAGGCCTATATAGAGGCTAGAGACTCCCCCATTGAGGGATGTTAAGGAATATTGTATGGGCAAGCATATGGCTTATGGAGTGTTCTCCTTCCTTAAGGAGTGAATGTATGGTGTTTCCCTACCTTAAGGGTTTGATTAATAAAGTGAAGCATTTCTCTCTATTTCTTTCTTATTATTTTTGGGTATATTTGTATTCTCCAATATTTTCAAGTCATATCTATACCAAGTGGTATCAGAGCACTTTCTTGGGCAAAGCAGAGAATTTATTATTATTATTATTTGCAGGAATTTTTGGATGGCGAGTTTGTAGATCAGGTTTGTATGTTTTAGTGCAAAATTTGAAAAATATAATTGTAGATCTGGGTTGTTTGCAAAAAAAATACCCAATTTGGAAAAATAAAATAAAAAAAATCGGCCGAATCGGAGTTCGAATGAGGGAGATATCGCTGATTTAAAAATCAACTGTGTTGCAGACATTTTTCGGAGTGGTGAATTTGCAAATCAGATATGTACATTGTGGTGCAAAATTTTCAGAATTTAATTACACATTTGTGTTCTTTGAAAGAAAATACTCAATTTCAGAAAAAAAAACAGTCGAATCAGAGTTCGGATGAGGGAGATATCGTTGATTTAAAATTAGCTCTTTTTTTCAAAATTTTTTTTGACAATGGGACATTTGCAGGTTGAATTTGAAATTCCAGTGCCTAGATCAGGATTTCTATCACATGGGAAGATGCAGAATGGTTGTTCCATGTTCGAAAACATGTCGTAATAGGGATTCTGAGCAATATTGACTGAATTGTGGCCATTTCAAATTTTCACCAAGTAAGCGATTTGTTTTCAAAACCCTCTTCTTGGCTTCTAGCAAGCAATTTTTTACAGGGAAAGATAATGGTCCTACTATTGAAGAATTCATAAAAGATCTTAAGAAAAACCATCAGAAATCTTGGAGAAGTTCCCTATGGCTTAATTTGAAAGGAGAGACTACCATATGGTGGCACTCACTTGGCAGCCAGCAGTTCGAATTGTCAAGTGAAGAACTTGAAAAACTCCTTGTGGACAAATGGTCTCATGCTAGAAAACAGGTGAATGAGACATGTAAGGGGTTATTTTCTACTGATATCTCCTTATTTGCGGGTTCATGGATGTATTCAAAAGGAGAAAATCATTTTGTCTATAAATCCTAGCTGCAATAATAATTTTATGAATGTTAATTGGGAAAAAAAATTGTGAATTCCAACTAAACAAATGGAGCACACATAGGTTAATAATGAGCAGGTGCAAGTTTATACAGATTTGAAGATTTCTATGGATAAGTATGTATTGCATTTTGATTTTTATGTTTCATATATGGCTAATTTGGATGTTGTTTTGGGATACCCTTGGATCGAATATGTTGGTACTATCAATATTAATGTGCAGAAGAAATTCTTGAAGCTCTGGTATAAAAAGAATAAAATTACATTATAGGATATTTCCATCAATAAACAGGTAGAGTCCAAAGAGGATGAAACAGAGGCTATGGAGGTAGAAGCACAAAGCTCTAATAACACTGCCACATCAGATGATGAGCCTTTGATGGTCGACAACCAAACATAAACATCAAATCTTGTATCAGAAAAAGCACCAGACACCACTCATGCACCAATAGTAGAGGAATTCAAGAAATATATTCCATCAGTTAAAGCTTCAGCATATTACCACCCACATCACCCAATGAGACAACAACGTACAAGATCGCAATGAATCAGCAACAAGGACAACAATCCTCGCATGACAGATAGAGAGGGGCGACGATCCACCCACAACACACCAACACAGAAGAGTTTTTAGGGTCAACTTCCATCTCAAGCGAGCGAGGCACTAGATAGATCGAGGGTTCACCTTTCTCTTGGATGGATAGATGCACGTGCATGGTACCAACGGACTACTCTTTTGAGTAAATCTTATTATCTCTGTTCTTCTTATGTTTCGGGGATGAAACATGTTTAAGGGGGGTGGAATGTAGTATACCTAGGGGGGATAGTATGGGGTACAGAGGGAGGTACCAAAGGAAATAATATAATAATGGGATGGGCCATAGTAATAAATAAAGTGGTTAACCTGTATCATGTAAGGGACCACAAGTAATTAGCAATAATGTAATAAGCCCATGGTATTAGATAGATGGTATTGAGGGAACCATGGTAATGACCCATGGTATTATATGTATGAGGCCTATATAGAGGCTAGAGACTCCCCCATTGAGGGATGTCAAAGAATATTGTATGGACAAGCATATGGCTTGTGGAGTGTTCTCCTTCCATAAGGAGTCAGTGTATGGTGTTGCCCTACCTTAAGGGTTTCATTAATAAAGTGAATCATTTCTATCTATTTCTATATTATTATTTATGCATATATTTGTATTCTCCTATATTTTCAAGTCAGATCTATACCATCTTTCTTCCATTGGGCTATAATATGGGTATTAGATTCTGTTGGTTTTGCAACATCTTTCTTGATGTATTCTAGCATGCCATTTTCATCAAGCACAACCTCCATTTAATCCTTCCATGCAATGAAATTCGAGTTTCCATCCAAGGCATACTATAGTCTTAGTCCATTAAATGTAATTATCCCAACTCCAAAAATATCCCACTACACCGAAGCTACAAATTCGAACCTCCTTAGGAACAACTTCAAAATTCCTACTTTAAGGTGAATCTTGCTCTGATACCATGTAGAAATTTGGTGATAGAATTGCAACTTCGAAAGAATTTTTAATCTAGATCAAGCGACACAATTATACTTTACTACTTTGCATAAATTAATTCACAATTTAGAAAAACATTCACAAACATGCAATAAGAAAAAACGACACATGTACATTATTTTTCTAAGTAGACCCAACTATGAAAAACCCCTTAATCTTGATTACATTAATCAAATTATTAGAGAATGCATTACAATTGCTTGCTTGCTCTTAGCACAACCTACAAGTGGATAACCTATCTCTCTGCTCAATGAGAAGCTCTCACCCAAACTTAGTCAATTTTTGCCCCTCCTTTTGCCCCTATTTCATTGCACAATTCTTGAAGAATTAACTCGATTTTTTAGGAAATTTCCTCCAATTGATTATGAAATTCCCAAGGTTTGATCATCTGATTGCATGCAACACCTGTACACTCAAACTAGTTTACAACTACTTGTTACACTGAATCTCCACCATAGTTGTGAATTGGAATTCTTTGCATGCACTAGATATTTTAGGTTGATTGATAGGCTCACTAGATGATCACTGAGTTAGATTGTTGTCCCACTGCAAAACTAACCTTCCACTAGTTCCATCAACTATAAAAACTAATTTAACTAAATGCAATTAGATATAATTAAACTTGATTACTAAAATTTAGCAATCATACATGCTTAACTGAACTCCAAGCCCTCTAAAGCTAACAGAGTGACAATATCCATTCCACACAAGTTAACTGCCTCCAAGTTGTTTATTGATGTGGAAATTCATTTTTTCTCAATTTGACCAAGGTAAAGTCAAATTGAGGCTTTCTTGCTACACTTATCAACATCAAACAAATAACATGAATCTTGAAAATACTCCTATCAATCAATTAGCTAATATTTCTACTAAAGAACAAGCTGCAAAATCAGCTAATAAAAACCAACAAGAAATAAGTATGACTACAAATCAACATTAAGCAAATCAACAAGAAAAAATACAAATTAAAATTTTCATTGATGAATTCTCTCTTGAAATTAATACTCCATCATAAGGGCAGCCAAGAATAAATTCTCAAGCAAATCTAGAAGAATACAAAAGTTAAATTTTGAAAAAAGAGAAAATTTCTTCAAATAAAGAAATTTTCAGGTACGTAACATCAACTTGTTATTTCTCTCTCTATCCATATCTTTTCAGTAACAATAATTTAATTGTGAATTAGTCAACAATTGTTCTCAACATAAATTTAATTCTAGATAACAAATGAGTTGTCATTAATTTAATTAATGATGAATTATTATCTAATTCTAATATGGATAGAGAAAATTCAATTACTAGTAGTTTCAATAGTTCTCGAATTTATCTTAATACAAATTAAAAATTTCATTGATGAATTCTCTGTTGAAATTAATACTTCTTCATAAGGGCAGCCAAGAATAAATTCTCAAGAATATATAGAAGAATACAAAAGTTAAATTTTGAAAAATGAGAAAATTTCTTCAAATAGAGAAATTTTCAGGTAAGTAACGTCAACTTGTTATTTCTCTCTCTATCCATATCTTTTCAGTAACAATAATTTGATTGTTAATTAGTCAACACTTCTTCTCAACATAAATTTAATTCTAGATAACATAGGAGTTGTCATTAATTTAATTAATGATGAATTATTGTCTAATTCTAATATGGATAGAGAAAATTCAATTACTAGTACTTTCAACAGTTCTCGAATTTATCTGAATACAAACTAAAAATTTCATTGATGAATTCTCTGTTGAAATTAATACTCCATCATAAGGGTAGCCAAGAATAAATTCTCAAGCAAATATAGAAGAATACAAAAGTTAAATTTTGAAAAATGAGAAAATTTCTTCAAATAGAGAAATTTTCAGGTAAGTAACGTCAACTTGTTATTTCTCTCTCTATCCATATCTTTTCAGTAACAACAATTTAATTGTTAATCAGTCAACAATTCTTCTCAACATAAATTTAATTCTAGATAGCATATGAGTTGTCATTAATTTAATTAATGATGAATTATTGTCTAATTCTAATATGGATAAAGAAAATTCAATTACTAGTCCTTTCAATAGTTCTTGAATTTATCTTAATCATGCATTCAATTATGTCTAGTTCTGACTTATCTTATGAAAAGGAAAATAAAATTAATGAAGTCATTTATGATGAATTGAAAAATGAGGATTTTGAACCTCTTCACTATTCGGAAATGGTTTTATCAGATTATCATACCTTTGATACTTCATGTCCATTCATTTTTGAGGATGGGGAAAACACAAATTTAGAAAATGTTTCAGCAAGTTCTCATTTTCAAATCTCCAAGAATTGGGATGATTTCATTATTCAAGAATCAACTCCTATTTACGATTAATGAATTTCATTATTTTGATCATGAGCATGTTATTTTTCCATTCCCATGGGTGGATGCTAATAATAATTTTAATCTCATTATTTCAGTTGACACTTGTGGGAAATAATTTTTTATAAACAATTCTCAGCAATGATATAATATGATTTGTACAATTAGGGTAAATCGTGATTTAATTTTCCTTTATTTTCCTCATTTTAAGTTTAATTTTCTTTCAAAAGGTTTGTTTGAATTCAGCATATTACATTGGCACTTTAAGCACTCAAACTATGGACACTCATCAAATGACTTAATGAGCGTACATGAGAATCAATATAAAAAAATCTAACCATGAGCATAAACAACTTCTAATTTTTCAATTTTGCTTGATGTTCCTTTTATGCAAATGCATAATAAACTCTTCACAAGTTCTAGCACTTGAGAGACAAGTTCTAGCACTTGAGAGTAGATTATTACAATTTAACGAGCTCTTTTTTTTAATTATGTATTGGGATTTTATTCGCACTTCGTTGATGCATTTGATTTTTTTTTGGGAAAGCTCAATCCCACAAACGAAATTTGGTTATGTTTCTTCTTTTGTACATAATCCCAACTCTTTTCCATAGGCTTCGATTTAAAGATATATTATTTAAATATAGCTCATTATATTCACCCATGAATCTACTCTAATCATTAATAGAGATCCATCCAGAATTCTATGATGCAATTGGAATACAACTGGGAAAGCTATTTGAAAGGAGAAATCATTTAGGTAAATTTATTTTATTAGATTTTTTAGAGGTAAATGTACAAAAAAAAATGAGATTTTGTTTTAATAATTTTCCTCTAATTTTATTTATGTTGATGATTTTTGACACTTTTATATATGCCTAAATAAAACTGAGAGAATGGCTTCATTGGAAGTATGATTTCACTTGGTATTTAATTTTCTTTGTTAGATTAGGAGTAGAATTAATTTAGTTAGATTTTTTTTCTTCATTTTTCTTTTAATCACGCAGATTTTGAAAAAGCAAGTAATGAGCCCAAGCATTTCCCTTCATATTCACTTCAGTTCCTAGTTATGAGTGGCTTAAGGTATATTTACCATCTAATATCATCATATCATATACACTTGTGATGCGCTAGATTATATTTCCTTGAAAGTTTCATCACATTCTTGAAATTGTTATTTGCAAAGAAAATCATGAATGATCAAGTTCCAAAGAATCATTACAACTAGGTGCTTCTGATTCACAAGAATTTCTAAATGGTGGTTTTTATTATACTTGTCACTCAATGCAAAAGTGAATGCAATATAATAGCTCATTACTTATAATTTAATCTAAATTTAATAAATTGATGATTTTAAACATTTGCAAATTCTAAATAAAATGCATGGGAGAATATTAAGCTCGATAAGGAAAATTTCCAATCAAATTCTTCCAAGTCTTCATCGGCTTGATTTAAAGACTTAATCTTATGATAAAATTAAATTATATTTAGAATGAATCAAGTAGGTAGCCATTTCCAAGACATAAATATGTACAGGGAAGTATTTTTTTTCTCATCAGAATTTTTATTTAGTGAAAATACTTTTCTATATTCCCTTTGTCCTGCAGATTTACAAAAATGCAGCATGACCATGTTTCCATTTTTATTGATGCAGTTTAAATCAAATTTTTGGCTCCTTCCTGATCTAATTTACTAAGGGCCTTTATCCTCTCATGCTATGAATGGGAAATTAATAAAAGGGCCTAAAATAAAAGGAAAGTCGCAAAGAATCTTGCAGCAGTTGCAAAAATAATCTTGTCCATGGATTTACCTTTGTTCTTTTCAAGACTTTACATTGACTAAGACTAATCTTAGTCAAATATTTTCGTCGCATTGTTTATCATGTATCCTCTATTTTATTTTGAACCTTTTTAACAAATCCCAGGATGACTAAGTTCTTTCAAGATCATTAATTCTACATGGTGTGTGAACATGGGTCTTTATTTTTGTGTGTTCATTATGAATTCATTCCTTTATTTCCACGTGACTTCGAAGCCACAACTATACCTTGAAGCATACCCTTTATTTCTCCCTGGGTGATGAGGATAGATGGACCCCTTTCCCTCACTTCATTCCTGCACATTTTATACATTACAATGATACCCAGGAGCTAGGACTCTCTTTTAATTCCAATTCCTTTGAGCTTCTAGGAACCTAATCTTCAGGTTAATGTTATATTACCTTGCGCATATGTATTCGAATAATAGCCCCAATGTTTTCCTCTTCCTTGGATGTTTGTTATCCCGAAGGATTTCGGAAATGTAATTTATCAAAAATATAAGCATCGACCATTGTTACGTTATAGCAGTAGGTGGGTCCCACTACTATCAATCCACACATATATATGGAACTCATGCATATTTGCCTGAACATCTTCTTGCAAAACAGGAAGGCTCTAGGCACTTCAATATCATAAGCTATGGTAGGTCCAACTTTTTGAGCTATCATAACTAGTGGCTCATTTATAGTTTTTCCCTTACATTAATATTCTATGCCCTTTTCTCTCCATTCTAGATCTTATCATCCTTACCATTTTCTTAGTGTGCAACTTTTATTATTTTCGGGAGGCTCCTCAGAAGCCACTATGATATCATGTTAGGATAGTAAGCAAATATGGAATACAAAAAGGTAATTAATCATGGTCCATTTATATTTGATTGTCAATTCTCTTGTGATTTGCTTGCTTATATATCACTCGATTTTAATGAGCACACAATAGTTCAAGTCTTATATATATAAACCATTGTTGCATTGGTTGAGACTTAGGATTGATCTTTTAGGATTGTATGAAATCTGTGGGGCTGATACAAAATCAAAAGTGATAAGAGGAATAATTTTTGTTGTTATTTATAATGAAGTACAATTTGAATTTTATTTCTGATGATTTATGATAGATTTTTCGGCGAAAATCACATGAGAAACCATTTGTCGACGCGTTTCGAACCAACCAGTGTGGTTTATCGTCTGGACAAGTTGAAAAACAGATCCAGCTTAGCCTGTTTAAATAGCTAGAGCAGAGACACCAACGGTTACCTGGGCAAAAAGTTGACTTAAGGAGCAAGGTCAAATTTAGTTATATTAGGTATAAAATAAATTTAGTTATATTAGGTATAAAATAAATAAATATATAAATGAAAATATAAAAATAAATTATAAATGGTATCATTAGTTAGCTTAAAAGGTAAAACTAAAGGGAAGTAGTTACATAACGGAACTTCTCTTATAATATATAAATATGTAAACAAATTAATGGGTTAATTAGTTAGAATTAATAAATAAATATAGAACAATAGAATAAAAAATTAAGTTAAAACAAAAATAAATAAATTAAATAATCAAATAAATAAATAAAAAGAGAAAATATGGATAAAAACAAAATATAAATAAATAAACATAAAATTAATTAAATAAATAAATAGAATGAAAATAAAATAAAATACAACATTATATAAAATAATTATAGTTAGTTAGAGGTATTAAAAACTAAAAGGAAAGTGGTTATATAATGGATAAATAAATAAATAAAATTAAAATTAAACTTCATGCTTTATATTCACTCTATTTTAGATCCAATAAATTAGTGATCTTGGGCAAATGAAAACTTCATAGAATGTATTTTCTTCATACTTCTTATCTCAATCAAAAGGACATGTTACCTCTTTTTGGAGAAAAATCAATATCTTTTAGGTAAATCTAAACGAAATTCTTCAAGGTAAATCACATATGCTCATTTTCATCTGTTGTCATCTTCATTATGATTTTTATTTCAGCTTTGTTTTGAGTCTTTGTTGATTAAAAGCTATGTTTTTGTAGGTCTACAAGAGTTCTCTCCAGAAATCTTGCACTCCTGCATGTTGAGATTTGAAATTCTATCCTCTCATTTTCCTTGTTTTTGTTGTATGAAAAGAAGTTATGATGTTTATCAAGTGCCAATAATTTTAATCAAGGAGTTTCCCAACCTCTCTATTTGGTTTTTTATAAGCCTTATTTTTATCATTAAGATATTTTTAAGCAGGCTTAATGTTGGAACAATAAATATTTCAAAGAGAGAAACTCCTTATTGGGCTTCACTTTCTGCCGTAACTACTATTAAAAGTTAAAAATTTTGTTTGAATAAAATTCTAATCAATTACAACCTAACAAGATCTCAACTTAAGAAAAACCTACATATGTCTCTTTTGTTGAGACATTTTAATAACAAATTTTGTTGAGGTTTTCTTTTAAAGATTTCTTTTCTTTTATCTTTACTTTTTGGTTTATATTTTTCTTTTTCATTTGAAAATTTTGGAGTGCGTTGATTTCACTTTCACTTTGGGTTGGATTTTGGTGATATTACTAAGATTTATATGGAAGATGTTTTCTTACCCAAAATTCGTCAGCATGCATGAGAAATTTTTGCTTTGTTAATTTTACGAGTTTTCATTCACCTTATAAGGGAAATATTTATTGAATTCTAAATTCTTATTTCCTTAATTCTTTCCCCATGGAGTAGCATTCATCTTTTCCAAGTAATATAGTTCATATTTTCAAGGAAAGGACTAGCTTGAGTCTAACTCAATCAATCTCACCCATTTCCCCCACTTCACATAAAATGCTTCTAGATAGATAGTTGTAGGGAAATATGTAGGAGTCAACCTTTTGAAAGTATTATATCCATTTGATCTAGTCCCTTTTACCATCCCACCCCTTTCATGCAACTACATTATAACTTGGCTCACAAATATAATTATCAAATGGGTTATCAAAAGGGGAAGCATGTGAAGTACAAGCAGATTGGTCGGGGTACTGACCAGGCTCGTCGGCAATGGGGGAACACCCGTAAGCCGTTAAAGACAACTTCGTCAGGGTACTCATTAGGCTCATTGGTAGCAAAGAAATTCTGTAGACAATTTATATCGATTGATATATGATTTATTTAAAGCTTCCATATATGTACCTCTTCTATCAATCATATGAGGTAGACTTAAACTTAACTATTTCCTTCAAATTTGGATTCATGGTTCTAGTCTCAATTTGCTTCAAGTACTTACATTTTTAGAACTTATATTGCTTTATCAATTAATTTGGAACCCGTGGCAAATGTTTAAATGTTTGGATGCTTGATACGATTCATCATTTTAAACCTTTGGTAAATTTGAGCTCATTATCTTTTTAACCAAAGATAATTTACTTCTTCCCTATGTGTCATCATTATTGTGACAAAACAACAACCCCCATTTTTACTGTATTATCTTAATAATAATAATAATGGGGACCCTCTATGTAATTTTTTTCATATCACTCTTTTGATGCTTTGGTTTGGTTATTTTCTAAATTTGCAGGATTTTTATTTCTTTAGATTTTCAATTTGATTGCTCCATTATGTGCATTTCATTGCCATATTTTCATCGGTTCTTGTTTCATTTTGTTTGGACTTTTTCTTTGAAAACAACGCTTATCAAAAGTTTATAGTGATTTTCACCACTTAAACTTAAAAATATAAAATGTATTTTACTTTTGTAAATATAATTAATTTTATGATTTGCAATTGTTATTATTTAATTTATTTATTTCATTAACCTTGATTAATTAATTAATTGGTATTAGTTGATTTTAATTTATAAATTATTATTTTTTCAATTAAATTAATTATTATTTTATTAATTAACTAATCTACAAAACCTCTGAATTCGAGAACTATTGTATAGTACATAACCATATACTAAACTATATTATCATAATTATATGTTAAAATAAAATTTTACGGAGCCCGGAACAAAATTAAATTGCAATTTCTTAAACATTACGAGCCTAGTTGAAGTGGAAAGCCTCGTATTGATTAAAGAGAAGGTAGTCCCACTCCCATGTCACCCTCCTCCTATACTAACCATTACATACAATCACCCCTTTTCTAATTGTCTCTGGGCTCTATTTTCATCTAGGCTTTTGAGCCTCTCCTTACTCCTTGTACCCCGTGGGTACCTCTCTCATACTCCCTATATTTCTCTCTTTACTCCTCTCATTTTACACCATACGCTCGTGTATATGAGCTTTGTCTTTTTAAACTCTAAAATCATTTAAATTGTTTTTATTATTTAATTTAATTTAATTTTTAATTAATATATTTTGTTTTGTCTTTATTTTAAATTAATATAAATTATTTTTATTTCGTATTTTTATTTTAATAAATTTTTAAAATTTTATTTAAAAAATAGAAAATTAAATTAAAACAATGTGTTTTGACTCTTTGTTTGGAAAGCTCTATTAGGAGTTTTATTTGGCCAAATGATGTTCATGGCAACTTATTAGAAATATAAAATCTTGGAGAAAAATCTAGGAATATCAAATAAAGCAAATTTAAACAATTAATAGGCCAAAAATTTAGCAGAAAACTGAGAAATGAATTTGTAACAATAATTGGTGTTACTAAGTTTGATTTCGGAAAATTTCATTGGCTTGAAGGAACTATTGTGGCTAATTCATTCTTTATCTTGCTCAAGTTCTAATTAAATATCTACAAGAAACAATAACAACATGGAATCATCTTGTTTTATTTTTATTTCAATTTAATTTCTATTTGGAAATTTGTTCAAAGAATGATTTTTTACTTCTATTATGCAAAATTAATTGGTTTTCATTTTTTTATTGCTTTTTGTAGATAGTAGTTGGAAAGATCATCCTAAAAATGTCTTGAATCAATGAGATTGCACCAACAAAGGAAAAAAGGAAATTCACTAGTTAAAAATTATTGGAGCAAATATATCTCCTAACAACTCTCCAATTGTAGAATTATTTTTGTGATTTATAATTTGTAATTTGGAGAATGAACAAAGGGTTTTAGATCTAGCACTTTATAGGGGAGATTTTCTAGATACTTTCTTATGGATTGCACTATTATGATAGTGAGGCATTTCATGTTAGGCAATCGATTTTACACTATTGATTTTTGAGAACATTTAAGACTTTGATGACTATATCTTTACAGAGAATTAGAGTTAATAATGATCAATCTCTTTTCATTTCACTATTGCTTTAGATTGATAGATTTGTTGTTATTTGTTAATTATTCTTTCAATCTAGTTATTTTTGTGCGAATTAGTATATTGGTGAATAGTATTTAGCAATATTTTTGGTATTTCTTATCTATATGTTGATTGTTGTTTTGTTTAAAGCTATCTTTTCATAGATGATAGGATTTGATCAGAGTTGGACAATGAATTCATGGAGACTTGGTTGTGGTGATTAATAACTATGTATTTTCTACATACAACCTTGTCTTTCCTTTCCTTTATGATTGGATTAAAATGATCTTTATCTTTCACGCAACATGAATCTTATAGTGAATGCATTCCATATGATTGTATTTGGGTTTATGCATGGTTATTTTGATAACTATTTATCAAAATTGTTTCATTGTGTATTAGCTTCAATGATCTTTGAGTCATTGAACTATTTTAGTGATTTGAAGGTGCAATCTAATCCTAGATACAAGTATTTCCCCTTTTTATTAGATATCTTTTCTCTTGAGTAGAAGTAAAGTTATCTTTCTCCTATTCAAGATAGGTTTTTCCCTTTCTATGTGCATCATAAATTAGGATTTCATCTACATTTGCATTTCCTTTTGATTTTCTTTAAGTCCTCTTTCATAGAGGAAAACATCATTGGTGGCTTGGCTGAGCCATTAAATCAACTTAAGAATTGTTTTTCTTGCACTATATGAGGGTAAGTTCGATTTCCACTCCATGGTGATAGCTAATTAGATATATCACAAGTTAGTATGGAAATTTAGGGGGTAAATAGACCCAATAGAACCAGTTAGTGCCATTTTTTAAGCAAATAATAGTCTCATTTGGGACTCCGACGGGATGGCCTTCTCAAATATCAATGATTTCATTTTTAGCCATCAACACATTGATGTATGTGGAGTCATGTTTGGGAGTCCATACATGTAGATGTGAGATGCAATATTCATGAGGAGAGCTAAGGAGTATCAGCTTGTCAAGGATGAAAATTAGTTCATCATCAATGTAGAGGAAGGAAAGTCGAAAATTTCACTCGTAAGTGCCAATCAAGCCAAGAAATTGATCAGTTCCAACAAGAAGTATGTTTTGTTGTTTTTAGGAGAAATCCAGTTTGTAAAGGTTTCAATAAAAGGAAAGGCATCTCGGGAGGGGTGTCCTAAGAAACAAAAACAACAATTGGAGGAGTTGTTATAGGAATATATGGATGTGTTATGAAAGCCTAAAGCATTACCACCTAAGAGAGAAGTGGAGAGCGAGATCCAAATATATCTAGACTCACCATTGCTAAATATTTCTATGTCCAGGAAGTTTATTATAGAAGCAAGTGAGATGAAGAAATGATTATGAAAATTGTTGGAACAGGGTGTCATTCAACTAAGTACATCACCATGTGGGTCACCCATCATTATTGTGCAAAAGGAGGATGGGACTTGGTGGATGTGTATAGATTATAGGGCATTGAAAAAAGTCAGTGTTGTGGGGAAAAATGCCTATGCAAGACGATCCTATCCACCTAAGGTGTGACAGTACCTTAGCAACAAACAGATACAGCCACTCTGGTTCTTTCCTTTATGAAATGTGAAAGAGGGGAGATCAATGGACTTACCGGTGTCTTCCGTTTGTCCCTCGATCTAGATCCTCTTCTCTTTGGGTGTTCACAGCTACTTGCCTCCTCGTTTGTCCAAGAGAACAGCTACTTGATTCCCGTGAGATCACAAGAGAACAGCTACCTGTGACAAGAGAACAGCTACTTGCGACAAGAGAAGAACACAACACAAAGGCAAATATTCATATTCATAAATGATTCAGGATTAGAAGTAAATCAAATACACCAATGCAATCATACAAATACACCAGCATATAGGAGCAAACCAAGATAGCTTTATTGATTGATAACAGGGTTCAGGAAGAGATACAACCCAGAGGGCTCCAATCCAGCATCTCCTTCCCAGCAGAATGGAATTCCTTCTTCAGCTCCCTTCAAAGCATTAAGCACCCAATGATTCCAGTCTCAAACCAAAAATAGTTCTTTGCAATAACAAAATTCCAGCCTCTAGATCTCATGGAGGAGAGATCTATATATAGTTATTTTGGAGAGAGGATGAGTCAGCTTGAGATCTGACTAGTGTCCTCTTCCTCTCTTAGTTCTTGAGTCCACTTGGAGGTTCTTGCTTCCACTTGGAGATTTGGAACCTCTTACTCATCACCAGTCGAATTCCCTGAGGCAAGTGTCATTTTGGAAGCTTCCTGAGCATTGACACCTTGAGGAATCAGCCTGCCACTTGTCCAAACTCGCTTAGCGCAGGTAGCCTTTGTTGCAGTTGACATTCAACGCAGGTAGACAGTGGAGCAGTTGACATTCAGCGCAGAGGCTTAGTGGAGCAGTTGACATGATCCAGAATTGGCTTGATTTTGAGCAGTTTCAGGTGGAGAACTTCTGTGAATTGCTGTGGTTTTCTAGCCTTGTTCCTCTAGGGGTAGGAACAACATGTTTAGGGACTTTGGATCCCTTAGATTATGGACATTTCATGCTCGATGCTGCAAGGCACAAAAATGTCTATAACAGTTGCCCCCTAAAGTATGAGGCCGTTTATCGGGTGAAATGCTTTATCCAGGAGGGTCCGAAGTTCATCCATTTGCTGGGAGGAGACCTGTAATAAGATACAATACAATACATTATGATTCATACCGCTTTCATGATCTAGCGGAGGCGGGAATTCCCATGCTCAGCTTTATAAATTCATTTTTGTACATAGCACAGACAACCGTCTGATGGTAGACTGATAATTTTGGTGAAATTATCATCCTTTGAGTAGGATGATCGTCTGCTGCAATGATGTACATGTCAAATGTCTTTATTTTTCTTGAATATATATCGCAGCCCGGATGGATGAAACTAGATCCGGGTCTTCAAAATCGTTCGATCTTCACTCTAAGTACAAGTCGATCCATGTGAGAATTGCGCTGAAGTCGAACATGGAAAGACATCGCTTGATTACCGGTCAATGATGTAAACCGTTAACAAGCGTGAGAGGAATCACCGATAATGATAATGACCCTCAAGGTACTGCAGTACAATTCACGTGGTGTGAATAAAGGACTTGGCGTCGAACACCACGCAAAATCTTCTGGTCGAAGGTCATTGATGTATACCTGTCGCCGGAAGTGAGAAACTTGCCATTGAGGCATGCAAGCTTCAAAGTACTAAAGGGGTTGTTCCTAGATCAACTTCTTGGATAATGCGCTGATGTCGACAAGAAGCGATCCGTCAAAGGAGGGCCTTAATGAATCCCACATCAGTGACACGGAACGGAGCTAATGATTTTAATGGAGGTGAAAACGATCTGTGACATATGATTCAGGGTGGCGGTCATGAATGGATGAAGGATAATGTGTGGCAGTGGATGGGACCCGGTTGACTCTTTCTGAACGACTTCTCTTGAACATATGGCGACACTGATGCGATGGATTGGTAGCATTACCCCAAGTATGGATGGTATGGTGAGACCATGGTGATGTGACCGACAAATGAAACAACCCAACCCGATTGTGGTACGGAGGAAAAGTGTCATGTTCAAGAGTGACCTGCTACCATCAAAGTTCTCTTTAGTTTTCTCCCAATTTTTCCCCAGTCATTGCTGACCAGTACCTCTTTATTTTTGTCAAGCTTGAGGAGGATAACATATGATTGTTCTATAACCTGCCCTTCGGGCAAGCCCATCGCTATGTTTTAACGAGCCTAGCGATAGTGAAACTCGTTCTCGTCTAAAGACAAGTTTGTCGCTATTTAGTGGTTTAACGAGTCTAACGACAAAGACAACTCGGTCCCTTTTCATTTTTAGAGAGTCTGAAAAGGTACGTAAAGTTAACTCCAAAATTCCTTTTTCGTCATCTAATCCCTTAAGTCCGAAAAAGTATAAAACAATACAGAAGGGATGAGTTTTCGATCGTTTTAACGAGCCGAACAAAACAAGCGCTCGATCTTTTTGTGCAATAATCCCTCAGGTCCAAAAAGATTAAAATCTAGAGGAGGGATAGCACTTCCGGTCGCTTTAACGAGCTGGAAGGCCAAAACTTGGCAATCTTTTCATATTTTACGAGTCAGTTGAAAAGAGCTTAAAGAAGACTCGTCTTTTGAGGAACGAGTGATGAACAGGGTTAGCAGCTGATTCCAGGTACAGGTTGGAATTTTCCAATCACGGAAGTGTCACAAGGATGGCTAGGTGAAATCACTCTTCGTAGCTGTTCCTCAAAATGGGTAAACAATCATATGGAGGTGAACGATCGGCCAAATGAAAAGTGGAGGTGACGGTGCAAACACGACCAAGGCTTTTATGGCAGATGAGGTTTCATACACAATGGTTATTTACCGGGATGGGTTCATTTTTTAAAGAGCTTGAATGTGCCAAAACACTGCTCAAACTTATGTTTATTTTTTAACGAGCATGAACTATGCGCTAAAACTGCTCGGATCTTGCGTTTATTTTTTAACGAGCATGAACTTTATGCTAAAACTGCTCATTTATACCAGTCATATGATAAGAGTGTCTCATTGGAGATCGCTATTTTTATGGAGCTTCATCTCACTAAGCTTTGCTCCGCATCCTTTCTTTATGCAAGCTCGGAAACGACTAATCCTACGAGTTTAAAGGGTTAGAGGTCCTAAAAATTTAAAAAATAAATAGTCGCCCCTTGCTTGCACTCCAAAAGGTTTGCATGCCCCCAGGTATAAAACAGAATTTCAAGGTTACCTCTACTTCTCTTCCGCCAAAACTTTTGTTTTAACGAGAGAGGCTTACCTCTTTCAGGTTACCCAAAGATTGTTTCGTTAATCTTTCAAACAAAACACTTCCGCGGCAATGTCTACTGAAATAGACAAAGGTGAGCGACGGTTTCCGTCCACTCACATAACTTTGACAAAAGAATATTATTCTAGAACAACCCTCTTTCCTAGATGGATGGGGTACGGACTAGTCATATTCTCCCGCGAAAACCTACCCTATACCCAAAGTTCTCTGCAGAAGCAGACCAGGACGCATGCCCCCTGGGTTCCAGTCATATCCTCCCGGATTACTCGCGCTCATCAGGAGGACGGACTGTGGGTTGAGACACTTCTTGCGTGAATAGACCATTTAGGGATGGTTCATGACTATTTGCGATGCGTGATCCGGGAAATGAAAGTTGGTCCACGAGCTTGACCATTCTTCCTTCATGCGGAAAACACATTACTCTAAAGAGTGATGAGATGATGGCTCCCATGCAATATATATAGTCTCGTCCAAGGAGTAGGTTATAAACCAAGGGTCCTTGAACGACCATCACGTTCATTTGAACGGTCTTCCCTTTCAATGTTATGGGCACATTGGGGAGGATCCCTAAAGGGCGACTGGTTCCCTTATCAAAGCCTGATAGATTTCTCATTTTAGGCAAAAGCGCAGGCGAACCAAGCGCTTTCCAAGCAATAGAGGAAAGGATACTCACAGATGCCCCTTCATCAATAACTGTACCAACCATTACCATTCTATATATTTGGACAATAATTCTGAATGGTATGCTAGCTGGTAAGCGGGGTCTGCCTAGTTGGTTCCAGTCAAAGGACACAACCAGGTTGCTTGGTGGTGGGATCGAGTATACGGCCGGATAGCGCTCTGATGAAATTCCTTCCTGCGATAAAGGAATGGTGGCATTGCCCCCTTGATCATCAGAGTCAGTGCTGATGAAGAGAATCTGGACGGTGTCGTCTTTATTCTCCTCTGTGATGATGTCATTCGAAGATAGAGCCTCTGAAGGCAAAACTGGGTCAACTGCCGTTTCAACCTTTAGACTTTCGTCAGGTATGGATTCAGACGGTTCATCTTCAATGACAGGTGCTTCGGCTGACCACCTGGGCGGGTCAGCCGGGTTCTCAACTAGCGAGGGACTTGGCAAGAGTTTTTGATATCCAGGAGGAAGATGCGCTCGTAAAATCGGGCGATCTTCCAGAACTCTTTTTGCCTCGTCTAAGAAGGGACAACGGTGGATGGCGTGATCGCCTTCACACAGTTTGCAAGGAAATCTAGCTTTCCCACTCTGTCCTGGGGCTTCACTCCCACTAGTTGACGGTGAGCAGTCAACATGGCTATCAGAGGTTGATGCTACCGAATTGTGCAAACGGGGGGACCAGTCTCTTAGTATCCGGGGGATACAGGGACAATCTCTGTGGAAGTGGTCTCCCTTGCATATGACGCATGGCGATTTAGGCCTTACGAGTGCTGTGTGTGGATTTTTGTCAGATGACACTTGTTTGCCCCCAGTCGCCTTTGGTTCCTTCTTCTTCTTCTCCTTCTTCTCCTTAGGAACTCATTTTTTTGATTTACTGGTTCCGTTAAGCGAAGAAGAAGGAGGAGAGGAAGATGAAGTAGAAGGCTGGGAGGCAACTCTTGTCTGATCTAACTGTTGACTCAACTGTTCAGGAATTGTGGTATTCTGAACGACATTGGTTGAAAAGAGCCAGACTGGTAGGCCAATTGTCAATCCTGGAAGCGACAATGTGGCCATGTGGGGCGCACCAACATCTCCCCAAGAGGAGAAGGGACTAGGATTTCCACCAAGGGGAATTCCTTGGTTGGTGTGCTCCATCTTTTCAACCTAAAGATCAACGTGGGAATAATGGATGATTGTTCTGTTTAAAATAAATTGTTAACGACGCTTTTAGACACAACTTGCTTTTTCACTTTTAAAGAGTCGAGAAAAAGCTAAAGATGACTCTAGTCTCCTTCAATGTTTTAACGAGCCCGAAGTGACAAATGCTCGGATGGACTTTTTCTGTTATAGAGTCTGAAAAAGGCCAAAAGAAACTGCTCTGGAGATCTAGGCAGAGGGTGTGCCAAACTTTTCGCAAAACCGCAAAATACTTTTTAAGGTACGGGCAGTCAATCTTCGTGAATGCTGTGTTCACTGCATTGCGATCAGTAGGGCGGCCGACACGGCTTCCTAAGGATAAAAGATATATGCCTATAGGGGTCTCCCAATATATACGCGACAGTACGTGGGAGCACAATCCATACTAGCGCTATCGTCCCTCAGGAGGAATCACCCACCTTCCACGAGATCGATAGTCACTAGGCTTAACGACGCCGGAACACGTCTCTAGCCTAGACCTCTATGTTGTGCGTTATGTTGCAAAGCGTTGTTAGGTTCATTCAGTTTATTTTAAGTTGATCTTTTTAGAAGTTTGTCTTTCAGGATCACCACGAGGTGTATGGTACAATTCCTAAATGCAGTCTAAGATGATAAGCAAGCTTTATAATCTTTTCAACTTTGAAAATCCTAGCTACAAAGGGAAAAGAGAGATACTATCTTTTCTCAAAGAGCAATCAGCACACTCTAATGCACTCTTTCCTAAACCAATCATGCAAACTTATCAAAATGCAAATGCACAATGCAGGTGTTTGTTTTCCGCTTTCTTAGTATTAATGCCTACAAAGAAAGCTTTTTGTACAACTTTGAATTTGCTTTTAAATGACAGATACAAACAAGTTTACTTTTCTCAAAATCAGCAAGGGTAGAAGAGATTACAATCACTTTGCGATTTTTGAAATGAATACTTGTTTCGACACTTAAAAGAGACAAACTCAAACCAATAAGCAAAAGAAAATGATAATCAACTGTAAACAGCCAATGAACTCTCTCCTAAGATCACAGTCAATCAGATCTGAATCAAGGGCTACAAGATGATTATTTCACTCATGCAAAGGAAAACAGCAAATGACGTAAAAACACATAAAAACACTCACAGTTTTTTTGTACAAAAGGAGGTGGAATTTAAGCAAAGAAAAGGAGTTATCAGACTGATACCTATGCTGGTTAAAGGCTGCAAAAAATAGAGATCAAAACAGGGCAACAGACAGTAGAGAACCCCAGCTGCACAAGGCTAAACTGGTTCAGCGCAAATCCAACACTGTGGAGTTGACATTCAGCGCAGGTAGCCTTCACGGGACCTGCGTTGAAATGCAGACTACCTTCACAACAGTTGCGCTGAAGAAGAAACTCTCGTTTCCCCTGGGTTCTGGGTCATAAAATGCTCAAAAATCAACTGTTACAGGCCAAATCAGAAACACAAGCAAGGTATAATCAGAGGGATGCTTTGAGAGGGTACTAAAGACTATCACAAAGGATCATCAAGTCATTTGTGAGTCCATTGTTCAGATCATAGACAAAATCCAGTGAAGGATCAAGGCAGCAACAGTCTACTTTGCAGAAGCAGTTCGATCGTTGCTGTTGAGTCTATGAGGTAAACAATGATGTAAACACAAATAAAATGACTAAAACAAATCTCCCCAGCGGAGTCGCCAATTTGTTGTGGGGAATAATGCCTATGCAGGACGATCCTATCCACCTAAGGTGTGACAGTACCTTAGCAACAAACAGATACAGCTACTCTGGTTCTTTCCTTTATGAAATGTGAAAGAGGGGAGATCAATGGACTTACCTGTGTCTTCCGTTTGTCCCTCGATCTAGATCCTCTTCTCTTTGGGTGTTCATAGCTACTTGCCTCCTCGTTCGTCCAAGAGAACAGCTACTTGATTCCCGCGAGATCACAAGAGAACAGCTACCTGTGACAAGAGAACAGCTACTTGCGACAAGAGAAGAACACAACACAAAGGAAAATATCCATATTCATAAATGATTCAGGATTAGAAGTAAATCAAATACACTAATGCAATCATACAAATACACCAGCATATAGGAGCAAACCAAGATAACTTTATTGATTGATAACAGGGTTCAGGAAGAGATACAACCCAGAGGGATCCAATCCAGCATCTCCTTCCCAGCAGAATGGAATTTCTTCAGCTCCCTTCAAAGCATTAAGCACCCAATGATTCCAGTCTCAAACCAAGAGCATTTCTTTGCAATAACAAAATTCCAGCCTCTAGATCTCATGGAGGAGAGATCTATATATAGTTATTTTGGAGAGAGGATGAGTCAGCTTGAGATCTGACTAGTTTCCTCTTCCTCTCTTAGTTCTTGAGTCCACTTGGAGGTTCTTGCTTCCACTTGGAGATTTGGAACCTCTTACTCATCACCAGTCGAATTCCCTGAGGCAAGTGTCATTTTGGAAGCTTCCTGAGCATTGACACCTTGAGGAATGAGCCTGCCACTTGTCCAAACTCGCTCAATGCAGGTAGCCTTTGTTGCAGTTGACATTCAACGTAGGTAGACAGTGGAGCAGTTGACATTCAGCGCAGATGCTCAGTGGAGCAGTTGACATGATCCAGAATTGGCTTGATTTTGAGCAGTTTCAGGTGGAGAACTTCTGTGAATTGCTGTGGTTTTCTAGCCTTCTTCCTCTAGGGGTAGGAACAACATGTTTAGGGACTTTGGATCCCTTAGATTATGGACATTTCATGCTCGATGCTGCAAGGCACAAAAATGTCTATAACAGTCAGGCACAAGAACATATACCCCCTACCTAGAATAGATGATTTGTTGGATTGGTTGCAGCAAGAAAAATACTTCAATAGGTTGGGCATGAAGTTTGGGTTTCACCAGTTTTGAGTCAAAGAAGAAGATTACTCAAAGACCACCATAAAAAACAGGCAAGGTTTGTATGAGTAGTTAGTCAGACATTTGGCCTATCTAATGTGCTATGTTTATGAGATTAATGAATGATGTACTACACCCTTTTGTATATTCATTTGTTATTGTCTATTTGGATGATATAATGATATATAGTGCTACCTAGGAGGAGCACATTCCAAATTTGATGCAGTTGCTGGAAACATTGAAGAAGCATCAACTGTTAGCAAATCTCAAGAAGTGTGAGTTTGTGTAGTAGTATTTAGTGTATCTATGGTATGTGATCAATGGAGGAGAGTTGAAGATAGATCCTACCAAGATGGAGGCCATCATGACATATTTCATCTCTACTAATGTTTCTGAGGTTAGGAGTTTCAATAGGGTATCACAATACCCAAGTAAATTCATAGCCTCATTTTTTGACGATAGAAGCACTACTCCACGCCATAATAGTAAGTGACAAGATATTCTAATGGGGAAAAGGTTAGCAGAAGGATTTCAAGGAGCTAAGAAGAAGATCAGTCAAGCACCAGTTCTAGAATTACCAAACTTGTAGTGACCCTTTGAAGTGGAGACAAATGTAAGAGGTTATGCCATGGGAGTTGTCTTGATGTAGGGAGGAAGGCCTATATGCTACAATTATGAAGTATTTCATGGGATAATTCTTAACTACCCTACCTATGACAAGGATATTTATTCCATGGTGAAATCTATGAAGAAGTGGAAGCAATATTTGATGGAAAAGGAGATAGTAATCCACACTTATCACCAGTCGTTATAGTACTTGGAAGCCTAAAGTAAGCTACAATAGACAAAACATAACAAGTGTATGAGGTTTTTACATATGTTTCATCCAGTGATCAAGTATAGGAAGAGAAACAAAAACAAGTTGGCTGACATGCTTTCCACACACATCAAATAGTATAGCTTTTGGGACTCTTATGCAGATGGATCCATTCACCCATGATGCATACAAAGAGACATATTCATAGGACACAGACTTCAATAAGGTGTATTAGAAGTTGTAGATTCTGAGTCATGTGCTCGATGGTGACAACACCATTGATGACCACCGCCAAGATGGCTTACTCTACAAGCTTGATAAGCTATGTGTTCCTAAAGGTGAGTGATTGCATCTGATTAGAGAGACTCATACCTCTAAGGTTGCGGGGCACTTTGGTGTAGGTACGACTGTGGCTAACCTATCGAGGTATGTGTATTGGCCCAAGATGCAAGAGAAGGTAGCTAGGTTCATAAGAGGATGCATGATTTGTAGAATACCCTCACAAGTATGCCAATAATAGGATACCAATAGCTTTCCACCATTACGTTTCCACATTAAAAGTAGTAGACCCTTCATCCATAAGATTGTGGTGTAAATCTCAATTGAATACATGGTATGAGATATAAAAAGAGACCTAATGGGAGAGTATGAAGTGAGGGGAATCAACCTCAAATGTAATTTTTATCAACCAAATTTCCTCCTTAGATTTAGTGTTCATGAGCCTTCATAATGATGAACCTTTTTGTTGGTGCCTAGCCCTTTGACTACCATCATTAGGATGGGTTACTCTATAATATTGATAAGCTATGTGGTCGTAAAGGTGAGTGATTGCAACTAATTAGAGAGGCTCATACCTCTATCTTTGAAGGGAAATTTGGTGTAGGGAAGACCGCTTCTAACTTGCCGAGGTATGTGTATTGGCCAAAGATGCAAGAGAATGTAGCTAGGTTCATACGAGGATGCATGCTTTGTAGAAGACCCTCACAAGTATACCAATAATAGGATGCCAATAAATTTCCACCATGATGTGGTCATATCACAAGTAGTATACCCTTCATCCACAAGAGTGTGGTGTACATCTCAATTGAATACATAGTCTAAGATCTAAAAAGAGACCTGATGGGAGAGTTTGAAGCAAGGGGTATCAACATCAAATGTAATTGTTATGAGCCTAATTTCCTCCTTAGATTCAATGTTGATGAGCCTTCATACTAATGACCTTTTGGCTAGTGCATAACCCTTGTTTCTAGCTATTTTTATGTATCTTCACTATGATATAGTGTTGAACAAGGTGAAGGTATTTGGTTTCGCTAGTAACCCTTTCCATCTTAGTGAAAACCTTCATTTATTTGTTTTGTCCCAATGATGATGGTCTAGCTTCAAGAGTCTTTATTTCCCTATGAGATCCGATAAGAGGACCATGGATTTAAGTTGTCTTGGGTGTATTATTAGAGAAGCTTCCTAACTTCTCTTCATCCCAAATTTCTAGGTTCATCTTTTGAGATAAGCATATTAGCCTATTTATACCAGTGACTCTAAAGGGCCATGCTAGTTAGTGGTGGTGAATTTTGAATCCTAAAAGAGCTTAATTATTTGTATATGACATCTTGCACCTATGTGTCTGAGATTATTTATTACACTTAGAATACGAGGTCATGCTATTAGCTTCAAGGGAGATCTATTTGTTGGAAGGTATATATTCCTTATATTAACATTTTGGATTAATAAATCTATATGTTCCTTTCCTATATCTGCAATATGAATCATATTTTATATTGGTGCATGTTTATTTTAAGTTAAGAAGCCCTCTAAAGAAGTCTATTCTTTGTTTGTTTGGTGATTCATGTTTGCAAGGTCCTTCCTATTGCAAGAGGAACTAGCATATTCAATTCGAACCAAGTTTTTCTTAGGATCAGACTCAAGGGACTACACGAACCTACGAGGGTGACGTGCATTAATTCTCTCTATGCTACCTTTACTCTGATATAAATATTTGACTTAGTTCCTAACTGTCACACGGAATCTGTCAAGGGTGCGGACACGACTGACCTTCCTAGAAGTCTAAGACATTCTAATGACAAACAAGACAAAATGGAGTGATCTTTCTCTAAATACACCTTTTACAACATGAAAACTACAAGTGTTTAGGCTTACCTTATTCCAAAACGCTGTTGTTGAAGTCCGTTCTTGACGATCCGGATGAGCTCCTCCTTCAAGTCAATTCCTGCAACCACAAACAATCAAACAATTACCAAGCACTTGCATTTCATATAATAAAACATATATTCAACATGCAGACCAAGGAACACATGAAATAACTCATTAACACAAGCTATTGAGAAAAATAAACCAGTTTGTATTAATAACGAAACAAAGAAACTCTTACAACCTGGCCTTGGTGTTGTGCAAGTTCCTCCCAGGGTCCATCAAGGGTTTTCCTCTACTTTGACAAAGCTCACCCTCTCCCAAGTAGAATCAAGTGAAGACAATCTCTCCTCACAAAGGCTCTAATGGAAGACCTAAATCCTGCAGCATTTACCCAAAGAAAATGTATAGCTCCAACCTCCTCTCCTTCTGGCTCAATGTCTTTATTTATAGTGCTGTAAAGAGGTTATTCAGGTCCACTATCAATGGGATCATCCCCCTCTTTGGGTGGGATAGCTCCCTTATTGATGGGATAAGTTCCCCCTTAATAGAGATACATGAACCAACTGGAGGCGCATCCATTTCATCAAACCGACCTCTAGAATGTTCTAGAAGTAACCACAAGTAACTTTTTCAAGATAAAACTCGCGCATTTTGCCTTTTACAGAGGGACGCACCTGTCCCTTAACATACAGAGCGTCCATGGACGCAGATTTTGTGAACATGGTCAGCGTCCCCGCGGGTAAGGCTAGAGAGAACCTACGACCCCAGAGATAAACATAGTTTTTACAAGACTTTCTCTCTTCTTTGAGTTTGAGATGGATAACAGAGGCATGGGACTTGCCTAAGAGGGTAGCATGACTGTTGATTTGAGCCATACTAACTGTAAGTAGTCAAGGTGACATTTTTTAGTGTAACAGATTGCCCCCTAAAGTGCGAAGTCTGGAATAGAATAGGGTTTTATAATTCTAGGAAGGGTGAAGCGCTTTATCATTTCAAGGATTGCCTTGTGGATGGCCTAGTTGGAACCTGCAATTTTCAACACAAAATACATGGATAAGATTATATCATCACTGAGGTAGGCATTCCCATACTCAGATTCAAAATTTTAACTAATGGACTAACTATTCTGATACAGGAATGATCTTGCAGTACATCATTTTTATAGACTTTTGTAGACACAGTATGGACGCAGCCATCTGTTTATGATTAGTCTACATAGATAATGAATACAAAACTCCTCGCAGCCTGGATGGTAGAAACTAGATCCAGGGTCTTCACTTCTACTTCCCGAATTGGTACGATTCTAAGCATGTGATTAAATGATTCGATGTCGAACATGTTAGAAACCACTTGATTACCAGTCAATGATGTGAACTGTTAACAAGCGTGAGAGAAACCACCAGTAATGTCAATGGTCCTCAAAGTACCAAGCACAACCCGTGAAATGTGAATAGATGTTTTGATGTCGAACATTTCACGGAATCCTTTGATCGAAAGTCAATGATGTAAACTGACGTCAAAGGCGAGAAATCTGCCATTGATGCATGCAGACTTCAAGGTACTGTCGATTCCTAAGTCATCTTTCTAGATAATGTGTCGATGTCGATAGAAAGCGACCCGTTGCAGGCAAGCCCGCAACACGAAATCATTGTTCAAGTTGAAGAAATGTTGCTGAAAGGACTGACTCAGGGATGGTCAAATGGATGACAAGTATTTTGCAGATGAAAGTTTTGCTTGCAGACCTCTTGAACACATAACGACACAACAGATGGCTTGGTGACGAATAACTCAAAGTTAATCCCCGAAACCCAGTTAAAGACTTTCAAAGTGGTTTGGTCAACTGTGAGGTAAAAGATTTCCCAACCCAGGTGAATAAAAAGTGTCGTGTTCAAGAGTGGTAATAACATTTCTTCTGAGACAAAAGGTGACAAACAGGTTCATTCTTCTCTCTTTTCCCCCACCATTTCTGGCAAGTACCTCTTTATTTTTAACAAGCTTGAGGAGGATAACATATGCTTGATTATAAGCTCATCCTTCGGACGAGTCCAACCTAGTTTAAATTCGAACCCTAGGAAGGAGTGGGTCGTTCCTGTTTGTAATTGAACAGGTCCTCTACTGTAAAAGTTTAACGAGTCCAGTATAGGAGAAACTCGGCGTTTTTCAATTTTAGAGAGTCTGAAAAAACTAAAGGAGACTCCACGTTGAACTTTTTCGTATATTTGTGTCCCTCAAGCCCGAAAAAGTATAAAATAATACCTGGGGGAACCGCTTGATCTTGCGACCAAGGAGTACTTTCATAATAGTGTCGTTGACCTGAAAAGTAAAAAGCGATCAAGGACACGTCGTTTTATTTCCGTATCGAGTTTGAAACGACAAAAACCCGGCAATCTTTTCCTGATTTTACGGTCAGAAAAGAGCTATAAGGGGACCGTCTTTTAATTCTGTTTTAACGAGTGTAAAAGAAACGCTCGGCAATCTTTTCATGTTTTAGGAGTCAGAAAAGGGCTTAAAAGATGACTCTGCGGTTTCACTTTTTCGTAAGTTTTAACGAGTTCGAAAAAGGGATAAAAATGTACTCATGGTTTTCACTTTTTCGTAAGTTTTAACGAGTTCGAAAAAAATGATAAAAATGTACTCATATGGCCGACTTTCAATTTAATTTACGAGTAGGAAAAGACAGAAAGAACTCGGCATTTTCATTTGTTTTACGAGAATGAAAGATAGCAAAATAATCTCGGTATTTTCATGAGTTTAACGAGTCTTGAAAATAACTAAAATTGACTCAAGATAGGTTTCATTTTTACAAAAGCTTGAAACAGAGAAAAACTATGCTTCAAATTAGTTTCATTTTTACACAAGCTTGAAACAGAGATAAAACTGTGCTTGATGCCCCCTAAGCATAACTGTTAGAGTGCATGCCCCCCAGCTTCATTTCATTCAACTAAGGTGGATGAAATGAAGGTTCAAGAATGAGATCATTTGAAAGACTCGACCTAAAACTGTAAGAAAATTATGCAAAAACTGAAATAACTAACCTAAACGTACAACCTAACATCTATGAGGTCTAGTCAAACTCTCGACTCAATTAGAGGAGGATTTGTTTCATTTTTTAACGAGCTTGACACAGGAAAAGAACTATGCTCGGAACTACTCTCTACAATCTACCTAAAAAATCCTTGATTCATTTTTTAACGAGCTTGACACAAGACAAGGAACTGTGCTCTAAAATCCTTGATTCATTTTTAATGAGCTTGACACAAGACAAGGAACTATGCTCATGATTACTCTCTACAATCTACCTACGTAACCTACCCTTGTTTCATTTTTTAACGAGCTTGACACAAGACCAGGAACTATGCTCAAAAAGTTCGCATGCCCCCAGCATAATGATGCGAAATGAGGTACATGCCCCCCAGGCTTCATTGCATTCAACCGGCTGGATGAAATGAAGGTTTACTCTCAATATTTAACTTGAAAAGGGAGTTGTTTCATTTTTAAAGAGGTTGACACAAGAGAAGAACTATCCTCATACCTGATTCATTTTTTAACGAGGTTGACTCAGTGACAGGAACTGTCCTCAAACCTGATTCATTTTTTAACGAGGTTGACTCAGTAAAAGGAACTTTCCTCACAACTTCTACTTTCTAACTATCTATATAACCTATCCTTGTTTCATTTTTTAACGAGGTTGACACAAGACAAGGAACTATCCTCGAACTAACTGATTCATTTTTTAACGAGGTTGACACAGTAAAAGGAACTTTCCTCGGACACACTGATTCATTTTTTAACGAGGTCGACACAGTAAAAGGAACTTTCCTCGATTCACTGATTCATTTTTTAACGAGGTTGACACAGTAAAAGGACTATCCTCATACACTGATTCATTTTTTAACGAGGTTGACACAGTAAAAGGAACTTTCCTCGCAATCCTACTTTCTATCTATCTATATGACCTAAAAACTAGCTGATTCATTTTTTAATGAGGTTGACTCAGTAAAAGAACTGTCCTCATGACAGCCTGTTTCATTTTTTAACGAGGTTGATACAAGAAAAAACTATCCTCGTACGCACTGATTCATTGTTTAACGAGGTTGACACAGTAAAAGGAACTTTCCTCGGACTCCTTGTTTCATTTTTTAACGAGGTTGATACAAGAAAAAACTATCCTCGCTAATCCTACTTTCCTATATAACCTACTATCTACCTGATTCATTTTTTAATGAGGTTGACTCAGTAACAGGAACTTTCCTCATAACATCCAATTTCATTTTTTAACGAGGTTGAGAGAGGAACAAACTATCCTCGTGACTGATTCATTTTTTAACGAGGTTGACTCAGTAAAAGAACTATCCTCTGACGTCCAGTTTCATTTTTTAACGAGGTTGAGACTAGAAGAAACTATCCTCATATTCACTGATCATGGCTTCCAACTGGAAGAAAGACATGTCAATGGACACACCTTGATCATGGCTTCCAAGAGGTCTTCATCAGAAGGAAGAATAGTTCTCTGGAAGGAACTCATGTCAAGGGACTCAAAAGGGATAAGAACATCGTGTTCAAATAATCCCATAGAGTTTTCCATGTCAATTACCGGATCTAAATCAACAGTGAGAGGCTCACTTACATCGGTAACTGAAAACATGGGACCGGTTGCCACATAATTAACCCGTGGCGGAGTAGATACCACTTTAGAATCAGGAACATTTAGGGGGGTCATATTATTGGTAGTTGAAAAAAGACTAGGGAACGAAAGCTGGTCTACAGTCACAATACTGCCATTGTGAGGGAAAGACATCACGCGAAAGAGTGTCGATACGACAGCTTTCATTGCATAAACATAGTCTCGCCCAAGGAGTAAATTGAAATCCAAGGGACCACGAACTACCATGAGATCAATACAGACAGTTTTACCTTCCAAGGTAATAGAAAACTTAGGAAGGATCCCTAAAGGTTCACTAATGGTTCTGTTAAAAGCTTTCAGATTCTGCGTAATAGGTGCAAGCTGAGGGGAACCCAAAGCTTTCCAAACAGTTGAGGATAAAATACTAACATAAGCACCTTCATCTACCTGAGTACGATGTATGTCCCTACCGCCCGCCTTGACAATGATTTGGAAGGGGATGGAGGAAGGAAGACGAGGTTCTGTCAGTCTATTCCAATCAAAGGAAAAGACCTCAGTGCTTGGAGGGGGTTCTGTAGAAACAGGTGAAATGCCCCCCGGCATAGAAGAATCTGATGTAACAAGAAGAACATCAGCGGTATGAAATTTACTCTCGAAAGGGAGAGTGTGATCGACCGAATGTGAAATTGAATCGACCACTTGATCAACTAATTGATCATCAACCTGAGTGACATGAGTTTCACTCTCCAATGGAAGAGTGTGATCGACCGTTCTTGAATTTAGATCAATCACTCCGTCAGTTGACGGTAGGTTGGGAGAAAGTTTACGGTAACCAGTTGGAAATTCTTGCTGTGGAACAGTAAGTTTTTCCAATAATGTTGAGGCTTCATCCATGTGAGGGCAAATGTGAGTTTGATGACTCCCTTTGCATAACTTACAAGGAAACCTAACTTTACCCTTTTTCCCAGGAACCTGACTATCATTGGTTGATGGATCAATGGAAAGTTGATGAGGTTTTTCTGACCAAACTTCCAAGACCTTTGGAATACCAGGACAATTGACAAGGAAGTGGTCACCCTTACAAAGCCTGCAAGGGTATTTGGGTTTACGCTGCATGTCAGAGTTTTCCTCAACACAACTAACACTTACAGCCATGGCTGGTTGGTTGACTTCTTTCTTATCTTTCTTCTTCTTCTTCTTCTTCTTCTTCCCTTTCTTCTTCTTCTTAGCCTCCTGGTTACTAGCATCAAGGCTTTTACCAGGCAAAGAGGAAGAAATGGAGGAAGAAAAATTAGGCGAAGAAGGTAAAGGGTCAACAGAAGGTTGGTGATGTTGAGATGGTGAACTCTGTTGAAGTGAAGCATCCGGTTGAGATGGAACAATTGGAGTACTTTGGGCCAACGAAGTTGAAAATAACCATATCGGTAATCCTATTGTAAATCCAGGTAATGACAAAGTAGCCATATAAGGAGGACCAACATTTCCAAAGTAAGGAAAAGTACTAGGATTCTCATTGGGAGGGGTTCCTAGGTTGATAAATTCCGGAACATTTGCCATTATATTCAACTTCAGTGAATTTTATTAACAATTTAAAACTAAAATTAACAATTCACAATGCACACCTAACAATTAAAATTCACAATTAACACCTATGGTCTCTAAAAGTAAAAACAATCAAATTAACACGTGCTATCAAACCTAGGAGTCAAACCATACACAAACAGTAGCCTTCCGGACCAAAAACACTAGTTGGTGATGAAGCCCAACATCGCAGAATTCAGTACAGAAGTGGCGGGTGGAATAGTTACCCCGGCAACCTGCTTAATGAATAGACCGGCACAAGTTCCTCCACTTTAACCGTCTCGAAGTGAAGCGAACCCCCCGGAAAATCCAAGTGAGTATAACCGACGTCTGTTCCAGGTACAGTGGGACCTTCCCTCCACCGTCACCTCGGTAGAACCCTAAAGATTATGGTCACTAAGGTCACCAACAGTAACAAATACACCTGGGGGAACAGTCTAAACTCCGACAGCACGCAAGGGCAGAGTAGCAAGCTCAATCCCCTTACCGGCTCCTTGACAATAATCCAAGGTTTACCGATAAGTGACCCCTGGCTCCTCGACAATGGTTAATCTGAGGTTTACCGTTTGTAATACGTACTGTCTGGCGTCGTTCCCAACGAGGGGGGAATGATCCCCTCACTGGTTCGGACACGAGCTCGTGCTTCTCCTTTAAGAGGAGCTTTCCAGAGTGCAATTGAAACAATTGGATTTATTCTACTCAAGATAAACTATCTGTTTGGTTTTGTAGTCTTGGAGAGTTAAGTACTTACCTACTCCAAGACCCTAGCCTAAGCTATGTTGGTGTTTCAGAGCCCTAGAAATGTAAAAATTACTAGATGAATTTTAATTAAGCGCTGTGTTATTAAGGCTGTTATTACTCAAATGGGTAAATGGAGATGAAACCAATGGTGTTATGACCCGACTCAACTGAATGCAATCGAATATGATAATGCAATCCTTTCAATTCGATAAATCCTAACTAGAGTAAGGAGAGAGTTTCCATTCACTTCCAACAATGCAAAAAATTGATCATTAAGAGAAAATTTAACAAATTCTCTAATGCACTAATTTCATCAAGAAAAACTAATGCAAATCAATTCCAAACCAATTTTTATTTTTATTTTTGTGTAAATTCAAATCAAAGAAAGCTGATCTAAATCTACGATTGATTTTTCAGGATGTAAACTATGCAATTGTAATCTATGCACAATTCACATGAAAAGTATGCAAATGTAATCTATGCACATTTTTCATTCATATTCTGAAACTGAGAATTCTAATTATGCAAATGTGATCTATGCAAGAGAATTCTCAAACACAAGATGATTCTAATGTAATCTAAGAACCAATCAAGTGCAAGTCGAGAAAATTGGGTGAGAGTTCCAAAGATCAAAATATAAAAACACTCAAAGGCAATTAACACTCATACACAATTTAGCCCCCCCCCGGCGAATGAGGGGGAATTTTTTTTGCAAAAACACAAGCAAAAAGATGCAAAATTGTGAAAGGACTGAGAGAAACCTCCAAGTAATGATCAAAGGAAAACAAATCAAGAATTTATCAAGAAAGAGACTCAAAACACCCAATTGATGAAAGCTAAGAGCAGGAACAAGCTTAGGTGAAGATTCTGGACAAGGGACTAATGAATCTGGGTAGAAAAAACTAAGAAAAAACAAAATCTAAAAGCAATTAAAGCAAAAATGGAGTTTTCCTAAATTTTTACAGGAAGACGCAGGCAACCCGTTAGAACAGGCGCGGGCCCGCTCTGTGCAAACGGCAACAGCGCGTCCAAAGACGCACTGTGCAGTACTCAGAGGGTGCGTCCGTCTGAAAAACTCAAGAAAAACCAAAATAAAACTAATCCTAAGCTAACCCACCCAGAAACAGAATCACAGAGCCAAAACCAGAAAAATAAACCAATTTTCTCAAAGCAAAGTTCACATAAAGGAAAAGACTTTTCTCATCAATGGAATCTATCCCCAGCGGAGTCGCCAATTTGTCACACGGAATCTGTCAAGGGTGCGGACACGACTGACCTTCCTAGAAGTCTAAGACATTCTAATGACAAACAAGACAAAATGGAGTGATCTTTCTCTAAATACACCTTTTACAACATGAAAACTACAAGTGTTTAGGCTTACCTTATTCCAAAACGCTGTTGTTGAAGTCCGTTCTTGACGATCCGGATGAGCTCCTCCTTCAAGTCAATTCCTGCAACCACAAACAATCAAACAATTACCAAGCACTTGCATTTCATATAATAAAACATATATTCAACATGCAGACCAAGGAACACATGAAATAACTCATTAACACAAGCTATTGAGAAAAATAAACCAGTTTGTATTAATAACGAAACAAAGAAACTCTTACAACCTGGCCTTGGTGTTGTGCAAGTTCCTCCCAGGGTCCATCAAGGGTTTTCCTCTACTTTGACAAAGCTCACCCTCTCCCAAGTAGAATCAAGTGAAGACAATCTCTCCTCACAAAGGCTCTAATGGAAGACCTAAATCCTGCAGCATTTACCCAAAGAAAATGTATAGCTCCAACCTCCTCTCCTTCTGGCTCAATGTCTTTATTTATAGTGCTGTAAAGAGGTTATTCAGGTCCACTATCAATGGGATCATCCCCCTCTTTGGGTGGGATAGCTCCCTTATTGATGGGATAAGTTCCCCCTTAATAGAGATACATGAACCAACTGGAGGCGCATCCATTTCATCAAACCGACCTCTAGAATGTTCTAGAAGTAACCACAAGTAACTTTTTCAAGATAAAACTCGCGCATTTTGCCTTTTACAGAGGGACGCACCTGTCCCTTAACATACAGAGCGTCCATGGACGCAGATTTTGTGAACATGGTCAGCGTCCCCGCAGGTAAGGCTAGAGAGAACCTGCGACCCCAGAGATAAACATAGTTTTTACAAGACTTTCTCTCTTCTTTGAGTTTGAGATGGATAACAGAGGCATGGGACTTGCCTAAGAGGGTAGCATGACTGTTGATTTGAGCCATACTAACTGTAAGTAGTCAAGGTGACATTTTTTAGTGTAACACTAACCCTATCAGAGCGAAGGAGCCCTAAAACTAGGTTTTTTTAGGGGTTCTATTCTAGAGCTAGATATGATCTTTTAGATATGCCCTTTAACTATATTTTTAGTGAAAACCTTCTATAAATTTATTTCAGATCTGATTCTTTGTCTTGAATGTGTTATCTTTTGAGTGTTAGGGTTACTATCTAAGGCTATGTTGTTTGGATTTAAACTATGGTTACATGAATCAAATTTAAGCCTTCTAGACTTGTGTATTAGTGTTATTAGAAAATGTTTATTTTATCAAATCTAATATTATTCCTTATTTGTGAATTTGATCCATCCATTTGCCAAGTTTTAAAGACTGTATTTTAGGCCTTTCTCATACTTATTTTTGGGGTCTTTTCCGTAACAATTCAACCTACTTTTTAGATCTATCTTTCTTTTCCTACACTACAAATCGAGCTTAAGATCTCCACTTGATTGGTGCATTTTGTTTTGTTTTGGTTTATTGTTATTTCTTGAGTTGTCATCCAATTCAAGTGATCTTTTTGTTTGCATTTGGTGGTGTTTTCTCTTTGGTTGGTTGTGGTTATGAGAATCATCACTAGAAAGGTTTGTATGAGTGATTTTGATCTATTCTTATCATCGAGTTTGAGTTTCTTTGTTTACTCTGGTCCCCTGCTAGTTTTTTCTTGAGTTAGGGTTAAGGGCTTTTGACCTTTGTAAATCATTATTTTCTTATGCATTAAGCTACACCCCTAGTTGATTTGCATAATCTTTTTCTCTTCATTTTTGTTGACACCTAATCCTCTGTGGTTGGGTGAATATGGAATGTGAACAGTCATCAGAAGATGAACTGAGCAGTCACATTCTTTGTATATAACAATAGCTACCTAATGTAATAAATCGAATCATCTTTTCTGCCTAACGGAGTTACTACTTGGCCTGACATGGTATCAGAGCCAGCTCCCTGTTTAGTCTTTATGTCTTTGTAACTCCATACCTACGTTCTTCCATACCTGCGTGTCTGCCACACCTGTGCTGCCCTGACATATTCTATCTATGGACTCCGAGCGTATTCAGCTGAAGAGGGCACAGAATCTCAGAAACTGTGCATAAACGTTTCTGTCCATAATGCGCTGCCCCTGCCTGTCTGTTAGTAGCATCACTGTTGAACACTGCTTTTTTCATTATACCCTTCTGTCCATCAATACAGGCCACCTTTGAATGTTTGCATTAACACTTTCGCATAACATTGCCTGATTCTCTGTTGAGCGGTTTCGAGGCTCAGGACTATCATAGCGCAGAGATTAATGGTGAATTTGGTAACGACCCTTAATGGCATGATGACTATTGTGGTCACACAGAACCGAGAGCTCGTTCTAAGTGGTGGCGCCGCCCGGTTGAGTTCTACGGAAGTTCCTGAAGCCGAGTCCAAAATACGATGATGCTGGTAGTCTATCCCCTCACCTTCTTTCGGTCTCCATATCTTTAACACTCTAATTCACCTGTCGATATATGTTTAACACTGCGCCTGTAATTCTGACTGCGCTTGTAATTCTATGTGATTGCGCTTGTATGTGACTGCACTTGTAATTCTAAAGCTCATTTTTTTCCAATCTACCGAGTCTGCGATTTGAACCAACGCCTTAACGCACAGTCCATGAAATAGATATCCTTAACCTGTGGGTTTTGGTGTAGTGGGTGTCTTAGGATCGAATCCCGAGGACCCGCATAAAGAAGTTACAAAATATGACCTCCAGGCGATGTGAAATAATGCCTCGGCCCTTGGAAATCTGAGATGGTGGTGCGGTGCTCTTTTTTTGAGATGGCTCGTGGTGGTGCGGACATGGTATCGTGCGGTGCTCTTTTTTGAGATGCCATCAGAATTAATGTGTGTAAAAGCAATAAACGTTGTTGTGGCTTATATATATTAAAGCTGTGGTTTATATGTGCGTTGTGGCTTATATATATTAAGTTAAGTGATGTATGTGTGCTGTGGCTTATATATATTAAGCTGTGTGCTGTATGTGCACTGTGGCTTATATATATTGAATCTGTGTGCTGTATGTGCACTGTGGTTTATATATTAAAGCTGTGGGCTGTGGTTATATGTGCGATGTGGGTCTATGCGTAGAAAGATATACATTGACCAAACTGAGTTTGTAGATATTTGAATGCGTTGAATGGATGGAATATTTTGGATGTATTATATGAGGATCATTTTATAAACATTGGAGGGATTTGAAGAAACATAGTGCATAAAAGTATTTGAAATATTTTTGCCCTTTTGAGTACAATTTCACTGTATATCAGCAGAAGTATTTTTTCAGAATGCATTCAATCATCTCTATGGTAGGAATAGTTCTCACTGGAAAGGAGAACTATCCTGAATGGTCCCATATGATAAAGCACACCCTCATCTTCAATGAGTTGTGGAAAGGAGTATGTGTCGGAGAAGGAGACAAAGACCCAGTACAACCTACCTTAGACAAAGAGCTCGTCATTTGGGAAAACAAGAACAACAAAGCTTATGAATTAATCATAGCATCTCTAAATGAAGAGGTGAGTCGCCATATTTCGTCATATTCAATTGTCTTTGAAGCCTTACAAAAGCTGAAAGAACTCTATGACTCACATTCTGCACTTGAAGCTGTTCAGCTCATGATTAAACTCTTCACTCTTGAATTGAAAAATAATGATTCTCTTGCTCTTACATTTGAAGTAAAGTCTATAATGCATGATATCAATTCCACTAAGGTTGAGCTAGATATCCCTCTTATTGCTTTTCTCAAGGCACTCTATCCTACCTACTCCAATTATCTGGAGTCTTTACAAGCAAATGGAAATCTTAAAGACATAACCTTTGACTCTCTTGTGAAAAAGTTTGCTGAAAGAGAGAAATCCGTTGGAAAGAAGACAACCCCTAAATCTTTTGAAGAGACTGTGTGCCTTGCCCATAAAGAAAAGCATCCTGCTCAAGTTCTACAAGAGGAAGAGGTGGACGAAGAGGAAGAGGAAGATATTTTAGAGGCAAGGGGGGTGACATTCTCAAGGAGAAAAGGCAGACTTACACTGCATTCGCTGCAAAAGAAATGGATCACATGATGCCTCTACATGCAAGCTACCATGGGAAAAAATTGAGCAGAAAAGAAACCAACAGAAAGGTAAACTGATGATACAGATAAAGGTAAAGCCCCTGAATCCGCTCACTATATTGAGGCACAATGTAACATTGGAGTAAATGAATATTTTTTTAATGCTTCACTTGCTTCTTCGAAAAATGATTGGTTGCTTGATTCAGGAGCAACCTGTCACATGACTCATAGAAAAGATTTTTTTGAAGATTTCACTGACAATGTTGATGGAGCAGTTTACTTTGCAGATCAGTATCAAGCCATCAGGGCTTGGCACAATTAGGCTTAAACTGCCTGGTCTTCCAGACTTTCTTCTGGATCATGTTCTATATCTCCCATAGCTCAAGAGAAACTTGTTTTCCTTGGTCCACATCTGCCAGCAAGGTCACTCCATTCATATGTTTGATGGCAAGCTTGAGGTAAGAAAAGCATCTGACCACTCACTTGTCATGAGGGGAATAGAAGAAGAAAGGCTTCTCAAACTGCAAGGAACCTTTGCTCATGCACAACATTTCTCATATATTTCTCATCATGAAGAAGGTACACTTCCATCAAGTTTATTATGGCATGCTAGATTTGGACATTTAAACTATGACAGTCTCCGCTTATTGAAGAAAAATGGTGTTGCTGGTTTGCCTACAATTCCTAGGAAACATAAGCAATGTGATGCTTGCATTCTAGGAAATCATAGCAAACAGTCTTTTCATGATTCACATTCAAGAGCACATAGGAAGCTTGAACTCATTCATTCAGATTTATGTGGTCCAATGCCTGTTCCTTCTGCAAATGGAAATAAATATATCATGACATTTATTGATGATTACACCAGGATGTGTTGGGTTTATTTATTGAAGAACAAATTTGATGCTTTTCAAACATTCAAGAATTTTCATAAATGGATTGAAAATGATGCACAATCTCATATTGGGTCTATTCGCACTGATAATGGAAAATAATATACATCAAATGAATTTGAAAACTATCTTCGCCAACATGGGATCAAACATCAAACAACTGTGCCTTATAATCCCCAACAGAATGGTGTAGCTGAAAGAATGAATAGAACAATCTTGAATATGGTATGATCCATGTTTTTCTTCAAAAATGTAAAGATAATGTTTTGGGCTGATGTTGTTCTATGTGCTGCATATATAAAGAATAGATGTCCATCTAATGCTATAAGAAACAAGACTCCTTATGAATTGTGGTATGGACATGTTCCTTCGTTAAAACATCTCAGGATCTTTGGTTTCACTTGTTATGCTTTGATACCAAAGGTACATAGAAACAAACTTGGTGCTAGAAGTTGTAAGTGTATCTTCCTGGGGTATTCAAACACCTCCAAATCATACCGCCTCTATGATGAAGTAAATAAAAAGTTTGTTGTATCTAGAGATGTAATTTTTCTTGAATCATCCAAATCTGACAATGTTGTTGAGTGGCAACTTGATCGCTTGGATAGATTCGCAAAAACGAAATAATTTCAAGAATTTGATAATCAGATTCCACATCTTGAAGGGGGGATTCCTATACTAGATCAACATGTGGAATCTTCTTCTAAAGAACACTCTCCCCCGAATGAAACTCCAACAATGGATGATGCTTTAAGTGATGTAATTGATAGAATTGGGAGACTCAATCTTGATTCAGTCCCAACTCAATCAACAGATCAGCCCGGACCATCTCAGAAAGGTCCCCCAAAGTGGCTGACAAAGACACTTGAAAGTGTTCATCTCGATGAAATTGGAAAAATAGGAACCAGAAATTCAAACCGACAAAATGGAGGTGATGTAGATGACTCTAATTCACCTGTTGATATGGATGTTTCTTATGATTGTGAATTGAATTTGTCTACAGATTTTGAACCAACTTCCTTCAAAGATGTAGCTTCTCATGATGAATGGAAAGAAGCGATGCAAAAGGAGTATGATGCCCTCATAAAGAACGACACTTGGAAGCTGGTTGATCCTCCATTTGGAACCAAACCAATTGGCTGCAAGTGGGTCTACAAGAACAAGTACAAAGCTGACGGCTCACTTGACAAGCACAAATCTAGGCTTGTGGCAAAAGGTTTTGCACAGAAGGAAGGGGTCGATTATGAGGAAACTTTTTCCCCCACAGAAAAATGGGCCACCATCCAGACACTCTTTGCACTAGCATCTCAGAACGGTTGGAAAGTCCATCAAATGGATGTAAAAACTTCTTCTTGAATGGAGACCTAAAAGAGAATGTTTTTATGTCCTAGCCTGAAGCATTTTCTGTGAAAGGACATGAACAAAAAGTATGCAAACTAGTGAAGTCCTTGTATGGCCTCAAACAAGCACTGCGAGCCTGGTATGAAAAACTAACTGAGCATCTTCTGAAACTTAACTTCAATCATTTTGATCTTGATGATGCAACTTTATTTGTCAAGAAAGTTGGCAAAACAGTTGTATATCTTGTGGTATATGTAGATGATCTTTTAATGACAGGGAACATGTTAGATGATCCAAAAATACAATTTTATCATAGGTTATAAAATTAGAATAAAATAATTATTAATTTAAGATATTAAATTAATAATTATTATTCTAGAATGTTTAATTATTTAATGGAGACTTTTAGAATTAGCATATTGTTGTAACTAGATATGACTCTCCAAATGTGTCGTATCTTAGGCTCTATTTTAGGAGATTGGTTAGCTAGTTGGTTTGAATAGCATTTATTGTAAATGGACACTTGTTATTTAATAAGTGATCCATAATTAGAGGTAGTTAGGACATGGAGCTTATAAATAGCTCATTGCAAGAGTGTTTGTGTTGTTCGGGTGTAAACTCTTGCAAAATCAATTATGTAATTGTTTTTTTCTGATTAATAAAATTACGTGTCTGAGGACACTTCTGCCATTATTGTGGTATCAGAGCTCCAGTAATGCTGCAGTGGATGTGAAGAGGAGATTCTAGCTCTACAAGTTTGTGGAAGACTCCCTTGAATTGATCAACAAATCACTGGTATGAAATTGGCCAGTTTTGTGTTCAACAAACAAAAAAAATTTAGATTGCTAATCTGCAAATTGATTTGGTTAATTCTTGGATGCTGGAACATACGCCCATGCTAAAATTTGATGCAAAGTTGGATAGTATTTTTTATTGAATGTAATATTGAAAGCGCTCCAAAATGGGCCACATTTATGGGTGAGATCTATTTGGGCCATTTTCTGCAATCCTTAACAGTAATATTGCTGACGTCAATTCCTCAAAATCTTTATCTTGATCTCATTGCATATTGGATTTAGACTGTTATCGCATTCGATGATGGTCATTTTGCCCCCTGGTTTTTGAATTTACTTCAGACGTACTCTTGCCTTATGTATTACGATTTGTCAAGAAAGAATCGGGCATTGGTATTTTCTCTAATATAATTCATTTCTGGCAAGAGTCCTTTATTCAGATTATGGCACCAGAAGATTTATTTGGAGTTGCGACATGTAAAAAGTCCTTATTTTGCTGTCAGGAGAATTGTTAAAATGATGTCTTATGAAAAAATACCATATTCAGAACTGTATTTATTGTCTTCAAAGGATTGGATATGTGGACAAGTTGCTTTGTACGCAATTAATTTTCTAGACGCAGTTGATTTTCTTCCTCACGGAACCTCTATTTCAGCAGCACCACAGAACCTTTATTGTTGCAGTTTCGTTTGCAGCAGCAGCTATATCGTACTCAACAGCAGCAGCTAGAGTGTTACGGGTTTTTATGGTACTCATTTACAAAATAAATGATTTTTGTACAATTTTTAAAACAGGTGGAGGTAGCTTCAATTGCGTTGAACTGCTTGTTGAGCCGCGTTCTACTGCATTTAACCATTCGATGAGTTGAAAATGATTCCGTACTTGAATCAATTTATGATTCTGGTGTTTGTGTTTTAGATGAACGTCTTCTAATGTTTTTTTTGTATATGTCATTAAACAAAATAAATTCCAGCCACGGAGGATTCTTGTGCTAAAGACTTACCGAAGCCAGCCAGCGAAGTCAGCGTTGCCCGCCAGCCAGCAAAGCCAGCATTCCCAACCTGCCTTTTTTTGACGGTTTGCCAGTTTCCAGCAGAATAAAAACGTTCTTCATTTTATTTATTTTCGGGCGGGACTGAGATATGGCCAGTTTTAGTGTTCACATGGACAACCATAAGCAAGCAGTTTTGTAAAATGGTGCAAGAATTTCATTGAATTATATTTCTCAGTCCATTGACACGATGTGCCCCTTATGAATGGTTTAAAGTGTGCCTTTCAAAAGTAGATTGAAATTCACTTTGTTAAATAGGGATTTGATGAATTCTTTTAAATGGGATTTAAAAGAAATTAAAGTTAATGGAGTGATAAGGTGTAATTATATTTTGAAATTTTGTATTTTAGTGGAGAAATAAGGTGCTATTGAAATTTGTAATTTTGGGAGTAATAAGGAGTTTTTTTTTGTAATTTGTTTCTTGAGAAATAAGTATGACTTTGTAACTCAAAGTAATTTTACTTTGAGGGGGGGTAATTTTTTTTACCAGATTGTGCAAAAGCACCATTGTAAAAGTCAAATTTTGAAAGTTGCCTTGTAAAAATTTGAGATATTGACTAGAGCCAAGTGCAAAGCTCAGTCAATTTTCTCCTGTTTTGACAACTATTCGAGGGTCAAGGCCAAGCTCCGATAGATCGTATTTTTTGCGTCGTGTGTTGCTATTGTGTTGCGCATCTTGAGTTTTTTGGAGCTTGATTCGTGGTGTGAAGTCTTAACGCTACAATGTCTAAGTTGATTAATTTGTTTTCAGATTCTGACAAAATTGAAGGCACCAAATCTTATAAAACATGGCATCGTCTCATCGAAAGCACACTCATTTACAATGAATTATGGCAGGGAATATGTGATGGAGATGTTAAGCCAAATAAACCCACAGATGCAGCTGCACTAGCAAAATGGGAAATCAAGAATGCTAAAGCCTTAGCTCTTATTAAATCTTCTGTGAATGATGAAATGTATGTCCATATAGAAAATGCTACAGATGCATGGTCTGCCTTGAAAAATTTTAAACACCTCTTTGATACTCAGCCTGAATCAAATAAAGTTGATCTACAATTAAAATTGTTGCAACAAAAATTAACAGAAGGCGGTGATGTTCTTGAATATATATCAAGACTTAAGAATATTAGGCAAGAAATTATTAATGCTGGTTTTCCCGCAATTGATGATAGCTTTATGGTCACAATTGTAATTGCTGGGCTTCCTTCTTCCTATACGCATTTTTTGGAGACTCTACAAGTAATTGGGAAATTAGAGAAATTAAAGTTTGATTAACTCTATGAAATGTTAACTCAACATGATAAAACTTTTGGGAAGAAGAAGAAAGTTGGTGAAGATGTTTTTCTCACAGAGGCCAGCACTAGTAAGTCATCAACAGATAGTTCTCGAGGAAGAGGTAGATGGAATTAGAATCAAGCAGCACATAATCGAGGTCGAAGCCAAAGCAGAGGAAAAAATTTTAACAGAGGAGGAAGAAATAATTTTCAAGGTAGAGGAAACAACCAAGGAAGAGGAAATTTTCAAGGACAAGGATATAATAATCAAGGTAGAGGACACTCTTAAAATAGAAGTCAAAGTAGAGGCAGAGGACAATCTATAGGAAGAGGAAGAGACTTAAGTCAAATTGTGTGTCGAAGATGTAACAAAGTTGGCCATTATGCTGAAGATTGTCGAACATCACTTAATAAAATTCCCAAGTTTCAACAGCATTCAGCGCAATTTGCAAATGATCAAGATGAAGATAACTCAGAATATGTTTTTACTTCCTCACCAGCATCACAAATTTCATCCCATCTTAGAAGTGACTATGAAGATTCCTGGATCTTGGATTCCGGGGCAACTCAGCACATGACTTGTCGATGTGATTTTTTCTAGAATTTTCAAGAATGCCAACTTAATTCCATTTTTCTTTCTGATGATACAAAACATACTCCTTATGGAAAAGGAGTAGTAAAAGTTTTTCTCCCTGGCACTGGAGAAAAAATGATTTCCAATGTATGGTATGTACCGAGTTTTAAGAAAAATTTGCTCTCTTTAGTCACGATTCGACAAGCAGGACATCAGGAGATTATGAAAGATGGTTTAGTCAAGATTAATTCAATCAAACAGAACTTGAAAACATTCATGATAGGTTATGAAAGATGGAAAACTGTTACGGATGAAAGGGACAGTTATTCCAAGGCATTCTGATTTTGCAGGGGCAGTGACTACAGGTATTTCACCTATAGGACTATGGCATGTAAGATATGGACATTTGAATTTTGAGAGCCTTTCTCAATTGCAGAAACAAGGAATGGTTAAAGGACTTCCCCCATTCAAAAGGGAAAATGCAAAATGTGAAGCTTGCATTTATGGCAAACAAAGTCGAGAAAGTTTTCCAACAAGTTCATGGCGTGCAAACAGGAGGCTACAACTAGTTCACAGTGATGTTTGTGGTCCACTACAAACTTCATTTGGTGGTTGCAAATATTTATTACTATTCATTGATGATTTCAGCAGAATGACTTGGGTTTACTTCTTGAAGAACAAGTCAGAAGCATTTGATAAGTTTAAAATTTTTCGCCAACCTGTTGAAAATGAAGTCAAAGAAAAGATAGGTACTCTTAGGACAGATAATGGGGGAGAATTCACTTCAAATGAATTCACAACTTATTGCAGTGAAAATGGCATCAAACAACATCTTACTAATGTTTACAATCCACAACAAAATGGAGTAGTTGAAAGAATGAATCGCACTTTGTTAGGCATGGCGAGATCCATGTTAAATTTCAAAAGGTTAAGTCCAACATATTGGGCAGAAGCAATCCATACAACTGTCTACTTAAGAAACGGATCTCCAACTGCTTCTTTAGATGGAATCACGCCTTATGAAGCTTGGTTTGGTTTCAAACCTCGAGTTAAACATCTTAGAGTTTTTGGATCAGTGTGTTATGCCTTAGTTCCAAAAGAAAAACGAAGTAAGCTTGACTCAAGAAGTTTAAAATGCACAATGATTGGGTATTCTGATGAGAAGAAAGGGTATCGTCTTTTGACCAATGGAAAATTCATTGTGAGCAGGGATGTCATTTTTGATGAAACAGAGAGTAAGAGTGCTGAAGAAATTGAAAATCTTCTTCACAAGTTAGAAACTAAAGGAAGTAAAAGAAATGGAAAAATGCAAAGTCAACCAACTTCACCAAATTGGTATGAACTTGATTTTCCTTCCTCTGAAGATGAGTCATCCAGTCCATCTACATCAACAACATCATCTGGGTCTTCTAGCAGTTCATCCGCATCTCCAAGCAGCAGCAGTTCTTCTGACAGTGATTCTCCACATTCTTCACCTGAACGACGAACATCAGTTTATATTAATCCTCTTTACAATGATGGGGACTTTACAGAAGCGCAAACAAGTGAGCACCAACTTCTGAAATGGGCAGTTCAACTTTTGAAAGATGTAAAGTCTGATGAACAGAATAAAACTGGCACCAGAAGGGTACATAGAAGTGAAGGCAATTTTGCCTTGATAGCAAATTATTTTATTGAACCTTCCACATACAAAGAAGCAGTAAAACATAAAGAATGGCAACAGGCTATGGTTGAAGAATATCAAGCAGTAATTGATAACAACACTTGGAAACTTGTTGATTGTCCAACAAATGTTAAACCCATAGGATGCAAATGGGTTTACAGAATTAAGTATAATCAAAAGGGAGAACTTGAAAAGTATAAAGCTCGACTTGTCGCAAAAGGTTTTGCGCAGCAGGAAGGCATTGATTATGAGGAAACTTTTGCTCCTACAGCTAAATGGAACACCATCTGATTAACACTTGCATTGGCCACTCAGAAAGGATGGAAAGTTCATCAAATGGATGTGAAAAGTGATTTTCTCAATGGAGATTTACAGGAGGAAGTGTATATGACCCAACCGCCAGGTTTTGAAATTGAAGGACAAGAACATAAAGTCTGCAAATTGATTAAGGCTTTATATGGATTAAAACAAGCTCCTCGAGCTTGGTATGCAAAGATGGATGACTACCTTAAGCAAGTTGGTTTTCAACGAAATGAATCTGATGATACTTTGTATGTGTGACAACAGGGAAAATATCTGGTAATTCTTGTTATGTATGTAGATGATTTGATCATTACTGGCAACCATGATGATCATATTGCACAGGTGAAAAAGGAGTTACAAGCAGGTTTTAAGATGACAGATTTGGGATTACTTCACTACTATCTTGGAGTTGAAGTCTTCCAACGTCCACATCATATTTTCATTTCTCAGAGTAAGTATGCAGCAGAGGTTCTTCAATGATTTGGCATGCAGGATTGCAAGCCCGTTCTTACCCCCATGGAGCAAAACTTGAAACTTTCAAAATTTGAAGGGGGGGAAAAGGTGGACAGTACAACTTACAGACAATTGATTTGTAGCTTGATTTATTTGACAAATACTCGTCCTGATCTATCTTATGTAGTCAGTATTCTTTCACGTTTTATGCAAGAACCACGAGACAGCCACTGGAATGCAGCCAAAAGAGTTCTTCGATATATCCAAGGAATAAAATATTTTGGTCTTCTTTACACAAAGACTAAAAATTTTGTACTTGGTGGATATTCTGATGTCGACTTTGCTGGGAGTATTGATGATCGAGCATCAACATCAGGTTATTTAATGAATATGGGGTTAGCAGCAGTATCTTGGAGTTGTAAGAAACAAGCTACAGTGGCCACTTCTTCAGCAGAAGCAGAGTACATTTCAGCATGGGAAGCAGCATGTGAAATTGTTTGGTTGCGCCGAATTTTGCAGGACTTGGGCATTTCTCAGGCAGAAGCTACATCATTATTCATTGACAGCCAGTCAACCATCAAACTTGCCAAAAACCCAGTTTTTCATTCAAAGGCAAAGCATGTGGACACCAAGTATCATCATATCAGGTCTCTCATTGCCAAAGATGTCCTCAAGCCAGTTTATTGTCCTTCTGAAGATCAAATCTCCGACATTTTCACGAAACCGCTTGGCAGAATAAAATTTACTATGTTCAGGGATGAACTTGGTATCTTTTGTAATGTATCTTTGGATCATAGGGGGGAATGTTAGATGATCCAAAAATACAATTTTATCATAGGTTATAAAATTAGAATAAAATAATTATTAATTTAAGATATTAAATTAATAATTATTATTCGAGAATGTTTAATTATTTAATGGAGACTTTTAGAATTAGCATATTGTTGTAACTAGATATGACTCTCCAAATGTGTCGTATCCTAGGCTCTATTTTAGGAGATTAGTTAGCTAGTTGGTTTGAATAGCATTTATTGTAAATGGACACTTGTTATTTAATAAGTGATCCATAATTAGAGGTAGTTAGGACATGGAGCTTATAAATAGCTCATTGCAAGAGTGTTTGTGTTGTTCGGGTGTAAACTCTTGCAAAATCAATTATGTAATTGTTTTTTTCTGATTAATAAAATTACATGTCTGAGGACACTTCTACCATTAGAACAATGAAAGCTACATTGCATCCATAAAGAAGGAATTGGGGAAAAGTTTTGAAATGACTGATTTGGGCTATGTTCATTAATATCTTGGCATTGAAGTAACCCAACATCCAAAATCTATATTTCTTTCTCAAAAGAAATACATTGGAGATTTGTTAAACAGATTTGGCATGACAGAGTGCAATCCTCTTTCTACTCCAATGGAACAAAACTTAAAGCTCACATCTATTGAAGGAAAGAAATTTGAGGATGCAACAAAGTATAGACAGCTTGTAGGACGTCTCATCTACCTCACTATTACCAGACCAGACATTTCATTTGCTGTTGGAATCCTCTCCAGGTTTTTGCAAAAGCCTTGTGAGGGACATTGGTCTACTGCAAAAAAATTTCTAAGGTACTTGAAGGGAACTCAAGACCTTGGAATCAAGTATACACAGGTGGACGACTTTAGCTTGATTGGATACTCTGATTCAGACTTCAATGGAGACAAAGAAACTGGGGTATCTACTTCAGGATATGGTATGAGTCTTGGATCAGGAGCTGTCTCTTGGAGACCACACAAATAATCAGTTCCAGCAGATTCCACAACAGAAGCAGAATACGTGGCAGCAACTGAAGCAATGAAAGAAATTGTGTGGCTCAGGAAAATTCTTGAAGATTTGTAGGTAAAACAAGTACAATCAACTCCACTCATGATTGACAACACCTCTGCAATAAAGTTGGCCAAGAAACCAAAGTTCCATGATCGTATAAAGCACATCAATACTAAATATCATCTGATCTGACATCATGTTGAGGCCAAAACAATCCATCTCCATCATTGTTCCACAAATGAGCAAATTGCAGACATCTTCACCAAAGTGCTTGGAAGTGAAAAGCTTGAAAGATTCAGAATGATGCTTGGACTCACCAACATCCCTTCATATTAAGGGGGGAATGTTGACACTGAAGAAGATGAACTGAGCAGTCACATTCTTTGTATATAACAATAGCTACCTAATGTAATAAATCGAATCATCTTTTCTACCTAATGGAGTTACTGCCTGGCCTGACAATTTTCTTTATTTTGCTTGTGTTGAGATAGTTTGTTTGGCAAATTCCCAAGTCTTGACCTTCTGAGTGTCTTGTGTTCTTGCTTGGGGACCTTCCTTTTTCTCTCTTTTAAGTGATTTCATTTAGAATGGTTTTTGGGTCCATATTATTATAAACTTAGTCAATTTTGTAAGAAGTTGTTAAGAGTGTTTAAAGAGTTTTGTTTTCAGTGTAAAGTGAAAAAGGATATTTACCCTTCCATATTTAGCTTTCATCGAATCAAAAATTGAATTGTTCATTATCATATAGCTACATTTGGGTTTTACTAAGAAGAGTATGTTCACACCATTCAAGTTTCATGTCATTTCCCTATTGAGTTAAAAACAACCTTGTAAAACTAATGCTTTAATAAAAAAATTCAACTCATGTTTTAATTTCATTGCTAGTACACAACCATTAGTTTAGGCTAGGGTCTAAGAGTGTGAGGTAAAATTCTCAAGCATCAAGAAAATAACTTAGAATATTGAGGTAGGGAGGATCAATCCATTTTTTGTGGCATGCTTTGGGAATCCCTTCTACCAAAGGGTCAACCATGAGGTCACACTAGAGGTTAGCAGAGTGATAGAACCCACTTCTTTATAATTGGTCGTGTGGATTGCAAAATTTTCATCTATTACAAATGTTGTTATTAGAATTTGGTTGTAGGGATTATACCTTGATTTGAGCAGTCTCACAAGGGGATTTAAAACTTTTGTTTCCTACCCCTAAACATGAATTTTCCTAACGACTACCCCTCCAAGACATGTTATTATTGATGGTAACCATAGTGGCCTTCCTTTAGGAGATTTTACATAGGTTTATGGGGATGGGTTCAAACTCTCTATAACAGGGATGGATTTTTGGCATACTCACTCGACTTTTTTGCGGGGCCCATGCCTGATAAGGCTACTTGGACAATGTTTAAAAGGGTTGTTAAGTATGTCCCTATCATAACTATCCCAATCACATTTTCACTATCGACGTGTGCCCTCATAAAGTAGGAACTCGATGCAGGAAGATCCCACTTCTATCTCTTGGTTTTAGCGTGCTTAGATTTAAGGATTCTTTTATTGAGTTTTGTGTGGTTTGAAACATAGATTGGCCATAGGGGTGTCTTATTGACTCAACCGGATAATAAACATATATTTACCATTGCTTAATGAAGTAACCTTTGTTATTGAAGAATATTGGCCCTTCCTGATGAAGAGGAAGTGAGCCAGGGATCTTTTGTTTATAGATGTATGGAAAGAATCACATGTAAAAATTGCGGCTTAACACAGAAATCTAATGTGCACACATAAAAGAAGAAGGAACACATAAAGGCATGACAAGAAGACAACAAGACTTGATAATGGAGTTTGTCCAACATGGACTACGTCTCTGGGCCCTACTCGATCAATGGGGATGCCTTCATATATTAAATGACATGAAAAGAAGAGAATACATTCATCAATCTACATAAAAAGAGGCTATACCTCCATTCTAGACAATGGTTTTGAAATGGAGACCTCAAATGGAGAAATGGACATCACCAATGCATCTGTGGTGTTGAGAGGGGTAGAAACCATATAAAACTTGTCCCAATGCACTATCGGCCACCTAAAAGCCCTCCTGCCAAATGAACTGCGTGCTAAAAAATCCTCCTCTGTACACTAGTGCATGCCTTGGGCTTTTTAGCACAATTTCGCTTAAAAATCAAAGTTGTTTTTTTATAATAGAGGCTATTTAGATGGAAAGGTCGGCGGGCACAACAAACCTTAATAATAGGCCTTTTTCCATTTGAACCGATAATACATGGAAACATAAGAAAATCCAACCAAAAGCCTTTAGGCCGGACTTCAAATTCCATTAAATTGGGCTTATAGACCCATCAGTTCTAACCCCCATATCGCAATCGGCATATCACTCATTCAATTGCCCTTTATCTTGGGGATCCACCGATTTCCGATCACCGAACATCGATCGCTGATATCGGTGTATTGCATCAGCCCAATTAGATCGACATATCACATCACTGCGGCTCAGGGGTCCTTGTCCTCGGTCCTCTTAATTGCCGATCAGCCGATCACTCTGACCGTCAATCGCGATTGCAAGTTGGCTCTGCCCAGTTCTGACTGCTCCATCCCGATATCACTAATTTCCTGCCTTGATTGTGATTTAGTTGGAGATCACTAATCGGGGGTTCTGCTGCTACTTCTTAAGTTCACCCCTTTGGACCCTTCGATTGTGATTTGCCTTCATAAGGCTAAAAACCCATTTTTATAAGAAAAAGCCCCATTTTCCAAAGGAACTAAGGCAAACTCTTTCTGCCACAACTTCATCACCTGGACTCGGATTGAGTGTCATTCACACCATTGGAATTAGGGCGACGAGAACTTCAATCTAATGTCAGGATACTTGCTTTTCTACCACTTTGAATTTTGAGATTTTCCATGCCCTTGTATCTGAAGATCCACCTAGATCAATCCTCCCTAGTGAGGAGCTTTTGGACCGCCAAAAGCTTTCACTAGTCAATTGGCAAGTGAGGGAACTATTCCCTCACCCTGTCCTTCTCTACAGCCATTTGGCTTTGCTTGGGTGCATTTCCTTGAAACCAAATCGAAGGTATTCCACATCTCCTCACTGTGAAGTCCTGGTCCTTCTGTCAAGCATGATGTCTTCAGGTAGCTCATCGAGATATTCTGGAGAAAAATCATCAATTGTAGGAACTGTGCCCATCTCATTGGTGTCCACAATCAGTGGAGGTTCATACAACTTTAAGTTCTCTACATTCACTACTGAGTACATCTGCATATATACCGACAAATCAAGACGAAAGGAATTTTTTCCAGTCTTCTCCAATATGGTGAATGCACCATACTGGATGGGTCACAAATTCTTCCCTTCTCCCTTCATCCTGTCCTTACTGATGTGGAACCACACTTTTTTTCCCACTTGGAATTGGTGGTCGACTCGGTGTTTGTCATGTCCAGCCTTGTAAGGGGCTTGACTTTTCTCCAACTACTCTTGTACTACTTTGTGAATCAATTGGATTCGCTGAATGAACTGCTAAGATTTGTCCCTATCATTATGTCCACTGGAGCCATCATCCCTTCCAGAGACCATGTCAAATGGGTCCTTTGGCAGGTAACCAAAACATGTCTCAAATGGTGAACATTGCATAGATGAATGTATTGCTTGGTTTTAGGAATGTTGTACATATGGGAGATGTTCATCCCACAACTTGGGATGTTTCCCACAATAGCCTCGTATCAAGTGTACCATGGTATGGTTAACAACCCGTCGGTCTGCAAATGAAATGTTGTGCTTCTTTTCAATTTGGTGTCCATCATCCTCCACAAGCTAGTCCAAAACTCTCCATGAAAGCGAGAGTCCTGATCTTACACAATCAATGTGGGTAACCCAAAATGGACCCAAACATGCTAAAAGAAAAGAGAAGTAGTTTCCTCTGCAGTGATCTGCTTTTTACAAGGCATAAGAATACACATCTTGCTAAAACAGTCAACGACAAAATACAAATAGTCATGACTCTTTTTAGACAAAGGCAAACCTCCTACAAAGTCCATTGACACACTTTCCCATGGACGACTCAGAATAGGGAGTGGTTTGTAGAGCCTGAGTTTTCTATTAGAGGGCTTTGAAACATAACACATCACACAACCCTTTACATAGTGAGCCACAATGCTTTTCATATGAGGCCAAAAAAAAAATCTTTGTACATGACATAAACTCTTTTCGACACCAAAGTGTCTAAGAACAAGAGAGGAGTGGGCCTCTCGAATTACATGTACTCTTTCCCCTATGGGAATATACAATTTACCAAGGCGATACAGTAGTTTCCCCTGCAAATGACAGCTATCCACCTGTGAACCATGGATTGGTTTTGCATAAATCTCCTTAAAGTCATCATTGTTATCATATTGTTTAGCATAACTCTCAAAAGACAACAAAGCATTATGTAAAATAACAAAAGAAGAAATAGAAGGACGAGATAGCATATTAGCCACTTTATTGCTAGTGCCCTTCTTATACTTTATTACCAGATGAAACTGTTGAAGAAAACCCATCCACCTAAAATGCCGAGATTGCTGCAACTTGGTTTGTGACTGAAGGTACTGCAAGGGCTAATGATTCATATGGATGATGGTCTCCTTTCCGATCAGGTAGTGTTTCCACTTTTTCACACTCTACACCAAGGCATAAAGCTCCTTGTCATAAGTGGGATAGTTTATCACAGCTTGAGAAAACTTCTCAGAATGCTAACAAATCGGCTTCTTTTGCTACATCAGTACAACTCCCATGGCATAACCGCTAACATCGGTTTCGATCTCGAATGGCTATTAGAGATCCGGTAAGGCTAAGACTGACGTAGTGCTGATCTTTTCCTTCAGTGTTTCAAAGGACTTATGCTATCTTCCTCCCCATTGGAAAACCTATTTCACACTTGTCAATGTGTGCAAAGGTGTTGCAATAATAGAGAAATTACCAATAAATCTCCTCCAATAATGGACTGCACCTAAAAAGCTTCAGACCTCAGTTACACTAGTAGGCTCAGGCCAATTTACAATTGCTTCAACTTTAGAAGGATCAATTTTTAACTGACCACGACTGACAATATGACTTAGATAACCCAAAGAGGTTTTCCCGAACTCACACTTTGACAACTTTACAAAGAGTTTTTCTTTCTTCAGTACATCAAGCACTTTCTTTACATGACACACATGTTCAACCCAACTCTTACTAAATACAAGTATATGATATAAATATGCAAGAACAAATTCATCGATGAAAGGCCGAAAGAGATCATTCATGACCCTCATAAAAGTGGTTGGAGCATTGCAATACCCCACTGGCATCACCATCCATTCGAATAGCCCCTATTTGGTCTTGAAGGGAGTTTTCCACAAGTCTTGTTCTACAATTCAGACCTCGTGATAACCACTGCGCAAATCCAATTTTTTGAAATAAACAACATTCTTTAACTAATCTAATAAGTCATCAATGCGTGGAAGAGGGTAGTGATTTTTCACTGTGATATTATTTAGCACGCAGTAATCCACGCAGATCCTCCATGTGTCATCTTTCTTTGGGACTAAGACAGTTGGTGACCCACACAAAGAAGTGCTTGGCCTGATGATACCTTGGTCCAACAATTCCTGCACATGTTTCTTGATTTCCTCCATCTCAATGTTCAACATCTTGCACATGCCAATATTTGGTAAAGGAGCATCATGCTGCAAATGGATTTCATGTTGGATTTCCCTCTTCAGAGGTAATCCCCTCGGTTCCTAAAACAGATCATCATAATTAGAAATTAATTTAAATAATTCCTGTTTATGTTCCTTATCGTAGCCTTGGAAAGCATCACCTAATTCTGCTTCTTTTTCCCTTACAACCATAAGCATGCAGCCCTTACTGGAATTCACTAGCCTTTTCATTTGTCCAGTGCTTACAAGGTTGGCATTGATTTTATTTTGATGAGCCCTTACTATATATTCTACCCCATCTTTTGTGATTTGGTATTTGTTTTCGTGATGAAAGAAGACTACCTTTCTATCATACATATATGGGCTCCCTAACACCATTCCATAGATATCCAATGGTACTACATCCATTTCTACTTTGTCCACTAGCTTAGAAGCGATTACAAATTTTACTTTACACTGCTTGGTTACATTCAGTTTTGCTTTATCATGTATCCATCCAAGTGGGTAAGGTTTCAGGTGTGCTTTGTTTCTAAGCCAAGTTTCTTTACCAGGGATTCTGCAATTAAGTTTTCTTGGGATATGATATCAAACAAAGTTTCTACCTTAGTATGATTTATGACAACTCTTGTATGAAACAGTTCAACTCACTTTCAGTGATTAGGAAGGGACTCATTTACAGAACTGGTGCCTTCATGCGATTCAGAATTAACATGAGGTGTAAGAGTACCTTTTGTTCCCGTTGTTGTGATCAATGCTTCATCTCCAAAATTCGATCCAAGGTCTTGCTGCACATTTGCCACTGTCTTCTGCTTCCCTTTTCCTTCATATTTCTTTGGATGATTTTCTGGGTGCTACTTCCAATAGTGATCATCATCGTGGCCTTCCTTTTTGTAGTGATTGTAATACGGCCTTTCTCCTTCTTTGGTTGTTGCCATCTTCTTCTCCTTTCCTTTCCATTTCACTTTGGATTTGCCATTGGGAGGTTTGAACAGTGGTTTCCTGGGCTGATCATCTCTTTCATTCTTTCCCCTGTTCTTAATATGAATTGCCTTTACGTTGGCTGAGTCAATAGTGGTTGGTTCAAGCAACAATAATGAATTCCTAATGTAGCTATGCAATGAGCCAATATACCTAGTTACAACTTCAGGTGTATCAAGTGCAATGCCCAAATTCAGTGCTTGCTTTCTAAACTCCTCTGTAAAACTCTAAACATCCTGACCTTTGCCTTGCCTTAAATACTACCAATTCATTAAAGATTTTTTCTTGTATCCTAAAGGATAAAACTGTTCCTTTAACGCAGAAATAAAATCAGGCCATGAGGAAAAGAGGTTACCCACATTCTTACTACGCTACAATTTTCTCTCCCACCAAATGAGAGTGGTGTTGCTCAGCCATAAATAGGCTAGCTAAATCTTTGCCTCATCCTCCACTATCTGTTGAATCTTGCACTAGACCTCAATTTGCCTAATCCAATTATTAATCTTTTCTGCGTTGCTTTCACCATTAAACATGGGAAGATCAAATTTAACATCTAATTTAAAGAAAGGTTTCTTAGATGCATCCTTTGAATTTCTATGATTATGGTGGTGAGAGGAAGGAGAACCTTCACTCGCTGAAGGACAAGGAGGGGGTTCTTCTCCACCATTTCCATGTGCTGGACCTTATTCTTCTGGGTTTCTCTCCTCTGCTTTCTCTAGCCTTAAAACCAACTGACTGATATTCTCTACCATTGAATAGAAGGTTTTCTGGAAATTGTGCTCCTCTTCAAGATGAGCTTCATCTTCTGCCATGTTTCTCCTTCAATTTGAAAGCCCTGCTTCGAGATCGAAAGGCTCTAATTCCCCTTCGCCTCTTCGAAGTTCATCTCTTGTTACCATACAAACATGTAATTCACATCTAAAAATACCTGCTCTGATACCACTTGACCCAGGACTCTTTTGCTTATAGATGTATGGAAAGAATCACATGTAAAAATTCTAGATTAACACAGAAATCTAATTTGCACACATAAAAGAAGAAGGAACACATAAAGGCATGACAAGAAGATAACAAGACTTGATAATGGAGTTCGTCTGACTCAGACTACATCTCTGGGCCCTGCTTGATCAATGGGGAGGCCTTCATATATTAAATGGCATGAAAATAAGAGAATACATTCATCAGTTTACATAAAAAGAGGCTATACCTCCATTCTAGACAATGGCTGTGAAATGGAGACCTCAGATGGAGAAATGGACAGCACCAACACGTCCGTGGTGTTGAGAGGGGCAGAAACCGTATAAAACTTGTCACAATGCACTATCGGCCACCTCAAAGCTCTCCTACCAAATGAATTGCGTGGTGAAAAATCCTCCTCCGTACAATACTGCGTGCCTTGGGCTTTATAGCACAATGTCGCTTAAAAATTGGAGTTGTTTTGTTTATAATAGAGGCCATTTAGATGGAAGGGTCGGTGGGTGCAACAAACCTTAATAATAGGCCTTTTTCCGTTTGAACCGATAATACATGGAAACATAAGAAAATCCGACCAAAAGCCTTTAGGCTAGACTTCAAATTCCATTAAATCGGGCTTATAGACCCATCAGGTCCGACCCCCATATCGCAATCGGCATATCACTCATTCAATGGCCCTTTATCTAGGGGATCCATCAATCGTCGATCGCCGATCATCGATATCAGCGTATCGCATTGGATCGATTGGATCGACATATCACATCATTGCAGCTCAGGGATCCTGGTTCTTGGTCCTACCAATCACCAATCAGCCGATCGCTCTGATTGCTGATTGCGATCACAAGTTGACTTTGCCTGGTCCCGACAGCTCCATCCTGATATCGCCGATTACCTGCCCTGATTAAGAGTTAGTCAGAGATCGTCAATTGGGGGTTCTACTGCTGCTTCTTAAGTCTGCCCCTCTAGACCCTTCGATTGCGATTTGCCTTCATAAGGCTAAAAACCCATCTTTATAAGAGAAAGCCCCATTTTCCAAAGGAACTAAGGCAAAATATTTCTACCACAACTTCATCATCCTAACTCGGATTGGAGTGCCATTCACACCATTGGAATGAGGGCGACGAGCACTTCTATCTAATGTCAGGATACTTTATTTTCTACTAGCTTGAATTCTGAGATTTTCCATGCCATTGTATCTGAAGATCCACCAACACTAATACATAGGTTAATTCCAACATGGTAAGACTCACACCATACTCATTTTGGGGGTGGTAACCTTGGTCCTGGGAGGATAATTTTGTTATTGCTATGGTAGTTGACGAAACTCACTTGCTTCATTTTAATCCACCTTTGACTAATCCTCTTAGCCCCATTTTAGTGCAGTTGAGACTTCACAATAGTGAGCCTTATTACGTATAAGTTCCTTATATGGAAGTCAAAATATTTCTTCTCCCAGAAAGGGGGAAGGTACCACTTTACCTTTAGAAGTAACCATATCTATTACTACATCATACTTACCACCACTTAGTGTGTCAGGATCTATACCACCTTCTACACCTTCGAATATGCTCGGGGAATTCCATTAGTCATGTTTGTGACCCCGTCAAGCTTTCCATCTCTTTCTATGTAATTACCTTTATCTAGCCTTGTGTTTGGAGTGGGGCCAAACTCTAGTCAACCCATGGAAGCTAGATATTCACTCCTTCTTCATCTCACCCTATGATTCTTAACACATGTATAAGAATAATCACTTTGAAGAACATGATGGGAGGACCATCTATTGCCTTTAGTGAGGGAAATTTTGTTTATGGAAGTACATCTCAACCTAGGTAAAGTTCTATGTTTTGAGGGATGCCTTTCTATGGAGATTTCTTTTTCTTTGGAAGAGCTAGTATAATTAGGGGAACTATCCCCATTAACACTTATATCCCTATGAGTTGTAATGCTTATGTCAGTGCTTCTGCATAAGGAGGGTAATTCTCTGTTGCCAAGTATAACCCTATGGACAGTCAAGCCAACGGGGGTCCTTTTTTATATGTAGGAAAATTCCCTGGGGACATAATCCTTACACTTCATCTACTAGCCAAAGATATAGAAACATTGGGATGAACTACAACCTTGGTCATAATCCTTCTACCTTTCCTTATGAGATGGGAAGACCTTATCATTGGTCTTTGGGTTATGGCCCTCATGATCCATATGGCCAATTACAAATTTATTTTCTCACTTTTCTTGACTTACAGACTCTAGATAAGTTGACAAATGATCCCATCCATCTTGATCCTGGGTGGCCACCTATTCCTACTATGAACCATTTGATATTCCTAAGTTTGAAGGGAAACCTAAACATAATCCTTCAACACATATCACCACCTTCCATCTATGGTGTTCATCTAATTCTATGGTGGATGATTATGTGAAGTTGAAACTTTTCCAGTGTACCCTGGCAGGGTATGCCATGAAATGGTACATTGAACTCAATCACACATCCTATAGTGACTTTTCTTCCTTGGCTAGAACCTTCATGAACAATTTTAAATTAGTTACAACACAGGATCTCAGGACTGACCTCTTGTGTGATTTTAAACAAACTGATGCCACCCACATATCTGACCATATCCATGAGTAGTGAAGATGCAAGAGGTTATTACAAACTATACGACTTGATGATTTTCTTAGAGACTGGTTCACATGATCCCTTCAACATGTTGTCTCTGCTACAAGATCCTCTAAAATTTCGCTACATTTTAATTTTGGATCCTACCACCACCATTCCACCTAGTGTTTCTTTGATCATAAAATGTCATTTCATGGTATTCTATGTGTTTCGAGTGTCCTTGAATGGTCTCAAGTGTTTTCACATTCATCAGAACACCTTTAAGGGAATTTAATGGTCATAACATCTTTGTTATTGTAAAATGACACTTTTGGTTCGTAGTCACACACAATTTATTTGTTCCACTTAGGGGATGTGTATAAAGTTGTGTTTTGAAATATATTTATCATTCTTCAAGTTTGTCTAATTTTTATCGCATGTGGTTTTGTGTCTAAACTCATCATGTTCGCCCCTTGCCTCATGTTACACAAAAATATCGTCACCATGATTATTTGTAGTCAGTATGGGTCTATCATCACTTGTACTGTCCTCCTAAGCAAGTCTCAGACCTCAGCTCTTAAAGTCAAGCTTTGAAAATGAGAGAAAGACATTGAAAATCAACAAAGCTCTGGTTCCGCACTTTCTCTCACTGTTGCCTGCGGTCCCGCACCCCCTGTTCACAAAAACTGCGGACCTGCCCGCTCTGTCCCTAAAGGAGTGGGTGTGGACCCCTGTGAAAGTAAAAAAGGTGCAAGTTTATTCTAAAAAACTCACTTTGGGTTAATTCTAGATGATTCTAGAAGGAATTTTGACGTGGATTGGTCACTCTTAGGTGGTTCATGCATCCCAAAAGAGAAGGAGCTAATCCCTTGATGAGAGGAGCTATCCCTTTGAAGGAGGGCTTTATCCCTTTGAAGGAGGACCTAGTAACTTCCCTCCATTGCACTATAAATTAAGGCATTGGGCTGGTTGCTAGGGAGGTTAGAAGCTGAACATTTTTGAGGGTAAATGCTAGTGGAATTGAGACTTCCTAGTTAAGCTTGAGAGGAGAGATCACATACCTTTTTGGCTTCATTGGGAAGAGAGTGAAACTTGTCAAAGTAGAGGAGACTTCTTGTTGGACCCTGGGAGGAGCTTGTACAACATCAAGGCATAGGTTGTAAAGTTCTTCTTTGATTTAAATTAATACAATCAGATTTTTTTCTCAACAAATTGTCTTATGTCTTTTGTTTCATGAATTCCTTGATCATCATGTTAGATATGCTTTATGATATTGGCTTTTCAGGTGCTATTTACTTTATTTGCTTGTTTGTGTTTGTGGATTCGCAACAAGGGAGCTCATTTGGATCAAAGGAGCGAGGCTTCCACAAACTTGCATTGGACCCAAGGTAGGCCTAAACACTTGTTTGCCTTTGTTTATAAATGCATATTTAGAGAAAGATAGTTTTTTATTGGCTTGCTTGTCACTAGATATCATTAGATTCTAGGAAGGTCTATCTTGTCCGCAAGATCGACTCATTCCGTGTGACAAAATGGTGACTCCGCTGGGGACTTTATTTTTTCCTTGTTCTTACTTTGACCTGAAAAACTGTGTTTTTGTTTCTGTTTTTGGCTTGTTGTGTGTGGAATTGGGTAGATTTAGTAGATCTAGGATTGTTTTTTGTTTTTCATAAATTTGGGAGAGGACCACACCCTTGGCTTGGGACACAGTGCGGACCTATCCACACTTTTCCTTTTAGCACAGAGCGGTACTGCACCTGTGTTAACTGTCGGCCTGCGGACCCTGTCAAAATTTTGGAAAACCTAAGATTTTCTCTATTAGTCAGCTTAGTTTTTGTTTAGATGTTATTATCCCCTACCCAGACCTGCATATAGCTTGTCAGAAGCTTTTCTTAGGTTAATTCCATTGGTGTTAGGGTTTTAGGTGAAATTCCTAGAAGTTTTGATTGTTGGGTTTGGTTTTCATTTTGGTCTTGTAGTAGCTCTGAGCTTAGAAGCTGTAGAAACCTCAGATACCCTAGTTTTTACTAGCCTTCTTATGAGTCTGACCATTTGCAAAATCTACCTTTGTTGAGGAATCCACCTTGTGTTTTCTCTTTACGAAACTTCAAAAAAGCTTGTGTTAAAAGTTTGGATTTCATTTTTAGAAAAGAAAACAAAAATTGGTTGTTTTTTGACTGATCTGTGATTCTGGACAAATTAGTCCTTAGTTTGCTTGTAGCTAAGTAAAACATCCTTGAAAAAGACATCTTGTAAGCTTTGACTTCAAATAGTTTTTTATAGTTTATAGATCTCAAGATTAGTTAGTTCCATAGTTTTGAGTGTTTTATAAAAAAATAAAAAAAAACTCTTTTGGAAAAAGTTTGTTTTTGTAGTGGTTGAGTGTTTTGAAAGAAAAGGGAAATTTTTGTGAAAATAACTAGTTGTCTCGTTTTGAGTGCATTGGAAAAGACAAAAAGCTCTTCTTTTAATTTGTTTGTTAAGAAATATTTGTGTTTACAAGTATTTGCATTCTCAAACTCTTTCCTAGCTAGAAGTTCATTGAAGGGAAAAGATTGCTTAATCATCTTAAGTGGATTTTTTAGTGATTTCGAGTCGAGTCTTCACATCATGAGTTTCATCTCCGCACCTCTTGACTTAAACAAAAACCAATAAAAATAACACTTAAAGTAAAATCTATCTAGTAATATTTTTATTTCTAGGGCTATGATACACCAACATAGCTTAGGCTAGTGTCTTGGAGTAGGGAGTAATTAACTCTCCATGACAGTAAAATAAACAAGTAGCTGTATCTTGTGGTAGGAGAGAAATCCAATTGTTGCATTTATGCTCTGGGAAAGCTCCTCTTAAAGGAGAAGCACGAGATTGTGTCCGAACCAGTGTGGGAATCAATCCTTCCTCGTTGGGAACGACGCCAGATATTCACGTATTAAAAATGGTAAACCTCAGATTAACCATTGTCGAGGAGCCTGGGGTCACTTGTTGGTAAACCTTGGATTATGTCAAGGAGCCTTCAAGGGGATTGAGCTTGTTACTCTGCCCTTGCGTGCGTATCAGATCCTAAGTTTTCATCGAGCCAGCCTAAAGGGTTAAGAGCCCTCGTAACTCCTAGAGACAGTAGAGTTGGGTCACTTGAAGAAGGAGATTCTTCTTTGGTGGTACATCCTGATTTTCAAGCTTTAGTAGCAGATTATAATCCACAATCAGTGTCTGTTTCCGAAGTTACTGGTAGCTTTTCATCTACTAGTGATATAGGAGAGGAACCTGAAATATGCGAGCCTGAGAGTGAATTTGCTGCTACTCCAACATCGGGGTTTACCTCTCCAACTTCTAGTGGTCCTGGTTCACCCAGGGTAGAAAGAGTAATTACCCAAAATCTTCCTTCTGGACTTATAGCTATCGAAGAACTTGCTACTCTGGAAGAAGAAGTAGGCATCCCTATCCCTGAAAATCAACCTGCTATTGAACTAAGGTAGCATAAATCAATTTTTTACATTCCACCTAGGAGCAGTGCTTGGTATCTTTCATTGACTAATTTTTGGAAAACCCAGGGCTAAGTTTTTCACCACCTCGTGTTCCTTATCACCCAACACCTAGAGGTTGCTATCCTCCATTAAATATGTCAAGATAGTCGTCCATGTTTACTCAATCGCCAGAATGCTTTTTGTATGGCGGTCCTTCTGTTCCCTCTGGGTATCAGTCACTTTCTGGTACTTTTGCTGGAGCAGCTCCTCAACCCATTGAACAAGGGTTATTAACTGGAAACAATGGTACTAAGTTGTTGAGTGTAGAAGATATTCTCATGATGTCAGGTACTATTCCTAATCCTCAACCTCAAGGTGGTCATTTACCGTTTGGGGGGCAGCCTCAAAATCCTTAATTATCGCCTGGGGGGCAACCTCAAGGTACCCAATTTGTGCCCGGGGGGGCAACCTCAAGGATAGTACATACCTACGGGACAGTACGTTCCTCAAGGTCAACCCCAGTATCAATATGTACCTCAAGGTCAACCCCAGTATCAGTACGTGCCTCAAGGGTATCAACCCCAAGGTCAATACTCGAACCAAGGTTTCCAACCACCCTCCAGTCAATCATATGTTCAAGGAATGGGAAATGTACCTTTGAATTATCAACCCTACCCTCAAACCGGTTATGGTCCTCAATATTCTCAACCTGTTATGGGTCCGTACCACAGAATGAACTTAGTGTGGGATCCATTGCGAACTCAATAGGTCTTGCAACTGAATGTATAGTTGTCATCTCAAACTGGAAACCCCTTAGTTTCTGGTTCACCCCAACAACATGTCCAGTCTACTATTCAAACTACTGTACCTTCGGTAATTTCTCAGCCTGGGCCTAGTACGCCTCGTACTCCGCCTCAAACAGTTGTTGCAACTACTACAACGTCTGTTCAATCTACCCCACCTACCTCTGGAGTATTGACAGCTCCGGTTTCTACTGTTCCTGTATCTACTCCTCAGACATCTTTACCTCAATCTGGATCCACAATTCAAACTTCAGTTCAGATGCCTGTAGGACAACCTAGTTCAAGTACGGTTGTCACAAGTCAACCACAATTTACTTATCAACTGTACCAGGGACAGTACCAATTCGGTCCTGCTGTGCAGCAACCAGTCTATCAGTATCAACTGTACCCTGGGTACACATATCAACAACCTCAACAACCCCAGTACGGTCCGGTTAATCCTGGTTTTCCGAGAGGATACAATATCCAAAATGCAATTCCTATTCCTAGTTATCCTGGATATCCTCCTCCTCGGGCTGGTCTCGTGACCCAGAGTTTTAGGGACCCTAATCATCAGTTACCATTTATCGCAACTTTGGACTTTCCTGACTTGTCGCGCCTAATGAACGATCCCATTAATTATCTTCCGTTTTGGCCGCCAATGTTGAATAAGTTGCCTAGTGATATTCCTAAGTTTTAAGGCAAATCAGGAGAGGACCCGTCGAACCATGTGATGACGCGTCTAACTCCATTTCAGATGATTCAATCCGTCTAAGGCTTTTCCAGTGCACCCTAATTGGTCTTGCGGCCAAGTGGTACATTGAGTTACCGCGAGGCACTTTTTATAACTTTAGTCAATTAGCTACCTCGTTTTTAACTCATTTTCAGTCGCCAGTCAGATATGATAATGGCACGGAATTACTAACTTCATTAAAGCAGTCGACGCCCACTTACATTTCAGATCACATTCATGAATGGAGACGTTGACAGCGTTTAGTGAAGGTTTTTATTCCGGATCAGATCTTAGCTGAATGGTTTGTAAAATCTTTATTGCCAAAGATCATTGAGGATGTAGCTAAGGCTAGAGTCGTTACTGAGGAGCAAGTAATTTCTCAAGCACAGTACTTGACCTGGTTTATACTCAGTCAGGTACGTTACACGAGAAAATACCTGATCTTCCTAAGAAAAATCGAATCGATGCAGCTCCTTCAGGGTCTCATGCCGCTGACGGTATGATTGGTATGGTTAACACCAAAAGTAAGAATAAGTCTTCCAAGAATTCTTCTCCTATCATAACCTTTCCAGATTCCCCGACAAGAGATTCTTTCGTGGAGATTTCCGCCGATATTCATGTTGTAGAGTCATCTACAGCAAAATCAAAATCCGGTGGTAAGAAGAAAGGGGAGAAGAAAAATAAAACAGACAAAAATTGAAAAGAGAAACCTAAAAAAGCGGAATCAAATGATGAGAAACGCAAACCTCGTTATCCTTGTCTCATTTGTGACGAAGAGAATTTTACAAGAGACTGCCCTCATCATGCAGAGGTTGTGATTATTGTCAAATGTTCCCAAACGCCTGCTATTTTGAAGGATCCTTTTCCAAGTCAAGACAGTAAGATGATAGGTTCTTCCTCGAGTGCCAATGAAGAACCCATACTAATGATGTCCCATGTTAGGATTGCGACTCGATCGCATGATTATGGTAGTAAAAGTCCTGTTGATGGTAAAGAAGCAGAATCTTCTCATTTTAACCCATCAACCTCAGCTCCCAGTTTTGATCCACTACAGATCGAGAAACCTAATCCAGACTTAGTAATAAAACTACCTGCCAAGGGTATACTTCGAAAGTCAGCTTTCCACATGCGAGAGCGGCTCAGAACTATAACATTGTTTAGGATTTGGCTGTTTCACCTTCAGCAATGTCGGCTTTGGAAGTGCTGCAATCATGCCCAACAATTATTACTTTTGTCGGCTATAGGAGCTGTTGACGTTCAAGACTCAAACCTGATAATTTTCGATCTAGAAAATAGTACACTGTGCTTACCTCATCAAATGGCTTTCCAGATCCCAGTGATAGTTAAAGGCCTATTCATAGGACTGTGATTGATGAGGGAGCCTCAACGTGTATTATGTCGATAGAGTGTTAGAGATCGCTTGGTTCTCCTTCACTAAGTCAATCCCCAATGATTCTAAAGACCTTTGATGGCCGTGGGTTTCATCCTTTTGGCATTCTACAGGATTTACCTATAGGGGTTGAAGGAAAAATTGTTAATCTACATGTGGAGGTGGTTGATGCCTCTCTAGATTACAACCTTCTCTTGGGCCATAGTTGGTCTTACGCTATGACTGTTTTCGTTTCATTGGTCTTTCGGTTTATAAAGTTTCCTCATAATGGAAAGATTGTAACAATAGACCAACTGGCTTACTTTTCGTCTGACCCAACCTCTTCTGAAAGCATTCAGCATGTCGGTAAAATGACTATCCCGTATAAGGATGTTGGAGTAGGACTAGTTAAAGATGCCGGTTTACTGGGAACTTTTCCTTTTCCTCCGATCAATGCATCGTCTTCTTTTGCAACCATTCATATGATTTCGTCAGACACCATTGTTTATGATGATCCTTGAATCGTACCTTCTGAATCTAAGATAGACTCATTTGGTGATGTTATGCCTTTGAGTCCATATGAAATTACGTATGAGGCCGTGCAATCGTTTACCGACCCATCTTCAACTAAATTTGACTTAATGAATGTCGTCCATGAGGAATCACTTTTCACATCAAGCTTAGATTCAACAACATTTTCCGAAATTGTTCACTCTGATGAGAAAATTTGTGAAATCCTATGTGTAGATGATTTACCATGGGAAGATCTCCATCACAGATCTTCGTTCTTACCTAAGAATGATCGTTTTGAAAATTATTTTTCATCAATTTTTACGACTGAATATGTTAAGGAACCTCAGAATCCAATGAAAAATCCTGATTAAGAGTTAAATTTGGGAAACATTTCTCAAACTATTCCTATTGACATTTCGGTTAAGCCTGGAATTGTTGAAAACATTCATATAGGTGCCTTGTGTACAGAAGACTAAATTCAAATATATAAGGCCCTATTTCAAGAATTTTGCGACGTGTTTGCCTGGTCATATGAGGAAATGCCAGGAATTGACCCCACAATTGTTGTTCATGAAATCAAGACTTACCCGGACGCTAAACCCATCCGGCAATGTTTGCATCAGATTCACCCAAGAAAAGCTGCTGTTATTAAAGCAGAAGTTGAAAAATTACTCAAAGCAGGTTTCATTTATCCAATTCCGTTAACGGATTGGGTATCGAATATTGTTCCGGTTAACAAAAAGCAAGGGACAATAAGAATATGCATCAATTATAGGGACATTAATCGAGCCTGTCCAAAGGACAATTACCCAACTCCCTATATCGATTAGATCATTGATGATTGTGCTGGCAGCGAAATATTCTCCTTCATGGATGGTTTTTCCAGATATAATCAAATCAATATTCTACCTACCGATCAACCAAAAATAGCTTTCATTTGTCCATGGGGGACATTTGCTTATTGCAAATTACCTTTGGGCTCAAGAATGCCAGGGAAACTTTTCAAAGGGCCATGTCTTATGCATTTCATGACATCAAGCACATAGTGCAACCCTATCTCGATGATTTTCCTGCTCATTCATTACATCGAGCTGATCATCTCATCCATTTACGAGCAATCTTTATGAGGTGTAGGCATTATCGGATTACGTTGAATCCACAAAAGTGTGTTTTCTGTATAGAAATGGGTTGATTTCTGGGGTTTGTTGTTTCGAAAGCTGGCATTCGCATCGATCCCTCGAAGGTTGAAGCTATTGTCAAATTTCCTCCTCCTTTGAGTCTTCGCCAACTCCAAAGTTTGCAAGGGAAAGCAAACTTTTTACAATGATTCATTCCTAACTACACCAAGGTTACAAAGGGTTTTACCCGGTTGTTGAAACAGAATACTCCATTCTATTGGGATGAGATAGCTCAGAAATCTTTTGATGCACTAAAACATGCGTTGACCCATGCACCGTTATTGCATCCTCCCAACTACAACTAGGACTACTTCTTGTATCTCACCGCCTCTCATTCCACCATTGGAATGGTCTTAGTTCAGGAAGATGAATTCGGTATTGAACATGTGATATATTACCTTAGTCGAACTTTAAATCCAACTAAGCTAAAATACTCACATGTGGAGAAATTGGCATTGGCAGTTGTTCAAGCTATCCAACGTTTTCGTCACTACATTTTACTACGTAAAACTACAGTAATTTCTGATTGCAACCCTATGATCTACATTTTGACCAAGAAATTGCTAGGGGGCAAATAATCCAAATGGATTGTCATCCTGTAGGAGTTCGACTTGGAATTTGAAAAATCTAAGTCTAATAAATCTTTAGTTTTTGCAGAGTTAATGTGTGACTTCCCGCGTGCTGACACAGAAATTGTGGCGGAGGAGCCCATTGCGGACGAATCCTTGTTTCTAAGCAGCACTTTAGATCCGTGGTATGGGGATATCATTGTTTATCTCTAGACCCAATCCTTTCAGCCAGAAATTTCAAGATCAGAACATCGGAAAATACGATTCCAGTCCTAACGATTCAGGATTATTGGAGATACTCTTTATCGCCGTGGGGTGGACTCTGTTTTTCGACGTTGTTTAACTCACGAGGAAGCTGAAAGGGTTCTAAATGACTGTCACTCTAGAGCGTGTGGCGGTCATATGTCTGGGTATGCCACAACCCAAAAGATATTGCGCACTGGCTACTTCTGGCTGTCTTTGTTTAAAGATTGTATTAACGTGGTCCGAAAATGCCACAACTACCAAATTTTTGATTGAAAGATGCGCGCTCCACCTACTCCTTTCCACCCTATAATTTCCATTGGTCCTTTTTCCAAATGGGGTATCAATTTTATTACAAGTAACCCTCACTCGGCTGGGGGGCATGCCTATATCATCCTTGCGGTAGATTATTTTACCAAGTGGGCCGAGGCGATGCCTACATTTGAAGCAGATGGCAAAACAGCTGCAATTTTCATGTTCAATCATATAATTGCTAGGTTTGGTGTTCCACAAGCGATTATCATTGATCATGGGCGTCATTTTCAAAACGTTATGATGATCGAACTTACAGGCCATCTTGGCTTGCGTCATGATAGTTCAACTCCTTATTATCCACAAGCTAATGGTCCGGTTGAATCCATCAACAAAGTTTTAGTCATCATGATCCGACGAATCATTGGGATTCATCGGTCGAATTGGCATAACATGCTATTTTCAATGCTTTGGGCATATCGAACCTCAGTAAAAACGTCAACAGGGTTCACTCCTCTCCAACTAGTTTATGGTCTAGAAGCTGTGTTACCCATTGAATGTGAAATCCCATCATTTCAAATGGCCATCGAGTTACTTCCAGCTACTTCCGAAGAGGAAAAATGTTTTTTATACTTGGCTCAATTAGATGAGAATCGACATGATACTGCATTGGCAATCGAAACTCACGCAAAACGTATGAAAGCTCAGTATGATCGAAATGTGACCCCTCGAAATTTTTCAGAAGGAGATCTAGTCTTATTGTATGATCAAGCTAATGATAAATTAGGCGCTGGAAAATTCATTCCTATGTGGCATGGTCCCTATGTTGTCAAGTGAAAGCTAGCAAAAGGGGCCTATGAATTGGTAGACTTTGACAGGGACTCTTTAGGTAAACCCAGAAATGGTCTTTACCTGAAGAGGTATTATGCTTAAAGAATGGGTATGGAGATTTTTAGTTAGGATAGTTTTCTTTCTAGCTGGTGTATTTTAGTTTAAAAAGTGTGCTTAGTGTAGAGAGTGTTTTTCGTCATTATTCCTGCTTATCTTGGTTTTACTCTTGATATTACAGATGTCGATGCCTCTCCAAACATACATTGGTTTCGCTGATGGTGCTTGTCGTAATAAACGGAACATTTCTTCCGCAGCTTGGGTTATCTATTCGCCCTCTGACAAGTTGGTATCTATGCATGGGGTAAGCCTCTGTCAAACAACGAACAACATTGATGAGTATAGTGCAGTGATTGAGTTATTATCTGAATCTATTTCATTTGGGATTCAGAGTTTGATAGTGAGGTTAGATTCTGAACTCGTTGTATTACATCTTAATATAGTGTATTCCATTAGAAATCCAGTGTTATTGAGATTATTTTTGAGAGTGCGTCTCTTGGAACGTGAATTTGATTATATTGAATATCAGCATATTCCAAGATCTTTAAATACATTAGCAGATGCAATTGCTTCTTGAATGTTAAGTAGACATTTGCAATAATCATACATGTAAATTTAAAAACATTCCATAAACATGTTTAACAAGGTAAGTCGGTAATAGTGATATAGTATAATATAGGAGTGTGTCAAAATATACATCGTCCTTGATCATAGGTTGAAAAACACCTTATGATCGGCAAAAATGATAAGTACAAAAAGCAAAAATGTCATATGTGCCTACAATAGGCGATCATCCTATCACTGGTGATGATCTCGATAAGAAACCACTGCACGGGCCACTTTATAAAGGAACCTCCTAAAAGGTCCTGGGACCCCAATCGCATAGCGCTGAAGTCGATGAGGAATGTCATCTATGCTGGTCTCAGGAATGTCTCCTGTCAAGCGCTCTAGATGACTCTCCAACTTGGCCAAGGTCTCTACTGATTCGTCCTATAGGGCTGGCGCCGCTGCAGCTGGTTGTTTCCTCTTGTAAGGCCAGAGAGCGACTGGTCGCTGTGGACCCACATCTGCATTTGAAACTTTTACTATCAGTTTTGGGATGAAATAAAAACAAAAAATTTTAAATAGGAAAATGTTGAAAATGATTTTACCTGAGTCATCCCATTGCTCTCCTGGTGGAAGAGCCATGTCTGGGTCACCGCAAAAATCTACCCCAGCATAAGGGAAGTCTTGAATAGTAAAAACTTGGTTTTCCAACCAATGGAAATACTCAGGTTTCAATCGAATGACCTCTGTCCCCTCGTTCGGATGACGGGCCATAACTACAACCCATCGCATCAGTTTGGGCTCTCGAGGAAGCCCAGCTCCAATAGTAAGGTGTTGTGGGAACAACATTGGGACCCTCTCCAGACCAAAGCTCACAACCAAAGCCCCATAACCAAAGGTCTTTAGTTGTCTGCTATTGGCTCTGGTCAGTTGGCCTTTTACATTAGCCAACACAACATCGCACTAGTTGAAGATGGTGCCTCGAAAGCAGTCAACTGCCATCCGCATCTGGGATCCGGTGGCAATATGTAGTGCGGAACTCCCGCAAAGTCTGGTAACAGTAAACGCGATCACCATGAGTTCAGGACAGGATATGGTTTTAACGTCTATCCCTTTGTCTCTAGCCTGGCTATTGCAGAACTCTAGCCGAAGGCTATCGACAGACTGGCCACCTAGCCTAGTCTCGAATAGAGTCAAGTCTTCGCCTCTCTTAGGAAAACCAGTCAAAAAGTATATATCTTCCGACTCAATTTTGAGCTGGTGGCCACCAATGAAGAAGCATTGGTCCTGTATGCTCCACCTGTCTACCAGCCACTGCAAGAAGTCCACCTGGGCCCTCATGCCAAGTATGGCTCAGAATTTGTACAAGCTGCATCCTTCAATGCATCGATCAAAGGTTGGTGATTTAACGTGGCAAGATCTACGTCCTCATGCTCCCGTTCTCTCTAATCAAGCATGATATACACTCTACATCCAACACAAAGGCAAATTAGAATGCAAGAAATTAAATTGTTTGGGTCAATTTTGAGAAATTTTGGGTTAAAAACCATTGCTGCAGGGACCGCACCCTCTGTATTAGAGACAGTGCATGGGTCCGCACCTTGCCTTCATGGAAGGTGTGGACCCATGACTTTTTCCCCATTGAGAAAAAGTAGGGTCCATGGGCTACCAGTGTTATGCCTGTGGGCCCCCGTGCGTGGGTTTCTAGCCTAAAAACCCTCTAAAAATGAAACAAAACCCTAAAACACAAATTGAAACGGTTGAAATTGAAGAGTAGGATGATGTGGATTACCTAGAGAAGACGGTGTTCGATTCCGACGGATAGATTTTCCGCAATCTTCACGGGAAGTTTCTGAACAAAAGCACTATTTTCTCACCCAAATCTCAAACGGTAAAAATGAATTGACGAAAGCCATTTTTATAAGATTTTTGAATAAATGAATTGTAAATTTGTTTATGTTTCACTTTAGAAAGGTAACTTTTGCAGCATTTTTATCCATTTCAAATAGGTATGAGTAATGTTTGCAATTTTTGTTCAGGATAACGGATTATTTAGGCGAAATCAATCATTTTCAACGAAAAAAACACTTAGAATCACCTTTAAGCTCTTTTTTGACTCCTAAAACATGAAAAGATCGCCGAGTTTTTCCTTTTAAACTCGTTAAAACAGAACTAAAAATACGGTCCACTTACAGCTCGTTTCTGACCGTAAAAACATAAAAAGATTGCCGGGTTTTTGTCGTTTCAAATTCGATATTGGTTATAAAACGACATGTCATTGATCGCTTTTTTACTTTTTCAGATCAGAAGCACTAATTACGAAAAGTACTCCTTGGTCGTAAAGATCAAGTGGTTCTCTCAAGTATTATTTTACACTTTTTTGGGTTTGGGAGACACAAATTTATGAAAAAGGTCAACCCTGGAGTCTTCTTAAGTTTTTTCAGACTCTCTAAAATTGAAAAACGCCGAGTTTCTCCTATACTGGACTCGTTAAAATTCCATAGTAAAGGACCTGTTCAATTACAAACAGGAATGAACCATTCCTTCTTAGGGTTCGAATTTAAACTAAGTTGGACTCATCCGAAGGATGAGCTTATAATCAAGCAAATGTTATCCTCCTCAATCTTGTCAAAAATAAAGAGGTACTTGCCAGAAATGGTGGGGCAAAAGAGAGAAAAATGAGCCTGTTTGTCATACTTTGTAACCACTCTTGAACACGACACTTTTATTCACTTGGGTTGGGAAATCCTTTGCCTAATAGTTGATCAAACCACATGGAAAGTCTTCAGCCAGTTTATGGGTATTAACTTTGGGGCAATTGTCACCAAACCATCTGTTGTGTTGTTATGTGTTCAAGAGGTCACTGCCAATAAAGCCATTCATCTACAAAATATCTATCATCCATCTTGACCATCCCTGAGTCAGTCCTTGCTGCTAAATTTCTTCAACTTGATCTATGATTTCGTGTTGTGGGCTTGCCTATGACGGATCACTTTCTATCGACTTCAGCTCATTATCTAGAAAGATGATCTAGAGATCGTCAGTACCTTGGGATATGCATGCCTCAATGGCAGGTTTCTCGCCTTTGACGACAGGTTGCATCATTGACCTTCGATCAAAGGATTCCATGACACGTTCGACATCAACACATCTATTCACATCTCATGGATTGTACTGGGTACTTTGAGAGCCATTGACATCACTGGTGGTTTCTCTCACACTTGTTAACAGTTTACATCATTGACTGGTAATCAAGTGGTTTCTACCATGTTCGACTTCAACACATTCATTCGCATGGATAGAATCGTACTGTTTTCGGAAGTAGAAATGAAGACCCTGGATCTAGTTTCCGCAATCCAGGCTGCGAGGAATTTTGTATTCATTGTATTGTGGACTATTCATAAACAGATGGCTGCATCCATACTGTGTCCGCATGAGTCTATACTTGTGATGTATTACAAGATCATTCCTATATCAGACCAGTAGTTAGTTTTCTAAGTCAGTTTTGATATGAGTATGGGAATTCCTACCTTAGCGATGATATGATCTCATATATATATCATGCATTGAATGTTTTTATAGGTTCTGACCGGGCTCTCCACAAGATGATCCTCGAAATGATAAAGTACTTCACTTTTCCTAAATGATAAATGAAATCCTCATCTACTACAGACTTCACACTTTAGGGAGCAATCTGTTACACAAAAATATCATCACCATGATTATTTGCAGTCAGTATGGGTCTATCATCACTTGTACTGTCCTCCTTAGCAAGTCTTAGACCTCAACTTTTCAAGTCAAGCTTTGAAAATGAGAGAAAGACATTGAAAATCAACAAAGCTCTGGTTCCGCACTTTCTCTCACTGTTGCCTGTGGTCCCGCACCCCCTGTTCACAAAAACTGCGGACCTGCCCGCTCTGTCCCTAAAGGAGTGGGTGTGGACCCCTGTGAAAGTAAAAAGGGTGCAAGTTTATTCTAAAAAACTCACTTTGGGTTAATTCTAGATGATTCTAGAAGGAATTTTGACGTGGATTGGTCGCTCTTAGGTGGTTCATGCATCCCAAAAGAGAAGGAGTTAATCCCTTGATGAGAGGAGCTATCCCTTTGAAGGAGGGCTTTATCCCTTTGAAGGAGGACCTAGTAACTTCCCTCCATTGCACTATAAATTAAGGCATTGGGCTGGTTGCTAGGGAGGTTAGAAGCTGAACATTTTTTAGGGTAAATGCTAGTGGAATTGAGACTTCCTAGTTAAGCTTGAGAGGAGAGATCACATACCTTTTTGGCTTCATTGGAAAGAGAGTGAAACTTGTCAAAGTAGAGGAGACTTCTTGTTGGACCCTGGGAGGAGCTTGTACAACATCAAGGCACAGGTTGTAAAGTTATTCTTTGATTTGAATTAATACAATCAGATTCATTTTTCTCAACAAATTGTCTTATGTCATTTGTTTCATGAATTCCTTGATCATCATGTTAGATATGCTTTATGATATTGGCTTTTCAGGTGCTATTTAATTTGTTTGCTTGTTTGTGTTTGCGGATTCGCAACAAGGGAGCTCATTTGGATCAAAGGAGTGAGGCTTCCACAAACTTGCATTGGACCCAAGGTAGGCCTAAACACTTATTTGCCTTTGTTTATAAATGCATATTTAGAGAAAGATAGTTTTTGATTGGCTTGCTTGTCACTAGATATCGTTAGATTCTAGGAAGGTCTATCTTGTCCACAAGATTGACTCATTCCATGTGACACCTCATATCTTAGAATTAGAAAAATTTCAACTTCAAAGGAAACCCATTGAGGCCAAGAGCATAGAAGCACACTATGAAGCCTTGATTGGGAATCATTCATTTTCTAGAAGTGTGCCATTCACCCTCCAATATTGTAAGGCACACTCCTGAAACCTCTCTCCCCTTCCTTATTACGAATTGCACCCTTTAAGAGAATAAGTCTTCCTTTGAGCACACTCATTTGACCCAAATAAGCACCCCCTCCTTGAGTGCATAAGCATACCATGAAGGATTTAAGATTCACCTTCCACCCTTCCTTAATGTGCCATGTACCCTCTAGACCCTTTGAGTGCATGAGTGCACTCTAAAAGGACAAAGCCCTTGATCCTTCACACTTGTTCCATGTGCCCTCCTGGGCCTCTTGATTGGATGGGTACACCCCAAAGGATTGAAGCCTTCATCCTTCATCCTTTAGGAGTGTTCCCTATTCCCTTCATATATACCTTGAGAACATAACGCACTTGTGAAGCTTGAACTCTTCACCTTCATCCTTCGGACTTGCATCAAGCACCCTCCCTTGATTGTCTCCATCTCTTAATCAAATGAGTGCATGTCGAAGCCATGAAGCCTTTCCCCTTCAACCGTTCATCCTTTCAAAGTGCTCCCATGTTCTGAGGAGATACTTTTCCCCTCTTAAGTGCACTAAAAATGCATGAAAAAAAATGCATAAAACATGGTATACTAGGATATTTTCAAGCTTATGGTTGCTTTCCATGAGTAAGTGTAGATACAAGTATTCCAGGGACATCATGGCAAGCACACATAATAAAGATCAGGCAAAGAGAACAAACATAGGGAGCATCAAAAGAATGAAGAACACACTTGAATCTTGATTATCAAATCACCCCAAAGACTTCATTAAATTAAATACCCTTTGAAGGGTAAGGACATAAACAATTGAAGTTGCATGAACAATGAAGATACAAGTGGCATCCATGTCATCACTGGAGAAATTACATGTCATCATTCATTGTTAGTCCCTACCATTGAAGATAGCGAAATGTCAATTTTCATCACATGATGTTGTGGAGGTCATGGTGTATTGTTGTAATCATTGTAAAAACAAATAAGTGGATGTCCCAGAGTCATGTATGAACTAAATATTCATGGAATTCCAAAAGACATGTAATATCAAAAGTCACATGTAACTCCAAACGTCATTTCAAATTCCAAAGGTTGTAGAAGTCTAAAGGTCACTAGAAGTTGGAATGTGTAGAGTCACAAGGATGTGAAAGGGCATGCCTTAAGTCATAAATAGATCCTCATTTCTCATGTAAAGGACTTTTAACCTTGGCTTCTCCCACAAGGCATAGGAAGAAAAAGTTAGAGCTTTTGGGGAGAAAGTAGTGGCTTTAACGCTCCACTATTGGAGCTAGTGGTGTTCGTTATACTTATGCACCTTGCTACTTTTTATTAATATCGAAGTCTTCCCGGCCAACAAATTTTCATACATGGACTGTAAATTTTTCTAAGACTATTCTTTAAATGTTTATGGTTAATTTTTTTCTTTCATACATACTAGAGTAATTCAACTATTTTGGTGACTTTGTTGTTGACTTCTTGGAAATGTGTTTTTATTCTTATAATGACCATCACATCCTTATGAACTATTTCAATTGATGTGAGATGAGCCTTTCTCTTTCATGTGTTTCTCCATTAGGGTAGTAATATCACTTCTCTCTTAGAGGCGCACTTTATTTTCCTGTCCATAGTAAGAGAACCTTGATACATATGAAATCCAACATCCAAAAGCCACACTCATTTTCTCATTCAAAAGGACATTTGCAGTTCTCTCTAGTGCTAACAACTAAATCCAAGGAATATTTTAAGGAAACAATGCCTAAGTCCTATTCTGGATGGAACTCCTACACCAAAAAAAGTGAATTCTAGTTGCGGTCTTATATCGAGGAGATCCCTTATATGTTGGTGGTATCTAACATTGTCAACAAAACCTCAAATTTCCTAGGATGTCACTATAATTGGGGCACCAACAAAGGACGAAGAAATGTTATGTGCTCAACACCTTGATCTGATTTATTATCAAGGGGACATGTTATAAAAGATTCTTCCTAATGTTCCTCACCCTTGATTGAACCATAATGACAAAAAACTATACCACACTCCGGTGGAGTGATTGGTTCTCTATCCTTTAATTATGTGAGGCAGTTAGTTACTCATCTAGGGAAAATGATGGTTTATTTAAAGGCCCCAACAAGTACCCCTCGGTCTCAATAAGCACCCAATTATTTTGTGTAATTCACTGATGTTCTTACAGTGAAGTCTACATCACTTTAGAATGCTCAACAACCTGGTGGAAAAAAGAACAAAAATAATGAACAAAAGAATAAATCCACTCTGGAGAATTAAAAAACCCTACCTACTCAGGGTAGGGTCATGAGTTACCAATGCTCTGAGACCAATTTACCTTTCAATATTTTTCATAGTGATCATTAAACTCATGAGTACTTATGTATGGAGGAATTCCATCATCTCCTTGCACCATCAAAAACTTCCTAGGAGCTAGTCAAATTGACTCATCCATTCCCTTCCTTGTTGCAACAAGAAATGGTTGCACAGGATCCTCAACCTCTATAATGGGGAAATTGGGGGCCATAATTCTATCTAGGTGTTACTAATGTACCAATCCTTATGTTTTGAGAAGACATTAACGTGACTGCATGAGCGAAACCCTATGAACTTCCTAAGTCAATCTCTATTTCTAAGTGCTCAACTACCCCTACTACTCCTAGACCTCTCATGTTAGATAAACCTATACAATTAGTATATTTCCCACCTAAGGGTGTAGTTAAAAAGTCAACACACAATTCTACTATGCCATGTCTTCCCTGGAGGTTTTGCAGAGCTACCCTTAGTAACCCAAAGCCTTATTGATTGCTATCGGAGGGTTCGATACCTTGGAGTCTAGTATAATTTCCTTTGATGTTGATCCTCCTCATGGTCAACTTTCCCATCAACTTTCTTTTCAAATCAAATTTCATGTATTTAATCATGACATATATCACACTTTTGTGAATGAAGGGTCTTATGCTTGTGTTCTGTCAAATTCATGCTAGATATCTCTCAAGTCTCTAGCACTCGTGAAGCCTAATACTATTTTACAAGTATTTAATGGACACCACGTTGTATCCCATGGGGTTCTTCCAAAAAAAATTATTGATATAGGGAGAAATACTACTTACATTTATGTTGAAGTCGTAGACATTTAGTTATATTATAATCTCCTCCTTGGATGCATTTGGTTTTATGCCAAGTGTGTTATTTTTCTTCAATATTTCAAGTGCTTTGCTTTCCGCATGAAGGAAGTATTTTCATGATTGATAAAATTAATTACTATATACCATCAACCAAGATTAATTTTACGAGTAATATTGTACCATTCGTTAGGGATAAAACTAGTAACTACGAAAGTGTTGGGGTAGGCTTGTTTAAAAATCCTTCTCCTATTAGAGGATTTTTTTACCCTTTCCAAACATTCATTCTTCATATACCATTGTTCCAATGCATATGATCTCTTTCATCACCTATGGAATCCATAGGTATCTTGACCCTTGGGTGGTCCCTTCTGCTTCTGAACTTAATCAATTTGATGATCAAATGCCTTCAAGTCTAGTTGATATTTCCTATCAGCACATCTAGTTTGCGTCTACATCTCATGATTTTACTAGCACACCTTGTGAATCGCTTGATAATTACCTTGTGCCTATTTTGGCCACTGACCCATGGGGGATTTAGTTAATGAATCTGTGACATATCACGTGCGTTCTTGGCATATTAAACAATACCCTTAATTTGACAACATATTGGAAAATACCTCTAAAAATAAAATTATTTAACCCCCTACGAATACAAACCCAATACACCTTACCAATTTAAAAATCCCCTACTTTCACGAGATGTTGTAGGTATCCATTTTATCATTAAAATTTTTCATACCCCAATCTATTGAGGAAAAAATGACATAATAGATTAGGATATATATATATATATATATATATATATATATATATATATATATATATATATATATATATATATATATCCTAATCTATTATGTCATTTTTTCCTCAATATATACCCCAATATGAATGCACGTGGTATGATATTGATCCCCAATGAAGCCCCCATTCATTGGCCATCCTCTTTCTTGTGAATTTCTAGAAATTTCATTTCCATCTAATAAAACTATTATGGAAGTCATGTTGGTCTATGATCATCCGTAGGCATATTTTCATCATTTATCTTCTTTCCCCCCTGAGGTAGATTGTAGATGAGTCAACCAAAACCATAGTTTCCTCTAGAAACATGGATGTTACTGGAAAATTTTTCCTGAGAAAGAAAGCTACCTTTAACCTAGTAGAACAAAGAATGATCTACCCATATTTGTTTGTGATCATGAACAACATAAAGGTGCCAACCCGCAATCCTTTGTTATACAAACAAATACATTCAACACTTGCACATGATAAGATGGAGATCAAAAGCTAAAACATGGTATTCTCGCAAATCAATGGAGTCTCTCCAGTCTGATGTACAAGAATCCCACTTACACTTGAATATATTATTCCACCTATAATAAAACAAGACCCTAAACACAACACCACCAAACAGGCAAATAATGGTCTTTCCCCAAAAGGTCTGGCAGCTTAAAACTAACATATGGAAGCATAAAACATGTTCAAAACATGGATATTGAAATGGAACATATGTTATTAATCCAAAGTGAATGTAAATCAAATGTATACCTCTCAACAAATGGGATCCTCTCATCAAACTTGTAGCCTGGTCTCCTCCTCCCAATATAACAAAGCTCTCATGTTATAATGTGGATACTCTCTCTTACCTCCTTTCCTCTTTTTGAGATTATATAGGTTCATTCTATCATTTGGGAGAATGTATCAAGACACCTCAGGGCTTGATAAGTTAGGAAACATGTAGAATAATGGACCCCTAGCCAACTCATACACAAGTGGGTCAAGTTGATCTTCCTGGAAAGTAAGCTCCATAATCCCTTTTCTCAATTATGAACCTTTTCTCAATTGTTGTCAATTATGAAATAATTATTATCTCGTAATTTTAATATTTTGGAAAAGTAATTATGATAAATTGTTCAATTATGTAATTTCACCCTTTTAGCATGGGATAAATCTCACATAACTAATAGAAACAGTGAAAGGGAATGCATTTTAGAGAAAAATTGAGCTAAGTTTATATTGTGTTTTTCTCACTATAATGGAATAGAAAATAGGGTTATAACAGATACCCCATAATGCATGAAGTCAGAAGAGAAAATGATTGTTGAAATGCACTATAATAAAGCTTAGAGTTCAAAATGGGAGGAAGGAGACAAATCCAAGAAATTGGATCAAAATAATCCAAATCTTGAGGTCTCATATGTACTCATTACATCCCTGAAGTGAGCATACCAATGCTTGGTCAGAAGGAGATATGAAACATGGCCGCCAAACGTACACTGCAAATCCATGATATGAAATTCTATGACATGGCAATGAAAAATACATAGTCGATCCATGTGACAAATCGAAAAGATCATAGCCAGCAACAAATATAGTGTGTATCATTGTTATAGTGGGACTATGGGAACATAATAGAGAGGAGGTGTCCGAAAGAAGTCCTCAAAGTACATAAATGATACATTACTCCAATTCAACTTAGGAAGGGTGAAACATAAAGTGAAATGTCTATAACCCAATATCTACAACATAACCTTGAAGGTACAAATCCACTGCATGAAAATAGATGTGTTGATGTTGAGCATGGTAGAAATCCTATGATTATCAGTTAATGAGTTGTACCATTAACAAATGATGTGTAGGTTTTAACCCCGTACAGAAATTACCTGCATATGAATTCTAAAACACAGAAAATAAATAATGCGAGAGTAGAACACATAAAACGAATCCCAAAACCGAGGCTACCAGCTTGATTTTTCATTATTTTCCTATTAATTCTATAATACATATTTATACATGCCGAAGCATCCAATACCATGGACCGAAAACAATCGCGTCCAATACCATGGACCGAAAACCATCGCGTCTAAAAAACATGTGCGAAAATCATGCACAAAACCATAGGTGCATCTGCCCAACCTAACATAGGGTCCAAAACCAAAATTTTCTAGGGCACTGCCCCAGACCCCATAAAGTGGGATTACGGGTGCCCCTCAAACCCCCTATTAACTACGTGGAAAGAATATAACACAACCCAACATTCTCCCACTTGTTGTTTTCTTTCCACAGGGGGCCATAAGAGAGCTTAGTCATTTTTCCATCCTTGAAATGCCCATTGTCTCTCTACACCAAGAGAACTTATCAGAGCTCAAAGATTTTGTTAATGCATCTTCAGTATTCTTCAAATTGTCCACCTTTACCAGCAACACCTTTTATCTTCTATCAGATCCCTCACAAAGTGATACTTAACATCAATGTGCTTTGTCTTTGAATGATATGCGGGTTTCTCTGCCAAGAAAGTTGCACTTTGGATGTCACATTCTATCCTTATAGCTTGTTGTACTAACCCCATACTTGAACACAATATCTACAACCAAACTAATTCCTTACTTGCATGAGTGGTTGCCATGTATTCTGCCTCTGTAGTTGACAGTGCCAATACAAATTGTTTCTTACTCATCCAACTCACTGCACCTCCAAATAGGTTAAACACATACCCACTTGTAGATCTTCTTTGATCCAGATCTCCAGCCCAGTCTACATCAACAAAGCCACCAATATCCAACACTCTATCCAATCCTAGTCTTCCTTGGTGCCATAGACCATAATCACCAGTACCACACAAATACTTGAAAACCCGCTTACTGCTGTCCAATTCTCCTTTCCTGGTTTTGACATAAACCTGCTCAATACTCCCACTACATGTGCAATGGCTGGTCTAATACAGACCATAGCATACATCAAGCTACCGACTACACTTGCATATGGAACACAAGACATGTCCTCTTCCTCTTCTTGTGTCTTGGGACATTGTTCAGCAGATAACCTCACACCTACAGAGATAGTAACCTTCACCGGTTTACTATCCTGCATATTAAACCTCTGCAATATTATCTCGACATACTTCCTCTGGTTTAACCAGAGCTTCCTCTTTGCCTGATCTATTTTAATTTCCATGCCCAAAATATAGTTTTCAGCACCAATATCTTTCATGTCGAATTCAGAGGACAATTGGGTCTTCAAATCCTAGATAATTTCTTTGTCATTTCCAACTAGAAACATATCATCCACATACAAAACCAGATAAATAACATGGTCACCAATTAATTTAAAATGCACACAGTGATCTGCTTTGCTTCTGGTGAAGCCAAGTCCATATATAAATGTATCAAATTTCTGATACCACATCCTTGGTGACTATTTTAACCCGTACAAAGAATTCTTTAACTTGCATACTAGTTCTTTCTTACCCTTCACTGCAAAGCCTTCAGGTTGCTTCATGTAGATTTCCTCTTCCAGATCCCCATGAAGAAATGTTGTCTTCGCATCCATCTATTTTATCTCAAAATCAAAAGCAACAACAACGGATAAAATTAATCTAATAGAAGTTACCCTGGGAACAGGAGAAAAAATATCACCAAAATCAATTCCTGGCATCTGGGAATAACCTTTTGATACCAACTGAGCTTTGTATTTCTCCACCTCTCCTTCTGCATTTGGCTTTTTTTGAACACCCATTTTCTACCAATGGGTTTCCTTCCAACCGACAACTCCACCAGATCCCAAGCCTCATTTTTGTGCAAATATGTCATTTCATCAACCATGGCCTCTTTCTAGAGTTTTCCATCCTCTGAATCTACTGCTTCCTTCACAGTTCTGAGATCATCGTTAGTAATAAATAAAGAAAAATTTGAACAAAATGCAAATGGACTATACCTTTCAGGCTGCCTTCTTTCTCGAGCTGATCTTCTCATAGCCAGAGTTTGTGGCTTTTCATCTTCTGATTCCTCCTCTATTGTATAGTCTAATTCTTCCTCCTTTAGTTCAAACTCTACCTTCTCAGGTTCCTTTCGTTGGACTTCATGTTTAATAACATCTTTCACCTCTCTGAACACCACATCTCTGCTGTACACAACCTTCTGTGTGACTGGGTTCCAAAGCTTATAACCCTTTAAACCATCCTTATACCCAATAAAGATGCACTTTTCAGATTTACTATCCAACTTGGTTCGTTTCTCCTTTGGAACATGTACATATGCATCACATCCAAATACCCTTAGCTGTGAAAGAGAGGGTTTCTTACCAGTCCATACCTCTTGTGGAGTGTTATCCTCCAACACTGAAGAAGGTGACCTGTTGACCAGGTAACATGCAGTATCCACTGCCTCTGCACAAAATTCCTATCCTAACCTGACACGACTGAGTATGCTTCTTGTCCTTTCCATCAACTCTTATTCATTCTTTCTGCAACCCCATTTTGCTGAGGTGTATATGGAGTAGTCTTCTGCTGTGCTATACCACACTTCTTACAGAATTCTTCAAATTCCTTACTACAAAACTCTCCACTGTTATCTATCCTCGGCACCTTTATCTTCTTCTCTGTCTGTTTTTCCACCAGATCCTTAAATTCTTTAAAACTATCAAAGACATCAGATTTCTTCTTAAGGAAATATATCCATGTATTCCTTGAGAAGTCATCTATAAATGATACATAGTACACAGACTTACCCAATGATGGAACCTTCACAGGTCCAAACACATCACTGTGCACAAGTTCTAATATTTGTTTCACCCTCTTACTACCAGAGGGGAAACTCACCCGATTCTACTTCCCATATACACAATTTTCACCTAAATCAAAATCCACAAAGATATTACTCATACCTTCTACCATACCTTTACCATGAAGTATCCGAAGGCCCTTTTCTCCAGTATGTCTAAGCCTTTGATGCCACAACATGGTCTTCTCTCTAGAGACCACTAGATTTTCTGCTCCACTTTCAAGAGCCACAGAACTATTTCACCCATCAATAACACTGCTACCTTGTAGCTTGTACAAAGTTCCAATCCGAACTCCTCACATCAATACCAATGCTCCCCGAACCATCTTGTAGGTATCCTTCTCGAACACTGTTTTTACACCTGCATCATCCAGCTTGCTAACAAAAATCTGATTTCTGGCTAATGCAGGAATATGTAAAACACCTGGAAGCATTCTAACCCTTCCACCTTGCAACTTCAACTTTACTTTTCCATGACCAACTATTCTAGCCTTCCTATCATCCCCCAAGAAGACATCACCATCATCATATCTCTCATACTCGCAAAACCACTCTCTATGGGGAGTGAAGTGAAAGGATGCACTTGAGTCAATCAACCATGCCTCATGATCTACATGTGTACTTGAAGAAGCCAAGTACACATCCCCACCTTCATCTGAGGTGGTTTTCACCTCTGCAGAAGGAGTCTCATCAGAGCCCTTTCCTTTATCAAGAGCCTTAGATTTACAGTCTGTTTTGTAGTGCCCTTCCTTTCCACATTTCCAGCACACCACCTTTACAGGTTTTCCTGGAGATTTAGATCTCCCTTTAGATTTAGATCTCCTACTCGATGACTTATTTTTTCTTTTGTTCTGGGTCTGCCCTTGTATAGATAAGGCATCACCATTTTGGCTCTCCATATTTTTCTGTCTCATCTCCTCCATCAGCAAGGATGAGACTTTTTCATCAAAATGCAAGGCAGTTGCATTGCTACCTATTGCAATAACTAGACTATCCCACGAATCTGATAGAGAACACAACAAGCTGATGCACTTATCTTCATCCGAAATTGTAATATCAACAGATGCTAACTGACTTACCACAGTACTAAATGCATTTAGATGTTGTGTCACCGAGTCTCCATCTTTCATCCTTAGGTTATACAGCTTTTTCCGCAGGAACAGTTTATTCACCAGAGATTTAGATTGGTAAAAAGTCCCTAACTTGTCCCACAAAGCCTTCACCGTAGCTTCCCTTGATACATTCAGAAATACTGAATCTGAGACACACAATCGTATTGTGCTCTTTGCCTTCTGATCCAACTTCTTCCATTATTCATTGGACACTCCCATTGGTTTAGTACCTGGATCTACCACGATCCACTGATCTTTATCCACCAACAAATCCTCCATCTTGAGTTTCCACAACTCAAAACTCTGACCATTAAATTTTTCGATCTCTATCTTTCCACTGCTTGCCATCTTCTTTCACCACCAGAATCGATCTCGCAAATCTCCCACTGAACGAGGTCTACCACAGGCCCAAGCGAAACCCTTCAGCAACAAAGGCATCCCCTTGAAGCAAAAATAACTCTGATTCCAAATGTAGGTTTTAACCACGTACAGAAATTACCTGCATATGAATTCTAAAACACAGAAATAAATAATGTGAGAGTAGAAAACATAAAACACATATACACAGAGATTTTCCCCTGGATCCCAAAACTGAGACTACCAACTTGATTTTTCATTATGTTCCTTTTAATGTTATAATACATATTTATACATGCCGAAGTATCCAACACCATGGACCAAAAACCATCGTGTCCAAAAAACATGTGTGAGAATCATGCACAAAACCATAGGTGGGTCTGCCCAACCTAACACAGGGTCCAAAACCAAAATTTTCCAGGGTGCTGCCCCAAACCCCATAAAGTGGGGTTACGGGTGCCCCTCAAACCCCCTGTTAACTACGCAGAAAGAATATAACAAAACCCAACATGATGGAGGAACCACCAATAATGAAAACATACCCCAAGGCACATATTACAGTTCACTAACTATGAATAGATGAGTTGATGTCAAACACTTGTGGATTCAACCAATCATGAGTTAATGATGTAAACCAATTGTCGATTGCGAGGAAACCTACCACTAAGGTCTGCAAGCTCCAAGGTATTATTGGTTCCTAGATCAAACTCCTATATAATGAGCTAAATTCATCTAGGGAAGATCCATTGAAGGAGGGCATTGATGTATCCCCCATCAATCAACACGGAACAAGTCGATATGATGTAGTGAATGGATGAAGCGATGAAGTGATGAAGTACAATGGACAAAGGGATGGTTGAGTAAAAAATGTCAACAATCAACTGCAGATGGTTGATACTTTCTAAGACTTCACTTGAACACATAGCAACATGACATAAAAGGGACTTGTAAGCATGACTAATGACCAACACATTATATCATGCACCAACACATCAGGAATTGAAGCACGTTCCATATGACTGGAAGAGTAACCAATAGGAGGATTAGATAGGATCATATGTATGGAATGAATCATGGGTAGGATAAAACCAAACTGTAAGATAATGATGGAGATAGTTGCCATGTTTAAGGGTGATGCAAATAATGATATTGTTGTAGCCCATATTTTTATTATTCTAAAATTTCAAAAATAAAAACTATATATATGTAAAAAAATAAATAGAAAAGGAAAATTTTGTAGCATGGTTAGAGTTTGATTGTATTGTATTTATTATAAGGTGCTAACCTTTCATGGTTAGTGAAAATAAATGTAATTGTGGGCCCACATAAATATATGGAAAGGACTAACTATCATGCAAATCCAATGGTGAATTGCGCTTCATTTTCTCAAACTCACATCAAACTCAATTGCGATAGAGATAATTGAAATGATTTTAAAATAGGGAAGGGGCGACACAAAGCTGATTTACGAGACAATCGATCAAGAAACCAATGGTCAAGAATCATTGTGCCACCTCCGCCCAATTTTGCAGAAAATACCAGTGAGGGCGGGTGCAAGCATTAGAGAAATTTTGACGTCTAAAATGGGCCTGCCAAGGAATATTATAAAATAATAGTTGAAATAATAAAATAAGATTAGATTACAACATCAAATTTTAGTGGTAAAAAATAAAAATAAAAAACTACTTTTTCAACTCATATTTTCAACTTATCTCCCTATGGGTTTACTCATATTTCAAGCGAGAGAACTTGTTGGATGTTAAATTTAATTCCTCATCCAAGGACTACCCATGTTGCATACCTTCGTTGGACCTTGCTACAAAAAATATGAGAAATACATGAAAAAAGTGATTGCAATCACGTTTTTCATGTATTTCTGATTTTTCTTATAGCATGATCCATCAAAAGTATGCAACATGGGTACTCCTTGGATGAGGAATCAAACTACACATCCAATGAGTGCTAGTTCTCAAAATTTGAGTAAAATTGTTGGTAGATAGGGTGAAAATACGAATTGAAAAGGAGTTTTTAATTTTATTTTATTTTCTAATATTTTTACTTTTTTACTCCAAAAAAGGTGAATCATCCCCCATGGTTGAGATCACCATATTCAATCCCGTTTGTTCTTATAAAATTTATTTTGGTTATAAATTTTCATTTTTAGGCCCATTTCAGAGCTCAAAATTTCTCTAATGTGGTAAGTTGTTTCTTGAAAACATTTTTGGCTTATAGCACATGATCATTTCATCTGTCAAGTAAGCCTACCAAACAAGCTTATTTTCCATCTCACCCAGCCACCTCATCCTCCCACATCACTTTCCACATCATCCATCCATCACATGATTCTTCTGTCCTCCGTATTTGTCAATCAATTCATATTCCCACTCATCATAAACAATTAAAATGCTCATTTCATTATTTTCCTTTCTTTCATTTTTTATGCACAAACAACTTTGTAATCAACATCTGAGTCAATCGAAAAATAGTATGCCTGAGGTCCTCATGCCTTCATTCCATTACCAGGTTTTTATCACCAAAAAATGATCACCTATCCATTTCTAGCTAGGCGGATCGAAATACACCATATAGGATCAATTTTACCATAGTAAAATCAATTTCACCATGGCAAATAATTTAGTAAACCATTTTTATTAAATTATTTCTTATAAAAATTAAAAAACCCCATGAGAATAATTGATTAATCATTATTTATTTCATTTTTTGTAGGAATAATTATTAAATCATTATTTGGTAATTATTCCTTGTCATATTTGACTAAATCACCTAGGAATAATTAAATATGTCACTATTTATTTATTATTCCTTAATTCTATTATGGGAATAGTTTTTAAATCAATATTTAATAATTTTTTCAATTTCACACCATTCTTAATCCTTGCGAAATAATTAATAAATAATTTTATTTGTTAATTATTTTTAAATAAAGATATTTGAAAATTTTGAATATCTTTTCTCTCTCCAAAACATATAATAAAGTATTCCTAATGGTTAGATCTTGATTTTGTCAATATTATTTTATTATTCTCCATTTTTTAGATCAACCCAATAGTTTTTTATAAATAAGAAGGGTTTCCATTTATTCTTCACCATGATCTGTATCATCGTCACCACTATTGTCTTCTTGCATTTTAGCTCCCACTAGAGTTCTACACACTGGTTTGGTTTTTTCACATATTGAGAGAGAGAATCAATCACTAAAGCATCAAGGAAACCAAAACACCAGTCCCATTAGGGGAATTTACATACCCTTTTGTAGATCTCCTTCACTAGGTGTTATCAATAAATAATATTATTCATTTAAAACCCTTTCCATATTGGGTTATTACATTGGATTCTTATTGTTGTTTGGTATTTTGGATCACATATCTCCTTTTATTGCAAGTTTTTCTCATTTTATTGATGCATATATGAAGTGTAAGGAACCACAAGTTGTTGTTAGGGTCACTTGTCACCAGTGACTTAAGTGAAGTGTTTTTGTACACCTTCCAAGAAATTTCATACTAAAAAATGTCAACTCCACTAGCTTTTTAGCTACATTTGTTGTCAATAAATGGCGAATCCACTCAGTGTAGTAATTTAGTTCCTAGGTGACTGAAGATTCATTAAATTTCAGATTTTTCTGAATCTATTTATAGCTTCTCAATTTATGTTTATAGTTTTCTTTCCTTTTTTGTCAAACTTTCGGATTCTAGTGGTTTTCTAGTTCTTTTTGCAGGCCACATGTACCAATCGAGAAGGAGACAAGTAAATTTGTATGATATCTACTGAGTGAGAGTCATGAGAGAAAAAACACACCTTTTGGCCAGGTTTCTGCATTTTCCACAGTTTCCAGGTCAGTACCTGCATTTTGGATTTTTCCGACAATGTTTCAAATTTTTTCTAGATTTGTCGAGAGTTCTATGTGGGGAATGGGAAGGGTTTCTTATCTCTATTTCAGTCTCCCATAGGCCTAGATTCTCTTATTTTTTCTCTTTGAGGAAGGAAAACACCCCTAGGTTTTAGAGTACACCTCCACCTTTTTAGGAAGAGTTTGGCTACATGAGGAGTCTAGGGTTTCAACATTTTTCAGCTACTAGTTTTCAGGGTCTAATCCATATTTTTATAGAACTTTCGGATAGGTTTATTTCACCTTTTCTCCGTTTAAAATTTTGGCTTTTCATTCCCCCTTATGATCCCCATAAGCACCCTAGGTTTTGGTGCTTCATACCTATCCTTTACAACATTCGTCACCTCTAGATATTAGTCCCTTTGACATTAGATATTTTAGGCCTTTTACGCATCTTTGAGTAGCCTATTAGGCTTCTCTTTCTTAGCTTCTTGATATCCTATTTTGGGTGGGGTTTCGTGTGCTCGATTTGTTGTTTATTTTTCTATCCTTTTCATCATCATTTACAGTATTTCAACAATTTATTTTCAATAGCACATGACATCACAAAACATTCTCAATTAACACATCCACTTGAAATATCATTTTCACAAACTAACACCCTAAGAAAATGTGAGCTTGGTTAACACCTCCAATCCTAGAATTGAAACATTACACCTTAATAATTCAACACACATGGATTAAGACCACTTGGACACCAGGGCTAGACAATCTATCTAGTTTAGGTGTAGGATCGATGGGATAGGATTCAATTAACACCCATTGATCACTTACATTGAGAAATAGAAGTTGACGTATTAGGGATCTTAAAATCCTTCACCATAGCATGGTCGAAAGGCAAAGTGCATTACAAAACTGATCCCGAGGGGCTTAAGCTAGGTCATTGTGCACACAGTTCTCCTCCGGGATACGTAACCCATGGCACAGAATCTCATGCGATGTATGATCACCAAGAATCTCAAAACTTGATCACAACCATGGGACGAAGGTAACCATAGTAATAATCTTAGGAAAACAATGTATAGGACTAGATATGGGAAGCAGTTGGTTCTATACCCTACCTTTCTATAGAAAACTTTGCCTGTGGGGATCAAATTGCATCAAATAATAAGTTCTTTGGAAGGCCATATGAAATAGTAGATTTAGGATTGTTTGAGGATTTAGACCACCTATAGGCTAGAGGTGTTTTTCTTTGAGAAGACGTGTTTTCTTGAATTAGAGTAGCATCTTAATATAGTTATTTCACACTTGGAACCATTGCATTAGGTGTTCTCTTGCTATTTTCTTCTCTTATTCTCTTATCATCCCCCTTTAGTCCTTAGATTCATCATTGTCTTGACATCAATACATCCCTTAGGAATTTTTCATGGAGAATTTGAGGTCTTCATCCTTAGTTTTCGTTAGGACATATTAATCCTCCCCGATAAGTTAGAGTTGATCCTCCCAGTACTCCATCGAGTCCCCATTATGACTCTGGTTATACTGGCTCTTTTAGTTCTTCCTTTGATTCTACATCTTATAGACCTCGTACCATCACCATTTTAAGCACCAGCATGGGTTCAGGAAACCAAGGTTGTAACCCCGGTACTAACCACTGTAACCGCATGAACAGAACCTTCATTAGTATGGTCACTCTTACTCCATTGCTTACTTTCATGGCTAGTGTGAGCCTCCCTGATTTCAACCAGCTCATCAATCATCATCTTCTCCATTACCCGAATTGGCCAGCTATTCCTACCAAGATTCCTTTCGAAATCCCCAAGTTGGAAGGTAACCTTGGAGAATATTGTTGGCTTAGTGGGCCCTGACCTAGGTTCAACATTAATTAGCTAAGAAAATCCCTACAATATTGGCCATTTAGGCATCAATCCATGGAGCATGGACTGAAGTCTCACCCGAAGTAGTATGGGGATGCAAGAACCAAGTTTCTGCACCTAGAGATGGTAGTGATGTCGTTTTATACCCTAAAGCTTCCTTTGTGCAGGTCAATAAGCCTTTTAGGGCTTATCAATATACTTCTCTTAGACGTCCTCTAGACCTTTGTGGAGGTCTACGACTGTCCTTCGCTTACCCTAGATAGGAGAATCAACCACTTATGCACCTCTATAATTTCTCTTACTTCTGTGTTTACCCCAATTAGCTGAAGTATTTGATAACTTCAACATGAATTAAGATGATTTTCACATAAACATATATTCTCACTTGCGTCCATATAATAAAGCAAAACATATGGATTAGAGTATCAATACAACATTAAAACATAAACCTAGTATTCATCATAGCATAATCACATGCATTTGTAACAGAATTAATATAGATCATACATAGATAATTTGAGAATAATTCTCTTTATTGATGCTTAAGATCTTCTTTACAGACTCTAAATGCTCCGCGCACACAGTTGCAAGGGTACACGCACTCAATTGTGCAATTATACCCTAGGCCTCCATGCCCATAGCTACAAGGCCTCTTTCCTATGCTAAGAATCTTCCCTCTTAGCTCTCAAACACCCATTACATTCATCAATGACTCAAAACATACCAAGAACTGCCTTAGACTCTTCTACGACTCTCCTTTTTATACAATCCAATGGTCTGTGGCCCATGGGTAGATCTCCTAAAGCCAACAAAAGTTACCTAAAAGAAGGGCGGAAACACTTGTTGACACTTTTACATCTTCACTCTCTGCAACCACAACATGTTGAGAGTTTACACTATTTATAAAAAAAAGTTGGGAATTTTGCTCCAAAACGTGGGCTTTTAACCCCAAAATTGACTCTAGGGGACCTGTTCTCGATAGGCCCCCAACACAAATATGGGAGTCACTCTGCTAGCATAGAGAACTTGTCGTGAAGACCTCCCAGCTCCACTTGCACCACTGCAACTTCAACGGTCCACTGCATCACCGCCTGCTTAGCCTACTCCACCAACTGCTTCGTTGATGGTCCTACGCTATCTACCTTGATTTTATATTGTTTTGCCTATAGGCTAGCCAATTTTCCCTCAATGGTGGTAGTGAGCACATAGGATTCATCCAGCCAGGGCCGTAATCTAGCTTTTAGTACTTCCTCTCTTTGCTGTGCTACGTCCACCCGTTCCTTCAGTCCCTTTACTTCCTGTAGCTTGGCCAACCTCTGTGTGATGGTGACGGTGCGCGTTGTTGCTCTTACCTCATCATACCTCTGCTATAATTCCCTCACCTCAGTCTCTAACCTAGGACCTTCCCGCATACTAGTAAGTACCTCTAGCGACTTCTCAAAGAGCACGGTGCAATCTGTTACCGCAGCATCCACTACAATAAATGCATCCTTGACAACTGCCTCACGTTGCCCTTTGACCTCTGGTGGAGTTGAAGGCTGGGATTCAACTCAAGCTCTCTGATCTTAAGGTTTAGCTCAAACTGAACCTTGGTCAGCTCTGTCTTTACGTCGCGTACACTTGCAACTAGATTTTGAATTTTGGCCTCCACCAGCACTTCTTCAGGGATATGCATCTCCAAAATGGTTATGCATGCTTCAGTGAATACTATTGCAGTGTGCTCATTCTTCTATTGTACCTTATTCACTGTGTCAATTACCAAAGTATTTTCAATGAACATCTGCACATTGTTTACCTTTTGTTCACTGATCACACTTAAAGCGCGCTGCTCTCGAGCTTGAAGTTCTGCAATCACACCTGCTTGCAAGGTGTGAAGGGCTTCACTTGGAAGCATGGCCAAGTTCAAACCAACCTTATTTAGAGTGCTGAAAGTAGCTATGCCAGCTTCCTCTTCTACAACCAAAGCTCCATCTGGTAATGTGATGGCCTAGGAATTCAAGGAGAGAACCATCTCCACTGCTTAAGAGGTTCTTGGATCTGCAGCTCATGTAGACCCATATAAATTGCCACCAAGGCTTGCTTCTAATACTGCTTAAAATGTTGTAGTAGTTCTACGGTCACATCCCTTCCTTAATCTCTGATCTCATCCAAGTCACCTTCTGTCAAGGTGATTGAGTCGAGCGATGATTTACTAGCCCTGGACTTCTTCCACAACCCTTCTTTCTCCTGATCCTGAGTGTGCTTCACCTGGAATGGAGTACTCTCTTGGTCTCCACCACCCTATTCCAATTGCTACTCTTCGTCCTCTATCTATAGCAAAGGATACCTCTAACTTTTTTCAGAGTCATGCTCTTCCTCCTCTTCCTTCTCTTCAACCTACTCCTTTGTAGTGCACTCTGATCTGGCTTTTTCTGCAACCTCCTTTTTCCTCCTTTTAGCCAATTGTTGCATCTTCAACCGGGCCTCTTCCTTCTTTTTCTTTCTTGTGGACTTACTGGACCCAGCTGAAAAATTGGAGGTCGCGTGCCACTCTGCTGGCCAGTGCTCAAGGACTGCTATGATTGCATCATCTGTTGCAAGGTATGGGAGATCATACCACTTCTGGTCAGGGTCCTTCCATGCCCAGATCAAGATAGAGTGGAAGTCTACTTTGAACTCCACATAAGCTGACAACTGCTAAAAGATAGTTGGTTATAGCCGTGACTCTCAGTTTATCATGGCACGGATGCTTGCCTCCATCAGCACCCAAAATATATTACTGTCCTTGACCCTTTCAGTGCCCTTTGTGGCTCGGAGTGAAGTGAACTTTGCTACTTCTAGCATATTTGATGCGATCAAAGGAAACTGACTGTCCTCTGGTAATCCCCATGTGACTAGTACAATTGATAGAAAAATCCATGCATAATGGAAGGTATTACTGTTGGGTTGTGTTATATTCTTTCCACGTAGTTAATAGGGGGTTTGAAGGGCACCCGTAACCCCACTTTATGGGGTCTGGGGCAGCGCCCTGGAAAATTTTGGTTTTGGACCATATATTAGGTTGGGCAGACCCACCTATGGTTTTGTGCATGATTTTCGCACATGTTTTTTTTGGACGCGATGGTTTTCGGTCCATGGTATTGGATGCTTCAGCATGTATAAATATGTATTGTAACATTGAAAGGAACATAATGAAAAATCAAGCTGGTAGTCCCGGTTTTGGGATCCAGGGAAAAATCTCTGTGCATATGTGTTTTATGGGTTATGCTCTCGCATTGTTTATTTTCTTTGTTTAAGAATCGTATGCAGGTAATTTCTGTACAGGGTTAAAACCTACAATTACTCTGGTCTTGTGCTTCTATGTAGTTTGCAAGGAGCTCACTTCATAGGTAGCATGCCCAATTTAATTATACGCCCTCCACACACTGGGCCGCTAATGACACAACTGGTGCCAACACTTCATTTGTGTGACACTTCCTCATTATGACCAAACCAGGATCTAGGTGGCTACCTTAACTGTAGGGTCGGTTATGATGGAAATTGAGTATCGACGCAGCTTCTTGACAAGCTTAAACTTGTCCTTCATTCTTTTGGCAAGGTCGAATTCACCCACCTTTTCGCCAAATGCCTTGGCTGGATTTTGCCATGAATGTGGTAGCAATGTGATCTTATGGATCAGCATATCGGTGATTGGTATCAGTTCTCCTAACCATAGGCACTTGTCGTGCACCAAGCATAACAATTGTTTGATCACTATCAAAGTTATGGGCTCATGGTTGTAATGTGGCACCCATAGCAGGTTTAACAGTCCTACCTTATCCACCCCTCTAATCCACTTCCTCACCTCTAGTGCAATGACACCAGAATATTTATAGAACATGCAGGTCATGAATGTATTAGTCGCTAAGTAGGGGAACTGCTCAGTATCCGGCAAGTCCCAATCATCTAACTTTAGATGTGGGACACGCGCTAAGTGTGGACCTTCGAATTTGATCTGGTCTGGCAGCAACGATGTGTTAAGTAAAAATTTTCCCTCATCTGGGTCCTTCGAGACCTTCACCTTACCCCGGCGTGTAGGGATGTATTCCAGTAGCTTTTAGATAGGGTCTACACCCTCAATGTCAATGTCCTAAGTGCCTTCATGTACACCCTCATCAGATTCTACGTTTACCACCTTGCCTTTCTCCTGTGCAGTGGGCTTCTCTTTCTTCATATGCTTCCTTGGCAAATCACGCACCAGCTGTGTCACTTTTTGCTTGTCTTTGTTTGTCTTAGACCCCTCTTTTCTCGGTGTAGGCCTCGACCTGGGTGACCTCGGTGACTTTGGAACATCTGCGGGAACCTCCACAAATATGACCTCAGGGGCAACTCCCTCAAAGCCCATCGATCCTCCAACACTTGCAGTTTTCATGGGAACTGACATGAGGCTAGTAAGGAGCTCCTGGGTTTCCTTATGAAACCTGTCAAACACTCAACTGGTCACCAAAGCCTCAAAAATCTTAGGGTTCATGCGTAACTGGTAGCTCGACACCTCAATTCTCAAAATACAAAGTGTTTTTTGTTGGGTGGCGCTCTGTAATTTATAGGAAAATTCAAATTCAAATCTGACCATTCCCCCCAAAATCCATTCATAAATGCTAGATTGATGGCATATTTCCAAAGATCTCGTATTTAAATTTTGCCTTAAATGTTGCCCCCACTCCTTTTAGCTAATTTTCACTATCAAATCATGAACAGTGACCGTAACAATCACTTTCTGGCTATCTTGCATGGTTTCTCCTCCTATAGCACAACTCCCCTCATGTTTCTACTGATAATGTGACATTCCTCCTTTCCATGCAGTCCCCTAGTTGTGCAACTCTACAACCCGGGCAATGTAGTTTATAGTCCTGCGCCTCCTTTCAGTTGTCTGGAGTGCTAAAACTATGCTTCCACCATACTATCATCTGGCCAGATCCCTGATGTATGGTTTCAATTGACTGCCATTTACCTTCCCTGGAAACAAATCTCCATTCAATTTCACCAGCTGAACTGCTCCTTGATGACATAGGGCCCCAACCAATGCATCTGAAATTTTCCTAGAAAATTTTCAAACTTGCTGTCATATAATAAAACCAAATCATTTACCTTGAACGTGCGTAGTTTGATGTGTTGATTGTGCCATGCCTTTTCATGCTCCTTCTAAACTTGTTGATGAAATCTACCTAAAAATCTATCTTATTCAAGTTCTGTCAGCTATGTGAGCCTCTCCTCCAAGGCTCTATGGTCCATCATTCCTGTGAACACCACTATGCGTAGACTAGGTACAATGTACTCCATCAGCATCACAACTTCTACGCCATAAATGAAATGGAAAGGTGTCCTTCCAGTCAACTTTTTGCAAGTAGTTCTATAAGCCCATAGCACTGCGAGTATGCTCACATCCCATTGATTCCTTTGTGCATTGAAAACCTTCTCCAGCACGTTCTCCAATACCTTATTAAATGCTTCAACCATTCCATTAGCTTGTGGGTGGGATGGCGTACTCTTCTAATGATAAACCTAAAATTCCTCCATCAGTGTGTTGATCATTTCATTAGGGAAATGCACACCATGATCACACATCAAAATCTTTGGGCAACCAAACCTGGTTAGCACATATTCAAAGAGGAAATTCATTGTTGCTTCCCCTGTATAGTCCTTCACAGGCTACACCTTCGCTCATTTGGCCAAATACTCCATCGTAGTGATGATATACCGCACACCCATATTCTTTCCTGGAGGATGGATTGGTCATACAAAATCAATCATCCACTTCTTGAATGGATGTAATGAAACTTGTGGATTCAGAGGCAGCTCATCCGTCCACGATGGCATGCCCATCCTATGGCATGCATCACATGCCTTACAATAAGCCTTGGAATCCTTATGCAACGTCGGCCACCACAACCTAGCGCGTAAAATCTTCTGCATTGTTGCTTTTCCAAGGCAATGTCCTCCCATAGATCCTTTATGAGCTTTAGTGAGGATTTTGTTTCATTCAAAGTTAGGTACATAGCATCACAAAATTTCATCTGAGCCCATTTAATATAAATGCCCTGCAATAACAGAAAAGTCTGCCACGCGCACCACCAACTCCTTCTTTTTTTGACTAGTATACCAGAGATGTCCCCGTCGTTAGGAAGTGTATGATATCTGCAAAGTTATTTTCTATGACATGCACTGGAAAGAGCTATGCGTCAGGCAGTCCTTCCTCCAAATTAGTAGGTTCCTCTTCTATGTCAATGCGCGACAGATGATATGGTCCTGCATTCAGTTGTCATGGTTTCACAATAACTTCGAAATCATATTCTTGAAATAGAAGCATCCATCTACATATCTTCCCCCCCAACACAGGCTTGTTAACCAAGTACTTCAATGTGGAATGGTTTGTATACATCTTAAAGTGTCCGCCTAGCAGGTATTGTCTGAAATTCATGAGTGCGTACACCATAGGAAAACCTTCGCGCTCTATCGTTGAATAGTTCTTCTCAGCTTTAGACAAATTCCTACTCGCAAACGCTATAGGGTGATCCAACTCTCCCTCACCGTATTGTGTGAGTACTACCGCAAAAATAATACATGACACTTCCAAATGCACATGAAATTCCTTCTTCCAATTCGAGAAGACTAGGATCAGCGCAGTGACCATATTTTCCTTTAACACATCTAAGCTTTGTTGAAACTCTTCATTCCAATAGAATGTATCATCCTTCTTTAGCAGCCTCTCCATCGGCGCTGTAATTTGGGCATAAGTCTTAATGAACTTTCTATAGTATCTTATATGCCCCAACGTTGCACACAACTATTTCACACTTCTTGGTGCCTCTAAATTATTTATAACTACTATCTTAGTTGGATCGACCATTAATACTTGTCTTCACACCACATGGCCTAGCAAGATTCTAAAAGGAACATCTAACAAACATTTCTTCAAATTGAGTGCTATCTGATACCTTCGGCATGTATTCAACATCAATCATAGGCTAGATAAATGTCGTTTCACCAGCTCAAACACCATCCAATCGTCAAACTATACCTCTAGAAACTTGTGAATGTCCTTAAACACCGCGATGACTATGTCAGAAAAGATCACCGGCACATTCTTCAGTATAAAAGGCATTATAGTATACTGAAATCACCCTCACTTAGTGGCGAAGGTCATTTTACTTCTATCTTCAGGTGCAATCTTGATCTAATTGTACCTCGAGAACCCATCAGTGAACAAATATGCTTCCTGTCCTACTACATTATCCAGTTCTTTGTCGGTGAATGGAGTTGGAAAGGGATCATGTACGCAGACATCATTCAACTTCCTGAGATCTACGCATATCCTTATTTCATCCTTCTTCTTCTTTTCCTAAACTACTACTAGGCTCACCCAAGCAGATTCTTCCACCAGCTCAATAATACCTGAGGCAAGAATTTTATTCAACTCTAAGTGGATGTTTTCTTTATACTTGGGGTTGAGGGATAATGCCTTTGCTTGATCGGTATTGCGTTTGGTTTCAACGTAATTTTCTTAAATCCCAGGCCCCCCATTATCCCTTTCAAATCTGAAAACTTTGTAAGGAACAAGTCTTGATACTCACAGAGAAATTCAACGACATTATCTACTATTGCATCATCCCAGTTGTCCCCAATCTTTGCAAATTCCGGATCCGCCTCCATTCCAATGTTCACTTGTCTTGTTTTTAGCAATGCAGTGATATCTGGATTATGTATCTGTGGCCCTTCAACTTCGCGATGACCTTCTATCTCTGGGATATTAATGTTCCTCGAATCTTCATCTTCTCCTTCAGCAGTCACATTGTAACACTCCAGCATGTGGCGCAGCTGGGTGGTCCAATCTAATTGAATCAAATCCAAGGGATCCTATGTTATTCTGAAGATTGCTTCTTTGACCTCATGCAACATCTCATCAATGCACTCAAACCCATCTTCAAAGCTGAATTTCATCAAGAACCCTTGTCTCAAAACATCCCATTCATCCGTGCTATGGCAGAGCTCTATCTCCAAGTACTAATTCATAGGTATCACATCCAACGTGTGACAGAACAGATGCACCCACTCTGGTTGCGGTTCTGCTCCATAAGCATTGGTCCATTTGGCTAAGTGATCGCACGGGTCACTCACTCCATTGTATTTCTCTATCAATCATACCTTTGGGCGACCAAACCATGCCTTCACCATTCTTCTATATTCGTGCCATCCATCGAAGTAGCCTTTATGAATACCCCACCATATTGTAGGTGTAGCAAGTAGCTCTAAGTCCAAGGCTTGGAAGTGATGCTTCTTCGACACCTCCTTTTCAAATGAATCCAAAAATTTATCAATGTCAGTTAAACTGTCATAGTAACGCAAACTTCTTACCTCTAAAGATACGCAACGCAATGATTTTGTCATCATGTTAGATCGTAGCGTAGATACTTTATGCAATCTATTCTGCCAATGTTCCAATTCCTCCTCTGAGTCTGATGTGTGGAGCTTTCGCGATCCCATGCAATACGTCCCTCAGCTATTGGATTCACCCAATCTTGATCTTGCACCGTTATCTTATAAATCTAGTCCAAATCGTCATCACTTTTGTAATCACGGACTAGTTCAGTGTAGCGTAGTCCTTCTGCAGGGTCAAATGGTACTACTACATGGAATGATTTTCTTTCAAATGACATCATCTTCTTCTTCAAAGTAATCACCTCAGTCACTTCGATAGCCCAGTCGATCCCAAGGAGTGCAGGGTATGGATTGTTGTCATCCACAATTCTATCACATCAAAATCGGCCAACGTGCTTGCTCCTTCGATATCAACTATTACTCCTTGTAATCTTCCTAGGATAATCTTTCATTGATTCACCATCCTCAACTAAATAGGAGACCACTGCAGTGTAGGTCACCCCATTATCTCCCATGTCTGTTTAGGAAAAACATTCACGTCAGACCCTAGATCCAGAATGACTTGGTCCATTTCATAGTCTCCTATCTGTGCAGTGAGCCTCATCTCTCGCCCTGTTCTTTCCTTATTCTTACCAATCCTCTTGACTATGCGCAGTCCATCAGAAGCATTTTCTTTCCCCACACACTTATTTATTAGCTCTTGTAACCATTTCACAACCTTGCTATCATGCAACAACTTAATACCAGTCGCTAAGAAATTATTAAGCATGCAAGGGTCCATCTTTTATTTGGTTTTTCCTAAATTCCTGAGGTAAAGGCCTCAGCGAAGTGTTTCCTTACTTCCATGAAGGTTTCCTTCCAATGCTCCCAATCAAAGCCAACCTCCTTTTCTCGAGCTTTGCGGACCCATTCACTTTCTTCAGGCTTCTTTCCCTTGTCTTCACCAGTCTTCATTCTAGTTTGCATCATGATGTTCACATTAGGATCCTCTTTGTAGGGTTCAACCCTCGTCATCTGTAGATTCTGTGTAGGTTACTTAGGTAGTGCCCCCGTTTCACATATCTTATATTATAAAACAGGGAAATATTCTATTGCGTGGTCAAAATAAGTGAAATATCTGCATGACAGGTGTGTCAGTTTTGTGCATTCTTGAGCATAGTGTCCTGGTCCCCCACAGTTTTAGAAAATCACTTGTCTTCAGCCTCTACTAGGTCCTCCTCCACCTCGGCCTCATTCACACCCCTAAAATCCTCCTTTCTCTCCCCCATCACCTTGATCCAAAGGTTGAGTCTCTGCTTGCACCCTATATGTGGGATTTCTATCCATAATTAGCTCATAGCTACGGTAGTTATGCTCATCATGACCCACCGATTGATAGAATTTGTAGAAGAGTTGTTGCAGTGTCTATACAAATTTATGCAGAATGTGGCAATTGTCTGTCACATGTTTTCTAGCCACCTGACAGATATCACAAAATAGCATGGGCCCCTATACTTGGCCTTGCTTGAGTGTCTGTCCTTAGAGGCATCGACCCTCCTGCTACAACATAATTCGCGAAGCCTAGGCAGTGATCTTTGTCATGCCCCTGGCTTTTGCATTTCAAGCAGAAAAATTCTTCATGCACCTCTGGCCAAACTGCTCTATCCTTCTTCAGACTTTGGAACTCTAGGAAAAGGTTCTGCAACTATGCGTGAATCTTCTAAACTCCCAAATTGGCATCCTATATTGGCGTCTCATGCAATCTCATTGACATCTCCAGTGCTTCCACCTCGGTCCCAATCTTTTTTTGCAATAAAGAAACCCTTAGATGAGGCAAGAGCTAAGCCACAAACCATTCGTTGTGCTACCCATCTGTAAGATTCATGTTGGCTTCGTGGATTGTGCACCTCAACCTCTAATCCAAATCCTAGGGTGTCTCACCCATATTCATCATGATCTCCTTGAATCCCACAATTGATTGAGCTTTAGATTTAGGCCTATTGACCTCCTTATTCACCGCAGTTGGAATATCTACTAATGATGCTATCGGGTTATCAGTGTAGTACTTAATGTACCATGTCAGTGGACATTCCTATACAACAGTGACCAACATTGCTTTCTTCATCTGATCATCCGTTATACCCTGAGCCTCCCATACGGCCCTTGCAATGAACCAAAACTAGTTCAGGTCCTCTGTTCCTGACCCCTTGAACACATGAAATTTTACTGAATTCTCCATATTACATGGTGGTGAAGTTGGTGGAGGTGTGGGCGAAGGTGTATGCGGTGTAGGTGAAGATGGAGGTGGTGTGGATGGATGGGGTATTCACAAGAAACCTTATCTTATCAATTGAACAGTGCTCTATGGAGAAGCATGTGCTGCCTCATGATCATCACTCAGAGGAGGTCCAATCAGTGGGCTACATTCAGGGCCTATTTTTCCTCTATCCCTGAAGATCATTCTGCTTTGCGTAGGTCCAATCATAAAGGTAGTTACATAACCCACTTTTCACACAAGAGCATCTTAATCCAAGTATTTAAAGACCTTAAATGCTTACCTCGGAGTCCTTTGAAGAAGCGGTGCTCTACTTCGATGTAACTGACTGAAGAATCGACTGCGAACTCTGTTGCGAATCCTCCTATGATACAATCGAGCCAGTGATCGAGAATGCATACGACCTTATCTTTCGAGGCTTCTAATATCCACACTAACTCCAGGGTCCATACTATTCGACTGTCCAACCTCCACCTTCCTTGGTTGTCTGCTGATTTACCGATCCACTCATATAATTCAACCAGGAAGGAACAAAAGAAGATTTCATGTATCTCTATGTACAGATATTTTTCCAACCACTGTTCTTTCATCAATCGCAGGTTCCTATTCTCTTACACCATGAATTCATGGATCTTCTGTTGGCATTATGTTTCTGGTATGGCTATATGTTACAGATGTTGTACTTGATGGCAACTCCTGTGGCAAGGCTCTCATTTTATTGAAAAATTAAGAAGGACGCAGGAAATCAGTTCAGAAGGTGCGTACCTGCAGGTACACCATGCAGGGACCGCGTCCAGAGACGCAGGTCAGCCGTTCAGGAGGTGCGTCCACCCAGTGCACACATTTCAAGGCAGAGAAAATCACATGTGGGGGTTTCTTGTGATTTACTCTTGGTATCTAGCCGACGATATTGTGTTATTGAGGTGTCGGCTCGTGGTATTGTTCCATGATTTGAGGAAGAGCTTGCCTATATAAAGTAAAGGAGATCATTTGGCTTGAAGTGTCTTGGGTTGAATATCTTATTGGGCTAGATCTGGTCTAGATCTAAAGAAGGCGAATCTACAAAAGGACTGAGATCTCTTTGGCGCATGATCAGATCTGTAGATCTGACTGTTTGGGTTACTCTTAAAGTCTTGAAATCATTCATACCCGAAGGTACGCAGGTACAGTGAAAGGCAAGTGCGCCGGGACGCAGTGCAGTAGAACGAGACCTGCGTGGGGATGCAGGGCAGAGTAATATTCTGGTGCATCCGGGACGCAGTACAGAAACAGGTGCACTGCGTGGGGACGCAGAGCGGAATAAGGTTCAGGTGCGTCCCTGCAGTAAAAAGACGCGGCGCGATAGTATCTATGGGTGCGTCCCTGCAGCAACAGGACACGGCGCGATAGTGTTTTTGGGTGCGTCCCTGCAGCAAAAGGACGCAGTGCAGTTGAAGGAACAGTGCGTGGGCACGCAGCGCAGTGGAAGGATACCTGCGGGTGTACGCAGGAAAGCAGAAGGTGAATTGCGTCGCGACGCAGGCCACAGAAGGGAAAACTGCGTCTCTGTCTTAAGATGTTCTGTTGATTGTATTTCTCTGTTGATAAGGTGTTCTGGGTTAATTCTGTTATTGCTGATCTGATAACTGTAGTAGACAGTAACTGTTATGTACTTGATGATCATTTGATGCTTTATGAAAAGAAGTAGGGGGTTGTAGCTCCCTTCCAGGAGAGACTGGAAAACGAGAGTGAGAGAGAGAGTTGCAGCTCTCTGCAGGTTGCAGCCTGCGTACTGGTAAAGGACTGCACCAGTACAAAATCATTGTAAAAGGAGTTTCTAATTTTGAAAGAAGATAGAGACATATTGCAGCAGGTGGTTTTCACGCACATTGGGTTTCCACCTTACATCTTGTGTTCTTTGGTGTGACTATCTGTTTTCTTGTTCATACTCATTATTTTTATGGTACTGACATGCAAAAATAATTCAAAGATCAAATAAGGAAGATTTATTAAAAGAATTAGATAATACTGATTCACCCCCCCTCTCAGTATTATTTTCAACAATTGGTATCAGAGCAGGTCCTTCAAAGAAGCTTGATCGCTTGAAGGTAGATCGTTCATCATGAGCAACTACGAGAGAGAAGCATCAATCAGGCCACCGGTTTTTGATGGGACAAACTTCAACTATTGGAAGGTAAGAGTTACTGCATATCTTCAATCTCTTGGTACAGAAGTTTGGGACATTGTAGAAACAGGCTACGCTTTTCCTTCAGCTACTCCTACAGATGCAGCTGAGAAGAAGAAGTATGAAACAAATGCGAAAGCAGTCAGTACTCTATTAGGATGTATATCCCAAATAGAATTCATGAAGGTAATGCACTACAAATCCACAAAAGAGATATGGGACAAAATTGTCACAAGCTATGAAGGAGATGAACAGGTAAAACGTGCTAAACTTCAAACTCTCAGGATTCAGTATGAGACTCTCAAGATGTATAATGATGAAAGTGTGGCTAATTATTTTCTTCGGGTAGATGAGATTGTTAATTGTATGAAAAATTTGGGTGAAGAAATAAAAGAGGCTATAGTAGTTGGAAAGGTTCTAAGATCATTGTCCCCCAAGTTTGAATCTAAAGTGTCTGCAATAGAAGAAAAGGAAAATCTCCGAATTCTCACTATGTCTCAGCTACATGGAATTCTAACTGCTTATGAAATGAGAAAGGGAGGTCCATCAGACAGAAGGGAAGCTGCTTTCAAGGCATCAGGCAAAGAAGATTATTATGAAGCAAGCCATGTTCCAGAAGAAGAGGAAGAAGAATCAAATTTTGTCAGAAATCTTCAAAGGGGTTCTGGAAGGTTCAGAGGTAAGCTACCTTTTAAATGCTTTGCTTGTGGAAGAGTAGGTCATTATGCTGCAAAATGTCCTTATAAGGATAAAGGAAAGGAACCTGCTAGATGGAACAAGAAACAAGGTGCAAATAAGAAAAGCTACTACACCCATGAAGATAGTGATGGTTTATCAAACAGTGATGAAGATGAACAAGGTAATAAATATAAGTTGTTAATGGCATTTGAAGATGATGATTATATGGATGCTGTAGATGTGGATAACCTTTATGATGAAATTACTAGACTCAAGAGATGTATAGAAGAAAAGAATGTGATCATTGATACTCTACAATTTCAAATTGATGAAAAGGAAAAACATCTTGAAAAACTAGAAGGTGAAATTGTTGGTCTTAGAAAAGAGATTGAGAAAAAAAAGCTATTAATCTTAAGTTTGTCAAAGGATCTGAAACTTTGGATGAGATTATCAATGTGCAGCGGTCTCCTCTAAACAAGACAGGTCTGGGTTATAATGGAGAAACCTCTCAAGCATCCACCTCAAAAAGTTATCTTGATGCGGCAAGAAGAAATGAGCGAAAGAACAATGAAGATCATGAGGTAAAGCAGGGACGTATTACAAACAGAAACTATCAGGGGCAATCCATCTTAAGGGTGAACAAAAGCTACAACCAGCCACAGGTAAAATCTTCTCAGTTTGGTTCAAGAATAGATGAAAATAGAAATTACAATCAGTTGGCTGGTAGATTCAATAACCACAGAAGCTTCTTCAATGGACAATGCTTTTCTTGCCATAACTTTGGTCACAAAGCAGCTCAATGTGTTGCATATAAAACAATCATGACTAGGGAAGCTCAAAAACAAAGAAGTATGACAGGGATTACAAAAAGGACCTATAACAACTTTTCGGTTCTTGAAAATGAAGTTGAATGTTCTATTTGCAATAATTTTGGTCATGAAGACTCTGAATGCAGGAGCAGGTTTCAGCAAAAAAAAGAACAAGAGCAGAAAAAGGAACAAGCCTCAAGCACCAAAACATGGAGAATAAAGGAACCTCAAACGGAAAGATGTGGGATAGCATTTTATGCAGAGGGACAGGAAAATCTATGGTACATTGACAGTGGATGTTCGAAGCATATGACAGGTGATAAAGAAAAACTTGAGTCTTATTCTACTTTAGAAAAGGGAAAGAAAGTCTCTTTTGGAAATGATACTCCTGCAACTATAAAAGGAAAAGGCATTGCTCAGTTAAAAGAAAAGGTCAAGGCTGGAAATGTTTTGTATGTTGATGGATTGAAGCATAATCTTCTAAGTGTCAGCCAGATGTGTGATCAAAGAACCGAGGTTATATTTAGATCAAATGGATGTCTTGTTCGTGATCTTGATACAGGTAAAACAGTGCTCAAAGGCAAAAGAACTCCAAATAATCTGTACATATTTGAAGAAGGACAACAACAATGCTATCTGAGCAAGGATGAAGAGCACTGGTTATGGCATCGAAGGTTGGGACATCTAAGCTTCTCACAAATAAGGAAAGCATGCAAATATCAGGCAGTTCGCAATCTTCCAGATATCAAAATTCCTGACAACACCATATGCAAATCATGTCAGTTTGGAAAACAAACCCGAACTAACTTTCCAAAGAAAGAAGGATCAGCTAGCATGCCTCTTGAGCTAGTACATACAGATACATGCGGTCCCTTCAGAAAAAGGACACCTCGAGGAGAAGAATACTTGATATTATTCATTGACGATTTCTCCAGGTTTGTCTGGTTAGGACTTATGAAGCACAAAGATGAAGCATTCGAAAAATTCAAATCTTTCAAAGCCTTGGTTGAAAATGAATCAGGTCACAAAATTAAGTGCCTCAGATCCGACAGAGGTGGGGAATTTACTTCAAATGAATTTTTCGATTTCTGTGAAGAACATGGGATAAGAAGAGAATTCTCTACAGCAAGAACTCCCCAGCAAAATGGAGTTGTGGAGAGAATGAACAGAACAATCCAACAAATGGCTCGTGCTATGCTTGATGAATCAGGAACTCCCGCAACTTTCTGGGGTGAAGCTGCACATGCTGCGGTTATTATTCTCAACAAAACAAATGTCCGGGTGAACAGCACTCAAACTCCTCATGAGCTCTGGAGTGGTAAAACTCCTTCAGTAAAGCACTTCAAAATCTTTGGGAGCAAATGCTATATCAAGAATACTGATGAGTAGCTTGGCAAACTTGAACCTAGAGCAGATGAAGGCATTCTTCTTGGTTACTCTCCATATAGCAAAGCATACAAATGCTACAATAAAAGACTTGGCAGAATTGTTGACAGCATTGATGTAGTGGTTGATGAGAAGGGATACATTCCTAGGCAAGTACATCATGAAGACATCGAAGAAGATGAAGGCTACCCTCAAAGACAGAATGATGAAGAAGAAGAAGAAGAACCTCAAGAAGAACCAGAGGAGCAAACAAGAATAGAAGAAAAGACTCCATCCAGATATGTTCAGAAGAACCATCCAGAATCTCAGATTATGGGACAGAAAGAAGCAGGTGTACAAACTAGAAGAACAGTTGCAGAAGCTTCAAGCTATTTGGCATTACTCTCCTCGACTGAACCAAAAAATGTGAAAGAAGCATGCAAAGATGAATGTTGGGTGAAAGCAATGGATGAAGAACTTGAGCAGATCGAAAAGAACAACACTTGGGAGCTGGTTCCTAGACCAAAAGATAAGAATGTTATCGGGACAAAATGGGTCTTCAAAAACAAATTGAATGAAAATGGAGAAGTAATTAGAAACAAAGCCAGACTTGTTTGTAAAGGATATGCACAGCAAGAAGGGATAGACTTTGAAGAAACCTTTGCTCCTGTTGCAAGACTTGAGGCCATCCGAATGTTTCTTGCTCTCTCAAGTTTTCAAAACTTCAAAGTATTTCAAATGGACGTGAAATCAGCCTTTCTAAATGGAGACTTGGAAGAAGAAGTGTACATTGAACAGCCAGATGGGTTCATTCTTGGAAATGATCCAAATCTTGTATGCAGATTGAAAAAGGCTCTCTATGGTCTCAAAAAAGCTCCAAGGGCTTGGTACTACCGTTTGGACAAATATCTTCATCAACAAGGTTTTTCAAAAGGATCAACAGATAGCAATCTTTATATAAAAGTTGAAAATGACAAATTGCTAATACTTGTTGTGTATGTAGATGACATTATTTTTGGGAGCAATGAAGAAGCTATGAGTCAAAACTTTGCCTCGGTCATGCAGAAAGAATTTGAAATGTCTTTGCTAGGAGAACTGACATATTTCCTTGGTTTGCAAATCCAACAAAAAGAAGGAGGAATCTTTTTATCTCAAACCAAGTATCTCAAACAGATTTTGAAGAAATATGGTATGGAAGATGCAAAACCAGTATGTACACCCATGGTCACAGGATGTAGCCTTAGTGCAAATGATGAATCTGCAGCAGTACATCAACTAACCTACAGATCTATGATTGGAGGTTTACTTTATTTGACAGGTACCCGACTGGATATCATGCATGCAGTTGGAATAGTTGGAAGATTTCAGGAAAATCCGAAGGAGACTCATCTTCAGGCAGTAAAGAGAATTTTCAAATATCTTCAAGGGACTCAAAATTATGGCTTATGGTATCCTAGAGATACAGATCTTACACTTCATGCTTATACAGATGCAGATTGGGCAGGAAGCGTGGATGACAGGAAAAGCACAAGTGGTGGTGCGTTCTTTATGGGTTCCAGACTCGTATCTTGGTTCAGCAAGAAACAGAGTTCAATTGCCTTGTCTACAGCTGAAGCGGAATATGTTGCTGCTGCATCTTGTTGCACCCAACTCCTTTGGATGATGCAGACTTTGCAGGATTTTCAAATCACTTGTACACCACCAATCCCCATCTTATGTGACAACACAAGTGCAATCAACATCTCAAAGAATCCTGTTATGCATTCAAAAACCAAGCACATACCAATCAAGTACCATTTTCTCCGGGAACAAGTACTTGAACAGAAGGTCAAGTTGGAGTATGTTCCTTCTAAGGAACAAGTTGCAGATATTCTCACCAAACGATTGCCCAGGGACACTTTTGAATACCTCAGGAAAAAGCTGGGGATTGTTGATGCATCATCTTATTGTTGAACCTTTTTTCTGATTGATGGTACAGGTTCAGGGGGAGCACATAATGCATTGTTGGCATTATGGAGGATGGTTAGAAGGAGATCTTGGAAATGGCTGCAATATGTCTCTATCTCTTTCATGGTGGATTATGGTTCTTTGTTGCAGATCTGGTTTGTATTCAGGGGGAGCATGTTCCTAGGGGGAGCATACCCCTTTGCCCTTGATGTCAAAGGGGGAGAATGACGCTGAAGTTTGTGAGGTTGCCATCAAGTCCAAAGGGGGAGATTGTTGGCATTATGTTTCTGGTATGGCTATATGTTACAGATGTTGTACTTGATGGCAACTCCCGTGGCAAGGCTCTCATTTTATTGAAAAATTAAGAAGGACGTAGGAAATCAGTTCAGAAGGTGCGTACCCGCAGGTACACCATGCAGGGACCGCGTCCAGAGACGCAGGTCAGCCGTTCAGGAGGTGCGTCCACCCAGTGCACACATTTCAAGGCAGAGAAAAGCACACGTGGGGGTTTCTTGTGATTTACTCTTGGTATCTAGCCGACGGTATTGTGTTATTAAGGTGTCGGCTCGTGGTATTGTTCCATGATTTGAGGAAGAGCTTGCCTATATAAAGCAAAGGAGATCATTTGGCTTGAAGTGTCTTGGGTTGAATATCTTATTGGGCTAGATCTGGTCTAGATCTAAAGAAGGTGAATCTACAAAAGGACTGAGATCTCTTTGGCGCATGATCAGATCTGTAGATCTGACTATTTGGGTTACTCTTAAAGTCTTGAAATCATTCATACCCGAAGGTACGCAGGTACAGTGAAAGGCAAGTGCGCCGGGACGCAGTGCAGTAGAACGAGACCTGCGTGGGGACGCAGGGCAGAGTAATATTCTGGTGCGTCCGGGACGCAGTACAGAAACAGGCGCACTGCGTGGGGACGCAGAGCGGAATAAGGTTCAGGTGCGTCCCTGCAGTAAAAAGACGCGGCGCGATAGTATCTCTAGGTGCGTCCCTGCAGCAACAGGACGCGGCGCGATAGTGTTTTTGGGTGTGTCCCTGTAGCAAAAGGACGCAATGCAGTTGAAGGAACAGTGCGTGGGCACGCAGCGCAGCAGAAGGATACCTGCGGGTGTACGCAGGAAAGCAAAGGTGAATTGCGTCGCGACGCAAGCCACAGAAGGGAAAACTGCGTCTCTGTCTTAAGATGTTCTGTTGATTGTATTTCTCTGTTGATAAGGTGTTCTAGGTTAATTCTGTTATTGCTGATCTGATAACTATAGTAGACAGTAACTGTTATGTACTTGATGATCATTTGATGCTTTATGAAAAGAAGTAGGGGGTTGTAGCTCCCTTCCAGGAGAGACTAGAAAACGAGAGTGAGAGAGAGAGTTGCAGCTCTCTGCAGGTTGCAACCTGCGTACTGGTAAAGGACTGCACCAGTACAAAATCATTGTAAAAGGAGTTTCTAATTTTGAAAGAAGATAGAGACATATTGCAGCAGGTGGTTTTCACCCACATTGGGTTTCCACCTTACATCTTGTGTTCTTTGGTGTGACTATCTGTTTTCTTGTTCATACTCATTATTTTTATGGTAGTGACATGCAAAAATAATTCAAAGATCAAATAAGGAAGATTTATTAAAAGAATTAGATAATACTGATTCACCCCCCCTCTCAGTATTATTTTCAACATCTTCCTATCCAACCAGTCTTCAATTTCCTTCTTAGTTGGATTCCAGTGATGCGACATCACACAACTCTTTATGCAGATCTTGGTCCCAGCACCGGAACCATTTGTTGGCTTAGTGGGCTGTGACCCAGGTTCAACATTAATTAGCCAAGAAAATCCCTACACTACTAGCCGTTTCAGCATCTATCCACGGAGCGCGGACTGAAATCTCACCCAAAGCAGTATGGGGGGATGTAGGAACCAAGTTTCCACACCCAGAGATGGTAGTAATGTCGTTTTATACCCTAAGCCTTCTTTCGCGCAAGTCAATAAGAATTTTAGGGCTTATTGATATACTTCTCTTAGACATCCTCTAGACCTCTGTGAAGGTCTACGACTGTCCTTCATGTACCCTAGAGCGGTGAATTAGACACTTACATGGCTCTGCAATTACTCTTACTTATGTATTTACCTCGATTAGCTTAAGTATCTGATAACTTCAACATGCATTAAGATGATTTTTGCGTAAACAGATATTCTTACTTGTGTTCATATAACAAAGAAAAACATATGGATTCGCGCATCAGTACAACATTAAAACATAAACCAATGTTCATCATAACATAATCACATGCATTTGTAACAAAAGTAAAATAGATCATACATAGATAGTTCCAGAATAATTCTCTTTATTGATGCTTCAGATCTTCTTTACAGACTCTAACTGCACTATGCACACAGATGCAAGGGTCTGCACACTCAGCTGCAAACATCCACCCAAGGCCTCTATGCACACAGCTGCAAAGCCTCTTTCCTACACTAAGCCTCTTTTCTCTTAGCTCTCACAGACCCATTACATTCATCAATGACTCAAAACATACCAAGAAATAACTTAGACTCTTCTAAGACTATCCTTTTTATATAATCCCATGGTCTGCAACCCATGGGTAGATCTCCCAAAGCTGACACAAGTTACCTAAAAGAAGGGCAGAAACCCTTGTTCACACTTTTACATCTTCGTGCTCCGTGACCACAAAATCCAGAGACTTTATACCTATTATACAGAAACTTGGGCTTTCTGCCCCAAAACATGGGCTTTTAACCCTAAAATTAACTCTAGGGGACCATTCCCAACAACATCCCACAAATCATGTTCTCTCATTCCATATGTGGTGTTCATCCAATTCTATGACTAAAGACTCCATCCATGTTTTCATTTTCCAATGAATTGTTACTAGAGATACTGCTAAGTGGTATGTTGATCAACCCAGAGCCACTAATTCCACTTTCGCGACTCTTGCCAGAGAATTTCTATTCTATTTCCAATTACCTCTCTATTATGACACTAGTACCGAACTATGGACTTCTTTCCATCAAAATTTTGTCACTTGCCTATTTGACCATGTTTAAGAATGGCATAGAAGGAGTAGCATATGTAAAGCTCCTGAATTCGAAGACCGTATCTATATGGATTGGTTCATTAGATCGATTTTGGCCCCCATTTCTAAATATGGTGCTTCTCACCTCCCCTAATATGAGGAAGGTGCACTCCAAGTAGCCTTGAAGTTTGACCTGATCTATGCCCAATCACAATATGTTTCTACTATCATTCCCAATCTACCTCAGCCTAGTGCTACTAATGCACCAAGGGAATCTCATCCTACTTATGGTATAGTTGAATCCATTTCACACCCTCAACCTCAACCATATTCTCCACCTCTGACGATTTATGGTTAACCCTCAAGGCAAAGGGGACCAATTCCTCTTACACTTAACCCTCCCCCCGAATATTTCACATGGAAACTCTTATCAAGGCCCCACCACGTCATATGCATATCCCCAGCCATATTAGTAGATGTCAGGGGAAACTATTTCTCCACATGTTTATCTTAATGTTGTCCCATATCCTTACTATCTGTATAAATCATCTAGTGCTCTAGCGCTGCTGACACCAGTTACCCACCCCCCCATACCTCCTCCACCTCTACCATAGTAGCAACTTCCCCCACAAGGGCAAGTGCATTCTTAGAAGAGCACAACCAATACCCCTAACCCCATGAAATGAAACAAGGGGAAAGGTAGCCATAACTACCAAATTCAAGGTACTCAATGTAACTAGGGTCCACAACCTAATGCAGCTCAAAGAAACTAGCCTAATCCCCCAACCTAGCAATAGGGTGGTGAGCTAAAGAAAATCAAGGCTCTTCATACGAAAATACTTTGTACCTATTGGAGTGTATATCACCATTATACTGATGAGCGTCCCATTTTGCCTCAAATGCACTAGGTATGGGAAGCTCAAGCAACTGCTTTTAGAGGACAACACTCCATAGCTCCACCTCCTCCTCCTCCTCCCACTTTATCTCAACTAGTTATGCTTACCAATTCTTTTCCTCACCAAGGATATCTAGTTGCTCAACCTACAAAAGTTCATGCAACTCCCCAAACCCCACCATCTGGTCACAACAATTATCATATCCTTATGATGAATTCTGATGGAGTCAATATCGAACAAGTCAAGATTTAGACTCAATCACACCAATATGACAAGCCACCTGCTAAGTTAGGAACTGAGTCCCAACCTCAAGTAAGCCTCTTTCATCATCAAATGGTACTTTACAGATCCCTACACCCAATTTAGAGGTTATCCCAAAGATCCCCAAAGGTCCATTACATCAAAACACTTCTTTTTCTAAAGACACTCATACCTATATCATAGTCGATCTCTTGGCGCAATCTCTTGTTCCCATGTCAATGCTAGAATTCGTCCAGATGTTCCCATCCCAAAAAAAAATCTCTACTCTCTCCTTTGGGTGTTGTGGATCCTTTTGATGATCGTATAATTTTCTTTGACATTGACAAATCAAAACATCCCCCCTTCCTTCATCAATTTCATTTCAAATAACAGTCTCCATAAGAAATTCCACTATTCAGTAGTGTATCATAGATGAAGGTGCCTCCAAATGTGTGATGGCCTCTAGTGTTTGGAAGAAACTTGGTTCACTTGACCTATACCCCTCCACCATCACTCTTTGTGCTTGGGATGGTCAAGCCTCACAACCCCTTAGCTTATGTTGCAAATTCCATATCACTATTATCAGCATGATTGTCTCTATTAACATCAAGGTCATTGGTGCCCCATTAGATTATAATATCCTCTTGGGTCATACTTACACCTATGATATGTCTGTTATCACATCTATGGTTTTTCACATGATGTGCTTCCCTTATCATGGAAAGGTCATCACTATTGATTAGATGACATATTATGATCCTAAGTCTCAGACTTCCCCTCTATCCACTATCTCATCAATGACTAGAAATAAGATTGTCTCGTCCCTTACCAATGTCTCACCTTCAGTCTACAAAGATTCCACCTTTCTTAGTGCTTATTATGCTCCACTGCCTACCACTTTTGAGCTTATCTCATCCAATGTTTGCATGCTTCAAGAGTCATAAGATGCTCACAAGATGTCTGGTACGTCTTCACACTAGCCAACACCCCTGTCACCGGTTGTCCCTAACTCAGCCCAACCTTCAAGTATTACTCTTAAAGGTCCACTTACTTTTGTTGGTATATCTCCTAGTCATTTCCATCATGGAACTGTTTCGAGAGCCCCCAATTCATTACCTGTATGGTCATATTCCATTCTTATTTTCATCCCCTGGAGTTTATTCTACACTTGTTATGGCTACGTTGAGTTTACCAAACATTACCTTGGGGATCCAAGTCTAGTACATTGATCCTCCCATACACACTCCCCATGATGAACTCAAACCTTATATAACTTTTATCCTAGTTCATATTGTTGTTCCTGCCCCTTCTTTTGCTTTAGTTCCACAACAGCCTCAAGTAGGACCTCTCTTGTTGTGAAAACATCTAGTGAGGGAAACAAATCCTAGAAGAAGGGAACCAAAGACAAGGAACCCCAACCAACTCTAGCTCCTCCTAAGCCTCCAAAGCCTATTCCTCCATGTTATTTGTGTGATGTTCTTAGTCATGCCACCAAAAATTGTCCTGAACACCCTCATATCAAGAATTTTGTCTTTGATACCTTTCTTGATTCTAATATTCCTGAGGTCCATGTCACTTTACCTGAGTCAGCAAAGAAGAACATATCCTTCTGCACGAATCACCCTCATGCTTTGTGTGATAATTATGGTCAGTTGTTCTCATCAATTTCCCCATCTCTAAGACCTTCATGATACACTCCATGTGTTTTGGGAATTAGAGGTCACTCGTAGTGATTCTACCTCTCCCGTACCTACAGGTTCTGGTCCTACTCCTATGCCAAAACAAGATGTATCTCAACCACATATTGTGATCCCTTCAGCTGATGTCGAGATGATGGATAGTATTTATCCTATTCTCTACTTGTCATCATCCATGGGATTGATATATTAGGAGTCTATTGACATCTCCTATTGTGATTATGTTGAACCTTCTTCGATGAACACTTCGTAATCAACATCGATAGATGTCACATCTACTAGTCATCTGTCTCCCAACATTCATGATGTGCATGTGAACCTTGTCTCTCATAAAGATGCCTCAGGTATATTCTCTTAATCATGTGGCCTTTCTTCTTCCTATCCTCCCATCTTCCATTCTGATGAAGGCATCATGGAAGCCATGACCACCCCTGAGTATCCTTGGGATGATATGCACCATCATTCGTACTTCCTTCCACAATGAACCCATGATCAATATGTTTTGGAGTCTAAAGAATTGATCCATGATGAGTTCGATTGGTTTAATCATCCATTATTTTGAACCCATGAATTTTATCGACATCCTCCTTGTAGCCATTACATTTCCACCCAATGTTTAGCTAAGGGAGAATCTATTTTTTAGAGTCGAGGAGAAGTAATTCTCCCCAACCCTCCTAGTGCACCTAGTAGTGTTGAATCTAGTACCATCTTTCTTCCCCATTTATAAGAACCTATAGAGTCTCATATCACTTCATATCACCTTTGGGATGATCGACTTAATTATTCCTCCATATTACATCAACAACCCAGTCCCTTAGACATTGTTGTTTTTCAAAAACTGTGTTGTCTAGGTGAGTATTGATTCATTATATGTGAAGCCACTCTTTGGAATAGTGACACCATGTATGTGAAGTCATAAATTCACTCCATTTGATTCCTATGTGTAGTGGAAAATGAGATTGGTAATCTACCATTTCCTTTCTCTAATTGTATCTATCCACTCTACCCACAAGAATACATCCATAACATAAACAAATGGACAACAACATCATCACAATGTGCTTGGATTCCACTACTCTAAATAAATCTAGTATGCCCATAGCATACTAAATCTATCCATACAAAACTATGGGGCACACATGCCCCTACATATCTGCATGATCCTCTAAAGGATATTGTGCCAGTAGGGTTGAATGCTTGAATCCATTATTTAAGCACTTGGAACATAATGTCACTCCAAAAACTCATCCAGCTAGGATATCATTCTCACCTTTTCATACCTGATAAGTGCCCTCCATCATCATATGCTGAGGGAAAGTATCTCATGCTTCTAGGAATTATGGCCCCTTGGCCACCTTCTCACTGAATTAACATAAGTCTCTGCCTAGACCCCAATGATCTAGGTATGGTCCATTATCCTTCCATTCCCTGGATATTTTGTCTTACCAGCCTTTCTGGTGAGCCATATACACATCACATATTGTAGATCATTGATATGACATACTCAAATATTCTACTCTATGTGATACCACACTTACCACCTAGTCCCCAAGTTTAACTTTGTGGTTAGGGATGACCCTAGACCTTATCTAGTAGTTCATTCCTATATTCCTTTCTTCCCTTGATTCTTCACCAAGAAACATCCTTCCAAGAAGAATTAATGCCGATTTTAGAAAAGTAAGGCCACCTACCTAAAAGTGGTAGATACAAATTCCAATTATCAATTTGTCTACTATGATCTCCTCAAGATTTAAGGCCTTTTCCTCCTCTCCAAATTCTCCAACAACTCACTATGAAAATAAATTGGATTTAGGGGTTAGAAGCCCTTTTATAGGAAAACCCCTAGTTTTTATATTTCCCATTACAACCAAACTATATATTGGTTTAACGAACTATTAACATTGTTGGAAAGCTCTCACCGAGTTCTCTAATGGGTCTCCTTTTTTTTTGGGTAATTTCACACTTCACCAAGAAGCAACTTTTTCCATGAGGTCTCTTTGCTACCTATTAAAATAAAATTTATTCACTTGAGCTACCCATACTCTGGTACCAATTTACCTTTGCACTCGTTAACTCACCTGTCGATTTTATTCATGAGTAACCATCATCTACTCATGTTTTTATGCTCCCCTCTAAGCCTGCCCCAACGTGGCATCATCATCAAGTCACCCTTGTTCATATCATTGAAGATGATCCATCTTTGCATCTATGGAGTCTATTCTGAGTCCCATTGAGTCTAGTTGTAGTGTTTCATACATCTTTGTGTTGCATTCATACCATTATGCTCATATTTTGCCTCCAGCTATACAACACTATCTTTTAAAAGCCTCCATTTGAGTAATTGACCATCCCCTCTGGAATCGAGTCAGACATTGTCAGGTCAACCATGGATATCATGCTCTGACAAGGGAATTCATCCTTTTTCCTCTCATTTTGTATCCTTTTATCATCATCCTTAGTGTCACTACAACCCTCACATTGCTATGACCCTCATGCCTTTATTGAGGAATCCTCATTGCCTCACCTCTAGTGGGCCCTCTTGTCTCGAAATCAACACATTTATTGAAAGCAATTGGCATAGAGGGAAGTGTATCTTATTTCCAAATTTAATTATTCTTCAGTGCCTCGTCTCAACCAAAGGGAATCATCATTTCCCTTTGATTTGGTTGTTTCTCACATGTTTGACTCGAGCACATTATCACACGATTGAGAATCAGACACTTGACGGTCCGGTGATCCAGATGATTGTAACAATGATTCCCGAGTGTGTTTGATATTTTCTAGACCTCATGAGGGGGTGGCCCTTCAGGTAGTCCCCTACATGCACGGGTGTCCATAGATTATGATCGACCCTCAGATGAAGTTAAGAATATGTGATGGGTTCAGTTTCAGTCACTTGCAACACCCGCAACATGCATGTCTCCTTTAGATGATCCATTCATATCTTCATAGACCTTTCCTATTTATAAAAAAACCTTTGGTTGTGATCTCCCCTCACCATATTATCTTGAGGAGAATTACATATCATTTACTCAGGTGTTATTATATTCAGTCCCAAACTATGTCTTTCCATGTGCATTATGTATGTGTGATTCATTGTATTATTTTCTAGCCCATTGATGCGAGCATATCATGTATCATGTACTTTTTATCTCACTCCTACATCATTGGCTCACCATTATTCTTTGTACTTAGTTATCTCGGCGGGTATGGATATGCATCCCCTACCTCATTTGAGATCATGTACTCCAAAATAAAGGGAGACTTATATCCATTTAATATGCCTAGCCCCCTCTATTACTCCATCCTTCCTTGCATTACTTCAGTTGTATTTCTTCCTCTCTCTCTCTGACTCCCATTTGGTGTCTTGTGGAAGTGTAACCTACAACATATTTTGGTCATCCTATTTTATTGTAACGCTCATATCTTGGGGGCAATATGTTATCACGAAAATATAATCACCTAGCCATTTCTAACTAGGGGGATAAAAATACACCATGTAGGATCAATTTTACCATAATAAAATCACTTTCACCATGGGAAATAATTTAATAAACTATTTTTATTAAATTATTTCTAATTAAAATTAGAAAACCCCATGAGAATAATTGAATAAATCATTATTTATTTAATTTTTTCTAGGAATAATTATTAAATCATTATTTGGTAATTATTCCTTGTCACATTTGACTAAATCACTTAGGAATAATCTAATAAATCACTATTTTTTTTATTATTATGTAATTCTATTATTGGAATAGTTGTTAAATCACTATTTAATAATTACATCAATTTCACACCATTCTTAATCCTCTCGAAATAATTAATAAATCATTTTATTTTTTAATTATTCCTAAATAAAGCTATTTGACCATTTTGAATATCTTTTCTGTCTCGAAAAAATATAATAAAGTATTCCTAATGGTTAGATCTTGATTTGGTGAATTTATTTTACTGTTATCCATTTTTAAGATAAACCCAATACTTTATTATAAATAAGATGGTTTTCCATTCATTCTTCACCATGATCATTAACATCGTCATGACTATGGTCTTCTTGCATTTGAGCTCCGACTATAGTTCTACACACTATTTTGGTTTTTTCAAATATTGAGAGAGAGAATGGATCACTGAAGCATCAAGGACATCAAAGAACCCATTGCATAGAAGGGGATTTCAAGACCCTTTTGTATATCTCCTTCATTAGATGTTATCAATAAAGATTGTTATTCGTTTAAAAGTCTTTCCTTATTGGGTTATTATAACATTGGATTTCTATTCTTGTTTGTTATTTTTGATCACATATGTATTATTATTGCAAGTTTTTCTCATTTTATTATTGTCAATCTGAAGTGTAAGTAGCCACAAATTTTTATTAGGGTCACTTGTCACTAGTGACTTAAGTGAAGTGTTTTTGGTACACCTTCCAAGAAATTCTATACTAACAAAGGTATTTAGACTTTGTGTCCTACCCTAATTTCCATTATAATTAAGTTAAAAAGAGCTCTGAAGTTGGCCTCAAAACCTACAAATCCAAATACTACCTCCAAAGAGACCTTAATGGACACCGAGGCCAAAATTAATGATTCATTATGCCCTCTTGATTCTGAGGAATTCCATTTTGACTGTTTTGGTGTTTTCTTAAACAAATAAGATTATTATAAGGTTTTTTAGTCTGGTTTATATTATGTCATAACTCCAACTACATATCATTTTCTCAAATTTGTAACCTCACTTGTGTACATATACATTTCTCAACAAAATTATGTTGTTTCTTCTAAAGGGGAGATTATCCTTGAGATTACAACTAACCTCATCCATACAACTTTTTTTTCTCAAATATGAAAAACACACGGCCATTCACAGAGGCTTCACTACTTTTAAATTTCACTTACTTATAAAAAGAAAGCAAACAATCTCTATTTAAACTGATTTTTCCTCCAAGGTCACAAATGCCTCTAGCAACTAAAACCTACCCTATGTATTTCTTCTCTCAAGGTGAAAAAAAAAATCTTGGGCAAAATCTTATTATTACTCGGGGAAGATGATATAGGGAATGTGATTAGACTATCCTTAGGAATCATAAGTCAAATGCTACAACCAAATGTGATTTTTGATATACCTTCATGTCTATCTCAATCCATCAATTTTGAATTCAAAAGTTTCCACCTTTCTAATTGTTTCAAACATCCTTCAATTGGTTTTCCTTTTTCTGTATACTTGAGGAAATAAATTTGAATATTTGGGTCTAAGAAATTTTGATTCCAAGAAACAAAGGAGGTCAATAATTGAATGGGCTAATGTAGCTAAATGAAAGCCTAACAATGAAGAGTTCTCTTAGTTCTTTCCCACATAGAAAGTGCTTACACTATTTTGAATGGTGCACCGCCCCAAAGAATTCTCCAACAACAAAAGTAGTTATTACAACTAAATAAGGATAATAGGGTTGGGGATTGGTATCCTTTTTAGGAATTAAGGCCTTATCTATTTCCAATTTTTGTACCTACTAGAATATTCTCCCTGGATTTCATAAGACAGAACCTACATGCAAACCAAGCCCATTTTCTTCTTAGGCACAAAGGATATATATTCAAATTGGAAATGGTCAAAAAATATTTTTTTGGTTTTTATTACAGGTTTGATCAAATATAGAGATTTGGGCTGTCAGGATGTTAGAGTATGGATGGCATCTTTTTCCCTTGGGAGAACCATGAACAATAATTGATATCTACCAACTGGAGATTAGACTTGTCACTTGAGAAAACTATAGTGCTAAAGGGAGAAATAGTGGTCAATTTTCTACAGAGAGACATTCAGTTATTTTGGCTGATGAAGACCTTGTTTGGGTCAACACCTCACTACACCAGATTGTTAAACCTATAGTTTTCTTTCCAAAGCATTATTTATTACCCAACACCAAACAAATTCTTTTCGAAAATATGTGAATATTTAATCTAGCAAGTTGCATTCAAATTTTTGGAGCCATATGTTGAGGCCCAAGGGAAACATTCCATTTCCCATTCAAAAATTTAAAAATGAAAACTTTTATTTTGTAATAATGCATAAGCTTTAGTTAAAATATAGTTACCCAGTTAGATAGTTTTCACAGTTACTCCATAACTATTTTCAATGTAATTTTCTTTAAAGAGAAGGGAGGCACTAATGTGAAGGGTGCAAAGTTTTTGCCTCAGGTATTTATTAGTAGAAAGTTATGTGTAATGTTCAAAACCTTTTTGGAGGATCAATAAAGTTTTAAGTGATTCCATATGTTTGTTAGTTACAATATGTGTTTCTCTTCTTTGTGATCCATTTATTATGCTTACTCTTCTTTTGAAATTCGTGTACGAAGTTGCTGGTTTCTTTCTTTATTAACAAATTTATCAATGTTGTCATAATAGAAAAGGTTACCTCTAAATTTTGACATAAATAAGGCTTAATGAAGTGCTCTACAATTTGATCATTTCACCTTCTCTCGTTTTACTTTTTCTACTAGCATTCAGTGTATGGGATTCTTTTTAAAGCCTTGTGCATTAAATCTTTATTATTAGAATTTCTTTTGGTACATTGCGACTTCAAAAGGACTGTATCCACAGATATACAAGACATCTTCAAGGGTTTCTTTTATTTTTCCAAGAGTAAAACTAAATTACACCTCAAGTATTGTCTCCAGGGAAAAATATTTAGACCTCTTGTTGAAGAAATATATTTATTTTACTTAAGTGGATGTCTTATGCATTGGTTCATTTCAGTCAGGAACTATCTATAGGGTTACACCATATTTTTGCATCCTTTCCTGGATACGGAGAAACAAAGTTATTTTTTGTTGTTGGTGAGTAAATAAAGTGTGGGCTAAAATCATTTGCCAAAGGGGAGTTAATATTCACTAATCACGGATCCAAGAAGACATCACACCTTCTCTAACACCTCACAATAGAAAACCCCTACTTTATTTGACCATGGAAAGCTTCCTTCAAAGAGAGTTTTAACATAAAAACAACCTCTAGTAAGGCACAGTCCTACCATTTCTGCTCCTGGGGCATCAAGTTAATGTCTTCATAAGATCGAAGTCAACACTCCTAAATTTTCCCCAAAATCATTAGATATATTAGAAGGAGAATTTCTCCTTCCTAATTTTATTTTTCAGAGCCAAAATTAGAAGAGGAATATTTTGAAACAATATCTTTCTCTTTCCTCATTTTCCCATAAGTTGAAGAGATTAAAGATGTTGTTACACCAGTTACATCTCAATTTATTGCAACCATCTCATAGCTATTTCCAATAACCACAGTCCCTCTTATTTCATTTGTATCACAAAAAATAAATCTTCCTCCACCCCCACTATAAAATATGGAAATACCTTGGATTTTTACATAACAAATATGCCCCTTTAAATTTTCCACAACCAATGAATTCTATGCCGCATTGCTATATGAAACTATTGCCTCATTTTACTAGAGGAGATGAAGTAACAAAAAAAAGGAACATGGAAACATTCTGTGCATTCACCGGAAATATTAATATTCAATATCTTGATGTTGTTGTAAGGTTGTTTGTGTAATCTCTTGACAAGGAAGCAGGAAAATGGTTCAAAACCATAGCTAGAAATTTAATCAATACATGGGAAGAATTAAAAAATGTTTTCATGAGAAATTGGGGAGAAAAGAAGGATCATGGGTATTTTCTAACAAAATTTAATGTTATAAAGAAGAAGGCTAATGAATATGTTGTTGAGTTTATAAAATGATTCAAATAACTTTACAATAGTTTACCTGTAGAAATCAAGCCTCCATGAGCAACTGCAAAGTAGGTTTTGGAGGTGCTTTTGATTTTGATTTTGGATTTACTTTAAGAATGAGAAAATCATCGACCCTTGATCAAATAAAAACCAATGCTTTGGATGTGGAAGAAAATGTGGCAATAGAAGGAAATTTAAAAACAAATATAGAGCATGTTGACAAAATAATGGGGAGAAAAGAAGTTGGGCCTTCAGTACAACAAAAGGATGTGTAGGAGAATAAATTAGATGAAATGAAAAAATAGATCAAAAATCTTTCAAATACGTTGGTAAAGTTAGAGCTAGAAAATAAAAATCCTCCAAGAAAAATAAAACGACGACCAAATATGAGTTTCAATCACCAAGTTAGAATGCCCCATTTGCAAATTTTACAAAGGGAGAGGAAATATTAACAAGATCAAGTACAACCACCTCTATATATAGAGGATGAATCGAAAGAAAGTTTGGAAGGCACATTGAGACTCAAGGAGAATTAGTATTCTACATTGTTTTAAGAAGAAGATTTAGGATTGGATTCCAAAGCCCCTTTGGATGAAGAAGATATTGATGCTTACTATAGGAATTTTGCAAAATTAATTCAAGATGAACTGCATAAGAGGTATGATCTGAGATCTAGGAAAATTTCCATAACTCAAGGAAAAAGTGATGATGAGGCCCATCATACTGCACAAAAAGGTAGTGATAAGGGGAATGAGCCCATTCAGAATGTTCCAATTACCAAGGGAGAGTCATCACAGTCTCAACAAACCAATCTATGTCAAAAAAAGAAAGCAAAGTAGCATGTATAATTAAAGAAAACAATTGAGGAAGAGAAGGAGGCAGATGAACAAATAAATGTGGAGAATAGCATACATTCTTTCATTATTGAAAAGGAGTTAGAAAAGGTAAAAATCATGGTTCCATTGGCAGAATTATCAAAACAACTTGCTTACAAAAATCATATTGCTAATTTCATTAATTTTAACATAGGTGACTTCTATTAAGGATAGTTTTAATTTACAAGAGGAAAGGCTAGTTGTGATTTTTTAGCTGCATGTAGAGGAGAAGGACTCAACAACTCCTACTTTTTATATCATGTTGTTAGTTCGTGATTTTATGTTACATAATTGTATGCTAGACTCAGGGGCCTCTCATAATCTCATGCTTCTATCTGTTATGGACTAGCTTGGTTTACAAACTACTAAATCATATAAGGACTTGTACTCTTTTGATTCAAAAAGATTCAAATGTGTTGGTGTAATCAAAGATATGGTGGTCTATTTGGCACAAACCTCTTTTAGGAGTATAGTGATGGACATGGTGGTTTTTGTCATTATAACACGATTTGGTATTCTTCTTTCAAGATCCTAGGGGATGAAATTTTGAGGACCAATAAGATTGGATCTCACATATGCAACAATTCCAATCTTTCGTGGAGAAGAATGAAGGCTATACAAAGAATAAAGGTTTGTTAAAACTATTATCAAAGAAGGTAATCCAAATAATTCCTAAGTGTATGGCTAGGAAAAACATTTTTTCTTTTTTTTGTTAGAATTAGATGACAAGATAGTTGAAGATACTCAGATTCAGATTCCAATAGCAGTACAAAAACAATAAAAAATGCAAAACTCCATTTGGAATTTGTACTTCGATGGAGCACAGTAAAGCGAAAGAAATGGTGCAGGAGTTATGTTGATGTCTCTTAAAGGTGAGATGATCTCTCTTTCTTATAAATTCATGTTTGACAAAAAAAATAATATCACAGAGTATGAAGCATTGATTTTAGGATTATAAGCTGCAAAGAATTTGAAAATTAATTATTTGTCAGTGTTTGGTGATTCTGAATTGGTCATAAAACAAATAAAGGGACAATTGTAGAACAAACATCCAAGGTTGATTTCATACAGAAATGAGGTTTGGGATTTGGTTGATAATTTCTTCTCATCTTTTAAAACATAGTTCTTACGAAAGGAAATAAATAGGTTGGATGACTCTTTAGTAGTTGCAACTAGTATATTTAATCCTCCTAAAAATCCTTTCTTGAGAGATAAATTTGAAGCCAGGAATAGACCTTTAGTACCTAATCATGTGAAGTATTGACAATTATTCAAATATGAAGAAAAAATCAATCATTTTATGGAGTTATTTGGAGAATTGTCTAGGAAGAGGGAGGTGTTTATGAATAGGAAGAAGTTGAAAACATTCCTTGGAAGGATTCTATTGCAAATCAAAATATTTTACAACTGAAATGAAATGTATTTTAAAGGGCACTCAGACCATGAGAAAGGTTATTTGATGTGAAATATGTTCTATCTAAAGTAAGAAAACAAGGCTGAGAGGAAGATATTGAAGATGGTAACATTGGTACAAAGTAATGGCCTAGATTAAGGAAGCTAGAAAAAGGAAGTCCAAAATATTATAAATAGAGGTGTGTAGCTCTATTTAAAAAGTATTTTGACATTTTTTCCTTTTCATATGAGGATTTGAAGGAATATAATACAGAAATTATCATGCATAAAATTCCATTGAAACTAGGTGTGAATCCATATAAGAAGAATCTTAGACAAATGAATTCTTCGTTACTTCCATTGATAAAAAAAGAAGTTAAGGAATTACTCCAAGTGAAGATTATTTTCCCTCTAATATATTCAGGTTATGATGCAAATCTTGTCCCAGTGAGGAAAAATAATGGAGAGATAAAGTCGTGTGTATATTTTAGGAACCTCGACAGGGAATCTATAAAATATAATTATCCCTTGCCTAAAATGGATTACGTCTTGCAAAAGGTAGTAGGGTCCTCAAGATTATTAATGATAGATGTTTCTTTTGTTACAAGAAAATTGTAGTGCATCCAGATGACCAGAAAAAGATAGCTTTCACAACACCTTGGGGCACGTTAATGTATGCCAAGATTCCATTTGGCCTCATGAACACAAGTGCTACATTCCACGAGGCCATGGACATAGCCTTCATGGGTGTGAAAGATAAGTTTTTAATTATTTACCTTGCTGATGTAAATGTTTTGTTAAATCTGATGATGAGAATTTAGATCATTTATAACAAACTTTCGAAAAGTTGAAGATGGGTTTTCCTTAAATCTAAAAAGCTCACAGTTTTCTCCCAGGGAACGTAAGTTATTAGGACATATAGTTTCAAAGGAAGTAGTAAATATTGACTCTAACATAGTAGAGGCTATCAATAACATCTCTTTACCAAGGAACAAACAAGGAAATTCAAAATTTTCTTGGAAAAAATAAAATTTTAAGAATATTTGTTCCTAATTATATAGAGATTGTGAAAGAAATTATTAATATTCTGAGGAAAGATAAAGAGGTGAAGTGGATTCATAGAGCTAGAGATTCTTTTTCAAGAATCAAAAAGGCTTTTGGGGTAGCACATGTGCTATTTAGGTCAAATTTCGAGAATTCTTTCTTAATATTCTCTTTTGCATCACCCAACATTTTTGCAGTTGTGTTGTTAAAGAAAAATAATGATGACAAAGATTAGCCTTTCACGCTTTTCAGAAAATTTTCAAGGGATGTTGAATTCAAATATAAAATATTGGAGAAATAATCTTATTCCCTTGTCAAAGCACTAAAGGTGTTCAAAAGATATGTATTTCAATCAAGATTCGTAGCTTATGTTCTTACTATAGCAGTCATGGATGTTTTGACACATGGAGACAACAAAGGTAAAAGAGGCAAATGGATTGCAAATATATAGGAGTATGACATGGAAATAAAGCCAACAAAGAAAATAAAAGCTAGAGGTCAAGCCAAGAAATGGTCTGAGGAAAATTATCAAGCTTTGGGGATGAATTTGTTGGCTGATATTTCTGGGATTAATACTGAGGTTGAGAAAGGTAAATATAAACAAGAAGATAACCAAATTTCATATAAATAATTATGCCTAATATGGTACAAACACTTTTTCTGCTACTTGTTATTTCAAAGTTTTCGACCAAATTTTGATAGAGAAAAGTATAAGGCCTTAAGTTTGTAAGCTCAATTTTTTTTATATTTAATGGTCAATTATATTGGAAGGATCTTGTTGGGGTTTTTTTTCCATGCTTGAAAAAGGAGGAGATTCCTATTATTTTAAATGAATTAAATCGATGTGCTTGTGCGGGACACTATAGTTGGAAAGTAATAACTCACAAAATTTTGAAAGCTAGTTTTTACTAGCCAAAAAGGTTCTCTAATGTATATAAATTGGTGAAACCATGTGAGTGTCAAATATTTGCTGAAAAAAAAAAACTAGCAACTTTACCTTTACTTCGTGTATTTTTGGAGGAACCATTCTAGCAGGGGGATTGGATTTTATAGGTGAAATTCATTGACCATCCAATGGGAAACACAGGTGTATTTTTACTACCATAGATAATTTTTCAAGATGCATGGAAGACATCCCTACTCAGACAAAAACATATTCAATGGAGATTAGTTTTAATGAAGAAAACATTCTTTCAAGACTTGGTTTCCCAAATAAGATAGCAACTGGCAATGCCCAAGATTTTAAGTCTACAAAGTTTATTAATTTCTACCAAAAATATAATATGATAATAATCCATTCCACTACTTATTGTCCACATGGAAATGGGCTCACTAAGACTTGAAATAAAAGTTTGGTAATAATTGTTAAGAAAATCATTTCACAAAACAAAAAGAATTTGGATTCTCTGCTAATGTTTTGTCTTTCGGCCAAAAAAGTGACAATAATACATCAACTAGAAAATCTCCTTTTGAATTGGTGTATGGAACAACAACTTTATTTCCTAGTCAGATAGCTATCCTTGTAGCTAATTTAATCCAATATGTATAAGAAGAACCAAGCCAATTTACTATGAGAATTAATAAATTGGTGGAGTTACAGGAGAACAAAGAACATGGAGCATATAATTTGATTAAATAACGGGAGAAAAAGAAAGTTTTGTTTGGCAAGAAAGATAAAGACAAGTTGTTCCACCCAGGGGGACTTGTACTCATATGGGATGTGAGGCGATATGAAAAAGGAAAGCATGGTAAGTTTGATTCCTTATCGTTTCACCATTTAAAATAGTTGGTGTTCAAGGAAACAAAACATTCCTATTAGGGAATATTGATGGTGAGTTGCCATAACTACCTGTAAATGGGTAATATCTTAAACATTACTTGCAACATTAAATTCATCTACTCTTTCCATTGTAAATGCTAGCAATTCCACCATAGGTACTGTGTTTTATTTTTAGCCAATTTCTTCTACGATTTGACTCCATACCCTAGGTGAAGGCAATAATTTGTGGCTCTTAGCATTCTATTGCAAAACACTATCCCCAAGTGGAGCAAAAGTTGTAGCCCATATTTTTATTTTTCCAAAATTTCAATATCTCTCTCTCTCTCTCTCTCTCTCTCTCTCTCTCTCTCTCTCTCTCTCTCTCTCTCTCTCTCTCTCTCTATATATATATATATATATATATATATATATATATATATATATATATATCTGTGTGTGTGTGTGTGTAAAAAAAAAAAAGAGAAGAGGAAAATTTTGTAGAATGGTTAGAGCCGAATTATATTTGTTTTATTGAAGGTTATAACCTTTCAAGGCTAGAAAAAAAAATCTGAATATGGGCCCATATAAATAAATGTAAAGGACTAACAATCATGCTACTCCAATTTTGGATCACACTGCATTCTCTCGTAGTCACATCACACTCAATTGTGATGGAGCTAGCTTCACAGGTTTTAAAATTGGGAAGGGGTGACGCAAATTTGATCTGGGAGACCATTGATGAAGAAATCAATGGTTGAGAATCATTACGCCAACCCCATCAGATTTTTCATAAACCACAAGGGAGTGGGGTCGTAAGTGTTATGTTTTTTCTTAAAACCACTTCTAGCTTATAGCACTTGATCGTTTCACCTTCCAAGAAAGCAACTCAAGCAAGCTTCTTTTCTATCTTACCCCACCACCTCATCCTCCCACGTCACCTTCCATGTCATCTATCTACCACATCGTTCCTCTATCAATCGCATGTGTCAATCAGTTTGTTTTCCCACTTAGAAAAAATAGTTAAAATCCTCATTTCATTGTTTTCCTTCTGTCATTTTTTGTGCTCAGACAACTCTGTAATCAACATCCAAGTCAGCATACAACTAGTACACCTTATCTCATCATGCCTTCACACCATTACGAGGTATTTAGAATCTGCATGAAACCTTAATTTTCATTATAATTAAGTTAAAAAGAGCTCTAAAGTCGGCCTCAAAACCTGCAAAACCTAATACTATCTCTAAAGAGCCCTTAATGGACATCAAAGCTGAAATTCATGATTCATTATGCCCTCTTGATTTTGAAGAATCATGTTCTGACTATTTTTTCCATTTCTTGAAGAAAGAAAATTATTTTAGCATTTTTTTTTTTCTGGTTATATTATATCATAACTCCAAGCACATATTGTTTCCCCAAATTTGTAACCTTTGTTGTGTTTTCATACATTTTTCAATGGAATTATGTTGTTTCTTCTAAAGGGGAGAATATCCTTGAGATTGCAACTAACCTCATCCATAGAGAAATATGTTTCCCAAATATCAAAAACTCACAACCATTCACTGAGGCTTCATTACTTTTCAATTTCACTCAGTTGTCAGAAGAAAACAAGAAATCTATGTTTAAACTGATTTTTCTTCTAGGGTAACAAATTTCTCTAGCAATTGAAACCTACTCTATGTATTTCTTCACTCAATATGCACAAAAAAACATGGCCACAATCTTATTATTACTTGGGGAATATTATACATGGAATGTGATTAGACTAGCCTTATGATTCCAAAGTCAGATGTAGTAACTAGATCTGGTTTTGGTTATACCTTCATATCTAGCTCAATGCATCAATTTTCAATTCAAAAATTTCCACCTTGCTAATTGTTTTAGACATACTTCCATTGTGGTTTACCTTTTTTTGCGTACTCATGTAGATAAACTTGAATATTTGTGTCTGAGAAATTTTGATTCCAAGAAACAATGGAGTTCAGTAATTGAATGGACTAATGTAGTTGAAACAAATCCTAACAATAAAGGGTTCTCTAAGTTCTTGTCCACATACATGGAAATTGCTTACACTATTTTGAATGGTGCACCACCCCCAAGAATTCTACAATAGAAAAATCATGTATTACAACTTAGTAAGGATACCTAGGTTGGAGATTGGTATCTTTTTTAATATTTTATAGAAATAAGATTATATGAATGAGAAGTAAGGCCTTATTAATTGCCAAATTTCCTACTTGGGAGAATATTCTCCCTAGAGTTCACAAGAGGGAGCCTACATGTAGACTAAGTCAATTTTATTCCTAAGTGTAGAGGATATCTATTCAAATTGGAAATGGTCAAAAGTTATATTTCTGGTTTTGATTCCAAATTTGATCAAATGGAAAGAGATAGGTTTCCAGGATGTTGGAGTATGGATGGGAGTTTGATTCCTTAGGAGAAATATGTGTTATGAAACCAGCTCACTAAAATATAGAAAAGATAGATCAATGACTTAAAAATCAGCCTCTTTGGGGGGGAAACCTCCTTTACATTACACAAATGAACAATTCATGGAAAATACAAATGAAAATACCTCCTTTCTATATATAAGAGTCTAAGGGGTCCCAATATAGTCAGAGCCTACATAACAATAATATTGTAGGGGCACAAAAATAACAATAGTGGGCCTCTATGAGGCATACTAATAATAACATGGGGACTATATGGACACAATAATAAAATAATGGGGTTGCAATAATAAGAATAAGGGGTTACACAAATAGTATAGGGACCTAACATACCCCTCTCCTTCAAAAAGTGTTTCCCTAAATGCTTGAGTAGTTCTGGATGCTTCTGTATAAAATTCTCATCCTCCCATGTGAAATATTCAGCAGGTAAGTTCTTCCACTTGATAAGATACTCTGAAATTGATTGATTTCATAGCTGTTGGGTTCTAGTTTCTGTGACTACTTCGGGTTCCAATATGATTTTTCCTTCCTTGTCAAGTTTTTTCGATATTGTTTAAACTATGAGCTTGTGACCTATAACCTTCTTTAAGCATGAAACATGGAGAGTTGGGGGCACTCAGGAAGATGCAGGAAGCTCCAACCTGTATGCCATAGCACCAATATTTTGCAACACCTTGTAAGGGCCATAGTACGTTGGTGATAATTTATTATCTTTCTTAGCTTGCTTGAGGGACATCTACTTGTATGGTTGTAGCTGTAGAAATACCCAGTTGCCTACATAGAAACTTCTTTCGCTGTGATGTTGATCTCCCTATTTTTTCATTCTATTTTGTGCCAAAGTGAGGTTATCCTTTAAGAGTTGGATAACTTATTGTTGTTGAGGATCTACCTTAACACCTTCATGAGATACAATATGACCCAAGTATTCCACCTCTTGTACTCTATTAGGCCCCTATACTACTAGTGTAACCCTTTATTGTTATTAGTACAACCCCCTTATTATATTGTTGTACCCATGTAGTCCCCCTATTGTTATTATTGTGCCCTTACATTATTATTGTTATGTCGGCTCTGATTATATTATGACCCCTTAAACTCCTATATATAGAAAGGAGGTCTTGTCATTTGTATCATCGAAGAATTGTTCATTTGTGTAATGTAAAGGAGGTTTCCCCCTCGAAGAGGCTGAATTCTAAGGCATTGATCTACCTTTTCTATATTTTTGTGAGCTGGTTTCATAACATTGTCCTCTAATACCAAATTTTATGAAACCAGCTCACAAAAAGATAGAAAAATTAGATCAACACCTTAGAATTAAGCCTCTTCAAGGGGGAAACCTCCTTTACATTACACAAATGAACAATTCTTCGATGATACAAATGACAAGACCTCCTTTCTATATATAGGAGTCTAAGGGGTCATAATATAATCAGAGCCGATATAACAATAATAATGTAAGGGCACAATAATATCAATAGTGGGCTTCTATGGGGCACAATAATAACAATATGGGCACTACATGGGTAAAAAAATATAATAAGGGGGTTGTACTAATAACAATAAGGGGTTACACTAGTAGTATAGGGGCCTAACATGCCCCTCTCCTTCGGAAAGTGTTCTCCTCAACACTTGAGTAGTTCTTGATGCTTCTGTATAAAATTCTTGTCCTCCCATGTGGAATATTGGATGGGTAAGTTCTTCCACTTGATGAGATAATCTAAAATTGATCGATTTCATAGCTGCCGGGTTCTTGTTTTCGTGACTGCTCCAGGTTCCAATTTGATTTTTCCTTCCTCTTCAAGTTCTGGCAGTATTGTTTGAATTAGAATATTCTGCAACTTTTGAATGAGTGGCCACACTTTTTTGTCCTTCTTCCATTCATCACTTGCTTCATTTATCCAATCTGGTTGGATGATAGAAATAGCACAAAAAAATGCTTCCACATCCTCATTCCTTCTTGAGAGTGCATCTACAACAAAAATTTTCTTCCCTTTTCTATAGATGATGTCAAAGTCATAACCCAACATATTTGTGACTCATTTTTTCTCTTCTTCTAAATATAATATTTGTTCTAAAAAGTATTTAAGCTATCATGATCCATTTTTACCTTGAAGTGTCTTCCCATTCGGTAAGGTCACCATTTCTTAAGTGCATGTAGTATTGCCAACATTTCCTTCTCATAAATAGCTTGCTTGAGATGTTGCCGTAAAAATACCCAATCACCTACATCAAAACTTTTTTCACTGCGATGCTGATCTACCTGTTGTTTCATTCGATTCTGCACCAAAGTGGCATTATCCTTTAAAAGTTGGAGAACTTGTTGTTGATGCTCGATGTGATCTTTCAACTGCTTGAACCTTTTTCTTCTTTATATGTCATATCTTAAGAGTTTGAGGAGTGGTAATTTCTTCCAATGCTCTACAAGATATGGTCAGATTCATTTCTTGATGCTTGATGTGATCTTTCACTTCTTGAGCATTTTTCTTTTGGATATGTCCTTCTATATTGATAGTTTGAGGAATGGTAATTCCAGCCAATGCATTACAAGATATGGTTGGATTAATTTCTTCTTTCTCGATACGATATTTCACTTCTTGAACCTTTTTCTTCTTGATATGTCCTTCTATCTTAAGTGTTTGAGGAGTAGTAATTCTAGCCAATGCATTACAAGCTATGGTTGGATACATTTCTTCTTTCTCGATGTGATCTTTCACTTCTTGAACCTTTTTCTTCTTGATATGTCCTTTTATCTTGAGAGTTTGAGTGGTAATTCTTGTCAATGCTTTACAAGATATGGTCAGATTCATTTCTTCTTTCTTAGGGGTTGGGTCCTGACATATATCCTCTTCTTTTGATGTTTCTTGATCCTTTTATTCCTCCTCTTCATACTCTATGTAAAATAATTTCTTCTCAGCATACTTATGACCTTTAGTGCATTTTCTATCACAAGTGTAACAAAGCCCTTTTCCTTTTTTTTCTTCCAATTTTTGTGGTGTAAGCCTTGTAGGTTGTGGAAGGCTAGGAGAAGAAACACTTCCATAATTATAGTCATGAGTGGTGGTATTCCTTGTTTCCATAATTTTTCTTTCAATTTTTCTTGCCAACTGGAATGCCTCCTCCAATGAATTAGGTTCCCAAAAATGAACCTGATGTTGAACGTTATCCTTTAAAGTCCCTATGAGGACATCAATCCTTTGCTTCTTTGGAATATAATTTACCCTTCTATTAAATTTTTGGAAGTCCTCAATGTGCTCTTCCATTGATCTCTTTTGTTTGAGATTTATCAATTGGATAAAGAAGGAGTTTCTCTTTGTATCCTCATAATATGTTATCATTTCCTCCGTGAAAATTGACCACGTGACAAGTGGATTACGAGAACAAAGCCCTTTACACCATAAAACTTGATTCGGTTCTATATAATTAGATGCAATACATACCCTTTGTAACAGTGGTACACCATGTAGATCAAAACATTTCTCCATCTGTAGTATCCAATTTACCGAATCCTTGCCATCAAACTTCCTCATCTTGCTTCTTCTTGATTTTAGGAGCTCAATCTTGAAAGGACTGTAACTTTGTAATTTCATAGCTTCCAGTTCTGAAATTGTGACCTGCAGTATCCCTCTGCATCCTCTTTCTAATGCCGCCAGTCTGATCCAAATTGGATTCTCCAAGGAAGAGTTATGCCAAATCTCCCATGGTGACCTGATTATAGACTAGTTCAGTAGAGCAAACTTGTACAACATGCCACGTGTCATTGTTTCAACCTTTGGATCTAAAAAATGTACACAAGAAACTACAGTCCATCCTCTTTTTGTAACTTCTAACAAAATTTCAATTTGATGCTCAGAGAGAAAGTTATGATGAGTTTCCCCAGGTCACCTGTTTGGAATGTAATTTAGGACTATGCAAAAAGACCAACTTCCTCAGATCATATCTCCGCAAATATAGCATGAAAAGCTCTAAAATTTGGACCCAAGGTTTAGTGTGATTTCATCTCAAATGGTCTTTTTTCACTTTTGAAACATCGAAAAAAATGTTATAGCGAAAATGCCACAATGACCTATTTGGAGCAGTGAAATCCTAGAATCCAAAGCTCTGATACCAAATATTATGAAACCAGCTCACAAAAGGATAGAAAAGATAGTTGAAAGCCTTAGAATTCAGCCTCTTCAAGGGGAAAACCTCCTTTAAATTACACAAATGAACAATTCTTGGATGATACAAATGACAAGACCTCCTTTCTATATATAGGAGTCTAAGGGGTCAAAATATAATCAAAGCCGACATAACAATAATAATGTAAGGGCACAATAATAACAATATGGGGACTACATGGGTACAACAATATAATAAGGGGGTTCTAATAATAACTATAAGGGGTTACACTAGTAGTATAGGGGCCTAGTATACTCCAAAGAAACATTTGGAGGTTTTTACATATAATTGTTTCTCCTCCAATAGTCTGAGAACTCTATCAACATGTTGAACATGATCCTTCCAAGACTTGTTGTAGATTAGTATATCATCAAAATATACTAACACAAATTTTCTAAGGGTTTGAAAATGGAATTCATCAAACCTTGAAATGTAGAAGGTGCATTGGTAAGGCCAAAAGGAATGACCAAAAATCCATAATGACCCTCATGAGTTCTAAGTGTTGTTTTAAGAATATCTTCAGTATTCATTCCGATTTGATGATATCCTCCACGAAGGTCCAACTTGCTGATGTAAATTTCTCCATGCAACTCATCCAATAATTCATCAATGAGAGGAATGGAAAATTTATCTTCAATAGTGATATTGTTGAGTTCCCTATCATCCAGACACATGCACCATGATACATCCTTCTTGTGCATCAATACTACTGGAGTGAGGAAATAACTTTGACTAGGTTGAATTGAACCAGCCTCTAGCATTTCTGTAGCCATATGTTCAATTTCACTCTTTTGTGCGAAGGGATATATGTAATGCATGATGTTTGGAGGAACACTTCCCGAGAAATGAATAGCATGATCATGATAAAAAATAAGTGCGAGGCCTTTGGGAGTCTCACATACCTTGGAATGATTGTCCAAAACTTTTTTGAGATCTAGAGAAATAGATGATTTCGATGTTGGAACCTCTAGCAAACATAATTGTGAAATTATGCCATGTTGTTCTTCCTTTAGGATCTTTTTCATGCTGTTATATTTGATTATATTTCCCAGTTTGCATGCGATGCCCTTAATTCAAATTCCTTTCCTTCTGAAGAAAAAAATAAATAAATAAAAATAAAAATAAAAAAAATCAAGAAGAATTCTTGAAAATTAAAAGTTATCGTACCCAAAGATTGTAGCCATTGGACTCCTAGTACAACATCAACACCACCCATTAGAATGGAAAGCATTGGACTATTCAAAACATATTCTCCCATGGATATCTTGATATTATGGAACTTTTGAGAGCTATTTATGGTTCTTCCATTTGCAACCATTACTTGACACTCTGGTGTTGGATATAGGAAGCAATTCAATTCCTTCGCTATCTTACAATGAATAAAATTATGAGTACTGCATGAATCAATCAACACTATTACCTTTTTCTTCTTGATATGTCCTTCTATCTTGATAGTTTGAGGAGTGGTAATTCCTACCAATGCATTACAATATATGGTCGGATTCATTTCTTGATGCTCGATGTGATCTTTCACCTCTTCAATATTTTTCTTCTTGATATGTCTTTCTATCTTGAGAGTTTGAGGAGTGGTAATTCTTGCCAATGCTTTACAAGATATGATTGAATTCATTTATTCTTTCTCTAGGGTTGGTTCTTGGTGTATATCCTCTTCTTTTTATGTTTCTTTATCCTTTTCTTCCTCATCTTCACAATACACGTAAAATAATTTCTTCTCAGCACACTTATGGCCTTTAGTGTATTAGCAGTCATAAATGTAACAAATCCATTTTTCTCCTTTTTCTTCCAATTGTTGTGGTGTAAACCTTGTAGGTTGTGGAAGTCTAGGAGAAAAAAAACTTCCATATTTGTTAGTGGTAGGATTCCTTGTTTCCATAATTCCTCTTTCAAATTTTCTTGCCAACCTAAGTGCGTTCTCCAATGAATCAAGTTCCCAAAGACGAACCTCATGTTAAATGTTATCCTTTAAAGTCCCTATGAAGACATCAATCCTTTGCTTCTATGGAATATAATTTACCCTTATATTCAATTTCTGAAAGTCTTGAATGTGCTCTTCCATTGAACCCTTTTGTTTGAGATTTATCAATTGGCTAAAGAAGGTGTTTCTCTTTATATCCTCGTAATATGCTATCATTTCCTCCATGAAAATTGACCAAGTGGCAAGTGGTTTACGCGAACAAAGCCCTTTATACCGTAAAAATTGATTCGATTCTAAATATAACGATGCAATATGTACCTTCTGTAATAGTTGTACATCATGTAGATCAAAATATTGTTCCATCTATAGTATCCAATTTACTGGATCCTTGCCATCAAACTTCCTCATATTGCCTTTTCTTGATTTTAGGAGCTCGATCTTAAAAGGATTGTAACTATGTAATTTTATATCTCCAAGTTCTAGAATTGCATCCTATGGTCTCTCTCTGAGTCCTCTTTATAATACCATCAGTTTAATCAAAATTGGATTCTTCAAGAAAGAGTTATGCCCAATCTCTCAAGATTACCTAATTATATACTTTTTCAGTAAAGCAAACTTGTACGAAGTGCAACATGTCACTGTTTGACCTTCAGACGTGAAACTGATACATAGAAAATGAAAGACCATTCTCTTTTTGTATCTTCTTATGAAATTTAAATCTCATGCTCAAAAAGAAATTTATGACAATTTTCCCCAAGTCACCTGTTTGATATATAATTCAAGATTCCGAAAAAACCCTAACTTCCTTGGATCATATCTCTCAAAATATAGCGAGACAAGATATGAAATTAGAAGCCAAGGTTCAGAGAGATCTAGGATCAAATGGGTCTTTTTTTTAGCTTTTGAAATGTCACCAAAAATACGTTTAGTGAAAATGCCACAATGACATGTTTGGAGCAGCAAAACCCTAGAATCCAAAGCTCTGATACCAAATGTTATGAAACCAACTCACAAAAAGATAGAAAAGATAGATCAATGAATTAAAAATCAGCCTCTTCAAGGGGGAAATATCCTTTAAATTACACAAATGAACAATTATTGGATGATATAAATGATAAGACCTACTTTCTATATATAATAGTCTAAGGGGTCCCAATATAATCAGAGCTTACATAACAATAATATTGTAGGGGCACAACAATAACAATACTGGGCTTCTATGGCGCATACTAATAAAAGCATGCGGATTATATGGGCACAATAATAGAATAAGTGGGTTGCACTAATAAAAATAAGGGATTATGCTAGTAGTGTAGGGAACTAACAATATGAATAAGAAATAATAGCTTCCAAGTGTAGACTGGACTCATCACTTGAGAAAATTGTAGTGCTGAAGGGGAAAACAGTGGTTAATTTCTTATAGAGAGACTTTCAGTTGTTATGGTTGATGAATACCCTATTTAAGTCAACACTTTATTACACCATATTTTTAGACCTATGGGTTCCTTTCCAAAGGACGATTCAATACCCATCTCCAAAAAAATTCCTTTGGGAAGGATGTGAAGATTTAATAAAGCTACAGTCAAAGTTGTGGAACCATGTGTTGATCCCAAGGGGCAAAGTTCCATTGCCCATTCAAAAACTTAAAGATGAATAATTTTATTTGGTAATGATGTATAATTTTTAGTTAAAATATAGTTAAGAAGTTAGACAATTTTGGCAGTTACTCCATAACTCTTTTGAATATATTTTTCTTTAAAAAGAAGGTAGGAACCAATGTGAAGGGTTCAAATGTTTTGCCTCAAAGACATTGCTAGTAATTTATGTGTAGTTCTCAGAACCCTTTTTGAAGATCAATACTTTTCAGGTGATTCCAGATGTTTGTTGGCTATAGTATGTGTTTCTCTTATTTGTGATCCATTTATTTTGTTTGCTTTTCTTTTGAAATTCATGTACAAAATTGTTGGTTCCATTATTTATTAACATATTTATCTATGCTATAAGAATAACAAAGGATACCTATAGTTTTTTACATAAATAAGGCTTAATTAAGAACTCCATAATTTCATCATTTCACCTTCTCTCATTCCTCCTTTTCTTCTAGGATTTGGTTTATGGTAATTTTTTTAAAGCTCTGTGCATTAGATCTTTATTTCTAGGATTTCCTCCTCCTACAATGCAGCTTCAAAAATTCTATAACCACATATATAAAAGCCACCTTGAATGGTTTTCTTATTCTTTCAAGAGTAAAAATACGTTACACCTCAAGGGTTTTCTCTAGGAAGAAATATTTAGACATTTTTCTTTGAAGAAATGTCTTTATTTTACTTAAGTGGATGTCCTAGGCACTAGTTCTCTTGAGTTAGAAACTGTCTTTACGGATACAACAACATCCATTTTGATGACTAACAAAAACAATTGTTCCCTTCCCATTTCTCATTTTAGTATCCTTCATCGTTTAATGAGCATGAAAGAGAAGACAGGTATGCTCAATATGTTCCTTTTTTGTAAATTTCATCCCCAAAGCCTGAAAAAAATATAAAACAATATAAGGGAGAACCTTGTAACTAGAAAGGGCTAGAGTATTCCCTTTTTTGTAACTAGTCTATTGAGTCCAAAAAATAGTTAAACTTATACTAAATATACATCCTTTCTAGTACTTTAACAAGCATGAAGGAGAAAAGTTCACTTGGAAATATTTTCTATATCAAGGAGTCATAAAAGAGCTTAAAGGAAACTCTTCCTAGAGGAACAAGTGGTATAAAGAATAGCAACTTGTTCCAGTCGAGGTGGGACTATTCAAAACATGTAAAGTTAAACATGCTAGCTAATGATACAGCTCACCGCAGTGGTTCCTCTGGGAAAGGGTGAAACACGAAGTGAGATAAAATGATAGGCCAAGAAGATGGTGACAATGGAATGAGAAAAACAAGGCTCATCTTGTTTAAATATGCTAATAAAAAGTGGCAATGACAAGTCATAAAGCCTGGAATCCTCTTGGGGTAAATCCAAAAACATAAAAGAAGAGGACATGAGGCTTAGATTCTGAGTCATTGCGGGTCCGAAGGATGGATTCAAAAAAGGAAGATAAATGATAATACGCATGGAAACCAATATGGAAAATATTTGTTAAACTAGGGAATCCATGTATAGGTAGGCTCTACTGTCAAATTATGATGTGCATAAAAGAGAGAGGATAATGTCACAACTTTATAGGATCGAACCTAAGGCATAATGATGGCACTCATGGTCAACAAAGCATTGGTTAAAATGATATATGACCTACCCCTATATGCCAAGTTTAATAGAAAAAAATCTAATTTCCAATGGATGTTGCAATATAAAAACCACCCCATCCTGTAAAAGTCAGCTTGAAAGACTAGATACATGGTTACATCACATAATCAAAGAAATAAAACATGGATTTGGTAAAACAAGACCATATTTTTTACTTTTACTTTCATTTTATTTTTTATTTTTGGATTTTTGGAATATATGTGATATTAGAAAAATGCTCGCATCAGACACTAAAAAAAAGAAGATAAAATCATCACACTCTATGTACAAAATGTAGAATCACAACTTCGTCTAATAGGTCACATCAAAGTGTGCCCACTACCAAGGCAAGACCAAGGGTTTCCATACATGAAAGTATGGAGAAGTGGAGTTACCATATGTTGCACCATGATGGGTCCATGCCATAGAAAGTTGAGCTTCCTTATTCCCAAAGGTTGATGATTCCAGGGAAGGCCTAGATCCATAACGTTATCAAGAATGACCCAAGGACATACAAAGTGAGTGGTCTCCTAAGCTAAGGGAGCTGTTTTACAAGGACTATTAAGACATAAAACAAGTACAAGTCACTTTTCAACAGTCATAGATGAGATGAAAAAAATCAGTGGAAAGTTGATTAATACAAACCAAAGAATTGACTTAGTTCAAGGGTGGAACTTCTAAGGAGGGCCGAAGAGATTCCCCCTAGGTTGATTCAATATGTTTTTTTTCCAATCTCTACCTTTTCCAAATCAAGGAGACAATAGGCATCAAGAGGCATGATCTCCATAGGATGATCAATAGGTGAATCCACAAAGCCCAAGATGACTTGTTGAGAAGAGGATTCGTTGTTTATAAGAAGATTCATCATTAAGGGAGTCATGTGGAAAATGTGGAATGATGGTCCATGTGGGCAAAGGATCATGGTGGTATTCCATATTGGGATGGATTTTTTTGACCAACATTGGGAGGTATTGGTGGGGTTATCGAAGAGGAAATATCTTCAACTAAAGGTGGTGCCTTCTCACCGTGATGATCTACATCTATAGAAGAATACACTTCCCAAAGGTCGGGAGTGTTAAATTTGGAAGCGAGGGAAAAATTCACTAATAAATAAATATTAATTATTTTTTAGATTAAAATAAATTATTCTTAGATTTGTTGGCTTAATTTTATTGGAGGGAAATCATTTTAATTTGAAAATTCAAATATAATACCTAATTTTGGTATGCATTATTCAATTTTTCAAACTATTATAAAAAGGGTGATCTCCCAAGTACTTTTTATGATTGATGGCATATATATTTTTGTAAATTTTTTGGATTCTTCACATCTATGCAAGGGTTAAGGTTTGGGTATTCCTCAAGGGTTATAATTTTAAATACAATAAGGATATGTTACATGAATACGCTTTTGTTATCAGACTATATTTTCGTATATACTATAAGACTATTCTTTTTATACAAGACAATACTCTCACATTTGTCACATGATTATATTCTCGCATGGTTAATTGGTAATAAATTATGTCATTTTCATTTAATACATGGACTTCTTGTCTCTGATAACTAAACTATGATACAGAGAAATGGCTCGTTGATTCTCATTCATTGTGACTCAATTATCTACATAAATTTTGGTAGCTTGAAACATATGTATCATTGAGACCTCATTGCATTAGATCCACTACAGTGGCAAGACCACTCTCTGTGTCAAATTCATTTCACCATGGTTCCTCTACTCACTCAAGGTATGACACATATATGTTAGTGACATCACACTCACTCAAGGTATGGTGCATCACACTGACTAAGGTATGACACATATACATTAGTGACATCACAGTCACTCAATGTATGTCACATCGCACTCACTTAAGGTATGGAACATATATGCTAGTGTCATTGCACTCACTCACAAGGTATGGCACTCATATGGTAGGGATCATTTTACTCTAGTAATATGTATGTTTCAGCATTGTAGTCTTGACACTATAATATATGTATGTTATGTATGGCATCCTTGCATAATATGATATGAAATATGTATGGAAATTGGTATGCCGTACATAAAGCAATTGTGTGATATATATTCTCCAAAGTATTGGTATGGCATTGTGTTCATATGAGAAGTATTGTATGTGGAATAGTATATTCATATCAATGTGCATGTAATTGTATAGAAGGAGGTGATTCCAGATTGCAGTATCATATTCCTTATATACATATCTGATTTTGTTGCTCTGTATTATTATGAACAATGATGTAGGATAATTCAATACCTTTGATGACAAAGATAAGATTGGTAGTGACAGTTATTTGCCCCTTATTATATGATGTCAATGTTATATGAGATGATAGTAGTAATTTTGTTAGGGATACATGTGGTCAATGGTCTCTCTTATTATCCTAAGATGAAAATTATATGATAATGATTTATGCTAAAGTGATCTTAGCATATATGACACTACTCTCGATGAATATGTTTCTTATGTTGATAGCTGTCTTAGATTTTTCTCATATTGTTAAAAAATTTAGTTGTGAAACCCTTTGGATTGGACCTAGATGGATTGATATGGTTTATGATTCCTCATGATGATGTAATTTGTATGGAAGATGAAAATTTGATTAAATCTAATAGAAGAAGAAGAAGAATTATGGGTTTTCCCCCTTGTGGGGTTTCTCCTTGGTCTCCAACAAATCCTAAGGTCTCTTTTTGTGCATGATTTTTTTTTTTGACGTTCCTTTTACTATTCCACTGCATTACTAATTTTTTTGTTATTTCTACATAATTTCTTATGATGTAATGATGTTATAATGTTCTTGGGTGAATTCAATGTGTAAATGACATAATGCAATTATCTTAAGCAAAAAACAATATAGTCGTAAGAGAAAATTAACATGGTACCGAAAGTGGGCTAAAGAAAATTCATGGATATCATTCTTATGGAGACATCTCTGATGAAAGAAAGTGAATATAGTAGACACTAAAAGAAATATATAGCTTGAAGGAAACCCTATACATTCTTGATGAGCTAGGGTTTGGTAAATGTTGTAATATTAGGGTTTGAGAGAAACCCTTGATGCATAAAATGAAGTTTGGATTAGGAAGAAACCCATAAATCATGCATGGAAGGAGGAATTTAGACTCAAGTGAAGAAAATAATTTTTCCTATGCTAGCAAGGTTGGAATACAAAATTTTCAGTTGTAGCTACATGCATGATATGGTGCTCCCTGCAATGGGAAAGCTCTATCCACACGCATGGTCATTAACTCCATGCAGATGTGAACTAGGGTTTTCTTGAGATTTGACCATTGAATTTGACCATTGACTTTAGGATTGGAAACCTTGACCTGGATGTGATCTGTCTATTAGGCTTATCTCTTGAATATTGTTTGGTTAGTTCTACTATATAGTCTCATGATGATTCAATGTAACTCTAGATTGGCTTAAAATCTAATGAAGACAGTTGAAAATATTGGACACAACATTGAGAAGGAATTGGTCACTTCCTTCCATCCTTGTTAAAGGTAAGTGATTCCTAAACCTTACTGTCTCTTTATGGCACTACTATTGTTTTGACTTATCATTTGGATTTTTTTTATCCTTCTTGCATTTTTGAGTATTCACTTCTAACTTCTTGATGGAGATATGATAATAAGATCCTTCTTAAGGATCATCTATATATTGAATGATGCAGGAAAGGATGGTGAGTCTAGGTAGAGACAAGTTAGTACAAGAAGAGAAAAGCTAGTGCTAGAAGCTAGTGCGGGAAGAGGAAATTGGAGTAAATATACAAGTGTTATAGCTACTAATGGAAAACAAGTGCTACAAATTTCTTAAGGTATCTGAATACTATAATGTATGTATATTATAATGTTTTGGTGGCAAGTTAAGCCCTGGGATACAAAAAGAATATCGACATCCTAAATGACTTGACTTATGAGCCTATAACATACATATGTAAGTGATTTTGATTCATGGTATATGTGATATAAATGTAACAATTAATATGATCTCTCCAATACTTGGCAAGCATTTTACCTGTCATATGACCTTGTCCCATATCATGATTTGGCCTAAGATAAAGTAAGGCCTTGATAAGTTGTAATATCTATAATGTCTTAACAAGCATGGTAAATTTTAAAGTATGACCTAATGGTGTTTAGAATTTGAAGAAATGTTTGTATAATGCGATAAAGAAGTGATAATGTTACCATTAACCTTTGATTATGTTTGATGACATGTTCATATGTGACTATGAAACAAATGATGGTGACTTTTCATGACTATGATGTATATATATACGAGAACCTGATATAGTTTAACTCTGTGATCTAAAAATTTGTGTTATACATGAAAGTAATACCTAAGAAAGGTTGATGTATTGATGGTTGATAACTGAAGAATCTTCCTATTCAAAGGGAGAAACACTTGATGAGATCTTATCACCTACTATTTTTTACAGTGGATGATTCGAAGTCCCATGTTTGGAAAATTAAATAATTGTTCTATTAATGAACATATGATATTGTTAAAGATATGTCTTTGCCTAATAAATTTATGAGTGAAAAGTTCTTTGCTAACATGGCTAGTTTTCCTATGAAGTGTCAGGATCCACATCTTGTATAAAGGAACTTTTATGACATGTTGGATCACATTGATGGATTATTATTACTAATTAGTCATATGGATCATTATATGCACTCTAAGACAGATAATGTGTGACTGTATATAGTTGGGACAAAGACATCTTCACGAATTGAGATGATGTTGCTAGAAGAGACAACCTTAGGCTTGTGGTTACTACCTCCCTGCGTGAGAGGGAGAAAAAGGATGAATATGGTACTCCTTTCTTTATGTCATATACTTGATCTAACACTTGATATACTATATGAATAGGAAAATACAAAAATATTACGCTTGGTAATGAATGAGGCAAGGTGAATAAACTCTTTAGTGAGTTGTTTAAGTCAATACCATATATGAGTACTTTGATAAGTTTCTAATGATTAGAGAGTAGAATGGATTGATGGATGTGACCCTCCTAAGTAAGGGTCCAGGCTAATCAACAACATTGAGAAATGATATCCCTCCTATTTTAGCTCCTAGGTTGAGGAATTGAGTTGAAGAGATCCTTGGGTTGAAGGAGCTCGAGCACAATAGCAACATCTTATCCTTACCTCATGGTAGGTGTGTATCTCACCTATTATAATCTTAGGGTGTGTTTCATTCTTACCTCATGATAAGTGTATATCCACCCCGATCGAGTATACCTGATTATGCATCCTACCCACAATTTGGGCTTGCTGGGATTATTCCTCCCCATCTGACCAATGGGTTGAGAAGATGGCTTCGATGTGTCTGATTCTTACCTTGTAGGTAAGTTTGTATCTCCCCCAATTGAGTTGGGTTGATCTAGGTGGATATTGGTGTCCACCCACCTATTTCAATTGATCCCCCACTATTGTTTCTTTTAATTTCTTTAATTATAGAAAAAACTTACTATTTTTGGTAGCCTTTTGGGTCATGACCATCCAAAGTCGTTTTAAGGCCCTAAATGACATTTTTTGGAAAATGGAAAAAATCCAACCTATAATGGGAGATTGTAGCATAAATTTATAGTCCTCATATATATCTTTCTAATGAGGTATCGTATGCATCAAACAAATATTGTATATCAAAGTTACAACCCTGGGAAGTTGATGTACCATTTTACCCCAACGAGGTACACAAATTTTTGGCGCTTCATCTCCTAGGGTTAAGTTTGTGGATTTTTAGGCTTTTCTATTATTTATGAATAATAGATAGGTCTTTGAGCCTCATTGTAACATAATTCAAAAGGCATGTAGCTACCTAATCTCTTCTTAGAGATAAGTTACCATCACCTGAGCTAGTTTATTTCCATTCTTCATGTAAACCATTTTCAGTACTTTGTTATTAATGAATTGAAGTTATGTTTTCGTTGTATGCTTTTTTTTTATTAATATCTATATTTTATTTTGTTCCTTCATAAAATCTAGATCAGTGGTATTAGAGCAATCTACTCTTTCTCTCTTTTTTTGTGCTTGTCCCCAACGAGGTCGGGGTATAAGGAGTTGGGACTTGAACTAGTTGATACTTTGCAATACATTCCCCACAAGCACTGATGATCATCCATGGTAGAAGAAAAAAAATATGAGTAGGAGATCCTATCAAACTGTTGCTCGAAAAATTTCTCGAGTGGAAAATGAATGAGATGATGGACAACTTTATCTAGATCCTTTAGCGAATGCCCACCAATGATACATCTTCATCCAATAGTCACTTTGGAGGTGTGGCCCCCTTCAAGGTACAAGTGAATTTTGATATCCCTATATTCGAAGGTCAAATAGATGTATATGTTGTAGAGAAATGGTTGAATCTGTTGGAAGGTTATTTTTCAATCCATAGTTTCTCTAATAGGGAGAAGATTAATTTTGCACTGATTAAGGAGGCCCCCATGTCAAGGACTAGTGGGAAACTTATGGTGCGAAAAGGGTTGGGGAACCCTCTGTGTTTACAATATCTCCCCCTTAGAACTCCTTTTGAGATTTTGTCAAGGAATAGTGTTACCTGTGGGGAACGATGAGGACTAGTACATACAATGGACTGCACTATGAAAACAAACAACTAGACAAGAATATTGTTACAAAAAGACCTAAGAAAGATGGATACACCAACACTCATCATATTAAGAATAAAGAAGAATTAAAAGTAAGGTGTGGTCTTGCTTTGTGCTCATTTGAAGAAGAAGTTGAATAGTACACAGGTAGTGGATGCTCTCATCACATGTCTGGAGATAATAACAAGTTTGTGTCTCTCAAGAAAAAACAAGATGGTAAAATTATTCTTGGAAATAGCGCACCATAAAAATTTCTAGGAAAAGGTAGAGCCAAAATTGATAAGTATACTAAATAAGTTGATGCATTATTAGTCAAGGGCTAAAGCATAATATTCTAAGTGTAGGCCAAATAGTTGATAAAGGACATAGAATTATATTTACATCAACTAAATGAAAAGTTATTGAAGAAGAAATTAGAAAGGTTATAACAAAAGGATTAAAAAATTCAAATAAACTATTTGTGCTAATGAAGAACCCAAGAATAAATAAGAGTTATAGTTCCTCTTCTTCAGATTCAATGTAAAAGAAGATCGCCCCCATTGCAATCTATTTTTCTTAATGTATACTTCTAACAAAGAATGTAGAAGTAAATGTGAGGTATATAGCCTCATGGAAGATAGGTGATTATTAGGTCCAAGGATCAGTGGTGTATGATATTAGGGGGAGTTATGTATATGTATCTTGATGATGATTCCATATGTTTATTTTGATACTCTTTTGGTGTTTTTTTGTAAAATTAATGTGTAGATTCAAAACTGCCCATGAAATTTACTAAATCACAACACTTGAAGATGCTCTAATGATATGTGGAATTTAATTCACCGTCTAGAACACAAAGCATAGACATGCAAAAGGAAACATGACACATGCACATATATTTATCTAGGGGAAAGAAACTACTTTCTATACTTTATTAATCAAATAATAGATATTAAATACATAGCCTTAATTAATCCTAAGCACACCCTGCAAGTGTATAGTCTATCACACTGCCTGACTGACTGACTCTGGCCAACACTTACTCGATTTTCAAGACCTCCAAGCTCCTATTTCTTTGCCTTGTTCATCTATTAAATTGGCCCCTATTATTTAGGAATTCCCCACTATTGAATTGTGTAATTCCTCTAGGTCCTTCCACTAGTTGCATGCACCACCTGTACACATTGGAATATGTTACAACTAATAGTACAAAGCCTTGGAATCTCCATCTCAGCTAGGTTGTTGAAAACTAAGTCACTACTAAGAGGGTGGGTGAATCAGTATGTGGCACTTTTAATTTTTTTCTTCAATTACATAATATTTTACACCATGCACAAGATAAGACACAAAACCATAAATGAGAGCATAAAAATAATATGTAATCATAAAAATAATCAACACAATAGACACAAGGATGTCTGGTGGAAAACCCTTCCCCAAGAAAAAAACCACCCTGTTTATACTATGCTACTCAACTCTTTTACTAATTGTTGAACAAAATATACATGGATAAGCTCACTCCTATGACCCAGAAGACTTGAATTCTTTCACAATATTTTGGCACCTATCAAACAAGAAATTTTTTCTCACTCAAATCTATAGACTACCATCTAATGAAGGCTCCTATGATCAGTCAATCCTCACCCAACCACCATTGGATGGAGAAATTTGTTCCTTATACTGAATCCCCATGTCACTATCTACTCAAAGCCTCCATGCCTTCACTTCCTCCATGTGAGCCTCATTTCATTTATTTTAAAATTGGAATCCTAAAAATTTCTTAACTTGAGAATGGAAATAACATAACATCGAAGCTCAATCAAATATCAAATTTGTAGCACATGATGCCATCAACAACTCCACACAAAAAATCCACACCAAGTAGAAAACAACTCCTCCAAATAGTACACCAATCCACACATCAACACCTCACTCACTGTATAAATATATGGTCGAAACAAGCTTCATCTTACTGCTGCTACTACTACAAACTGATTCAGAAAATCTTCATACTAAAGCTCACACAGTTTACAAGCTCTTCACCAAGCTCACTCTCACTCAAACCTTTGAACAATCAACCATACTAGCATTGAGCATTCTCAAATATAAAGATGAACTCAAGTGCTTAACTCAATAGTCATGGAGAACTACTGAGCTCAACAATCATGTTCATATGCTTAATTAGATCTAAATTCGTCTCATTGACTCAATCAACCACTAACTCCACTAGCCCTTTTTATCTTTTCAACTTTAATCAACTTAGGGAGGTACCACAAATGTTTCCAACTATAATCTAAAACATTTTGATCGAGGATGTTACCAAAACACAAAAATTAACTCAACACCATGAGGAATGCAGAGCAATTTTTGTGAAAATCCGTGGTCACTCGCTTAGCACTATCCTCTAGGTGACTGGAGCTACAATCACTCCCTTGGTTTGGCCTACATTTGACTAGAGCATTCCAACAAATCCCATAGGCCTCTATGCATGCAACTAGGGCTTAGGCTTAATAAAAACATTAACCTCTCAGCTCTAAACCTTTTCCACCTATTCCATCATCTTCTCCAACACCTGAACACTCCTCCAAGCCTCTACAATCGGTTTGCAACTAATGAAATAGAATAAGAAAAAGTCCTATTGTGACAACCTTAAGACCAAGACCAACACCTTCAACTCATCAAGAAACAACCTTACTCTGTGCAAACATATCCAACATTTGTAGCAACATCTCTCATCCCTGTAACAACATCTCCAAGTTCTACAACATCAACATCATGTCAACTAACTACTTCCAACACCAGTGGAAGAACCTGCAACGAAATCAACTGCATATCACGCATGTATAAGAAAATGCAATGTCTCCAAGACATGTAGATATATGTGCAACATCTAAAGCAATACTCCAACCACCTGCAGCAACAACATCTCTAATCTATAACACAACATCAATGCCCATATCAACAATCCAATCCTCATGTAGCAACAACATATCCAACCAATTCAACATGTCTAGAATCCATCTCCTTAGAAGCCACAACATCATCTCTAGAATTTCTAGTCATAGGTATGTTGAAATCAATGCTAACTAACAAGGCCATCAAGCAATCATCCATCACCAATTCCTCATCCGTCAGACAAGAAACACCTCCAACCTGTTGACATCAATTCCATCATTACAATGCCAACATCTTTAACTAGAATTCTTGGTATTCAACAATTATTTTGGGCCGATTGATTAGTTAACTAGTTGATCACTGAGTGTGATTGAAGTTCCACTTCACAACTTAACTTCCACTAGTCTTTTGATAGTTAGAACTAGTTTAACTAGCAATAACTCAAATTAAGTAAAACAGATTGCTACAAATTAGCAATCAAACATATTGAATGGAAATCAAGCTTCCCCAACTCAAATTAACTGATTTAACTAAGTGACAAGTTCCATGTCATCTAAGTTAATTACCTCCAAGATTTTTGTTGAAGTAGGAATTCGAATTTTCCCTAGTTTGAACAAGGGAAAGTCAAACTGAGATTTTCTTACTACATTTTGAACACTCCCTTTCAAAAAGAAAGGGACTATCGAACTCCCCTATCCTACACCTTTGGTAATCAAACTTCCCTATTGAAAATGCCTTTTTCAAAATATCAACATCTTGTTCCTCTGTCAAAATGTATTGTAACAACATAATCCACGTATGCACACAATCTCATAGATGGTGATAACAAATATCAATATGCTTGGATTGATCATGAAAAACAAGATTTTCAAAGAGTTTGATGCAATTATGATTATCATAGTAAATCACAGTTGAATCCATCATCTGACCAAACAAGCCAACAAGTATATTTCTCATCTAGATCACCTCACATGTTGCATGAATTGCATCCATGTATTTTGCTTCTTCCAAGCTTAGTGCCACAAATATTTTCTCCCCGTTGTACCAAGAAATCACTTCGGACTCAACACTTAAAATTCCCCCTAATGCAATCTTCTAGTATGATGGACTCCTCGCCCAATCTTCATCACTGAAGCCACACAAATTCACTCCCTCTTCCTATTTGCATCAAAGTCCAAATTTGGTAGTGCCTCAAAGGTATTGTAGAACATTCTTAACTGTGCTCCAAAATATTTTGGTTTGCCTAACCATATCTTGGCTTGGTTGGTTGACTGCAAATCACATATATGGTCATGTGTTCACAATATATATGAGTGAACTCACCAACTGCCAGTAAATAATCACATCCATTCCCTCACCTGAAGTGGCATATGCTTTCCTCTAGTTGTTCGCTACAGGAGTCTCATGGGTTTGCACCTGTCCATGCAGAACCTATGAAGTATCTCATTAGCATACTTTCCCTGAGAGACAAATAGTTCCCCATCACATTTACATACTTCCAATCGAAGGAAGTAGTGAATGAGGCCTATGTCCTTCATCTGAAACTCTCTTGCAAGGTCCTCATTGCAAGATCTAATCGACTCCTCATCACTAGTCAAGATCAAGTCATCAACATATAAAAAATAATAAACAATTTACCTTCTACAAAAATATGATAGAGGTTTACATCTGCTTCACTTTTGGTGAAGCCCAAACTAGTGAGATAGCTATCGATCCTACTGTAGCAAGCATAAGGTGATTTCTTGAGACCATACAATGCTTGCTTGAGTTTGCACACATGAGACTCTTGATCAAAAGCCTCGAAGCCTTTTGGTTGCTCTATATACACCTCCTCCTCAATAAATCCATTAAGGAATGTTGTTTTCACATCCATCTGGTGGATCTTCCACACGATCTATGTAGCCAAGGGAAGGATTGATCTGATGGATGAGTACCTTGCTAGAGGAGAAATGGTCTCCTCATAGTCAATCCCCTCAACTTGAAAGTACCCTTTGGCCACAAATCTATCCTTGTAATTTTATATGCTTTCATATACTACACACTTCACCATATATAACTATCTCAAAACCATAATATATTTGTCTAATGGTTGTGGGACAAGTTCCCAAACATTGTTCTTTACAATGGATTTGTACTCCTCCACCATTTCATCAACCAATATCAGTTTCTCTTTTGTTTCCTCGAAAGAGGATGGTTCAATCTCTACTAGCTTAGTCATTAGATCCATGTAGCCAGTGTACCGATATGGTGACCTTCTCCACCTGCACTAATTTGAAGGAGAAACTACATTCTCCCTTGCATCCTGCATAAGTCTCTCAGCTTACCTAGTTCTCTTCCTACCTTCTCTGGATAGTTCTACTAGAGTGGATGTCTCCACTCTCTACTCCTCAACATGTGATTGCTTCAAAACATCTTGAGGCTCCTCCTTTTGAGCTAAAATCTTCTGCTCTGGTGGGAACTGAGGCTCCGTCTCAAGAGAGTACAACATGCCTTTTTCTTCATCAAATTTTACATCCCTTCACACAATTGTCATTCTGAGGGATGGAAAGTACATAAGGTAGTTATGTGGAGTTTCTGTGTATCCGACAAATACCCCCAATTCTGAGATTGTCTCTACCTTATTCCTTGATTCTTTGGACTAATCACAGTAAAAAGAGGCTCCAAATATACTTCAGTGTGACAAATTTGACTTCCTCCTTGAGAAATCCTCCACTAGTGTGATCATGTGAAGAATCCGATGAGGACTCCTATTCTACAAATAGGCTGCTATGTTGCATGCTTTAGATCACAAGTGGAAAGGTAGGCTTTGGTCATGCAACATCACCCATGTTTCTCTGACAATTCTACATTTCTTCCTCTCAACCACCCCATTCTACTATGGGTTTTGGATTGTTGTAAACTCTCATTGAATTCATTCTTTTGCATAGAAATTTCTAAACTCATTTGACACGTACTCACCTCCATTATCACTCCTGAGAGCCTTCACCTTCTTGTCCATTTATTTCTCCACCAATTCCTTTAACTCTAAGAACTTGGAGAAAGTATCATCTTTCTTCTGTAGGAAGAATATACAACACTTCCGCGAGAAGTCATCAATAAAGATGACAAAATATTTGTGCTTGACAGTGGAGGCTATCGAGAATAATCCATAAATAATAGAGTGGATCCTTTCAAGGACTACATGTGCTATGTTGTCCCGATCAAGGAAAGTGGATTTTGTGTACTTCCCCAAGGTAAACCCTTTGCATGTATCCTCTTTCTCTAGTTCTCCTTTGGTAAGGCCTCTGGTGATGTGCTCCATGAAATTCAAAGTGCCATGATGAAAATGGCTAATTATTCTATACCATATTTCACCTACATCATGGCTCTGCACCATCCTTGACTTTGTACTCAATGCAACACAATCATCCACATCTAACTTGTAGGGGTTCTTCACACAAGCCCTGATCTTCTTCACATGTCCCATGACTATGTGTCTCAAGAATGCCTTTCCTTTCCTTAAGATCACAACATAACCACAATCTTCTTTAGACCCAGAATAAACATCACATCCTTGAGCCTAACTCCCCCTAAAAGGTGATTGTACCAATCTTGGTCACACTGTACCTTCCATCATCTCCCATATAAATGTGCATTTGGAGATATTTCTCCTCCAAATCACTAAAAATTTCTCCATTCCCCATCATACGAAACAAGGAACCACTATCTAGGTACCATGCACTTCCCATCGCTATGCTAACCATACATGCAATGACAATGAATTCAATCTTGAAATGTGAAGCCAAAGATTCACTTGCCACTCCTCCTGAGGCATTTTTTCTTGTCTTCTTGTGTGGAAACTTCGTGGCATAGTGCTCGAATTAGTGACAGTGAAAGAACTTGATTTTAGACAAGTATTTCTTCTTGCCCTTGACTATATTCTTCTTCAGATTGGGATTTCTTCCCTTTCAATTTATTTTCATTTCTAGCCAAGGAACAATTTTCCTCATCCTCCCCCTTGGATGAAGTATCATCTCTAGTATTCTGCCTTATTTCCTCCTGTACCAGGTTCAACCATAAGTGCTATCAACTTGGTAGTTTCTCCCTGCCATTTACTAAATCTTGATAGCTATGCTAGCACTTGGGAAGCCCAAAAAGCGGTATATCTACCAAGTCTTCTTCAAGGACATTAATAATAACTCCACCAAGTTCATCACAAAATTGTGAAAACTTAGTTAGATACTATGGAATTGTGTCATTCTTCATCATCTTGATACTTCAAAGTTTGTCCTTGAGTGCCCACTTCCTGTGGTCACTGCTATTCTCGAACAATTCTATCAGTTCATTCCACATCACAAAAGGAGTCTCTTGTCGATGGAGATTCGACAAAATATGATCCTCTTCTCCCTCCAATATGATTCTCCTCACCTCAACCACATATTTATTCCACTAAGAAATATTCTAGGCATCATATGCTTGGGTTTTTGCTACATCTGTATCAATGTATTATAACATTGCATTGTCATCCAATTTTGCCTTCATGTCGTCCTTCCATGCAACAAAGTTTAAGGTTACTCCAAGGAATACTCTAGCCTAAATCCATTTAAATCCATCTTCTTAGTATTGGAGAAAACCTGCAACACAGATCTTCAAATTCAAATTTCCCACAATGGAAACTTCAAAATCTTTTCTCTACAATGATTCTAACTCCGATACCAGGTAGAAATTAATGTGTAGATTCAAAACAACTCCCGAAATTTACTAAATCGCAAGGCTTGAAGCTAATATACTAATCTACAGAAGTTAATTTACCATCTAGAAAAAAAATCATAGGCATGCAAAAGGAAACATCACACATGCACAAATATTTATCTATGCGAAAGCTACTCAAAACCGCTTACTATATATACTACATTAATAAGAGAATAAAGATTAAATACATATGCTTTCTCAAGCCTGAGCACACCCTGCAAGTGTATAGTCTATCTTGTTACCTGAATGATTGAGTATGACCAACACTTAGTCAATTTTAAAGCCCACCAATCTCATGTTTACTTATGTTGTTCGTTAAGGAAATTGACCCCTATTATTTAGGAATTTCCCACTATTCAATTTTGTAATTCCTCTAGGTCCTTCCTCTGACTGCATGAACCACCTGTACACATTGGAATATGTTACAAATGATAATACATTGCCTTGGAATCTCCATCTCAACTGGGTAACTCAAATTCTCTACATCCAAAAATTATTTTGGGTTGATTGATTAGTTAACTGGTTAAGGTTCCACTTCCACAACTTTACATCCACTAGTTCTTCTAATAATTAGAACTAGTTTAACTAATAATAACTCAAGTTAACTGAAACAAATTGCTACAAATTATAAATCAAACATACTGAACTGAACTCAATCTTCCCCAACTCAAATTAACTGAGTTAAATGAGTGACAGGTGCCATATCAACTTTGTTAACTACCTCCAAGAATTCGGCTGAAATAGAAATTCGAATTTTCACTAGTTTGACCAAGTCAAAGTCAAACTAATATTTTCTTGCTGCATTTTCAATAGTTTTATATTATTGATATCGCATTTTATGAAGCAACAATGATTAGGAATAGACATGACACGTTCAAGGGGAGAAATGGTTATGAAAAACCAATATTTTACATTATGTACTTGGTTTTTATGAAGAACAATGGCTTATATACACAATTTCTTACTTATAAAATCTCGTATGATTCTTTGAGGTGATTAAGAAGTGGCACAAATTCAAGGGGGGCTTCACATGTTATTCCACGAGTTCATTATTGGATTTTTAGTTATGACATTGATTTGTTGTAGTTTGATAACGTTAGGGAAATTTTGAGGTCTACAATGGGCCTAAAAACAAAATTACAATTGAAATAGACTTTACAAGAGCGAATAGGATTCAAGATGATGATGTCAACCATGGGGGATTATTCACTTTTTTGGAGTAAAAAATCACAAATTAAAAAAATAAAAAATAAAAAATATATATTTTTTCAACACATATATTCAACTTAACTCCCTAAACTTTTACTCAAATATCTAGCAGGAGCACTGGTTGGATGTGAAATTTAATTCCTCATCCGAGGATTACCCATGTTGCATACTTTCAATGGACTCTTCTACATGAAAAGTGAGAAATACATGAAAAAAATTATTACAATCACATTTTTGCCTGTATTTCTCATTTTTCTTGTAGCATGGTCCATTGAAAGTATGAAACATGGGTACTCTTTGGATGAGGAATTAAATGTTTCCTCCATGAGTTCTCCCTCTTGAGATTTAAGTAAAATTGTAGGGAGACAAATTGAAAACAAGAGTTGAAAAAGTAGTTTTTAAAATTTTCTCTCTAAAATTTGAAGATGTGATCTAATATTATTTTATTATTTCCATTATTAGTTTATAATATCCCTTAAGAGGCCCTTTTGAGAGCTCAAAATTTCTCTAATGCGATTCCCATATGCTGCTTATAATGATGTCGGCTCATGAAGAGTTTATGAGTTGTTGCAAAATCTGATATTATTGCTATTTGATGAAATGGTTCTTTCATGCGTTTTTTGATTGATGAGATGGATATAATATTAGAATTAATGGTAAAGGCTTAACACAAGTTCAGGGGGAGCATATTTTATTATTCTAATGGTTTATTGTTCGCATTATGGACTCTTAAGGACTCCTTGATGCATTATCTTCACTATGATTGTGGGTGATCTTGATATATGGTTATTGTTTGTGTCACTACTGAAAATATATGTGTTTTTGTCTCTATGTCATGGAATTATCAATGATGCATGGATTGTAGGTGGTGAAGTTATGGATGATTCCTATATGTTGCTTGAGTTGTATTTCTTGAACCTATTACTGGTGTCTTATTCTTGTTGGTGGTAAATCTTGATACACTTGAAAAGGAAGATATGCATGTTATGTTCACTGCTGATGCTGGTTGATAATCAATATGTTGTTGATGAGTTCTAGTATACCTAATGACTTGTCATGATGGAGGTACTCTTTGTTTGTAAATATGTTGTTGATGCATGTATATGTTACATATGGTGTTGTGGTTCAAGATATTGATATTATTGTTTAAGGATTGTGGTTCTTCCTATATGTAGAGAGGATGTGTTGACCTTAATGACATGAGGTAAAGAGGAATTTTTTCTTACACAACTCTATTGCATAATCTTATGCTTCTGATATAGTTTCTTATTGATGCCTAGAAACATTGCATATTTTGTCACATGTTGATGATATTGGAGAGATTGATGCTACATTGTCTTATCTCACATTTCTTCTTGATGATGAGGATGCTCATGCTATTATTATTATGTCATTGTATGTTGTTGTTGTTGTTATATCATCATGTTGTAGATTCCTACTTGGAGAATGGTGGTTGATAATTAATATCATGGTTCTTGCTACAAAGCATACCTCATTGCTGAGATTCTTGTTTACGATTATGAATGTTGTGTATGTCCCTTTATGTAAGGGTCATGAAAATACCCATGTTTTGATCATTGTAAAATTCACTCATATATGGGGTTTTAGGTTAAATTTGTAACCCCATTATGTTGGGTGATGAATGTAATCATGGGAGAATAGAGTCATTGATGATAGGAAAGGTCATATTTGTTTATGGATAGCCAAATATTTGAGTCACACATCCTTGTGCTTTTATTGTATATCTTTAGAAGGTCAAACATATGATTAGGGGGAGCATGGTCAATATGCAAATTTCATGATTCATATCAGCACATCAAGCTTACAGTGATGAGCGCCACAAGAAAAAGTACTTCATTTAGCCTTGTTCTCCCGTTTTTTCTTGATGTAAAAGGGGGCGAGAAGACTTGGTGTTTACAGGTGTGTTTGTAGGTGGTTTCCAAACAACAAGTGGTTGCCCTCAAGTCTAAAGGGGGATACTGTTAGAATTATAACTATTTTTTTTTCCTTAACAACAACATGCTTGATAAACATGTTATTAATGTCAACTTTATGACTATAGAAATGACGATGTAAACTTTATGGTTATAGAACTTATGTTGATATCATAGTGGTAACGGTAATCAAGGAATACGTGCATAAGTTTATTGAAGTTTATTTAGATAGTCATTAGGGGAATTTGGACGTCTAAAATGGGCCTCCTAAGAAAAATGTACAACCAAAATAAAATTTATAAGAACCAATAGAATTGAAGATGATGGTGTCAACCATCGAGTGTGATTCACCATTTTTGGAGTAAAAAAGTAAAAAGATTAAAAAATAATAAAATACTTTTTCAACTCGTATTTTCAACTTATATCCCTAAGGTTTTACTAAAACATTGAGCAAGAGTACTCGTTGGATGTAAAAGGTAATTCCTCATCCAAGGAGTACCGATGTTGCATACTTTCGATGATCCTACTACACAAAAAATGAGAAATACATTAAAAAACGTGATTGCAATCACGTTTTTCATGTATTTCTACTTTTTAGTGTAGTAAGGTCCATAGAAAGTATGCAACATGGGTAATATTTGGATGAAGAACTGAATTTTGTATCCAATGAGTGCTCCAGCTCGAAATTTGAGTAAACCCGCAGGGAGATAAGTTGAAAATAGAAGTTGAAAAAATAGTTTTTTATTTTTTCCCCCGAAAATTTGATGATGAAATCTAATCATATTTTATTATTTCCAATATTATTTTATAATGTCATTATGAGGCCCATTTTAGACCTCAAAAATTTCCTAATGTGTATAGTGTTTAGTCTGATGAAGAAGCATATTGAAGTGTTGTGATTAATGTTAGATAGGTGTAGGCAATTGCATATTCATTTAAATCAAAAGAAATGTATCTGTTGTGATCCTTTTGGTATCCTACTAGGACATGTCCTATGTAAATAATAATTATTGGTATAAACAACAAAAATCACCACCATTGTGGATCTTCCACCCCCTACTACAATGCAACAAATAAGATCCACCTTAGGCCACACTAGATACAATCAAAAATTTATACAGGGATATGAAAATCTAATTCAAAGGGATGAAGAATATTTCCATTTAATGAATTCAACAACTATGAAAATTCATGATGAACTCATGGATAGGTACTAGAAACTTTCGTGGTGGTGAAAAGTTCGGAAGAAGGGGTATAAATGGGTTTTCTCCATGGACAAAGATGAATTTTTGGATGGAGAAGTGACTAAATGGTATGGAGGATGGATCATGGAGATGAGGTAGACCTTTTTTTTCATTCACACAAGGAAAACATAAGATATGACCCCTCTCTTTATGCCAATCACAATCCTGTAGAAATTTTAGGATAATCCTATAACAGTGGAGGATAATCTTGTAACAGACTTGTCCAATCCATATCTGTCAAATGGTATATTGGATTCACCTGAAAAATTTTTAGCGCGTTTCCATCATCTTGATGCATCTCCCCATAAAAATTCTTGGCTTATGGATCCACAAATATTTATAAAAATGGAATATGGTAATAGGTGAATATATTGGGAACCCTTGGAATTCATCTCTTTGATTTTGTCATTACGAGATGCCCTCTTTTCTCCCACTAATTTATGAAAAGATGCTAAAGGTAATGCCTTGAGTCCTTACAGATGACGCATTTTAAACTCATCAACAATATCTAATGCACTTCCCCATACAGAGTCACACCATCCAAAATAATCTATAACCCATTCCTTAATAACTTTAGAGTGAGATGTTCCTTCATATAATGAAGCCTTCATGGACATTTTATCCATTTTGGACAATTTATCTATGGTTTCAAAACTTATATCCTTTTCCCTATATACAATGTTATCAAATTTATTATTGAGTACATCATCACCTCTAATTATTACTTCACTTTGGTTAATATAAGAAATTAACTCTCGATACAGTTTGTAAACCTTAGTTTCTTAAAAAATTTAATTCCATTTTTCTAGGTTGCTCATTAACAACTAAAGATTCATCATCAGAATGCTAATATCCACAAATGTACTTTGAATTTACTTAATTATTCGTCAAGAAATGTGACTCATACTTGGAATGTTGTGGTAATTGTGTGCATATTCATATTTGAGTCCTCTTTTAAAATATCAATTTGTGTATACTGAGCCTGTTTCAAGATTTCAAACTACTCGGAGTGTTGGTTTCCTACTTATGTTATCTTTTTCTTTAACTATTCTTCTACCTTAAACTTTCCTGCCTATGTTTGTCTTCCATTTCCTACATTTATAAGGAAAATACTTCTCTTAGAACAATGGCATGAGATTTCCACTCCCTTTCACCATCAATCTTCTTTTTGACAATTCAACTTCTAATTCCTTAATTATTTTTTGTCTCTTATCAAATTCCTTAGATATTTCTTGATCTATCTCTTGGTTATATGGGGGAAAATACCCTAGGGTTGAATTTATTTCTATTTATTTTTCCTTAGGTCCTCTTATTTATTTCCAACTCATATTTGAAGATACTTAAGCAGAATCATGTTTTCTCTTTCTATACCTTCTAACAATAGGCTTTTTTTATGCATTGTAAAAATTCTCACTTAGAGAAAAAAATATTATCTATCAATGGATCTACTTCATAAATTGGTTTGAAAATAGATGAAAATATAGGAATATTAGTTCCCTATACAAAACCTCCTGAACTAACTCCTCTTCAACAACTTTTGGAATTTGTGATGCTTAAATATTAATGGTTGTTTAATAAAAGATGGTTTCAATTACCTAAACTAAAGGCTCTAGAATTTTCATAGTTTTTTTAACAATTTATAGTATCTAAATTGATTCCTTAACCTACTATGTCCTAGTGTAATCAACATTCATTTGATCATTATATTGGTTTAGCTTTTTAGGTGAGCCAATGTTACTTATCACTCTTTCTTTAATAATAATACCTAACACATGTTCCTAATACTTTGACTGATCTATATGTTGTGGTTGTTCTGGTGTCTCTGCTTGATCTAACTCTTGATATATTCCTTCTTGCTCTATACATTTGAAATTTTATCCTCTTATAAATTGTATTGGAAACAATTCTAATGAAATCATTTCCTACACACCCTCCTCCAATGTAGACTATTGATAAGGATTAGTTTTTGGGATGCTATCTATAAAAGAGAAATTTATTCCTTCCAAAAAATGTAACCTTGGAAGAGGTAAACCAAGAAACACAAATTCTCTGTTGGAGATAGTAATTATAGGTATATTGCCTAAAATCTTGCAATTTTTTTCTTTATTCCATGCTCATAAAACATGCCTTGGAGATAATTGGATCTAAGGAGTCAACATAATCAAAAGGTGGTTCTTGATTAACATAAATTTTTTAATAATTAACCAACAACAAATGATTAATGCCAATATTTTTAATATCATATTTACAATAATGAAGATAATGCAACAATATTTCTTGCAACAATTTTCCCTATCTTTAGCATGTCCCTTGCCCTTTCAAATAAACTAGCCAACTTTAATGGGAAAAGTGGTTCATGATTTCTTTGAAATTTTTTGTGAAAATCTAATAATTTAGTTAACCATTTTTTGATTGGTCATTTTTCTTAGATAAAGCCTATTAGGAATATATCTAGGGAGGACATGTGGGCCAATTTCATAGCCATAAATTCTAAATAGTTAAACTTCTCCTAAATAAACTATTTTCCAATTTGTTGCAATGTATTATGGACTTGTTTACGAAGCCTCAATGGAGATTTTAAAAATAGAACCTCATGAAAATAAAGAATAACATTGTTGCAAATATCCTACAAGTATTTTTTGTACGAACTCTCTAATAAAATATAATAGAAATGTTCAATATGTTAGTAACTGGGAAAACAACTCCACTATGTTAATGGTAAGGTACAAATGCTATCAGAATATCCATTAGGTAATCTAACATGAAAAGACCTTATCCAAACCTAGTGGGGAAGATTATGAATGTTTAGTTGCATTATTCAAGATTTGGGACAAAATATCCACCCAATTGAACCTTTCAGAGTTTCCTAAAATTCCATAAATTAGAGGGACCCACTCAATTTTGAAATGCTCATGATTTGGTTCACCATAAAGTATTGAAAACATAATGGTTACAAATATGTGAGGGTTCTTAAACTGAGTTGTTGGATAAAGTTTAATTGGTTTCATCTTGAAACCCTCTGTATCATCTAGCAATTGTTTAACATATGTAGCAAAATCCCTATTCTTTTTCTTAAGCACATTATTCTCAATGTTGAACAAAGTGTTTTCATTTATTGGCATTGGGGATTGACATCAAATATTGTTGTGTAGTCATTGAAGTCAATGGAAGTATCAATGTGGTATATGTGGTCTTTAGTTGAGACCTATCTTAGTAGTAGGATAAATGATGAATCCCTAAAAATTATGATTGTTGAGTGTTGAGAGAACTATTGAAGAATCCTCATAGTTATTTTCTATTTCTTTCTTCAACAAGTCTTTAGAGAGTGTCAAGAAATCATAGGAAAGAATTTTATGAGTATAATACCAAGGAAGGTGCACCCCAAATGTGCATAAATGAATAGATCTTAGAGAGACATTTTTAATGATATATAAGACTTAGAAAATATCCCAAGGGTTAAAGATATATTTTAGATTGAAGTTGGGATACTAGAGTTGCTTTAGGATTTTGGAGGTTTATACCTTTTCAAATCCAAGTGAAGGCATGCAATGAAACAAGCAGGACCCTAGAGTGTTATTTCAAGTAGTCTAGGGTGGTAGGAAGATTAAGTTTGTAATATGTCAAAAAGGAGGCAAGAGTTGTACTGGTTCAGACTAGTCTAAATGTATGGGTCATTCAAAAAATTTAAGGGTGAGTGCAAAGAAAGGTCTCAAACCCAAACCTGTGAGAAAATTTTGAATTACCAGTTTTGTTTGGGCATTCAACCATGAAAAATATTAAGAATTAAAAAAAAAAAAACAAAAAGACATAGACATAGTCTTTCCCTCTCATAAATGATGATGACATGGTAGGATGACTATGTTAGAGGTTTGGCATACAAGCAATGGTGACAAAAATGATGTGTTGATGTGGCACCTTGTGCAATTAACACATTGCAAGAAGATTCAGAATTTTGGATGGCCAAGTGGGCCAAATCCATGTAAGACATGGCATCAATCAAATTTTTCCATGTGGCATGATGACATCACCATGATGTGAGAAGTGTTGCTAGTAGATGATGTTGCATAGTGTTGGAAATTGTATGAGAAAGTTGTTTTTACAGTTGATTTCTCATATTTTAGAATTTTCAAAATAGTATTAAAGTTAGGAAAATGGGCTTAAAATGAGAAATGATTCAATAATCGGGATATTTGGGTAATTTTCTCAAGTGCCTAAACAAAAGGTGTTGCACCTGAGCATTAATAGAGGCACGTTGAATGTAAAGACCCTATTCATGGTTGTAGTCACATGAATAAGGTGTTGAATCCTCTATAGCTTAGATAGTTAGAATTTTGTGCTAAATTCAAGTATGAAAAATTAAAGGATTAATTTCAATGCCAGAATTCAGTGAAATATGTCATCAGATGATATGATTATGGATTACATGTGAAAAGTAACCGCCCATAGAGAATGCAATGCAATATTCAGAATGTAAGTTGCCACAATTATAACTAAGGATAGAGAATATTTAAATAAAAAGAATGATTGGTGAAGATTGAATGAGTTCTTTACATTCTAAATTTAAGGAACAATATGTCAGTGGAAAAAAATAGTGGATTGTATCTAGAATGAATTGAAGTACGTCCTTGAGATGAAGAATAATTAACGAAAGTACATATTGTGCACTATAAGAATTGATTGATGCGCGTATTCTCAAGCAGTGTGTAATTTGAATGTAAAGAAGAAGAAAAAAGAAACAATGTGCATGTGCAAGACAACCTAAGTGAGTGCATCAAGCTAAGATAACACAATTTGAGATAAATTGAACCTAAGAGATAGTGGGTTGCATAAGCGTAGTGATATTGATTCGGTCTAAGTGTGCCTATATAAGAATGAAGAGCTTTTTGGAAACAATAATTAATATTGATAGGGGGGATGAATCAGTATCAAGGATAATTTTACTTTTAATGCCAATTTATATTTCTCTTTTACTTAGAAACCATTCGTGTGAGCAACCAACAACCTATTATGTAGAAAACAAGTTATGTAAATGCATGAACATACAAAATAACACCATGAGTAATATACACCTATGAAAAAATAGATTTAACGTGGAAACCCAAAACGTAAAAATCATCAATATTTTATTATGATATAAATACTAAGCCACTACTTAGATCATATCACATGTTTTCATGAGCACCCACTCACACGTAGGACCAACTCCCTTAGATTATTTTCTATCTCCCACTAGCAAGAAGAACCAACTCCCTCTTCTAAAGATATTTAATAATCTTACCACAAGCACCGACTTAATGGATTTATGCAAGAACTTACTTGATGGAGGCACCAACCCCAAGGCTATCCTTTAAACATCCACCTAGATGGAAGAACCAACTTCTTGTTATGCATGAATCAAAATATAGCTGATAAGGAACTCACTGCTCCCTTCTTTGGTTGTCACTTAGTTGGGTTTCAGCTATCTATATTAGCCAACTTTTGACACTTTTTTGTAACACCCTCCTCCCACATATACCCAAGTAATTGGGAAACTGGGTAAGCATGTGATGAGAGGCTTCTATGATGGGATTTAACCTCCTATGTGACCTTAAGGAAGTGGAATCAATGAAAACAAACCATACATACCTTCCACATTGGAAACAGGACTTGAAGGAACCATCCCAACCTCTCAGGTAACTAGCCTCTGGGTCCCACTATGTTTTTAGACCAATTAACCCCTGGATGCTCCCATGGTATGGGCATTCATCCATGTAAAAGGCTTTGGATGCTCGCATATTATGGTATGCCAGTGTCAAGGGACATTTCTATTCAGTGTTGTGCCAAAATCCCCAGGATTTGAGCCACTTTTTCATGCTAAGAGCCTAGGTAACTACCTAGAACTCAATGACACGTTCAAAATAAATAAAAAATGGTGTAATGATGACACAAATGCAAATAATTGAACAAGGGATTAACTAGACCCCTATTAGCCGTGATAGGCATTTTGTCAAACATATCACAAATATGTAATCTACAGGTGTAAACAACAAATTTAAGTATAGGGGTCTCATACTTATTTGAGAATCTATATAAGGAATTGTTCACTTATATCATTAATTTTAGTGTCATCTATTCGGTCATAGATACATTGTTCATTTATTTACAAATCAACACATGAGGAAGACATACACCATCACTGTCATAATACATGCTTATAACCACCATCATAACAACAAAAATATCAAGGATACATCAGCCATAAAACCCACATCTAAACCGATACATTTATACATAAGATATGAAGGAGAGAACCTCTTATTAATGAATGAAAAATCCAACTCGGGATGGAACTACCACGTTCTACCTGACCACAGAATGGCTGAGCCAATTCTCTCTTAAGCCAATCACCCCTGTGCCATATTCCAAGCATGAATGTGGGTCTCAAACCAAATTAACTAGCCATGGCATCCCAAGATTACACTACCTCACCCTCATCAACAGAAGCTAGGATTTACTATAATCCATCCAAGATCATTGGGCCAACACAATCAACATATAATAATAGGCTTTGCCATGATATCCACCAGATCACTAAGCCAAACAAGCATGGATACCACGGGATCTCTCAACTTACGTTGTGAGGAATTTTCTTGTCTACTAGTCTCTCAGGCTTTACCATAATCCGTAATCTGATCCAAGGATCACTAGGCCCTAAACCGAGACACCACCCTATAGGCTTTACCGTATATTCTGTCATTCACCAGCAAGGATTCCTAGGCCTTATCAAGGTAAGCTACCTCTAGGATTTATTGTATATCTTGGCATTCATTGGTTGAGGATTCATTGGCCCACCGAGGAAACATAAAACATGGCTTTACCACAACCCACAGTTTGGTTCACGGTTACTAGGCCATGCATTCTATCACTTAGATATCCACCTCACTTAGCTTCCAATCCATCTAGTAATCTAGCTCAACCAAAACATCAGAACCCCATTACAACATGGTTATCTGGAAATGGAAAGGATAGGCTGAAAACATTGTCACACTTGGGAAAACCCATTCCATATCAGTAAAGAACCATATGCAGTACCATGCATGCCAAATATAACAAGGAAAAACACATGCAAATCGATACCTGCAAAGAATAATGTTGTAGCTACTTGATCCTAATCTTTCTTCCCTTCTCCTTCCTTCCTTTTGCCTTCTTTGCCTTTCTTGATCCAATGCCAAAGTGCTACAAGAAAACTCTAAGTGTCCAAGAGTTAGAGAGAGAGATAATAATGAGAGAGCTCCAAAACTAAACTGACAAAAGGTTACAAACTAATCCTCGAAAGCCTTTTTATCAATTAGGCCTTTATTTTCTTCATTTTCCATTATTTTCCTCCTCACATGCAACTTGTGACCTTCCATCTTCCTTTTCTCCTAATTTCAATTATTTTCATAAATAAATGTGCCAAAAATGAAATTTTTCCTTTCCAAAGCCTTTTCCATTGCCTTCTCAAATTTCCTTAGCCATAATAAACCAATGAACACCCACACTAGGATGTCTTTCCCCACATTCAACTTCGAATAAGTGTTCCATCAATCAAGATTATTATTTTTCCTTTATTAAATTTTATTACATGGAATTTTGACCCGGGCTATTACAGAACCCTCCACCTTGGGGGACATCATCCTCGATGTTCAACCACACCTATACCTCATCAAAACCACTGAAAGGAAAACATATTTCCCATGGAGATTTATAACATAGCTCAATACCATATTTACAATGATCACCCTATTGGAAAGTAAACCAACACGACAACATAGCAACATGAAAAACATAATGACATGACACCCACACCACTTATTGGATCTTTATAACACATCTCATGGAAGTATTAACATCCATATAAATATGCACATATATCAAAACATCATGCCAAAACATATACCAACATCATACCAAAAATTCTTTGCCTCAACCGACGAACAATGAAGGATAAATATCTTGCATCTGATCTTCCATCTCCCATGTAGCTTCATCAAGCCCAAAGTGATTCCACTGCACTTTAACCTACTCGATTTCTCTGTTTTGGAGCATGATCACCTTTCTATAAAATATACACGAAGGATCAAACTGCGATTATCCATCTGGCTCCACCCATAATACATCTCGATAAATCACATGATCAACATATTTAACATACTTCTTAAGTAATGACACATGGAAAACATCATATATTTTCACTGTCAGAGGAAGTTCAAGTCAATAGGCTAATAGTCCAATCCTCTCAATAATCCTAAAAGGTCCACAAAACTAAGGCTCTATCTTGACACATGATCCAATCTGAAACAATCTCTTCTTCAGTTTGATGCATAAGTACACATGTTCCCCAACTTGGAACTCCTTGAACAACCTATTTTGATCTTCAGAGCTCTTCTACCTACCATTTGTTGCTTTCAAATTCTTCTTGATCACTTGCATTTCCTACTCCATGCCTACTAACATGCCTAGTCCAATCAATGCCCTATTAACTGGATCACTCCAACTAATTGGAGTATTATAACTCTGCCCATACAATGCATCAAATGCACTCATCTTCAATGATTCCTAATACCCATTATTGTAACAGAACTCTACCAGTGGAAGATAATATTCCCACTTTTGTTGTTGATGCATCACATACATCCTCAACATGTCCTCCAATATCCTATTGACCCTCTCAATCTGGCCATTAGTCTATAGATGATAAGCTGTATTGAAGGCCAAATCTGTGCCCAAACCTGCAAACAAATCCGTCGAAAACTTGGAAGTGAACTTTTCATCCTCGTATGACACAATCCTCTTTGGAACACTATGCAACCTAACCACATACATAATATATACATTTGCTACATTGCTAGATAAGAATGTAGAATTCACTAGAATTAAGTGTGCAACCTTTTTCAACCTGTCGACAACAACCATGATGGAATCATGTTGTCTCACAATCCTCCGAAATCCTATGATAAATTCCAATGAAATAACCTCCCATTTCCACTCTAGAGTCACAATCAAGTGTAGAAGTCCACCTAGATCCCTACACTCTCCTTTTACCTGTTGACAACCCAAACATCTAGCCACAAACTAAGCTACATTCTTATTCAAATTCTACCAATAATAAAACTTCCTCACTGCGGTCAATGTCTTCTGATAGCTTGGGTAACCTAAATATGGTTTCACATGAAACTCCCTCAAGCTCACCTTCTTGAGCTCGCTGTTGTCTAGCACATACATCCTGTCTCTAAAACTGACCAATCCATCCACTGTAAGATAATAGTCCACATCCTATGCACCTATACCTACACCTGTACCTGTACCTTTACTACTAATTGTACATGTACCTACACCTGTACTCTATTGCAACCTGTGCACAATCTCCATATACCTAAAATCCTACTGACATGCCTGCAAGATCCTATCCTATAGCTCTGTCCCATAGGAACTCATAGTTTTTATATGATTTACCTATATCCACCTGCTAAGATCACTTATAACCCTATTCTCATTTCCTTTGATGTACCTAATATCGAATTCAAACTCAGTGATTATGGCCAACCATCTATCTTGCCTAACGTTCATATTTGTTTGGTCAAATAGATACGCAAACCACTGGGATCACTCATTAATACAAACCTCCTGCCAAGAAGATAATGCCTCCACATATTCAATGCATGTTTAATTGTTGCTAGCTCGGGATCATGTGTGAGGTAGTTATTCTCATGTTCATCCAATTTTCATGTCTCATAGACTACCACCTGTCCATCCCGCATAAGGACTCCACCAAGTCCTCTCTTTCAAGCATCTGTACATACTACAAATTCTTTGTCTATATATGTGATGTTTAACACTGGTGCATTGTCAACAACTTCTTGGGTTGTTCAAAACTAACCTCACACTCCTCTATCCATTCAAATTTCTTACGCTTCCTCTACAATGATGTAATAGGATGATAAATCTGTGAGAAGTTCTAAATGAACCTCTTGTAATAACCTACCAGTCCCATGAGGGATCTAACATAATATACATTTCTAGGAGATGTCCACTCCATGATTTCTCTTATCTTCTCTGGATCCATTGCTCTCTCCTTCTTGGAGACAACATTCCCCAAGCAATGTACCTCAGCTTGAAATAAATTGCACTTGCGAGCTTACCATACCACTGATTCTCTCTCAAAAACCTCAACACTGGTGCAAAATGCTCGGCATGCTCTTCCTCATTTTATAATATACCAATATGTCATCAATGAACACAAATAAAAACTTGTCAAAATAGGGATGCAACACACTTTTCATCAAACACATAAAGGTATCTCAAGCATTAGTCAAACCAAATGGAGCTACAACAAACTCATAATCCCCTTACCTGGTTCAGAACATGTTATCACTTAGTAATTTCCCAAGGTTAAAGAAATAGATCACCAACGTAACCACAAACCACTTTTGGAGATCAGGACCTAGCTTTCCTAATGCTTAGAGAGGGCTCTCTCTATATGATTTAGCTTTGTTTGATGGGATTTTAGGCTAGTTATGAAAGTTCAAGGGGGTTTTGATTTGTATTGAAGATTTGGTGGTGGGGTTCTTTAAACAGATGGATAGAATGACGTCTATAGACCATTGGGCATATGGAGTCAAGAGAAGGGTAGCAGAACTGGATCAACTCACTAAAGGGAATGTTCAAAGGGTAAGATAGCATAGTAGAGTGTAGGTCTTTAGGCTAGAGGGGTGAAAAGGTTTTAACCAGGGTGAGAGAGCAATTAAGAATTTTTGGAATGGTATTGAAATGAGGAACAAAGGGTTATCGGAAACAAAGGGCAATTAAGAATCCTTTGCTATATATTATAAAGAAACAACCTAAACTAAGGAGCAATTAATAATTCCTTAACTTAGATTATCAGTAGAAAACATGTATTTGCCTAATTGTTATAACAGAGTGTAATTAAACAAATTCTGATACAATACTCCAGTTATGGCATTGAAATTCAGATAAACATTATGGAAAAACTTTAAGAGATAACAAGAACGTGAGAAAATACTTGTTTGCACTTCACTCTACACATGAATCCTTTGAAATATCTAGTCTTTATTCATCAATCCAACTTGCTGGCTCAGTCAATGCTCCAATGGCTTTACAGTCTTTTGATCAAGAAGTCTATAGAAATTTCTAAGAATCCACACTACATACATCGAATTGTGAAGTATTTATATTAAGGTTTTATTACAATTATCTCAAACTGACTTGAGATTTAATCTAGGAAATACAAATATCTTCTCGCAGAAACATAAAGGTAGCTATTGAATTGTTTCATGCTGTCCCATTTATTCAGATATTGCTTGCTTTTATGGTTTGATTTTAGCTCTTTATTCTCTTTGTTGTTTGAACCATCACGCTGGAGGTTTTGTTTACTTCTGTCTTTCATCTGATACTCTCTATCACTGATACTCTTTCACTCTAATGACCTATCTTTATCCTTTTTGTGTCTTTCCTTTTTACTGTACAATTTAACTTTTACTATGTCTTTCAATAGTAAGTTGTTTATTTTTTGTGTGTATCAGCATCCGAAAGTGGATATTGATCAAGTCTCTAAATGTTTCATCTTTTGTCTTCTAACTGCATCTTCGGTCTGGTTCCTATGTTTTGACCATCCATGTCTCAATATGAACATTTTATTCTCGACTCTGTGTATAATTGTCTTCATCTTCATTCCTTGTATAATGTTCTTCTTCTTCTAAGTATAGGATTTTAATAGTTTTCTTGTTGAGTCTTGGAGTAAACACATTTTGCGACTAGTTTTAGAATTGTTTATCCAAGCTTTCGTCTTCGGCTAATTACCTGTAAAATTCAACAATCATTAAGAAAACTCGATCTGCATGGAAGGCGATTGATGGATTTCTGGCATAGGGATGCCTAGGGAAGGGGCTGTGATAGTGTTTTGGATGTAATTGCAGGTGGAATCGCATCGTAGAGGTTCAAGGTGGCACTGAAGGGTTTTACGAGTTTTAACTGTGAAACAGGTGAAAGGCTTGAAAACACGGGGTTTCAAGGTTTAAAGTTTAACAGGCAATTTTTTTAATATGGAGTGAAGTTTATTTTTTCAAAGAACTAGTGGTTTATTAGGTTAGCGGGGAGGTGGTTTTAAGAGTCATCGCACCGCTTTTGTTACGTGGGTGGTTTTTAGGAGGGGTCCCCCAATGTATGTCAGTGCTTGACACATAGCCATCAGGAGGTCGAAGAAAACCACCTTATCGGGTAGGTAAAGGTCGGCTATTGGGCTCAACTGATATGGTTTTGGGTCGTTGGATGAGTAGGAGGTTGATTTAACGATTACCGGGCAGGTGAAACGCGGGGGTTATAAAAGCTTAGGTTTAGGAGGGGCCCAACGCTTTAATCTTCGGGCATTGAGTGAGGCAAATATGGTTGCACGTCGTTGGATTTGAGCGAGGATGATCAGACAGTGGTCGGGACATGAAACAACACGAAGGAAATTGTACGGAGGCTTTGTGGGCGGGGGGGGCGCAGAGCGAGGCTTTAATTAGGAGTGATTTAAGTTTATTTTGGGTTAATGGGGGATTTATATGTTTTGTTGCGATAAGGGGTAAATGTATTAGTTTCTATTTAAAACTAAAGGTTGGGGTTTTTACATATGGATTTAGTTAATATACGGGAAAAGGGTTTATATCGGGATTTATATAATAAAATTAGGAATTAATATGAAATGCGATGGGCAAGATGGGTTTTTTCCTAAGCAAAAGGGTAGAAGGTATGCATTTACTCATTTATCTTTATGCTTAGGATAAAAGGATTTTTGTGGGTTTTTGAGCGAAAAGGGATTTACATGGGGGGGTTTCACTTTTCCTAGCTAAATGGCATTTAACCTTAGGAATATGGGTTTTCTTAGGGTGATGAAGGGAAATGGTTTGTATGAAGGGGAAATGATTTTATGAAGGGAATTCTAGCACTTGTGTCCATAAGTCATTAAGTCGAGGGTCCGGTCCCTCCAAAAGTCAGAGAAATGCTCTGAGCCTCTGTGATTTGTAGGATTTAAAAGTACTAGAACATACTGGTGGATAGGAAATTAGCAAGTAAAGGAGAAAAGTGAATGAGGGGAAGTTAATCACATTAACTTGTAAACCTTTGTCTTTGCTTCCATAGTTGACCATAAATGTTGAAAGAAGTGTATAGTCATGATGCATGTGCTTTGATTCACTTAAATTTGTAGTTCAACAACCTTTCTTCTGCTTACCTATTTCTTACCTCTAACATATTTTCTTCATTTCTTTGGGTACATTTAGGCTAGAAGACCATTATTATATCTATTTTTCTTTTGAAAAGTAATTTATCTAATTCTAACCTTATATCATCCAAGGGATCAGATTATGCTTATGAGCTCATTTTATTTTCTCTACCTAACTATGATCTACCAAGATTAAACTATTTGGTCAGATTTTATTCTCTAATCTATAAACATAGAATTGAAAACAGGAATAACCAAGATTAAACAGTTTGATTACCATGGATTGTGGCATGAATAAAAAGTTGCACACAATCATTATTATGTATAAAAGTAAACAATAGTGGAATTTATACTTGCACACTTTCATGGTCTCTTTGTTTTTGGGGTTCATATATTTTCATTTTCTTTTGACATTCTCTTATTCTTTTGTCCTTTGATTTTTATTTTAGAACATAACCTCTTTACATTTTTTAATTTTTTATAATATGGAAAACATTTTCAAAAAGCAAAGGTATGTACAATATTACAAGGCTTAGCCTCAGTCATTCAAAATTATAACTCCTATTGGTATAGGAACCTAATAGTGGCTCCACTTAGGGATGGCATTTCCTTGTGAAATGTCAAGAACGCCATTGACTAGTAGCTTGATCCATTGGGCCAATCACACACATGTATATGATTTTTTGTATAATCTTTGTGACTGAAACTCTTGAACTAAAAATACACCCTTTTCTGAAAAATGAAATCTGATCTAACATAAACTTACTGCTGAAAACCTGAATTTATTCAAACTGAAATCCTACCTGTTTACTCTAATCAACTATCCAACTATTGGTTAGGTAAAATGAAACAACCAATGCAACCATTTAAGCATCATATACATTGGTGGACTTTGTTGCTTGTGCTTGTTTGTGATTAAAACTAAAATTCTAAATCCAAATATAACCTTGTAAACCAATGAGAAGATAAGGAAATACTTGCTTTCCTTTGTAGACTCTAAAAACTGTACAAAAGGATCTTCCAAAATATATACATTTAAATAACTGCACAATTGTTCTGAATGGTCTCCATGCCATGAAACTGAAATATCACTTTTATCTTTAACACCCTGCAGACTTTCAGATAAGCTTTGTGATGGTACTTCTACTGATTGAAATTTCTATTTGGTGAAACCTTTATCATCTTGATTTTGACTCTCATAGTCTGTTAATGGAAAAAAAAATTGATTGCATTCATTACCCAACCTATCAACTTGAAAGGATTGTTGCAACTTATTGCATATAGGTTTGAATGGAATTTCATAGATTTCTACAAGCTGCTCATCCTTTTCTTTAGAGATTTTATACCACATTTCCTTTAAAAACTGAAATGATTCAAAAAAAAGAGGCAAAGAAGCTTGACTCATTTCCAATTTTCTGCACTTTCTTCCTCACTTTCATAGCTAATATGGATAAGATGATCACCGTTTTCAAGCTGGCGAAACTGAATTTCCTTATTCCCCAAACTAGCGTCAGATTTCTTTGTAAATTTAGTTTGGACTTGGAGGACATGATTATCATCATATTGATCATATTTAGGCAAATCACCAAAAGAAGTAATGTCATCAAACATACACATTAGATCAGGATATTTTTCCTCCACATATTGCTCTATGAATCTATCTTCTGATCTGTGGTAGTTGGAATTAGCAGGAACTTGTTCATGGCCCTCAACCTCTTCCTTTTTTGAAATAAATGTGTCATGGTGATTTTGAGCAAAAAGCTTATCTTTCATGGTGATTTTGAGCAAAAAACTTATCTTTCATGGTGATCTTCTGCATCCTTTCCTCTATTTTCTTCATCAAAATGTCGAGTTTTTCCTCTGCAATGTTGTTTTCCTTTGCTTCTTCTTTCAAATTTTCTCTTCTAATTTGTAGATTAACTTCTACATCTACTCCAATGTTCTGCATCTGTTCCAGTGTTGAGGGGTTTCTTTCTCTTAGCTGAAATTCTATCTCTAGATCAAATGCTCTTGGATAATGTAGAAGAGCTGAATCAGGGGGAGGTCTTATATTTGATTGCATTGATGGCATTTAAAATTGTTGTTTTGTTTCATTTGGTTATCTTTTTAACTAATTATATTCTTCTATGATCACAAGAAGATTGACTTTGATTATCCATCTATTAAGAAAAAATTTGACAAACTCTTGGAAATTTAAGATGCTTGCAATAGGTAAATTCTTGAACCAACTCTTTACTCTATTTTGTAAAGAAAGAGAATAAAGCTTGATAATAACATCATCTTCATCAATTTCAAATAAGTCTAGATGGTTCTCAAAACCTTGAATATGTCTTTGGGCAGTGATACCATTCTCTCCATCAAACCTAGGGAGATACTTGTAATAGTTGTTAGGTAAAGCATGGAGTGTAGGAGGTAAGATAAGTGGCTTATATCTATCAAGAACTTTATAAGGTACAGGAGTATGTACAAGGATTGTATGATTAGTCTTGATTGTTTGATGCTCCTCAATTGGAAAATGATCTTCATAAGAGTTAGAAGAATGCTGCTCAAATGTGTAAGGATGCTTTATATCTACAATTTTCAAAGGGAAATAATAAAAAAATAATTTAAAATCTTCTCTAAAATACAATATACATTGAAAAACTTTATTAATGAGAAAGAACATAATGTCTTCGATAACAATCCAAGTTAAAAGCTTGATCTTTTCATATAGTTCTTTCAGATTCATTCCTCCACTGGAGTCTTGATTGTGAGATTGATTTGGAGTCGCCGGGTGGATGATTTTAACCTTTTTGTGTCTGATCACTATCCACCATCATAGCTCAGATCTAAACATGTAAAAGATTTCTGAAGAAAATGTCAGTTCTCCCCAGCGGAGTCGCCACTATGTTATCACTAAGTAATTTTCCAAGGTTAAAGAAAGAGATCACCGAGGTAACCACAAACCACTTTTGGAGATCAAGACATAGCCTTCCTGATGCTCAGAGAGGGCTCTATATATATATGATTTAGCTTTTTTCGATGGGATTTTAGCGCTAGTTATGAAAGTTAAAGGGTGTTTTGATTTGTATTGAAGATTGGGTAGTGGGGTTCTTTAAACAGGTGAATAGAATGATGTCTCTAGACCGTTGGGCATATGGAGTCAAGAGAAGGGAAGCAAAATTGGATCAACTCACTAAAGGGAATGTTCAAAGGGCAAGATAGCACGGTAGAGTGCATGACTTTAGGCTAAAGGGGTGAAAAGGTTTTAACCAGGGTGTGAGAGCAATTAATAATTCTCAAATTGGGATTGAAACAAGGAACAAACGGTAATCAGAAACAAAGGGAAATTAATAATCCTTTGCTATAGATTATAAAGAAACAACCTAAACTAAGGATAAGTTAATAATTCCTTAACTTAGATTATCAGTAGAAAACATGTATTTGCCTAATTGTTATAACAGAGTGTAATTAAACAAATTCTGATACAATACTCTAGTTATGGCATTCAGATTCAGATAAACATAAAGGAAAAACTTTAAGAGATAACAACAACGTGAGAAAATACCTGTCTACACTTCGCTTTACACATGAGTACTTTGAAATAGTTGGTCTGTATTCATCAATCCAGCTTGCTGCCTCAGTCAATGCTCCAATGTCTTTACAGACTTTCAATCAAGAAGTCTATAGAAATGTCTAAGAATCCACACTACATACTTTGAATTGTGAAGTATTTATACTAAGGTTTTATTACAAATATCTCAAACTGACTTGAGATTTAATCTAGGAAATACAAATATCTACTCACAAGAAGATAAAGTTAGCTATTGAATTGTTTCATGTTGTCCCATTTTTTGTGGTATTGCTGGATTTTATGGTTTAATTTTAGCTCTTTATGCTCTTTGTTGTTTGAATCATCACGCTGGAGGTTTTGTTTACTCTGATGACCTATCTTTATCCTTTCTGTGTCCTTCCTTTTTACTGTACAATTTAACTTTTACTGTGTGCTTCAACAGTAAGTTCTTTAGTTTTTTGTTTGTATTAGCATTGGGAAGTGGATATTGATCAAGTCTCTAAATGTTTCATATTTTGTCTTCTAACTGTATCTTCGATCTGGTTCCTCTGTTTTGACCATCCATCTCTCAGTATGAACATTTTCTTCTCGAAATGTGTAATTGTCTTCATTTTCATTCCTTGTATAATGGTCTTCTTCTTCCAAATATAGGATTTTAATAGTTTTCTTGTTGAGTCTTGGAGTAAACAGGTTCTACGACTAGTATCATAACTATTTATCCAAGCTTTGGTCTTTGGCTAATTACCTGTAAAATTCAACAATCATTAAGAAAACTCAGTCTACGTGGAAGAAGATTGATGTCTTTTTGGCACATGGATGCCTGGGGAAGGGGTCGTGGTAGTGTTTTGGACGTAATTGGAGGTGGAATCACATCACAGAGGTTCAGGGTGGCGCTGAAGGGTTTTACGATTTTTAACTGTGAAACGGGCGAAAGGCTTGAAAAAAAGGGTTTTCAAGGTTTAAATTTTAAAAGGAAACTTTTTTTAATATGGCACAAAGTTTTAGTTTTATGGAGAACTAGTGGTTTATCGGGTTGGCGGGGAGGTGGTTTTAAGAGTTGTTGCACCAATTTGTGGTGTGGGTGGTTTTTAGGAGGGTTCACCTGATGTATGTCGACAGTTGACACGTAGCCATCAGGGGGTTAGGGAAAACCACCTTATCGGGTGGGTAAAGGTCAATTATCGGGCTAGGCCAATATGGATTTGGGCCGTTGGATGAGTGGGAGGTTGATCTAATGGCTATCAGGTAGCAGAAATGCGTGGGTTATAAAATCTTGGGTTTAGGAGGGGCCCAACACTTTAATCTTTGGCAGTATAAGATTATTTAAGGATTGATCACAGGTTTAAAGCCATCAAGCATGGCTTAATGAAGGTGTTTAACTCTTTAGATAAAATTTGGGCGTAGTGTGAGATCAATAAGGTTGTGTGTCGTTCGATTTGAGTGAGGTTGATCGACAGTGGTTGGATCGTGAAACGGCACAGAGGAAAGTGTACGGAGGCTTGGGGATGGGACGATGCTTTAATTAGGAGTGATTTGAGTTTATTTGGGGGTTAATGGGGGATTTATATTTTTTTTCGGGATAAGGGGTAAATCTATTAGTTTCTATTTAAAACTAATGGTTGGGGTATTTACATAGGGATTTAGTTAATATATGGGAAAACGGTTTATACTGGGATTTATATAATAAAATTAGGAATTAATATGAAATGCGATGGGTGGGATGGGTTTTTTCCTAAGTAAAAGGGTAGAAGGTATGCATTTGCACATTTAGCTTTATACTTAAGATAAAAGGCTTTCTGTGGGTTTTTGAGAAAAAAGTGATTTACATTGGGGGGTTTTCACTTTTCCTAGGTAAATGGCATTTAACCTTAGGAAAAAGGTTTTTCTTAGGGTGATGAAGGGAAATGTTTTGTATGAAGGGGAAATTATTTTATGAAGGGGATTCTAGCACTTACATCCATAAGTCATTAAGTCGAGGGTCTGATCCCTCCAAAAGTCGGAGAAATGCTCTAAGCCTATGTGACTTGTAGGATTTAAAAGTACTAGAACATACTTGTGGATAGGAAATTAGTAAGTAAATGAGAAAAATGAATGAGGGGAAGTTAATCACATGAACTTGTAAACCTTTGTCTTTGCTTCCATAGTTGACCATAAATGTTGAAAGAAGTGTATAAGCATGATGCATGTGCTTTGATTCCCTTAACTTTGTAGTTCAGCAACCTTTCTTCTACTTACCCATTTCTTACCTATAACATATTTTCTTCATTTCTTTGGGTGATTTTATGCTACCAAACCCTTATTCTATATATTTTTCTTTTGAAAAGTAATCTATCTAACTATAACCTTATATCATCCAAGGGCTCAGATTAAGCTTATGAGCTCCTTTTATTTTCTCTACCTAACTATGATCTGCCAAGATTAAACTGTTTGGTCAGATTTTATTCTCTAATCTATACACATAAAATTAAAAGCATGGAATAACCAAGACTAAACAGTTTGATTACCATGGATTGTGGCATGAATAGCAAGTTTCACACAATCATTATTATGCATACAAGTAAATAGTAGTGGCATTTAGACTTGCACACTTTCATGGTCTCTTTGTTTTTGGGGTTCATATATTTTCATTTTCTTTTGACTTTCTCTTATTCTTTTGTCCTTTGATTTTTCTTTTAGGAAATACCCTCTTTACATTTTTTAATCTTTTATAATATGGAAAACAGTTTTAGAAAGCAAAGGTATGTACAATATTACAAGGCTTAGCCTTAGTCATTCAAAATTAGGACTCTTATTGGTATAGGAACCTAACAGAATGTTGTCTTGTAAGTGTATGTCTCTCTAATGCATACATGATGATATCCAGATCTCAAATCAATCTTCAAGAATACTTCTACTCCCTTCAGCTGATTAAACAAGCCATCAATCCTCGACAATAGATACCTATTCTTGATGGTCACTTTGTTCAAATACCTATAGTCAATGCACAGTCTCAGAGTATCATCCTTCTTCTTCACAAACAATACTGGTGCCCCCAAGGTAATACACTTGGCCTAATGTATCCCTTGTCTAACATTTCCTTCAACTGAAACTTCAACTCTACCAACTTAGGTGTGCTCATCCTGTAAGGTGCTTTTGATGTTGTATTTGCCCCTAGCTATAAATCAATAGAAATGTCTACTTCCTTGTGAGGTGGTAACTCTGAAATATTTGTAGGAGATACATCCTGAAAATGTTGTAGAATTGGGTACCTTCTCAAAGCATCTACATCCTCAACTTCCTTACCTTTGTCACTAGAGGTATGTACGACAAATATCACACACCCTTTCCTGCAACTATGCTTCATCTTGATAGCAATCACCATCCTAACTGATGTCACTTTCTTCTTCCTTTGTAAGACTCTTGGTTCCCCATTGTCATCCACACACTCATTGACTTTTTCATAACAATCCACATTGGTCCTATGAAGGTATCGCCAGTCCATATCCAATACCATATGATATGATCCCAATGGTAATACATTTAGGTGTGTTGCGGTATGCATACCATTCAAATCAAATGCACAAGCTCTTATCCAATGATGAACTCACTTCTTTGTACCTGTAGCAAACTTCATTAGCCATGATATTTTCAAATCAAATGCACAAGCTCTTACCCAATGATGAACTCACTTCTTTGTACTTGTAGCCAACTTCACTAACCACGATTTTTCATGTATTTCTTTATTCAAACCACACTTATCAACCAAGTCAGGACTAACATAACTATAATTAGATCTAGGGTAATCAAAAATACAAACAACTTGATCACAAATCTTACCATCCATCTCAATGATAGTTGCTTGATGGTCTCCCTATCTATTGTCCAGTGTTGCATAGATACGAGGAATGCTCTGGCCAGCATCCCCAATAGTCTGCACCTCCTGTGCACTATATATCTAAGGCCTAGCTCCTTGATTTTCTAGACAAACTCTCTTAAGGTGTTCCTTACTAATTTTCAACACTCCAACCATCCAATACCATCACCTTTATGCTGCTGTTGTGATCCATGTCCTTGTCTAGCTGCATTGAACCTATTTTGTGGTGCCACATTTTCTTTCTCTTCTACATTCTGAGGCCTTGTTCCTTTTGGCTACCATTTACCCTTACCTTTATGCTTATCCTCCCCTTTCCATCCTTACTAATATTTATTCTTATGATTTTATTTTTTATAGCAATAATTCAATTTCCCAATAACTTCCTCAAGTGATTGAGGCTCATCATGCTCAATCCAATCTCTAAATATTAATGGCAAACAACTGAAAAATCATTGAACTTTATCTTTCTCATCTTTAAAATATGGTACATACCTCAAAAGCTATAGGAACTTAGTCGTGCACTCTTCATTTGTTATCAATCCCATCTTTAGCTCATATAATTCTTTGGCCTTACTATCGTAGTAACTCTCTAACAAGTACTTCTTCCAGAAAAGCCTCTTGAACTCATGCCAACTCAAGTCCTTCGTTCTCATGTCTCTAACCCAGTTCACATCTTCCCACTAGATATTTGATTTACCTTTTGGGCTGAAGATAGCAATTCTCTCCTTTATGTTTTGTGTGTACTCATGCTACTCAAAGAAGTTGTTCATCCCAAGTATCCAAGCCTTTGCATCTTCTAGTTTCTTCAAGTATCCATCAAAAGTAGGTGGATTTTATTTCTTAAACTCATATGGAAAGTATCCCGCATCATTCCTCTTGTAAGGATGTTGATGATGACAAACATGATTCCTATCAGAACCAGAACTGGAATGATACATGTATTCATCACCTCTCATATCTGGAGTATCCAACAACCTATCGTCTCTCACTATGTCATATATATCTGATCTATGACCACCATGAGGCCTACTGCCATATTCCCCATTAGTTTTTTACTCCTATCTATGGTTGATCCCAAGTGGTCCCTGTCGCTGCAATTCTAACAAACTTTGAAGGAGTATTGCATTAACCTCTACTTGTTTCTCTTGTGCCTTCATAATTTTCTCATTGTCTACCTTACTCCTTATTTCTTCCTTCAAGCTTCTCAAGGTGTCTGCTAAGTTGGAAGAGTTCTCACACCAAGCTACTCAACTGGTTCATAGCGAAAATTTGTAGTCTACCATCTTGCTAGTCATTTTGATCTCTTTCCTACAAGGCATATTATGTCAGCTAAACCAAATCACAATAAACCAACATACCTTAACAAAATTCAGGGAGGATGTCTCATCTACAAGATCATCCAAATTAATGTAATAAATGTATAACATAATCATGACAACATATATACATATAACAAATAGGTGCATCAACACATAAAAATCATTCTAGATAGATTCTAGTCATCAATGCATGACCATATCAACTGCACACACCATAACTCATGCATGACAAAAATAACCATACCAATGTACACTAGCAATATGTAGTCATAAACATGTAACCAATCCTACACTCATGATGACACACTTCACGACAACAACATCATATTTCACATGGTGACATCACTACAACCATGATCGAAACCATGCATATGAAACAAGAATATAGACCAAAAGGATAATTAAGACATGTGCAACTAACATGAAATCATGACCAACGCACACTGCCCATCTACTCTAAGGGTTGAACCATGCTCTGATACAACATTGTAAGACCCTCCTCCTAGATCTACCCAAGTAACTGACCAACTGGGGTAAACATGTGATGACGTCACTTCCTAGAACTTAATATCACCTTCAGAACAAAAATATTACAATGGAATGATGATACAAAAGTAAATACTTGAACAAGGTATTAATTGGACCCCTACTAGCCATGACAAGCATTTTGTCAGACATATCACAAATATGTAATCTGCAGTTGTAAACATTAGATTTAAACATATGGGTCACATACTTATTTGTGAATCACTAAGAGGCATTGTTCCCTTATACAATTAGTTGCATTATCATCTATTAGGTCATAAATACATTGTTCATTCATTTACAAATCAAAACATGAGGAAACCATGCACCATCACTATCATAATACAAGATTATAACCAACATAATAATGGCAGAAATATCAAGGATACATCAACCATAGAATACACATATAAACCAGTACATTTATAAGATATCAAGGAGAGAACCTCTTATTAATGAATGAAAAATCCAACCTAGGATGGGACTACTGTTGGCATTATGATGTATGTATTGTACTTGATGGCAACCAACTTGTAGTAGAACAACTCTCTTGTATATGGTAACTAGATGAATCTACAGAAGAGATATTAAATGTGACAGAATGAATGACAGAAGTGTGTGATGAAATGCATGGCAGCTTCAATGAATCAGTTCATAAAGCAACTCACTCAGATGAAAGATCACAGTACTGCAGGTTAACAACATAGAGTTATAGATCAAACTACATAGAATGAAGAAATAGAGGTATACGCAGGTTCACCACTGACCAAGCCACGTATACACTTGGGTTCACTATATATAAGTTGCATATACGTACACATGCACTTTCACAAAAGGAAAAGCACATATACCTTGGAAAACTAAATGTTTGGTCGAAAGTATTTGGTCCATGGTATTGGTCCAAGGTATCGGGTCCAAGGTATTGACCCAAGGTATTTGGTCCAAGGTATTGGTCCTAAGTGGTTTTGGTCCATGGTATTGAGAAAGACCTAAAACTACAAAATAAGGAGAAGATCATTAGGCCAAGGGTGCAATTATCGAAGATCTGATATAGTGTGAGGTCTAATATGCATGTTATTGCCTTATGGTGTTGTGCTTGATCTGAACTAAGGAAGAACTTTAGCGCTTGATGAAGGATAAGATCTAATGATGTATCAGGATCTTAAGGCTTGAAGTGAATTATCTTTATGTGGTTTTATCATGTATCTAAATAACTGGTGCATGTTTTAGTCTATAAATATGATGATCTAGGTGTGACTAAAGTCTGGAATAGTTGTTATGTTTAAATCATCTTTTATAGATCTTTACACATGTTCACTTTAGAAAAGGAGCGTATACACGCTAATTCTACATATCAATACAACGTATACATCATAAATTTGATTTGCAAATCTATATGCTAGTTCGCTTTGAGGAAAGCACATATGCATGCAGGTTCGACAAATGGAAGTAGTGTATACCTTAAAAAATATGTTTTAGTTGCTTCTATTTGCTATTGCAATGTTATGGGTTATTGCTTGGGTTTTGGTTACTGTATTCTGGTGATAGCATTTTGATTGATCAGACTGATGGAATGATTGATTGATTTGGTTGTGGTTGGTTCAAAAGGAGATTTGTTGATGCATATATATTTGATGATTGAATGATTTTGTTGATGGATCGAGTCTAGAAATTTATGAAACATGGTCCCTGGAAGAAAAAATAAGGTTGTAGGCTTCTGTAGGCCGGCACCTACGTACTAGTGAACATATCAACTAGTACAAGAGCTAGGGGTTGTAGCTCCCTTCCAGTAGAAGCTAGAGAATGAGAGAAGGTTGTAGCATTCTACAAGTAGAAGCCTGTGTATTGGTATAAGACTGCACCAATAAAAAAATTGTAACAAAATATTCTTATTATTAAAAGAAGACAGAGATGATTGCAGCAGGTGGTTTTCACCCACATTGGGTTTCCACCTTATAGCTTGGTGTTCATGTGTGGATCTTATGTGTGATGATTTGTTATATTTTTACTACACCTAGTTACTATTTATTTGGTTAGTGATGTTTTGATGCACCGATTAAAGATCCACATATGATGAATTAACTGAATCATAAGTTTGCTAGATATACACTAGTTGCATTAAACACAGTTGCATGTACACGTGAGTTTCCTTAATTGAAGTAGTGTATATGAATCTGATTATGGAAATGAAAAATTATTAATTTCCTAATACTGATTCACACCCCCCCCCCTTCAGTATTATTTCCAACAATTGGTATCAGAGCAGGGCCTTCAGAAGAAGCTTGATCACTTAAAGGAAGATCCATCGTCATGAGTAATCAAGAAAGCGGGGGATCCATAAAACCGCCAATATTTAATGGGAGCAACTTTGTTTATTGGAAGGTAATAACCATAGCCTATCTTCAATCTCTTGGAACAGATGTATGGAAAATCGTGGAAGGAGGATATACATTTCCAACAACAATTCCTACAGATACAGCACGTGAAAAGCAATATGAAACCAATGCCAAGGCTATCAATACATTATTGGGAAGTATATCACAATTAGAGTTTTTCAAAGTTATGCAGCTCAAATCAGCCAAAGAAATATGGGACAAAATTGTTCTAAGCTACAAAGGAGACTCTTAGGTAAAACGTGCTAAACTGCAAACTCTCAGAATTCAATATGAAACTCTCAAGATGCATAATGATGAAAGTATAGTTAGTTACTTCTTACGTATAGATGAGATTGTTAATTGCATGAAGAATCTGGGTGAAGAGATAAAGGAAGTTACCTTAGTTGAAAAAGTTTTAAGATCCTTTTCTACTAAATTTGAATCAAAACATCTGCCATAGAAGAAAAGCAGGATCTACAGACTATTACTATGACAGAGATTCACGGAATCTTAATTGCCTTTGAGATGAGAAAAAGAGATCCATCAGATATGAGAGAAGCTGCATTCAAAGCTTCAGCAAAAGGAAAACAAGAACTCAATGAATCAAGACATATTTCAAAAGAAGAAGAAGAAGTAAACTTTGTCAAGAAGATTCAATGGGGTTCCAGAAGTTTCAAAGGTAAACTACCTTTCAAATTTTTTGCCTGTGGTAGAGTCGGTCATTATGCTGCCAAATGTCCTCATAAAGATAAATATGATAAAGGGAAGGAATCTGCAAAATGTAATAGAAAAAAAGTGTAAGTAAAAAGAGCCACTATACTCATGAAGATAGTGATGGTTTATCAAATAGTGATGAAGATGAAAATAGTAATGAATATAGACTTCTAATGGCTTATGAAGATGATGATTTTTTGGATGCTTTAGATGAAGATGACCTTTATGAAGAAATACCTGAACTCAAACTCTATTTAGAAGAAAAGAATATGATTATAGATACCTTGACATATCAACCTGCTGAAAGAGAAAAACACAATGAAAAGTTAGAATGTGAAATTGTGGGTCTAAGAAAGGATCTTGAGAAACCAAAAGCTCTCAATCTTAGATTTGCTAAAGGATCAGAAACCTTAAATGAAATTATCAAAGTGCAGTGCTCTCCTCTGATAAAGACAGGTCTTGGATATACTGAAGAAACATCTCAATCAAAGAAGTCATTAACCTCTACTAAAAGCTATCTTGATGCAACAAAGAGCAGTGAACAGTTCGACAATCGTCAACAAAGGCATAAAGCAGATCACCAAGGGAATCAGTCTCAATTTACTTCAAGGATGAACAGAAGCCACAATCAACCTCAGGTAAATCGTACTCAATTTGCTTCAAAGAATATCAATAGAAACTGCAATCAATAGGTCAGTCAATTCGATAATCACAGGAACTTCTTTAATGGTCAATGTTTCTCATGTCACAATTTTGGACACAAAGCTGCTCAATGTGTTTCTTACAAAACTATCATGACTAGAGAAGCACGAAATCAAAGGAATGTGATAGGGATCAAGAAAAGTTCCTATAATAACTTTTCTCTTCTTGAAAATGAAATAGAATGCTCAATCTGTAACAACTTTGGCCATGAAGAATTCGAATGCAGGAGTAAATTTCAGCAAATAGCTCAAAAGGAGAAAACTCCATTAAATCCCAAAGTATGGAGAAAGAAAGAACCACAAACAGAAAGATGTGGTATAGCCTTGTATGTAGAAGGATAAGAAAAACAATGGTACATTGACAGTGGATGATCAAAACACATGACAGGTGACAGAGAAAAACTACACTCATATAATGCCTTAGAAAAGGAAAAGAGTGTCTCATTTGGAAACAACACTCCTACTGTCATAAAAGGTAAAGGCTCTATTTTTTTGAAACAAAAGGTTAAAGCTAGTAATGTTATGTATGTTGATGGCTTAAAGCATAATCTGTTGAGTGTGAGTCAAATGTGTGATCAAGGAAATGAAGTAGTGTTTTGATCAAATAGATGTGTTGTTCGTGAGATTGATACAGGGGAAACGTGATTAAAGGGACAAAACTCCAAACAACCTATACATACTCAAGGGACGACAACAACAGTGTTATCTAAGAAAAATTGATGAAAACTTGCTATGGCATAAAAGATTGGGACATCTAAGCTTTTCTCAAATAATAAAAGCATGCAGATTCCAAGATGTTTGTGATCTTCAAGATATCAACATTCCTGAAAAATACTATATGCAAATCATGTCAACTCGGTAAGAAAACCAGATCTCAATTCATCGAAAAGGAAGGGTCAGCTAGTAAGCCTCTTGAACTTGTTCATACTGATTTATGTGGTCCATCAAGGAAAAATTCACCTCGTGGAGAAGAATACTTTATATTGTTCATTGATGATTTTTCCAGAATGTGTTGGATAGGTCTTCTAAAGCATAAAGATGAAGCATTTGAAAAGTTCAAAGCCCTCAAAGCTTTGGTTGAAAATGAATCAGATCGCAAAATCAAATGCCTCAGATCTGATCGAGGAGGGGAATTTACCTCGGATGAATTCTTTGACTTTTGTGAACAACATGAAATAAAAAGACAGTTCTACACCACAGGGACTCCTCAACAAAATGGAGTGGTAGAAAGGATGAACAAAACTATTCAACAAATGGCTCATGCTGTGCTAGATGAATCTGGAACTCCTACAACCATCTGGGGCGAAGTTGCATTCACTGCCGTCACTATTCTCAACCAAGCAAATGTTTGGGTATATAGTACTCAAATTCCTCATGAAATTTGGTATGGTAAGACTCCTACTGTAAAATACTTCAAAGTTTTTGGAAGCAAATGCTACATCAAATGGATTGATGAAAAACTTGGTAAGTTTGAACCCAGAGCAGGTGAAGGTATTCTTCTTGGCTACTCTTCCCGAAGTAAAGGATATAAATGTTACAATAAAATACTTGGGAAAATTATTGAAAGTATTGATGTTGTGGTTGATGAAGCATGCAAAAAACAAAATAGATAAAAACCAAAGATTATGACAATGAAGAAGATGAGGATAATTTTACCACATCGAATCACACTAATTCTGAAGAAGAAACCAATGAAGCACCAGAAGAAGAGACAACGATAGAAGAAAAGACTTCGTCCAGGTATGTTAAGAAAAATCATCCAGAAGCTCAAATTTTAGGGGAAAAAGGGGCAGGTGTGCAGACTAGAAGAACCATTGTCGAAGCTTCAAGCTATCTTGCATTACTATCTTCCCCTGAACCTCAAAAATTAAATGAAGCATGTAGAGATGAATGTTGGGTCAAGGCCATGAATGAAGAACTTGAGCAAGTTGAAAAGAATAATACTTGGGAACTAGTTCCTAGACCCCATGATAAGAATATCATAGGAACTAAATGGATATTCAAAAACACGCTTAACAAAAATGGAGAAGTTATTTGAAACAAGGCCAGACTTGTTTGTAAAGGATATGTCCACAAGAAGGTATAGATTTTGAAGAAACTTTTGCACCTGTTGCTAGACTTAAAGCCATCAAAATGTTTCTTTCTCTTTCTAATTTTTAGAAATTCAAAGTATACCAAATGGATGTAAAATCTACCTTTCTTAATGGAGACTTAGAAGAATAAGTCTTTATTGAACAACCAGAAGGATTCCTTCTTGGAAATGATGCAAAAATTGTATGAAAACTCAGGAAAGCTCTCTATGGTCTAAAATAGGCTCCAAGGGCATGGTGTTACTGCCTTGACAAATATCTCCACCAACAGGGTTTTTCAAAGGGTCAATAGATAACAATCTATATACAAAGATGGACACCAATAAATTGCTAGTAATTATTGTGTATGTTGATGATATCATTTTTGATAGCAATGAAGAATCCATGAGTTAGAATTTTTCTTTAGTAATGCAGCAAGAATTTGAAATGACGTTTCTTGGTGAGCTTACCTACTTTCTTGGTCTACAAGTTCAGCAAAATAAAGATGGTATTTTTCTCTCACAAACAAAATATCTAAAACAAATCTTGAAAAAGTATGGTATGGAAGATTCTAAACTAGTATGTACTCCAATGGTAATAGGATGTAGTATCAGCTCAAATGATGAATCAGTAGTGGTACATCAACCAACTTACAGATCCATGATTGGAAGTCTGCTTTATCTAATAGGTACCTGATCGGACATCATGCATGCAGTGGGAATAGTTGGAAGATTCCAAGCAAATCCAAAGGAATCTCACCTTCAGGCAATCAAAAGGATCTTCAAATATCTTCAAGGAACACAAAACTTTGGTTTATGGTATCCTATAGATACAGATCTTACACTTCATGCATATACAAATGCAGATTGGGCAGGAAGTGTTGATGACAAAAAAAGAACTAGTGGTGGTGCATTCTATATGGGTTCTGGGTTGGTATCTTGGTTCAGCAAGAAATAAAGTTCAATTGCATTATCTATGGCTGAAACAGAATATGTGGCTGCTACATCTTGCTGCACACAATTACTTCGGATGATGCAAACCTTGCAAGATATTCAAATCATGTGTACTCCACCCATCTCCATTCTATGTGATAATACAAGTGCCATCAGTATTTCAAATAATCCATTCATGCACTCCAAGACCAGGCACATACCCATCGAATATCATTTCCTACGTGAACAAGTGCTTGAAAAAAAAGTCAAATTGGAGTATGTTCCCTCCAAATAACAAGTTACTGATATATTCACTAAACCACTACTGATCCAGATTTAGACAGGAACGCAATAAAACATAGAGATGACCATATACACAAAGATGCAACGGAAATAATACTTCATTTCGTTACTATAAAATACTGAAATATGCTTACAAATAGAAATGGAAATAAACCAGCTAGGGCGATGGTAGCATATCTCTGAGAAGAGATGTGGCGGCTACATGCCTCTGAATTGTTCTGAACTGTGTTACAATGAGGCTAAAAGACCTATTTATTGTTGAGAAACAATGGAAAACCCTTCGCATCCCGAAACCTAACCCTAGAAGATGAAACGCCAAATTGTGGGCCCCGTTTGGGTAAATTGGTACATCAATTTCCCGAGGTCGTAACTTTGGCATACGATCTCCGTTTGACGTGTACGATAGCTCGTTAAAAAGATCTATCCGAGTACTACCACTTTTGGAGGCAACATGGTCCATGGACCCATGTTGCCCTAGTTTCCCAAAAAAACGTCGTTTAGGGCCTCAAAACGGCTCCGAAATTTCAAGACCCAAAAAACTGCTAAAAATAGTAAACTGTGCTACAATTTAGGAAACTGAAAAAAGCTGAAAGAGACAGTTGTGGGGGTCCAAATGGGATAGGTGGGTGGACACCAACATCCACCTGGATCAACTACCCAGAGAGACATTTGAATATCTCAGACAAAAGCTAGGAGTAGTGTTAGGGCCTAAATCTACCTCAGGCTGAGAAAGGTAGGATCTAGGGTAACATCAAACCACGCTTAACCTGGTAGCTAGCCCTACCAGGTCGAGAGAGGGCTCTCTCCTTGTCACTCTCAGAAAAATAAGATCAATGAGGGCTTGAGATGACTAATATGAATACTGATCTTTGGCTAGGTATGTGTGAAAAGGAGCTTGATTGAATATAATGATGTTTTGTTGGCTCAAATGGAAAGGCAGATTTTGGGTCTTGGGAATGAGGCTCAGTTTTGCAGAGGTCTCAATGGGGCAAGGTAGGCAAGTGATTTGATACTTCAAATTGAATGAAATGGAGAGATCTAGATAGGTGAGGAGTTGAAGAGGGCAAGAAAACCTCAGGGATCCTCTTCAAAGAGCTGAAAACATCAATAACTAAGCAAACCCTAGGCAGAGCACTGCAATTTCAATGGATTCTACCTTTATCCTTGTTTGTTTTAGTTAAGAAGAAGCAAGAGAGATAATGGAATACATAAAACACATATACACTTACAATTACAGAAGGAAACACAATATCAAAGGAAGATGCCAGATGAATCCCATAGAGTGCTGCAAATCCTGGTCTATTCCTTAGCCAAAACTGCTGAGAAATGTATACAATGAAGCTCCAAGCTTTCTCAAAAGTCCAACCATGCTAATGACTAAAAAAACGTAAGATATAGGCAAACAAAAACTCATCCTAACCTCTAGGGGTTGAGCTCATGAGTTTAGGAGCTGTTCCAACAAATTCTAAACTGAGAACTAAAAAGTACTCAGTGGAATAGCATGCCTCTAAAAACTATGGAACTGATTCATTTAGTTGCAAACTACCTTTTCATGGATGAATCTACCTCTACGAGTAAAAAGTCAACATAATTAAATCAAGATCCATAAAATTACATTAAATTACATCATGATTTTGACATTAAGAAGTAGAAAAGTCAAACTGTCAAGAAACTAGGCGAAAAACAGAGTATTTTGGTCAAACTAAGCAAAATTTCTCCAATGTGTCGCGCTGATTTCCTTATGCATAGTGCCTTTTTCTAGCTGCTTTTGGAGGATTTCCCGGTGTCCAAATTTTCTTCAAGTGGGCTTGCTGTAAAGGTATTCTAGTCTAATTTCTAGCACAAGTGGAAGTTTTGAATTTGGCCTCCATTTTCCCCTCCAAAACTAAGTCCTCCCAAGACTGCTACCTGTGTGTCAAAAAGGGGCAGAAAGGTCATTTTTAGGGTGTTTTTGACCTTTTTGGGGGCTCAAAACCTGTCAAAATTTCTTGGCCATTGGTGAGAATGCATATTATTTCATGAAAATCCCAAAAGTGTTTATTTTTTATCAAAAGGAGGTCCCCATCAAAAGCGAGAGCCAGGTGGCACGGCGCATTGGGAAAAAAACACGTGTTAAAAATTTCTATGCGCAGCACCTTTTTGAAAACCCATTTTGAGGGCCTTTCCGGTGTCCAAATTGGGTGAAAAATAGCTTGTTGGAAAGAGTATTGAGTATGCTTTCTAACACGACTTGAACATTTCAATTTGGGGTTCATTTGCCCTGTCAAAAGTCAAATCTCCTAAGATTGGTCAAAATGTGAAAAATGAGGATGCCTAAAGGCAGAGTGTTGTTGCAGTCAACTTGTGAAGGTCTTCCTCATCCCCAAATTGAGCTCATGATAGCTCATTCGAAAGCTCTTTATGTCTAGTTATCATTTCAATCATAAATCAAGTAATTTTTCCAACCAAGCTTGGAGAAATATGGATTTTCCCAAAGTCACTTCAAAGGTGCATCAATTCTCTTAAGGCAACTGTATTTTTAACATTTCTCTAAAACCATGGCACCTGTGTAAAAATTAAAGGATTTTTTTCTTCCTTGCCCTATTTTTGAAAAAAACCTCTCTCATTTTTTCCAAATTCATATTTCCTTGCTCAGAAACATCATTTGAGAAAAACCTACCCCGATGTGTGGAACAAGGGATTTGTCGAAATGAAGGGAAATGAAGGAGATAAGGGGCTTCTAAATTCTTGAGGAAATTTTGGAAAGTAGGAAGGGATGTTAGGAAATAGAGGAAAGTGGAATTTCAAGGATTGAGTGAGGGGAAGGGGTCCAAAAGGGAAAAACACAGGCCTAGCCTAGAAAATTGCCAAATTGTAGCAAGAAACTAGGGTTTGTGGGAAAATGAGGAATTTAAGGGATATAAGTGATTGGAAGTGTTTAACAAGGTACATTAAGGATAGAGGAAGGTGTATGAACATTAGGATACAATTTTTGCTGATGATTTGACCATCCAAGAGAAATTACCTTCAAAACCCTAGGAGAGGGAAACGAACCTTACCTTGGCATAACTGAAGCATGAACAAGGTGTAAAATGACCCATTGGAACCTGACATGATGATGAAAACCCTCTGAATGATGGTAAACTAAGCTGAATGGTGACATGAAGCTCTTGGGAAGAATCACTGACAGTTTCAACATCCCTCTCATAAGAAGGATCAGACTCCATGTTTGCCAATGTTTGAGTTTTCTTAGATGAGTATGAAGAGATTTATGGTGTTTTTAGATTTTTGCTGCCAAGGATAAGAATGTATGAGGGACTATGGAGGGAATGTTTTTGAGGGGTTTTGGGAATGTTTCTGACTTGAATTGAGGGAATAGAAGGGTTTTAGGGACAGTTTTTAGGCTATGGGATAACAATTACGGTTTGGGGATTTTGCAGCTAGGGTTTAGGATAATGGGAATTGGGGATAGGGGTGAATGAATTTAGGGGTATGGGGGATAGTAAAATGGGTTAATGAAACTAGAAAAGAAGTGAGGGAATAAAAGGTGAGGGAGTGATGGCAACAAAAACAAATTTACAAACCCTAAGCAATCATGTTTTGAACAAAAATTGCAAGGAGGTAGGGTTTTGAAATTTTTTTACTAAATCATCATAAACATCTTAAGACACACTTTCATTGGCACTTAAAGAATTGTTGACTTACTTGGACACCTGAAGATTGACCAAATTTTGCAAATTTGGGAGAGTTCGTGGGTGAAATCGGCTTAAATCCCTATGCGCCGCACCACTAACCCAATGCACCGCGCCACTTAAATGCGCCACGCCAGTGTAAGTTTAACACTGCAGAGGGTGGCCCATGCACCGCGCCCATGACCCAATGCATCACGCCCCTGAAACTTGCCCAAATTGCTATAGTTTTGCTCTTTGCTTTCAACCCAGCTATTCTCTTGTTCACTCCTTCTCCTTTGGATGCAAATGAGCTATTTAAACATGAAAAATGGTTTATATACAAAATATTTTAATTTTTCACTTATCAAAAACCCACTTTGTAATGTCTGCATTTAACTTGTTTTTCAAACTCTGTTTTTGGGCAGTTTGCTTTATTTTTGTCTGTGATGAACTGAATGCTTTGATTTTTTGTTTGCCTTGTAGGTGATGGAGATGCTGAAGCTTGGTGGTGGGCTCCAGTATTGTAGCAATAATGCTACAACTCCTGGAACTTCCTTCTTTAATTTTATCAACCAAGTAGTTCGTAACAAACTTGGAAGCGACGGTGTTGTATGCACAAGTACTAGCTCTTGCCGCAGCTGTCACTTGGTCAGCTGGCAAAAGTCCGCTAGGAGCTTAAGCCAACTTCTATGAGCTCTTAGAAGAAGCTTTTTAATTGATGGATGAAAGCTAACTCGAAGGAAGCTAATCTGATTGCAAAAAGAAACTGAAAGCAAAAAAGAAACGCAAACCCTAGCAAACCCTAATTCTACCAGCTAGTCCTACTGATGCAAAGATGAGAATGAAAACTACTAAAAGAGATGCCATTACTTCTATGAAGGTAAAATACATATGTCTAGACTACTTCTACCTGAAGAAAACATCTTTTTTTATTTTGTTCAAGTTGTTGGAATTATCATGCATGTGCTTCTAACTGGCTTTTTACTATGCAGGGGTAGATCAAGGGGAGAAATGCTTGGGAAAGTTTGGGAAGGTTCAGAGAGGGTCTAAGGGGTTCCTAACACCCTTCCAAAGAGTTTCACAAAGTTTGGCTATCAAGAAACCTCATTCGTGAGCTTCTACAGGAAGTCTGCAGGGGTTCTACAGGATGTTTAGGATTTCTACAGGATGTTCTATAATTTTTCTACAGGATGTTTAAAAATTGGATTTTGGAGGATGGGTGAGTGAGGTAAGGTGCATGAATGGATAGGGAGGTAGAGTAGGGGCCTGAAATGACCGAAGGGCTGATGGTTGGAGTGGTGAGAGGGTGTGGAAATCTGGCTTGACTTAAAGAAGGCTAAGACAATGGAGGAGCAATAAGGTAGGTTTACGTGGGTAGAAAGACAGTTGTGAGATGAGGAACCTAACTAGGAGATGGAGCAGCTGGCCTGGACGAAGCTTGGGTGAATGAGAGAGAGATGGAGATGCCCTGCATGGTGTACACTTAACTGAATCAACTAAGTCCTGCACACAATCGAAATCTTAGCTAATCTAGTCTAACTGTCAATGAAACAAATGAACAACAACTTTATTCATAAAGAGAACCATGTACAACACTTAAGCAAAGAAGCATTTCAAAAGGCCTGAACGCATGATTAACTCCTACAAATGAAAGCATTACACCAAAGATTGCATGGACAAGCAAACTAGTGTTTTTGTTGGGTAGTAAGGTCACCTTTGTCTCAACTCACGATCCCACTGAGGGAGAGGTAATATCAGAGGTGCTTGAGCCCTTTTTCCAAGGATCCTTTATGTTATTAACCTATCAAATCAATCTGAATATGAAAATCTACTTTAATCATCAAAAGCAACCTAAATAACAAACCAAGATTTAGATCTAAATGGCAGATTTTATTCTAAGAATGCAACAAAGACACATAAAGGTAAACAAAGGAGGTACTGGACACTTGAGATGGGCCCAACCCCAAGAGCTACAGCCTCCTAAGAGAGATTTAGAGCTGGTGCAAAGCTGGATTCATCTTTATTGATAAAGAAATGAAGAGTTACATCAAAACTGTCCACAAGGGAAACTTGAAAATGAGCTGAAAGCAAAGCTAATCTATTGCCTAAAAATCGAACTACAAAATGACTAACTACTGGCTAACTACTAGATAACCAAAATGAGGCCCTAAGCCTTCTTATTTATACAAATTGAGGACCCCAACAGTCATCCTAAACTTTAGGGACTCAGCTGCCCAAAACTTGTAGTTAACAGCAGTCCTACTTGACTTGCTTGGCTGCCCTTGTGCTAGTTGATTTGGTGGCCCTTGAACTCTGAGGTGATGGTGGAGAATTCGAGGTAAGGGCCCATAAATGAAGGGGACACCTTCCTACAAATCCTCTCCCTTGTTCTCCCACGAATTTGGCTACCAATTGCTCATTAAGACCTTCAATTTTGTCTCCAAATTGACCAAAAAGGCTACACAAAGCACACATTAGACTTGTTGGCATAATGACTAACCCAATTCACTCTATTAGCATAAATATAATCAAAAACATGCAATAAACTAATGAGAATGGTGGATTAAGTCGAATTAGGAGGTTGAATGAGCCCAAATAATTATCCATTTTTGGGGCTCATCACTTGGCAAGGTGACCAGGGCTGTCAATGAAGTTATTACATATGGAAAAACTGAAATTACATCAAATTTATACATAAAAACATAAAAAACTCCATTTTTCCTCAAAACAGGGTTTTGAGGAAAAATCAATCACTGAGCATGTGCTTATATAAATTATTGTTGTTGAAACTTTATTTTTCCTCCTCATGTGCCTGCTCACCTTTATTGAGCATTTTGAAGACCTTTTTGATGAAACCCTAGACCTAATGAGACCTAAAACCTTAAAAATAACTTTTGCGGATTTAAAGACAAAAAATGACTACAGATGATCTAGATGAATGAAAATGGACCAGCAGTTAAAGGACATGAGGGAAAATGTATAATAAGCCACTACCGTCAAATGATCCATGATCCTAATGGAATGCAGCTGATCGAGCGAGACACCTAAAATGCAATGCAATAAGAGAATCACTGACAAAGGGATGAAGATACCGACACTAACAAGTAGTTTCTGCATCATCCTGCTATTAAATCCTATTTTTTCAGAGAAAGGTGGTTATACGTGAGTTTCTCGAAGTGTAGCCGCGTACAGACGCAAGTTTCTGTGGACAAAATCGTGTATATGTTGGTTTGAAGAGAAACAATGGGCCAGACTCAGGAAAAAGGGGGTCTGCTATGGTTCTTTCAATTATCTGCTCTGTTTGATGATGATTTCAATCTGTTGATATATTGGTCCTCATAGTGTTGTTGATCACTTGATGTATATCTGATTGATGATGATGCTTTGATATCTCTTACTGACATATGCAACGATCAGATCTGACAGTGAACACGTGGAACGGGTTCAAGGGGAGAACATGGTTGATGACATTTTGGGAACTATTAATAGACATATATAGGTTGCTGGTCTGGATGCTATTGACAAATGTTGTTGATGACAACTATTGATGACTATTATGGTCTTGTTTAAGACATTTGGTCTCTGTTATGTATGTCATGTATTTCTTTTAATGTAACGGTCATGAAAATACCTAATTTGTAACCCCACTATGCATAGGATGAATGATGTAATGTTTCTTGTTTTTGACATGTATAAATAATTGATATATCCCCACTTGGTTGGGTGGATGAGTCAAATTTGGTATATCCCCACTTGTTTGGGAGATGGATGCATGTATGAGTCATTGGTGATAGGAAGGTCATTTGTGATGTATGTATAGAGTCATGTTCTTCTTTTAGAACATCTTTTTCTAGACTTTGCTTATGCTCAAGGGGAGCATGGAATCGATCATGGGAGCTCTATCAGCACTTCAACATATTAGAGAATTCAGCATGCACTTAGCAGGAGCATGACCCTTTGCCCTTGATGTCAAAGGGGGAGACTGACTTGGTGTGGTTGTTGCCATCAAGTCCAAAGGGGGAGATTGTTGGCATTATGATGTATGCATTGTACTTGAAGGAAACCCACTTGTAGCAGAACAACTCTCTTGTATATGGTAACTAGATGAATCTACATAAGAGATATCAGATGTGACAGAATGCATGACAAGAGTATGTGATGAAATGCAGGGCAACTTCAAGGAATCAGTTTAGAAAGCAACTCACTCAAATGACAGATCACAATACTGCAGGTTAACAACACAGAGTTACAGATCAAGACACACAGAATGAAGAGAGAGAGATATACGCAGGTTCACCATTGATGAAGCGGTGTATACACACGGGTTCATTGTATACAAGTTGCATATATGTACACATGCACTTTCACAAAAGGAAAAGTGTGTATACCTTGGAAAACTAAATGTTTGGTCCAAAGTATTTGGTCCATGGTATTTTGATCCATGGTATTGGTGCAAGGTATCCGGTCCAAGGTATTAAGCCCAGGTATTTGGTCCAAGGTATTGGTCCTAAGTGGTTTTGCTCCATGGTATTGAGAAACGCCTAAACTATAAAAGGAGGAGAAGATCATCAGGCCAAGGGTGCAAGTATTGAATATCTGATATAGTGTGAGATCTAATATGCAGGTTATTGGCTTATGGTGTTGTGCTTGATCTAAATCGAGGAAGAACCTTAGCGTTTGATGAAGGATAATATCTAATGATGTATCAGGATCCTATTGCTTGAAGTGAATTATCTTTATGTGGTTTGATCATGTATCTGAATAACTGGCGCATGTTGTAGTCTGTAAATATGATGTTCTGCGTACGACTGAAGTCTGGAATAGTTTTTATGTTTAAATCATCTTTTTAGATCTGTATGTTGGTTCACTTTGAGGAAAGTGTGTATGCACGCAGGTTCGACAAATGGAAGTAGCGTATACCTTACAAAATATGTTTTAGTTGCTTTTGTTTGCTGTTGCAATGTTCTAGGTTATTTCTTGGGTTCTGGTTACTGTATTCTGGTGACAACATTCTGAATGATCAAATTGATGGAATGATTGATTGATTCGGTTGTGGTTGGTTCAAAAGGAGATTGGTTGATGCAGATGTATTTGATGATTGAATGATGTCGTTGATGGATCCAGTCTAAAAATTTATGAAACATGGTCCCTGGAAGAAAAGAGAAGGTTGTAGCCTTCTGTAGGCCGGCACCTACGTACTAGTAAACATATCAACTATTACAAGAGCTAGGCAGTTGTAACTCCCTTCCAGTAGAAGTTGGAGAACGAGAGAAGGTTGTAGCCTTCTACAGGTAGAAGCCTGCGTACTAGTATAATATTGCACCAATACAAAATTTTTAAATAGAATATTCTTATTATTAAAAGAAGACAGAGACGACTACAGCAGGTGGTTTTCACCCACATTGGGTTTCCACCTTATATCTTGTTGTTCATGTGTGTATCTTATGTGTGCTGATCTCTTCTATTTTTACTACACCTGGTTACAATTTATTTGGTTGATGAAGTTCTGATGCACTGATTAAAGATTCACATATGATGAATTAACCGAATCATAAGTTTACTGGATATACGCTAGTTGCATTAAACATAGTTGTGTGTACACGCGAGTTCCCTTAACTAAAGTAGTGTATATGAATTTGATTATGGAAATGAAAAATTATTGGTTTGCTAATACTGATTCATCCCTCCCTCTCAATATTATTTCCAACAACTACCACATTCCATCCGAACATAGAATGGATGAGCCAATTCTATCTTTAGCCATTCACCCTAGTGCCATATTCCAAGCATGAATGTGGGTCCCAAACCAAAGGAGCCAACCAGGGCATCCTGAGGCTACACAACCTCACCCTTATCAATAGAAACCATGATTTACCGTAATCCATCCCAAGTCGCTAGGCCAACACAATCAACATGTAATAACAGTCTTTACCATGATCTCCATCAGATCACTAGGCCAGAAAAGCATGGATTCCACCGGATTTATCCACCTACACTATGAAGAATTTTCCAGTCTCCTAATTAGGCTTTACCGTAATCCATGTTCTAATCCTTAGATAACAAGGCCCTAAACCAGGACACCACCCTCTAGGATTTACCGTATATACTGCCATTTACCGACAAGGATTATTAGTCCCAATCATGGCAAACCACCTCTACTATTTACCATATATATCACCATTCACCGGTCGAGGATTCCTAGGCCCATTGAGGCAACACAAAATGCAGCGTTACCACTACCCACGGTCTAATTTAGGGGTTAGTAGACCATGTTCATTCGGAGATATACCTCACCGAGTTTCATACCTATCCGACAATCCAACTCAACCAAAACATGAGAACCCCATCACACCATCGATATCCAGAAATGGAAAGGCTAAGTTGAAGGCACTGTCACACCTGGAAAAACCCATGTCGTAACAGCGAGGAACCACATGCAGTACCATGCATGCCAAATCTAGTAAGGAAAATAGACATGCAAAATGATACCTGCAAAGAATATTGTTGTATCTACTTTATATTTCTCTTCCTTACTTGCCCCTTCCTTCCTCTTGCCTTCTTTTCCTTTCCTGGTCCAATTCCAAAGTGCTCTAAGAAAAATCTAAGTGTCCAAGAGTTTGAGAGAGAGAGAGAGAGAGAGAGAATAATGAGATAGCTCCAAAACTGAACTAACAAAAGGTTACAAATTGACCCTGAGAAGCCTTTTTATCAATTGGGCCTCTATTTTTTTCATTTTCCATTATCTTCCTTCATTTTCCTCCTCACATGAAGCTTGTGACCTTTCACCTTTATTTTCTCCTAATTTTCATTAGTTTCATAAGTAAATGTGCCAAAAATGCCATTTTTCGTTTCGAAATCCTTTACCATTTCCTTTTCCATAATAAACCAATGAACACCCACAATAGGATGTCTCACTCAACATTCAACTTAGAATAAATGTCCCATCAATCGTGGTAATTATTTCTCCTTTATTAAATTTTATTACCTGGATTTTTCCCAAGGGCTATTACATTTTTCTCCTCTATAAAACACTATTTTACTTAGCCCAAAAATTCTCTATTCTCGACCTTCTTCTCCTCAAAGATGCAACCATAGCACTTCACTCTCGACACTCATAAAATCTACATAATTAATGTCTATCAACTTTCAAAACTTCCACAAACTCTCTTCTCTCAGTCCTCATACTCCTTAGACTCTCTCAACCATTCTCTACAACATTCTCTCACACAGAGCTCTCCCCACAATTTTTTCCTTCACTTGATAATCAATAATGTTTTACTCCTCCTAGTGTCTAATTCTACATTCTTATGTTTTGTTCCTTTATAACCCATGGATTTTATAGGAACTCATGCCTACATTACATCTAGAGCCTCTAGTCCTTTGAACATGGTGAAGTCTATTTAGAATAGAATTTCTATTTAATCGCATAACTTCAGTATGGCTCACTAGGCTTGAGATACCTACGTCATTATACATTCAATGTGCCCAAGAATGGCTCACCATTTATCTAATTTATCTAATTTCTCAGTCATTATAGCCGAATCAATCAAACAACATGATTTAGTATGGTTTGTCATGCTGAGAACTGAATCCCATTCCATCTTTCACACTTAAGGTAGAGCTTTGTTAACACTTTCATACAATCTAGATGAGGATGCCCATCACTGAAGCATCGAATCAACTAAATAAATTAATTATGATCCACTGCATTCATCTAGTGCATTTTAGTTATGCTTCCTTTATATTGTTGTAGAGTCAATGTTTGAGTTATTATGCTTATTTTAACATTTCTAACACATTATAGGTTTTAGCAGTGACTTTAGCTGTAACTCCAACTTTACTGGTCTACCAAATTTGGCATAATTGACAAATATGCTTCCAATCCATTCATGTTGCTTAACTCTATCTATAGTGAGCTCCAACTATGGAAGACTCCATGAAATATAGAACATAGTGCCAAAGAAGTTGTTGACCTATTCATCTCCCATTTAAACTCTTGCATCGTTTGAAATAAGCCCATGGTGCAAGGACCTTTTTAAACTCTTGTGCCATTATTACTAAATAGCCCAAAGGATTGAATGTTATCCATATGGACTAGAGGCAAAAGATTCTAGTTTACAGGAGCTTAACCTAATGATTCAAAGGTTGGGATACTTCCACCTTTGAAACTCGCTACAGTGCTCAATCGCCTGATGTTTTGACTAGTGTAAAATTCCTTACACTTAGCCCAAACACCCTTGGAACTTAACACCTAAAAAATCTCACAAACAACCCTAGGCACACTTTTTTGAGACTTGACAGAACTTTCAAATGACAATGAAACTTTTGTTACGATCTCAATACCTTAGGAATTTCTTATGGTGCTCCATAAAAAAGTTAGTGGGGACATGGGCCTCCGATGTGATATCATTCATATGTCACTCCTACCACCTATACACCAACTTCTTGCCAATTTTGTGCCACTTGTGTTATAACTGTGACATGTCCTTCTCTGAGTGATCAAAATGTCACCCATTTTTTTCCACTTAGCCACCTAAAGGTGCCAGATATGTATGCCATGTGTCACCATCCTGGAATGCCACATGTCCCATGAATTTTAAGCTTCTAATGTCATGTTGACATCATCCCATTCCTTTGGAACATTAATGCCATCGTTCCATCATGGCTCCACTTATGCTACATGTCATATGGGTGTACCATATAAATCATGCCATGTGTCAATAAGACATGTCACTAGTATGGAGGCAAGGGGGGTCACAATCCTTCATATTTTTATAAAATCCTTTATTAAATTCTTTTTCCCTAAAGGTGAAATTTAATGGTAGAAGCCTCCAACAGATTTGCATATCCTCAGGACTGTTGCACAATGCACACCAATGGAAAACACAATGGATTAGAATGGTTGGGATGTAAATATTCTACAATAGTAGATGGGGAAAATTTCATCTCCCCAGTCCCATCACCATGGGAATTTAGCTATTATCCCCTCTAAAGACTCATGGGAAATAAATTTCAGGGTTATGTGTCCTCTTGTGGGACCTCCAAACTTGTGCCACTTGCCTTGCCAATTATATGTTGGTTCATTTGACTGAGTGTGCCCACTAAAAAACCATTTATGGTCTTGTGAGGCCCTCTCAAAATGTTTTTAAATTAGGATGGGGGGTCTTACATTTCACCAAAGCCATTGACCTTATATCTACAGTTTGGGCATAAAAGTACGGGACCCTCCCTTTTGGTTAAATTTTGATAGGGCTTGGACCCCCTCATGTCATTTGATCTGAGAGTTAGGACATTTGTCACCTGATCCATTCCAATTATGTGATTTCATTAACATTGTTTGCCATTTAATGTTCAATCACTTGACTGGTAGCATATTTTTGGATACAACCAATAGCAGTGACCAACACCTTGCGTCCCAACAAACCTTCTCCACCTAGAACCAATATTTGTTGACATTTTTCTTCTGAACTATGAGGATCCATAACTCCTTCATCCTTAGGATATTTTTGGGCTTCCATATACTATCGGAAATTAATTTCCAAATCCTATCCAACTATGCCATTTGTGAAAGCACCTGAGTTTATCTCCTAAGGTAGAACTACCTTCAAAGCTATAGCTCCCCTTCAATGATCTATCTAATGCTCTAACTGCAATGAACATGAAACACAACTCATCAATGCCACATCTCCATGCCAATAATTCCCATGACATATTCATCTCATCCATGAGCTGTGGTGCGATCAAAATGAAACAAATGGCACAAAGAAATGCCATTTTCCATGACTAAAAATGCTAACAATTCTCTCCTTTAACATTGATGTCCCCTCCACATGCTACATCTAACAATATCTCTTTCTCCTCTTATGGTTGATTTCTTTCTCTCTCCATATGGATGATCACTTTATCTCCCCTTTTAAAACCAATGACAAAGGGTTGGACTCCTAATGCACATTCTCCTTATCATCAACACATTTTTTTCTCATATTCCCTTGTTCAAAAATCTCTAGAGAACTAGATATCTATGATATTCTCCCCTTGAACATGTACTATCTCTTCCATTAATTTTCATCCAATCTATGACACTTAATGGCTTCTATCCATCTCTTTTTCTAGTGGCTAAATACTCCCATCATCAATGAATCTTTATACCAATCTGAACTAAATGTGTATTAATTTTGTTGCAAATACTAGCTATTAGAGATGCATTTTGGATTACTGTTTTCACTCCTTCTGAGCATCCTAACCATCAAATCTTCTCCCCCTTAGGACATGCTTCTAGAAATAGGAACTACTTTCACACTATGACACCAATGGCACCAATGATACCAATTGGATGATGCAATAGGAAAACTCCCATGACCTCTTCTTAGAAAAAAATATCCACACTACACAAGGTTACTTTAACTCAACCAAGGGTTACTATTTGACATAGTGATCCTAAATGATAATCAAGGAACATGCATACTAATACCAATTGTTTACATGACCGTAATATTGCTAGGCATAATAAAATATGCTACATAATGAAATAAGGATACTTCATATAAGATATGAAAACCTTTCATTTCCTAAGCAATCACTCTTCCTCATACCAATGGATAATGCTTACTTCTCTTGATTGTGTAGCTCCCCCTAAGCATATGCTCTCCTCTTTCTCTCTAATATATTTGTATTTTCATCATTGCCTTTGCTTGGGGACTGATCCAAAGGACCTATTTTTTCTTCAAGCCTCTTATCACTCCATACTTCTGTTGTAGTCAATCTTCACATTGAAACATGTGATGTTGTTGTGTACTCACCCTTAGACCATGCTGGCTTCCTCTTCCTTACTCATGCAATGTTGATATATATAAATAAGCAAATTCATATTTTTACGTAGCACAGGGACTCGAAATTACCTTAAAACTTTAGATGCTTCTCTCTATCGATTCCTTCTTGATGCCTACATCTAACTTATTTCGCTCTGCTTGAAACCATTCTCTTCTTTTAGTGAATAGAAGCTAAGGATATACTCCCCCTAAGTAGATTATCTTCCTTTTTATTCCACATCTTGGTATTTTGAGTCTTGACATGAGCATTACTTCTTTCCATCTTCTTGTCTACACTTATTTGGGATTTATCTTGGCTGCAAAGGTATGTATTTCATTTCTTCTTCATCTCCCCTTTCTTTACCCAAATCTTCTGATTGTCTCTTTTCTTCTCTTTGAAAAGAAGAATTAATTGGGTTTCTTCTCCCTTTTATTACATGAATCCTATACTTACGACAACTGGTACTATCATAAATATTCATAACAAAAATAATATAATCATACATTTTTGTTCTTCTATAATTTTCTTTAAGGGATGGATTAGATCCATGTTGATTACTTTCACTTATTTGTGTGTTTTTTATACTCTATGCACTCAAAGAAAACTTACATTTCTTTACCATTTTATTCCTTCTAACCTTCAATGGTCAATTTTCTACTCTTTGTTGCATGATTTGTGAGAAACTCTTTTTCTTTCCATATCTACAGCTTGTTTCCTTGTGACCAAAGTTACCACAGTTATATGATTCAATAGGATAAAAGAATTGGGCATATGGATTTTGATTTTTCAAAACAATTCCATCATATATTCTCTTTTTTTTATAATACCCACTCCATGGGTAATTATCATCTCTCTTTTTGTTGTTACTAAATGTATCTTTCTTTCTCGCACAAAATTTAAATCAATGGCCTTATGACCAAGGCTGTTGCAAGAAAACAAATAACCATTCAACCAAATTTTGTACCTAGTAATCCATTTTCCTTGAGGGGGAATGAACTTTGCTAGTTCTTCATTTTCTATTTGTTGCCTTAGAATCGTTTCCTTGAGAAATTCTTTGTTGTTTCTCTCTATTTTGTTGCTCATCAACAACTCCATCTCCTTGTTATTGATGTTTGTTGGTTTGTAGTTTTTGTTTTTCATTCCTTTCTTGTTGATATAAGACTTTGTTCATTTCCTTTCTTGGAGTTCGTTGCACATTCTTTTGTTGATGTCATTTCTCTCTTAACTTTTAGTGTTGTCCAACAACCCATTTTCCTTTGTCATTTTTTGGATCCTTAGTCTTTCTCAAGGTGGATAACTAGCTATTTTATCTATGATTTCTTGGGATTCAATTCCTTTTTGAATCCCACCCTTTCCTTATAAATATGATACCTTTGAATGATAAGAATCTCATCTAATTCCTTTGAACTTTTCTCAAGCTTCTAATATTGAGGAAACTCTTTAATGGAATTTTCTAAGTCAAGTATCAATGAGAATACTTCAATTTCTAGTCTCTGATATTAATCTTACTTTTCAATGAGCTAATTTATCAATATATCATTTATTATATTAACTTCCCCTTATTGAGCATTAATATCTACAATTGTTTTTCCCAAATTTTCATTCCAATTCTCATATTCTTGTAACTTATCCTCTTTCTTGAGATTTTCTTTTGAAATCTCCTTGATCTCTTCAAAAGCATAGATGAGATTCTTTATGAAATTGATCTTTTCATCTAGATCATTTTCTACCCTACCAAAGGTTCTAGCAAAATCACAATCAATATTTATTTAAATTTGAACTCTTTCTTCACCACTATAGTGGATGTATTCACTTTCTCATATTTATGAACACTTTCGGGTCTTGTTAGAAATTAAATAACAGAACAATGGAACACAAAAATATTGCAAGAAAAAAACATAAAAAATGATAAAACAAGAGAGACACATATATACATAGTTCACATGATTTGGCCTATGTCCATGGAGAAAAAAAGAGTCCTTCCTTTTATATTATCCAGCAAACTAAACGGATAAAACCTACAACAAATTTGTTGTATATTCCTCCTTGCTCTCAAATACTCTCCTATTTTTAATTTTCTATTTTTCACATAGGATAATAATACATAAGCACAATAAAATTCCCTCATATAAACCAAGTGTTTCCTTTTAGCAGAAAAAAACATAAATTAACATAACTTCTACTGTCAGATATTTTGCTTAATGAATGAACCAGATTGACTAGAAATTACAATCTTTTAGAAGGAATTTTTTCTCTAAATTTTTATTTTGTGGGTGCTACCACCAAACCCCCACTAGAGGGGCCTCCAAATAATTTTTTTCTTCCCCCCATACCCCTTTGAAAATAGCAGTGGGGATGAAGCACACCCACACCCCACCTTCAAGGATTGGTATCCAAATGGGGCTAAAACAAGGCCTCTAAAATAGGAAGATAATAAAGCTACACACCCAACAAATATTTTCTCCTTTTCTTCATGATGCGCCCTTCCCTTTTCGTAAGAGGCACCTTCGTTAGTTATTCCTACAAGTGTAGGTATTTCTTCACAACTACTAGATGCATATCTATCTCTTTCTTCAGAAAATGCATGTGGACATATAAAATATAAGTGACCTATCTCTTTACATTTGCAACCATGAAATATCTTACCTTTAGAACTACATGGGTCCTCATCTAAGTCTTGTTCTTCGCCTTTGTAGTGAAGATAATTAGCCTTCACATTAGGAGAAAGGTCTTTAATATTAGAAGCATTTTACCTATAGGATGCCTTCTTTTTCCTCCTACTCCTTTTCTTCTGGTATTTATCTCCTAGTAGAAGCTTCCATAGGATATAGTTCACTAATTGAGCAACAAGGTTCATTAACATTGTTTGATGCCTCTTGACATTCTCCTCCTTACAAATATTATAGTTTTTCCAGCACTCATTTTTTGTCTCAAAATGTATCACTTCAACAAAATCTAACTTTGATAGTTCATTCATGATAATATTCTCGACTTATATATTAAATTCATTATTATCTCCATAATCTACAAACAACCAAACATCTAAATGAATATCCATTAAATGGACTCCCATTATAACCGTGAATAACACATAATTTTCTCCATAGTAAGTTGTTACTCCTCATGTTAGCCAATTTTGATTAACCATGTTTCCTTTTGATATACCTTCAAGAAGTTAAGTTATTCATGAAGGAAGCAACTCTGATGCTAATTTCTAGAATAAATAATTAATACTAAGGAGGGAGTGTTGGGTTGTCTTATATTCTTTCCACGACTACCCCACACCGGGGGGGGGAAGTCCCCCCTGTACGTTGCAATGGGTGCTGCCAAGGGGTCACAAGGGGGGTCGCTACTCCCCATATCGGGGTATGCAGGGTGGTTGTAGCCCCCTGCATCGAATCCAGGGCACTACCACGGGAAAAATGTTTTGGACCCTATATTAGGTGGGCAGACCTACCTATGGTTTTGTGCATGGATTTCACACATGGTTTTGGACATGATGGTTTTCTATCCATGGTATTTTGTAGATCTAGTCAAGAGAACTATGGTTATTTTCTAATCCAGGGTTAATGGATTGGGGTTTATGGATTCTTTGACATGTATATATATGTGTTGTAACATTGAAAGGAATATAAAGAAAAATCAATCTCATAGTCCCAGTTTTGGGATCTAGGGGAAAATATTTGTGTATATATCTTTAATGTTTTATGCTCTCGCAATTGTTTATTTTCTGTTTTAAGAATTCATATGCAGGTAATTTCTGTACGGGGTTAAAACCTGAATTTGGTATCAGAGTTCTTTTTGCTTCAAGGGGACGCCTTTGCTACTGAGAGGTTTTTCTCGGGCTTGTGGTAGACCCTGTTCAGTGGGAGATCTGCGGGATCGATTCTTGTGGTCAAAGAAGATGGAAAGCAGTGGAAGGATAAAGATCAAGAAATTTAATGGTCAAAGTTTTGAGTTGTGGAAACTCAATATGGAGGACCTGTTGGTGGATAAAGATCAGTGGATTGTGGTAGATCTAGGTACTAAACTAATAGCAATGTCAACAGAAGACCGGGCGAAGTTGGATAGGAAGGAAAAGAGAATAATACGATCGTGTGTCTTAGATTTAGTGTTGCTGAATGTATCAGGCGAAGATTCGACAAAGGATTTGTGGGAAAATTTAGGGACTTTGTACCAACCTAAGTCTCTGCTGAATAATTTTTTGCTATGAAAAAAGTTGTATAACTTGAGGATCAAATATGGAGACTCGATGACAGAGCATTTGAATGCCTTTAATACTAGGGTAAGTTAGTTATTATCTGTTGATATTAAAATTTCATATGAAGATAAGTGCATCAGGTTGTTGTGTTCTCTACCAGATTCGTGGGATATTCTAGTTTTTGCAATAGGTACCAATGTAATTGCCTTGTAGTTTGATGAAATAGTATCATCCCTGCTGTTGGAGGAGATGAGATAGAAGAATATGGAGGGCCATAATGGTTATGCCTTGTCTGTACGAGGATGGTCCCAGAGCAAAAATAAAAATAAGTCGTCGAGTGGGAGAGATAAATCTAGAGGGAAACCTAAATCTCCAGGAAAACCTGTAAGGGTGTGTTGGAAATGTGGAAAGAAATGGCACCTCAAAAGGGACTGTAAATCTAAATCTCATGACAAAGGAAAGGGATCTGATGATGCTGCTTCTATAAAAGAAAAAATGACCTTAGATGAAGGCGGGGATGTGTACTTGGCTTTTTCTTTAAGTACACATGTAGATCATGAGGCATGGTTGATTCACTTAGGTCCATCATTTCACTTGACTCCCCACAAGGAGTGGTTGCGCAAGTATGAGAAATATGATCGTGGTGATGTCTTCTTAGGGGATGACAAGAAGGCTAGAATATTTGTTCATGGAAAATTGTATTTGAAGTTGCAAGGTGGAAGGATTAGAACACTTCCAGGTGTTCTGCATATTCCTGCATTGGCCAGAAATCTTATTTCTGTAAGCAATCTAGATGATGCACATGTAAAAGTAGTGTTCTAGAAAGATACCTACAAAATGGTTTTGGGAGCACTGGTATTGATGCAGGGAGTTCAGATTGGAACTCTCTATAAGCTTCAAGGTAACATTGTTATTGATGGGTGCAATAGTTATGTGGTTCCTCAAAGTGGAGCAGAAAATCTAGTGGTCTCTAGAGAAAATACCATGCTATGGCATTAAAGGTTTGGACATATTGGAGAGAAGGGCCTTTGAATACTTCATCATAATGGTATGGTAGAAGGTATGTCTACTTTCTCTCTTGATTTTGATTTCTATGAAAATTATGTATATGGGAAGCAGAATTGGGTGAGTTTCCCCTCTGGTGGTAAGAGGGCGAAACATATATTAAAGCTTGTGCATAGTGATGTGTTTGGACCTGTGTCGGTTCCATGTTTGGGAAAGTTTGTGTACTATGTATCATTTATAGATGACTTCTCAAGGAAGACATGGATTTATTTCCTTAGGAAGAAATCTGAAGTCTTTGACAAGGTTAAAGAATTTAAAGCTCTTGTGGAAAGCCAGATAGGGAAGAAGATAAAGGTGTCGAGGATAGATAATGGTGGAGAGTTTTGCAAGAAGGAATTTGAAGAGTTCTGTAAGAAGTGTGGTATAGCAAATAAAAATACTACTCAATGCACACCTGAGAAAAATGAAGTTGCACAACGAATGGAAAAGATGTTGATGGAAAGGGAAAGAAGCATGCTCAATGGTGTCACGTTAGGACAAGAATTATGGGCAAAGGTTGTGGAGACTACATGTTACCTAGTCGACAGATCACCTTCATTAGCGTTGGTGTTAGGCCCCTATAATACTAGTGATTCCATCATTAATATTGTCAATGTATCCCTTTGTTATTATTGTGCCCCTATTTTCCCCATATTGCTATTAGTATGACCCATAGAAACCCACAATTGTTATTTTTGTGCCCTTATGTTATTATTGTTATGTTGGCTTGATTATATTGTGACCCCTTAGACTCCTATTTCTACAAGGGAGGTTTAGTCATTTCAATCATCCAAAATTTTTTCATTTGTGTAATGTAAAGGAGGTTTCCCCCTCGAAGAAGCTAAATTATAAGGCGTTGATCTATCATTTCTATCTTTTTGTGAGCTGGTTCTTAACATTTGGTATCAGAGCTTTGGATTCTAGGGTTTTGCTGCTCCAAACAAGTCATTGTGGCATTTTCACTGTAATTTTTTTTTGGTGACGTTTCAGAAGATAAAAAAAAACCATTTGAGATGAAATTATTCGGAACCTCGGATTTGAATTTCAAATATTTTCTCACTATATTTGTGGAGATGTGATCTGAGGAAATTAGGGCTTTTGAAAAATCCCGAATTACATTCAAAATAGGTGACCTAGGGAAAATCATCATAAATTTTGTTTGGAGAATCAAATTGAAATTTCATAAGAATTTTCAGAAAGAGGACGACCTTTATATTTCTGTGTATCGGTTTCAGGTACTAAGGTCGAAACAATGACACGTGGCATGTCGTACAAGTTTGCTCTACTGAACTAATCTATAATCAGGTCACCGTGGGAGATTTGACATAACTCTTCCTTGGAGAATCCAATCTTGATCAAGCATGTTGAGTTATAAAGAAGAGTCAAGGGCTACCATAGGACGAGATTTCAGATATTCAAGATCCACAGTTTTAGAGATACAACAGATTCAATATCGAGCTCCTACAAAGTGAAAAAAAAGGTGTGTAGTTTTCTTAAAATTTTGCATAAGATTGGTTTGAAAAATTATTTTGAAGGAATTCAAATGGAATAGTGAAGAATTATTAGCATTAATTGATGCCCCGAAGAAAAAAAATGGAAACACCTAGTAAGCAACCTAAAAGCTCTAGCATGACTCATGAAGAAGAGGAAGAAATGCAACATGATATATCAAAATTACAAGACAAAGGACAACAAATTTCACTCTCACTAAAGGTAAAGGAATCCAAGATGAATGGTGTGGAAGCTAAGATGAATGGCATGGAAGCTAATATGAATGGCACGAAAGATAATACGGATGGCGTGGAAGCTAAGATGAATGGCATGGACACTAAGATGAATGGCATGGATGATAAGATGGAAGAATTGAAGATAAATTTGAATAAGTTGCTACAAGAAATTGTCACTAATGGTGAAAGGGTAGTAAAGGAAACTCATGATGAGAACAAAAGAAATGTTAATCGTGATTTCATAGACTCTAATATTGGATGGAAGACCCACCATGTTCCAAAAACTAATATGAGGAAGTTTGATGGCAAGGATCTCGGAATATGGATACTACAGATGGAGCAATTTTTCGAACTCCATAATGTGCAAACGACACAAAAGGTACATATTGTAAATTTATATTTGGAACCAAATCAGTTTGTATGGTATCGATGGCTTTTCTTTCTTAAACAAATTTCTCACTTAGGCAATTTTTATGGAAGAAATGATAGCACATTATAAGGATACAAAAATCAACACCTTTTTTAGCCAATTGATAAATCTCAAACAAAAGGGTTCAATGATGGAGCACATTGAGAACTTCCAAAAATTGAACATAAGGGTAAAAGATATTCCAAATGAGTATAGGATTGATGTGTCTATATGGAATTTAAAGGATAATATCCAACATGAGGTTCGCCTTTAGGAACCTGATTCATTGGAGAAGGAATTCAGGTTAGCAAGAAAAATGGAAAGCAAAATTATGGCAACCAGGAAGCCTACCGCTCACAACTATAAAGATGGAAGTGTTGTTTCCCCTAGCCTTCCACATACTAGAAGGTTGACACCACAACAATTGGAAGAAAAAAGAGTAAAAGGGCTTTGTTATAGTTGTGATAGAAAATACACTAAAGGTCATAAGTGTGGTGAGAAGAAATTATTCTACATAGATTGTGAAGAGGAGGAAGAAAAGCAACAAGAAATGTCAAAAGAAGAGGATATACCCCAAGAAAAAACCCTAGATAAAGAAGAAATTAATCCGACCAGATCTTGTAATGCATTGGCTGGAATTACCACTCTTCAAACTATCAAGATAGAAGGACATATCAAGAAAAAAAAGGTAATAGTGTTGATTGATTCAGGAAATACCCATAATTTTATTCATTGTAAGATAGCAAAGGAATTGAATTGCTTTCTATATCTAGCACCAGAGTGTCAAGTGATGGTTGCAAGTGGAGGAACCATAAATTTCTTTGGAAAGTGCCATAATATCAAGCTATCCATGGGAGAATATGCATTGAATAGCCCAAAGCTTTCCATTCCAATGGGTGTTGCTGATGTTGTACTATATGTCCAATGGCTACAATCCTTGGGTACAATAGCTTTTAATTTTCAAGAAATTTTCATGAATTTTTTTGCAAAAGGAAAGGAAGTTGAATTAAGGGGTATTGCAGGGAAACCGAGAAAGATAATTAGCTCTAATGGTATGACAAAGCTTCTAAAGAAGGAACAACAAGGTGTAATTGCACAATTATATTCACTAGAGGTTCCCACATCAAAATCATCTATTTCTCCAGATCTCCAAAAAGTCTTGGACAATCTTTCCAAGGTATTTGAGACTCCCAAAGGTCTCCCAACTATTCGTGATCATGATAACTCTATTCATTTGATTCCTGGAAGTGTTCCTCCAAACATCAGGCCATACAGATATCCCAATGCCCACAAGAGTGAAGTTGAATGTATGGTTGCAGAAGTGCTAGAGGCTGGTATAATTCAACCTAGTCAAAGTTACTTCCCTGCTTCAGTAGTATTGGTGTACAAGAAGGATGGTTCATGGCGCATGTGTCCGGATTGTAGGGAGCTCAACAAGCTCACTATTAAAGATAAATTTCCCATTCCTGTCATTGATGAATTATTGGATGAATTGCATGGATCAATTTACTTCAACAAGTTGGATCTTCGTTCACGATATCATCAAATCAGAATGAATACTGAAGATAGTCCGAAAATAACATTTAGAACTCATGAGGGTCATTATGAACTTTTTTCCATGCCTTTTGGCCTGACCAATGCACCTTCTACATTTCAAGGTTTGATGAATTCCGTTTTCAAACCCTTCCTTAGAAAATTTGTGTTAGAATTTTTTGATGATATACTAATCTATAACAAGTCTTGGAAGGATCGTGTTTAACATGTTGACGGGGAAGCAAGCAATGGATGCTTAACCTAAAACAAATTTGACCTAGAGAATGAAACCCATGCTATAAAAATAATAATAATAAATTTTCTTTTACTCTTTACATCAAATACATAAAATCGTGATTACATAAGACCTTATGAAGATTGAACCTAGTTACATTTTCCAACACTTTGAACCTGAAAACCAAGTCCTTAAAAGAACTCTCCAAGAAAACACTCCAATTCAAGATGCCCCCAATGATTTTCTCCCTTCTTTTTTATCTGGGTCATATTTTATCTCATGAAGGTGTTAAGGTAGACCCTATCAAAATTAAATCCATTAAGATCCCCACATCCATAAAGCATCTACAATGATTTCTCGGGTTGATAGGGTGTTATCACAACTTTGTTAAGAATTATGGGAGAATAGCAGCACCTCTAACAACATTATTGAAGAATGATGCATTTTCATGGACTCCAGAAGCAGCAAAGGCCTTCAAACATCTTAAAGACGTAATGTACCAAGCATCAGTCTTAGCTACGCCAGACTTCACAAAAACCTTTATTGTGGAATATGATGCTTCAAGAAATGGAATTGGTGTTGTTTTAATGCAAGATGAAAGGCCCATTTCTTTTGAAAGTTGTCAAATCAATGGAAAGTATTTACACAAAGATATTATGAGAAGGAAATTTTGGCAACACTACGCACACTTAAGAAATGGCAACCCTACCTAATGGGAAGACACTTCAAGGTAAAAATGGATCATGATAGTCTTCAATACTTTTTAGAACAAGGATTCTCATCTTAAGGAAAAAAAAATGGGTCATAAAGATGTTGGATTATGACTTTGAAATCATCTACAAAAAAGGGAAACAAAATGTTGTGGAAGATGCACTCTCAAGAAAGGATGAAGATGTGGAAGCATTTTTGTGTGCCATTTCTATTATCCAACCAGATTGGATAAATGAAGCAAGGGAGGAATGGAATAATGACAAAGAAGTGTGGGCACTCATTCAAAAGTTACAACAAGATCCCAATAGATCTGATACATTTAGCTAGAAAAATTATTCGTTATGGTACAAAGATCACTTGTACCTATGTCAGAGTTCCCAACTCAAACAAAATATTCTTATGGAATTGCACACTTCTCCCTTCAGAGGGCACTCAGGATTTTTAAAAACTTACCACAGGGTTAAGTAATTTTTTTGAGATGGTCTTAAATCAAATATTCAAAATTTTGTTGCAGAATGCTTGGTTTGCCAACAAAATAAAGTTGAAACAATTAAGACCCCAGGTCTATTACAACCTTTATACATTCCAAGTGAATATTGGGAAGAGGTTTCAATGGATTTTATCACAGGTTTACCCAAGTTCGAAGGAAAGAGTGTCATCATGGTGGTAGTTGAAATACTTAACAAGTATGCACACTTTTGTGCATTATCACATCCATTTAAAGCCAGTACAGTTTCTACTGAATTTATGGAAACAATTCAAAAGCTACATGGAAACCCAAAAATTATTGTAAGCGAAAGGGATCCCATTTTCACTAGAAATTTTTGGACATAATTATTGTGAGTTCGTTCCTAACAGTTGGAGGATAAGAATCCACAAGAGGTATGGAATGGTAAGAAACATGCTCTTTCACATATGAGGGTATTTGGATGCAATGCATATGTACATGTTTCAAAGGAGAAAAAAACAAAGTTGGATAGTAAATTTGAAAAGTGCATCTTTATTAGGTATAAGGATGGTTTAAAAGCTTATAATCTTTGGAAGCCAGAAACAAGGAAGGCTGTGTACAACCGAGATGTGGTGTTTGGAGAGGTTAAATATGTTATTAAACATGAAGTCCTACCAAAGGAACCTCAGAAGATAGAGTTTGAGCTAAAGGAGGAAGAATCAGACTCTACAAGAAAAGAGGAATTAGAAGATGAAGAGCCACAAACTCCAGTTGTGAGAAGATGAGTTTGAGAAAGAAGGAAGCCAAAAAGGTATAGTCCATCTGCTTTCTGTTCAAATTTTTCTTTATCTATTAATGATGATCATCCAAAAACTGTGACAGAAGCAATAGATTCTAAGGATGACAAACTTTGGAAAGAGGCCATGGTTGATGAAATGACATCTTTGCACAAAATGATGCTTGGGATCTGGTGGAGTTGCCATCTGGAAGGAAACCCATTGGAAGAAAATGGGTGTTTAAGAAGAAGATGAATGCATAAGGAAAGGTGGAGAAATACAAAGCTCAATTCGTAGAAAAATGTTATTCCTAGGTGTCGGAAAATGATTTTGGTGATATATTTTCTCCTGTTGCCAAGGTGGCTTCTATTAGATTACTTTTATCTGTTGTTGTTGCTTTTGATTTTGAGGTAGAATAGAAGGATGTGAAGACGACATTTGTTCACGTAGATCTAGAAGAAGAGATCTACATGAAGCAACCTGAAGTCTTTGCAGTGAAGGGTAAGAAAGGACTAGTATGCACATTAAAAAAGTCTTTGTATTGGTTAAAACAATCACCAAGGATGTGGTATCAAAAATCTAATACATTTATACGGGGACTTGCCTTCACCTGAAGAAAAGCATATCACTGTGTGTATTTTAAAAACATTGGTGGCCATGTTATTTATCTGGTCTTCTATGTGGATGATATGTTTCTTTTTGGAAATGACAAAGAAATTATCCAGGATTTGAAGACCCAATTATCCTCGAAATTCGATGTGAAAGATCTTGGTGTTGCAAACTATATTTTGGGCATGGAAATTAAACAAGATTAGGAAAAGAGGAAGCTCTGGTTAAACTAGAGGAAGTATATCGAGACAATACTGCAGAGGTTTAATATGGATGATAGTAAACTGATGAAAGTTCCTATTCATGTAGGTGTAAATTTATCTGCTGAATAGTGTCCAAAGACACAAGATGAGGAAGAGGACATGTCTCGTGTTCCATATGCAAGTGAAATCTGTAGCTTGATGTATGAAATGGTATGTACTAGACCAGACATTGCATGTGCAATGGGAATATTGAGAAGGTTTATGTCAAAACTAGGGAAGGAGCATTAGACAACAATTAAGCGGGTTTTCAAGCATTTGCATTTCACTAGTGATTATGGCTTGTGCTACCAAGGAAGACCAGGATTAGACATATTTTTTGACATCCATGGCTTTGTTGATGTAGACTCGGTTGGAGATCTGGATCAAATAATATCTACAAGTGGGTATGTTTTTAACCTATTTGGAGGTGCAATCAGTTGGATGAGTAAGAGACAGTCTGTAATGGTAGTTTCAACTACATAGGTAGAATACATGGCAGCCACTCATGCAAGAAAGGAAGCAGTTTGGTTTTAGAGATTATGTTCAAGTATGGGGTTAGTACAATGAGCTATAAGGATAATCTGTGACAAAAAAAGTGCAATTTTCTAGGAAAATAACCTTGCTTATCATTCAAATACAAAGCATATTGATGTTTAGTATCACTTTGTGAGGGATACGGTTGAGGATAAAAAGATTGTTAGTAAAGGTGGAAATTTTTAAGAATACTGCAGATGCATTGACAAATTTTGTGATCACTAAGAAGTTCCCTTGGTGTGAAGAAATAATGAACAATGTAAACTTTGAAACGGGAACTGATACTGTTACTCGTTTTGTAGAGATAGTAAAAAAGTGACTTGATTTTGAAAAGGGGTGATGTAGAACACACATGTTTTTTTTAGAGCATAGTTTTTGGCACTTTAATTTTTTTTATGTACATTTTGTTTTAGAATGGTAGTGATTTTCATGCTGATTTTAAAAAGTGAGTATTCTGCATCACACTCTTTTTTTAAAAGACCTATTTTTTGACTTTAAATTTTCTAGTGTATGAAATGTAAATAATTATTTTCTAAATTTGATAGTTTTTGAAGTGGCAATTTTCTTCATATTTTCTTATTTTTTATTTTAATTTTAATTTTTTTTGTAGTGAGGTTTTAATTGTTTTGCATTTTTAAATTAGAAAGTCGATATTTTTAATTTTAGATAATCTTCATATTTACACATCCTTAATTAATTTTTCAATCCACATGAAATAATTGTTTCTAAAAAACAATATTTTTTAACAATGGACATAAAAATAACCATTTTTAACATAAATATAACAAAAAAAATACACGTTTTGATACTTTTTTGCTAGAATTGACATGTCAAAATCATAATTTTTATACGAAAATTTTAACTAAAAATGGTTAAATAATAGTTTTTTTTTATGAATTTCATCTCAAAAAAATAATAATAATCACTTTTTTTTCAAAAAATAATAATTAACTTAAAAATCAATGCGAAAATCACATATTACAAATATTGAACGCATAAAAATCTTAATTGATTGATTATTCTTCTCATAAAATGTCAAAATCAAAACATTGCAAAGCTTGATTTCCAAGCATAACTTAATTTTAATCAACAATGTCACATAATCCAAACTCTTTGTCCTCTAGAGTTTCATCATTGCCTTCTTCCATAATATTTTCTGCTTCCTTTTCCTCATTTTCCTCTTCTAATGGATCTTTGATGTCTGTGAATCTCCCTATGTATGTCTTTCCAAACATTCCATGTAATGATGGTTGGGGTTCCTTTGCCTTTTTTGCCACACGTGATTCACTAAAGTCTCCTTTCTTCAACCCAATTTCTTGCATTGCATCTGGAAGAAATTGAAGAGCATTAATTATTTGCTGAATGAAATTGCACTTTAATGGATCTTTCTCAATTGCAATGTAATTTCTTCCTTTTTGAAGGCAGCATGCTAGTGTTGTACCTAATTATCAAGCACAAAAGAAATAATGAAGTAAATTAGTAAAATGACATATTAATTAAAAGAAGAACATATTGAAATTCAATCCCATATAAAAAAACTTACCTAAGCCAGAAAATAAATCCAGAACCGAATCTCCTTCATTTGAACATATGTCTATAAGATAGTTAATCAATAATTGTGGTTTTTGATAAATGTTAACTATCTCTCCTTTTGTTTCTTTGTCTTCATATGTTAGTTTTCTCACAACAGCATCATAAGTCAGTATTTGGCTATGACTCTTTCCGTCCACCCAATTAAAAATCATATACATATGGCTATCATCTTTTGCCCAACTATCAATATGAATGAACTCACACTCATTTATAAATTGTTGATCTTCATTGTTAAGAAGATTTGACTTTTGCTTGTAACATGAAATAGTAAAAGTTCAATTAACTTGTACATAAATGAATTTTTCAACATTAACCAAATATACATTTTAAACGTCTTACCATGTAAGCTGCATCCTTGAATTTGTTTCCCCCTTTAAGCTTAACAATATCATTGCCAATTGTGTGTCTGAATGAAATGTCACAAATCTCCATAATGGTGATGACGTCACTTCTACAAATCCTGCAACCACTTTATTAAAAGCTTGATAAGTATAAGGGTCACTATCATAGTAAATGTTTGGAATATTGAAACCATGGGGAATATCTGCAATAACTAGGGAATAGTCCCTTTCTGGTATGAGTTTAGCAATGTCTTCACAATCGTCTTGTATTACTTGATATTGAATAGTGTCTAGCCCATTCCAAATGAAATGATTAAGAGTTGGATCAAGTTCAACATTCTTAATACGTTGCTTCCTCAGTCTTTTGATCTTTATTTTTTCAATAAAAGTCTTGAAACTGTCTGGTGCTCCATTATCTTCCTTCCTCGTCTTTTATCAAATAAAAAAATATATGTGTAAGTTTTAAATTAAAAATAGTACACAAATGAATAAAACTGAATGTATAAATCAAGATACCTTTTTAAATGCAAGATAAAAAGCTTTTAATGTTGATGTAGAAATTGAATCCGAATAGTTGCGTACAACATCATCCCAACTATCTTCATTCAACAATCTAACCGTTTGTTCTTGAATTTTCATGTAAACTCTGTGACTGCATAGATAAAGTAAGAAAATGTTAATATAATGATATGTATAACAAATACTACCAAGAACAACATGTTTTATTTAAAAGATAACTATAATCTAGAAATAAATAAAAATAATTCAGCAAACTTACTTTTGAAATTTTTTAGACATTTCCTCCAATGATAATTCCTCTGACCTCACACGAGATAATATTGTTTTGACAATTTTTTCATCTTTCAATCCTTGCATCGCTCTCCAAGGTGTGATATTCATATCATCTGGAAGTTGCTTCAGTTCAAGAGCTGATTTATTGTTGCTACATATCAATGGCTTAGACTTTTTGACCCTCTGGTTTTTAATGCCAATGTCTTCCAACATGCTAAAAATCTCATCAATCAACTTCCAAACATCTCCAGTTATAAATGCCAATTGGAAAATGTTATCAAAACCTCTAAATAAATCACTATTTTTGTTGCATTTTCCACCTTTTGAATTGGTTTTCTCTTCAATTTGATAGCCTATTTCCATACAACATTCCTTTCGGAAATCTGCAGTAACATTTATCCTATCCCCACCACATTTTTCTTGACATTCAATATGAATAAATCTAACCCTTTGGCTTAAAGTCATAGACATCCTATATTCATTATCTGAATTATGATTCCATGCCACTAACTTTGCTTCTGTTTCATTTAAACCAGCATAAATGATACATTTCATTGTTTCAAAACGTGGGTTATTAGGATATTCCTCCATCAATTGTCTTTGAGCTTCTACAGAATGGTTCCCCCCAAACACATAATAATTGTATTCAAAACATTTTGACATATCAAATGCTTCTTTGTTGGGAACTTGAAGTCGATCAACAAGAAGCACATCACTAACCACATGAGCATATGGATTGTACCTCATCAATGCCTTCAAGTTGTGAACATGCAGATGATGTGGCTTTCTAACTTGATATTGACATTGTCCTTCACTTCCTTTATAGGTTTGCCTGACATTAAGCTGAAATGTACGACCACCATAAATTAAGTTTCTCTTTGTCAAATTCTCTCGAATGGCATTTTGTTTTGTTTTGATAATGCCATCGTCTAAATCAGCTCCTGGTGTAATGATTTCTCTGCTTTCTTTTGAAGTTTCACTAGGTTCTTGACTGTTGGTAATGACTGGTACAAAATCTTCAACTTCACTTTTCTTGGTCATAACATTCCCAATAGATTTATTCTTAGGCATTATTACTTTTGGTCTTTTATGGCTCTTCTCAATTTCAATGTCATCATTAGTAATGGCAACATATGTTTCACTGTCAATTTCAGCTTCATCATCCTCAAAAGTAACTTGTTTACCCTTACTAGATTTATCCACCAGAGGCCTTTTTTTTCTGATTCTTTGGATGTAGTTTTGTGGCATCATCAATTACTACATTTTGCTTGTTTTCCATATCTTCTTTTGACACTGAGTAAAAAATGTTGACAATTTTCATGATATCATGCTCTATGAAATGAATGCCTCCCAACCTAATTGAACAACTTTCAACAAAATTCTACCAAACAAAATATCATATGTCAATAAAAAACAAAGTTAAAAAATATAGCGAGACACTTTGAAGAACGCAAAATACAAATATAAATAACAATACTTACGATGTTTTGTGTCATCTCATTTACGATTTGTTTACACAACTTTGTAGATACCTCTCTTGTATCATACAATGAATATGATAGTCGGTATTTAATCCTTTCATGTGACTTGGGAGCTTTTGTAAGTATGTAAACAAATTTAGTGTCCAATAGTGAACACATATCTATGACTCTTCCCATCACCTCAAAAATTCCATTATCATTCGATATATCAATATATAGATATATATTCACATTTGTGCTTTCTTTTTCTCTCACATACCAGATTCTTGATGGAAATTTCACCTCTTTTGAATTCTTCCAGTCTAAAATCATCTTCTTATTACTTGAGGCACTTGAAAGATTTGTAGTCATGAGCTTAGGTGGAGTTCGTTCACCAATGTTTCTTGAAGATGCACCTTTAAGAGTCTTTGGTCCAAAAAGATTCACTGAAATTTTCTTTAATGCCATTTTCCTGAAAAATAGAAACACATAAATCAGTAAATAATAAAAAGATATTAATTTAAATTAACAATGAAAATATATCATAAATTTTTTATTTGTATGATCAGAATCGCCCCGCCAACACTGCCCCCCTCACCCACCTGCCCCGCGACCACCCTTCCACCCGCCCACACCGCCTCCCTCACCCACTGCCTGTTATGAAACCAGCTCAAGAAAAGATAGAAAAGAAAGATCAACGCCTTAGAATTCAGCCTCTTCGAGGGGGCAACCTCCTTTACATTACATAAATGAACAATTCTTGGATGATACAAATGAAAATACCTCCTTTCTATATATAGGAGTCTAAGTGGTCCCAATACAATCAAAGCCTACATAACAATAATATTGTAGGGCACAACATTAACAATGGTGGGCTTCTATGTGGTATAATAGTAACAATATGGGCACTACATGGGTACATCAATATAATAAGTGGGTTATACTAATAACAATAAGGGGTTACACTAGTAGTATAGGGGCCTAACATGCCCCTCTCCTTCAAAAAGCGTTGTCCTCAACGCTTGAGTAGTTCTTGATGCTTCTATATAAAATTCTTGTCCTCCCCTGTGGAATATTCAGTGGGTAAGTTCTTCCACTTGATGAGATACTCTGAAATTGATCGATTTCGTAGTTGTCGGGTTCTTGTTTCTGGGATTGCTCCAGGTTCCAATATGATTTTTCCTTCCTCTTCAATTTCTGGCAATATTGCTTGAATTGGGATCTTTTGCAACTTTTGAATAAGTGGCCATACTTCTTCGTTCTTCTTCCATTCATCCGTTGCTTCGTTTATCCAATTTGGTTGGATAATATAAATAGCACAAAACAATGCTTCCACATCCTCATCCTTGAAGCGTCTTCCCATTCCGTAAGGTCGCCATTTTTTAAGTGCATGTAGTATTGCCAACATTTCCTTCTCATAAATAGCTTGCTTGAGATGTAGCAGTAAAAATACCCAATCACTCACATCAAAACATTTTTTACTACGATGTTGATCTACCTGTTGTTTCATTTGATTTTGCACCGAAGTGGCGTTATCCTTTAAAAGTTGGAGAACTTGTTGTTGATGCTCGATATGATCTTTCTCTACTTGAACCTTTTTCTTCTTGATATGTCCTTCTATATTTTGAGGAGTGGTAATTTCTTCCAGTCCTTTACAAGATATGGTCGGATTCATTTCTTGATGCTCGATGTGATCTTTCACTTCTTGAACATTTTTCTTCTTGATGTGTCCTTCTATCTTGATAGTTTGAGGAGTGGTAATTTCATCCATTGAATTACAAGATATGGTTGGATTCATTTCTTCTTTCTCGATGTGATATTTCACTTCTTGCACCTTTTTCTTCTTGATATGTCCTTCTATCTTGAGAGTTTGAGGAGTGGTAATTCTTGCCAATGCTTTACAAGATATGGTCTGATTCATTTCTTCTTTCTCTGGGGTGGTGTCCTGACGTATCTCCTCTTCTTTTGATGTTTCTTGATCCTTTTCTTCCTCCTCTTCATATTCTATGTAAAATAATTTCTTCTCAGCACACCTATGACCTTTAGTGCATTTGCTATCACAATTGTAACAAAGTCCTTTTTCTCTTTTTTCTTCCAATTGTTGTGGTGTAACCCTTGTAGGTTGTGGAAGGCTGGGAGGAACAACACTTCCATCTTTATAGTTGTGAGGGGTATGCTTCCTGGTTTCCATAATTTTGCTTTCCATTATGTCACAAAGCCCTTTTATTCTTTCCAATTGTTGTGGTGTTTCTCTAAAGAAGGTGTTGCTCTTTATATCCTCATAATGTGCTATCATTTCCTCCGTGAAAATTGACCAAGTAACAAGTTTTTTACGAGAACAAAGCCCTTTGTACCATAAAAATTGATCTGGTTCTAAGTATGAAGATGCAATACATACCTTTTGTAACAGTTTTACACCATGTATATCAAAATATTGCTCCATCTGAAGTATCCAATTTACCGGATCCTTGCCATCAAACTTCCTCATCTTGCTTTTTCTTGATTTTAGGAGCTCTACCTTGAAACAACTGTAACTCTGTAATTTCAGATCTTTAATTTCTACACTTATGACCTGTAGTAGCCCTCTGTGTCCTCTTTCCAATTCCACAAGTCTGATCCAAATTGGATTCTCCAAGAAAAAGTTATGCACAATCTCCCGCAGTGACCTGATTATAGACTAGTTCAGTAGAGCAAACTTGTATGAAGTGCCACGTGTCACTATTTAAACCTTTGACTCTGAAAAATATATAGATAGAAACTACAGTCTGTCCTCTTTCTGTACCTTCTTACGAAATTTCAATCCGATGCTTAGAAAGAAAGTTATGACGATTTTCCCCAGGTCACCTGTTTTGAGTGTAATTCAGGAGTCTGCAAAAAGACCAACTTCCGCAGATAATATCTCCGCAAATATTGCGCGAAACAATCCGAAATTCGGACCCAAGGTTTAGCGCCAATTATTCTCAAATGGGTTTTTTTTTCGACTTCTGAAACGTCACAGAAAAAAAGTTATAGCGAAAATGCCACGATGCCCTGTTTGGAGCAGCGAAACCCTAGAATCCAAAGCTCTGATACCAAATGTTATGAAACCAGCTCAAGAAAAGATAGAAAAGAAAGATCAACGCCTTAGAATTCAGCCTCTTCGAGGGGGCAACCTCCTTTACATTACATAAATGAACAATTCTTGGATGATACAAATGAAAATACCTCCTTTCTATATATAGGAGTCTAAGTGGTCCCAATACAATCAAAGCCTACATAACAATAATATTGTAGGGCACAACATTAACAATGGTGGGCTTCTATGTGGTATAATAGTAACAATATGGGCACTACATGGGTACATCAATATAATAAGTGGGTTATACTAATAACAATAAGGGGTTACACTAGTAGTATAGGGGCCTAACACTGCCCCTCACATTCTAAAATGGTATGGATTAACATTCTAGTGTAAAAAAATGAAATCACGAATAAAACATTCCAAAATTAACTATGTATATATTATATGAAATGTGTGATTTTTTTAATAAGTACAAAAAAAATATGCAATGGCGCCCCATGTTATAGACATTTTTGGGCAATGCAACCCAAATAAAACATGTCCATAAACCAAGGGCTCCTAAGTCCCTAAAAGTGTTCTTCCATCCCCTAAAAAGACAAGGTCAGCTGATTACATCATCTCTCAGAAGTTCTCCATGAAAAACTACTCAGAACTGGTCAAAACTGGACCATCTCACCTGCTCCATGGTCAAAGTGTGATGCATCCCACCTAATACACACAGGAGGTGCGATGCATACTGAAAATCCCTTCTATGGGGTGCGATGGACGAGAATAGACAAGTGGCAGAGATAGTTTGCGAGGTGGATGATCATGGAATCTTCCAGAAACTTCTCCTGTGACACTTGCCTCTCGGAATCGCCCAAGGATGAGTAAGAGATCAATGAGATCTCCAAGTGGAATCAAGAACTATCAGAGAGAAGACACTAATCAAAAACCCAGAGCTGATTCACACCTCTGCAAATATCTATATATAGATCTCTCATCCCAGAGATCTAGAGGTTAGAGGCTAGAATTTTGTATCTTGTAAGGAAGTGCTATTGGTTTCTTGGTGTAACATCACAGTGTTGGGTGATCTAAGCTTTTCATGAGGTGAAGAAGGGCTTTCTTGCGGAGAGGATGACGCTGGTTCAGAACAATTGGTTGTAATCCTCTTTGCTATTCTTGATTATTAATAAAGTTATTCGAGTTTTCCTCCACATTCTTGTATGATTGATGATATATGCATTTGTGTGGTCAATATATATCTGGCCCTATATTGTTTATGATAGTAGATCTATGTTCTTGGATAGTGTTATGCTACTTTGGTTCTACAGGTACTCTTTGAATCTGGGTAAATGAGGAAGCAAGTGCCAAAGATCTATCAGAAAGGAGAGGAATCAAGCAAGGAACCAAGCGCAAGACAAAGGTTGGTCTCCTTCTTTCCCCTCTTATCTATCTCTCATAAAGGAAAATGAAAGTGGTTTTAGTTTGTTTGTTTCTAAGGTAGCTACCAGCCTTAGTGGGACTAGCAGCTCTGCATAGACACTAGATTTCCCGATAACACCCTACCGCACCCACCGGCACCCTACCCCATTCGCCCCCTTGGGCACCCACACACCACCCCCCCCCCAACCAAATCCACTAGTGCCCCCACCTAGGCACCCGCCCCGCAACCCCCCTGGGCACCTAGGACTGCCCCGCAACCACCCCCCAGGCACCCGCAGCCGCCACCGTCCCCCCCGGGCACTCCACCCCAACACCCCCCTTGGGCACTCCACCCCACGCACCCACCCACCCACCGGCGCCCTACCCCACCCAACCCCTCGCCCCCCCGGGTGCCTCACCCCAACCCCTAGCCCGCGCCCTCCCACCTCCCCCCAAGGCCTACCCCACCCACTGGCACCCCCCCCGCTGGGCACCCGCCCCCTGCCCCAACCCCTAGCGCCCCACCCTAGCCCTCGGCCCACGACCTCCCCTCACCCAGCCTACCTCACCCACCGACACCCCCCCGCCTGAGCGCCCACTCCCCGCCCAAACCCCCAGCGCCCCACCCCAACCCCCAGCCCGCACCCTCCCCCGGCTCGGGCACCCACCCCACCCACCGCCACCCCCATCCCCCGGGTGCCCACCCCCCGCCCCTGTTACACTAAAATTTGTCACCATGACTATCTACAGTTAGTATGGCTCTATCAACTGTCATACTATCCTCCTTGGCAAGTCTCATACCTCTGCTCCTCATGTCAAACCCCAAGAAAGAGAGAAAGTCCTTTAAAAGTCAATTAACTCTGGTTACGCAGTTTCTGTTAGCCTTACCTGCGTGTACGCACCTCCAGTTCATAAAACCTGTGTACTTGTACGCTCTGTATGTAAAGGGCTGGGTGCGTACTCCTGTAAAGGTCAAAAGGCGCAAGTTTCACTTCAAAAAAGTTACTTGTGGTCATTTCTAGAGCATTCTAGAAGATGGTTTGACGTGGATTGAGCGCCTCCAGATGGTTCATGCATCCCTATGTAAGAGGAACTTATCCCATGAAGAGCGGAGCTATCCCATTGAAAGAGGGGCTTATCCCATTCATGGTGGTCCTGAGTAACTTCCTCCAAAGCACTATAAATACAGGCATTGGGCCAGAGGGAGGAGAGGTTGAAAGCTGAAGATTCCTAAGGGTAGATGCTGCTGAAATTAGGACTCCCTTATGGAGCTTGAGAGGAGAGATTCCCATCCTTTCTTAGCTTCATTTGGAAGTGGGTGAGCTGATCAAAGTAAAGGAAAACTCTTGCTAGACCCTGGGAGGGACCTGCACAACACCAAGGCTCAGGTTGTAATGGTTTCTTTTGTTTCCACTTAATACAATTAAGCTCATTTTTCTCAACAAGTTGTTATACATGATTTGTTTCATATACTCCTTGGTCTGTATGATGAATATGTGTTATTTTATAAGTTATTCAGGTGCTATGTAATCTTTTGGCTTGTTAGTGAATGGAGGTTTCGAAGAGAAGGAGGAGCTCATCCAGATCGGCGAGGCTGGACTACTACAAAGCGTTGGACTAAAGGTATGTTATAAACACCTGATTACTTGTATTCTAAATGCATATTTAGAGAAAGGTAGTGTTTACTTGTCTTGTTTGTCACTAGAAAGCCTTAGCTTCTAGGGAGGTCGGTTTTGTCCACAAAATTGACTCTTTCCGCATGACAGCCCCGGCCAACTGCGCCCCGCTCCAACTCCCAGCGACTGGCCCCTTCCCCTCCCCCCACCCGGGAGCCCCACAGGCGCTTTCCCTCCCTCCCTCCCCCAGCCCGCGCCCTCCCCCGCCCTCCGCTGCCCTGCTCCTAGCCCTCCTTTTCTCCCTCCCGCGGCCTGCCCCCAGCCGGCGCCTGACCAGCGACCCGCGCCCCTGCCCAGCAGGCGGTAGGGTGATTCCTGAAATCGCCTTGCCGCCTGCTGGGCGGGGGCACGGGCCACCGAGGTGGCGCGGCCCGCCTGCCTCAGCTGCGCCACCCCAGCGGCCCACACCCCCACCTGGAAGGTGGCAGGGTGATTTCGGGCTAGGGCATGGGCCGCCGGGGTGGCGCCGTTCTCGATAGGCGGCAAGGCAATACCGGGAATCGGCCTGTCGCCTGCCGGGCAGCGACAGGCTACGGGAAGGAGAGGAGGAGGGTGGGGAGGGAGAGGAGGGAGGGGGGAGGGGGGAGGGCACAGGCCGGTGGGTGGGGTGGGGTGCCCAGCAGGGAGGGGGTGCCGATGGGTGGGGATGGGTGCCTGGGGGGATTTGGGGGAGGAGGGAGCTGGAAGGGCGCGGGCCGGGTGGGGGAGGTAGGGAGGGAAGGCGTGGGCCAAGGGTTGGGGTAGGGCATCTCGGGGGCGAGTGGGGAGGGCGCCAGGGGCGTGGGGAAGGGGGGGAGGGTGGCGCGGTCAGGGAGGGGGGGTTGGCCGAGCGTGGGAGGTAGGGAGGGAAGGCGTGGGCTGGGGATTGGTGTGGGGTGCCCAAGGGGGCGAGTTGGGTGGGCGCTCGGCGAGGGGCGTCGGTGGGTGGAGGAGGGAGGGCACGCACTCAGGGGGTGGGTGAAGGAGGTGGAGGGCGCCCCCGAAGGGTGGGGGCGGCGCGGGGGATTAGAGGGAGGTAAGAGAGGGGGGTGAGGGAAATATGGGCACGGGAGGAGCGAGGGTTCCTAGTGGGGTGGGGGAGGTGAGAGAGGGCGATGAGGGACGGATGGGTGTGGGAGGTTGGGGGGGTTAGGGAAGGTGAAGGGGGTAGTGACGAAAGAAGCATGGGAGGGGGGAGAGGTGGAGGGCGTGCGGGTGAGGGGTCTTGGGGGTTGGTGGTAAGGGATGAGGGTGTCGTTGAGGGGGTTAAGGGGGCAATGGCGTGGCGTGTGGGTGAATGGAGTGAGGGTGTTGGGAGGGGATTTGGAGGTAGGGGGTGAGTCGGGCTATGGCACCCACCATGGCAGCTCACCCGCCCACCATGGGGATTGGGCAATTCTGAGAATCACCCAACCCCACGATAGGTGGGCGAGCCACTGGGCCATCCCCACACCCCCTACTGCCCCGCCACGCCATCACACCCCGCCTGCTCGCCTGACCTCCATGCCCACCCCGCGACACCACGGCTGCCCAGCCACGGGTATTGAGCGATTGAGTTTGATCGGGCCCACCATGCTCACGACAGATGTAATTGTTATTTTGGCTAAGAAAAATTATTAATTAAAAAAAATATTTTTCATTAAACTAATTTAATATGAAAATTTTCAAGGAAAAAAATTTAACTTACCTTTCAATTGTGAGAATTCTTCATTGAATATGTTGTTGATAGCGATGTAGCTGCTCCAAAAATTCACTAGTCTTTCAACGATTTTCAGAATGCCTGGATGTGATGTGAGAAATAGTGATAATGAAATTTTAATATATAAGTGAAATTACGGAGATGTTTTACCGTACGGTTAATATGGGATAATTTGTTTTAAAAAATTATAAAGTGAATATTGTAGAATTGTTTTACAATGGGTTGAATGTGGGATAATTTGTTTTAAAATATTATAAAGTGAATATTGGATAATTGTTTTACAATGGGTTGATGTGGGATAATTTGTTTTAGAATATATTATAAAAATAAAAATGAAATAAAAAAAATTCAATTGTTTAGTAAACATTATATACTTTAAGTATTAGAATAATTAATGTAGAAGTTGTAGTTTACAATTTTAATTTTAGTGATTTATTTCATAAAAAAAATTAGCTTACATTTTTCAATAAATTGTAGAATAAAATAATGAAGATAAAGAAATCTAACAAACTTTTAGGAGGGAAATATTTTCGCGAAAATTTTTGGAGGGGGAAAATTTTATTCTTTAAGTTATATAATATCCTTAGGAGACTCCATTTGTATCATTCAACATTTTCTATTTGAAAGGGATGGATTGTTTTGATAGTGCAGTTTCGATTTATACACCATCAACATCTTCATCGCGTAACAACTCTATTCATATTGATGGATATAGCGGGAATTCTTCCACTATGAATAGAAAGTCAATTCTTCCACTTAGTCTTGATTCTAAAGACTATGAGAGCAGCACTAATGAAAGAGGGGATGGAGAATTTCAAATAATTAAAGAGTCACAGATTCCTCTTAGTCCTAATTCTAAGGACTATGAAAGTAGTGGTGATGAAGAGAATCATGGTGAAGTTCAAAAGAATGGAGTGTCACGATGTCCACTTAGTCCTAATTCTGAGGACTATGACAGTAGCAGTTTTGAAGAGCATGATGGTGAAGTTAAAAAGAATGGAGTGTCACGGTGTCCACTTAGTCCTAATTCTAAGGACTATGAGAGCAGTAGTTTTGAAGAGCATGATGGCGAATTTCAAAAGAATGGAGTGTCACGGTGTCCACTTAGTCCTAATTCTGAGGACTAGAGAGCAGCAGAGATGAAGAGTGTGATAACAAATTTCAAAATAATGGAGTTTCATGGTGTCCACTTAGTCCTAATTCTAAGGACTATGAGAGCAGCAGTGATGAAGAGCATGATGATGAATTTCAAAATTATGGAGTGTCACGGTGTCCACTTAGTCCTAATTCTAAGGACTATGAGAGCAGCAGTGATGAAGAGCGGGGTGATGAATTTCAAAAGATTAGAGTGTTACGGTGTCCACTTAGTCCTAATTCTAAGGACTATAAGAGCAATAGTTATTAAAAGCATGATGATGAATGTCAAAAGAATGGACTGTCATAGTGTCCTATTAGTCTTAATTCTAAGGACTATGAGAGCAGCAGTGATGAAGGACAGGATGATGCACTTAGTCCTAATTCTAATGAGTATAAAGGTAGCAGTGACAAAACATAGGATATAGCATCTTCAATAAGTAAACAGTCACGTTTTCGACATAGTCCTATTTCTATGGAATATGAGAGTAGCACTGACAATGCACATGAGGAAGAATATCCATTAAACATCGAGTCAAATTTTCCATTCAATCTGAATCCTCAGGACTATGACAATAGCACTAAAGAAGGGGAAGATGAAGAATATCCTCCAAGTCAATATTTGAAAAGCAGAGCTGATCATAGTGTGGATAAAATTCCTCTTAATGATGATGAAAATCCTTATACAAATGATGATCCAATGATGGAGATGTTGCCAAGAAATATCTTATCGAGGAGTAGGAGCAGACCTTTTCATATCAATGCAAGTTGTTCTAGTTATACAAGGGGTAAAGCAGAATATCTGACGAGAAGAAGTTCTATCAGCACTCTCATTTCAAGTGAATGTTGCCAAAAAAATTGCTTGAAACATATGGATTTCACATTTGCATTAGAAAGCGGGAAGAGATATTTGTCAATGAATAAAAGCATGCAAAATTAATATTTAGTTGGGTGCATGCAATCTACATTTTCAGGTTATGATTATCACATTTGGAATTTATTTATGTGTAGAAAAGCTTTCAAAATGTTTCATTCGATTGGGAATTTTCGTCTCTCAAAAATTCAAGAAAATTTGGAAAAGGATCCCACATTTTATTTAGAAGTACGTCATAAAAGAGAGTTTGGGCCATTATCAAATACTGCAATGTCATGGATGAAAGATTTCTTTTCAAAGCATGGAGAGTGTATGCCAAATAGAGAGACAATACATATTCCAGATAATTTTTCAAGACGAGAAATCTACAACTTATACAAAGAATATGCAGAAGGCGCTGAGGGACATGGCCAGCTTATTACATATCAATATTTTGTGAAGGTATGGAAGAAAGAATTCAAAAATGTTCGTATTCCTAAGAAGACAAGGATGGGGATTTGCAGTACATGTGCTTCTCTTAAATCAAAAAGGGACAAATGTGAAGGCTCAGAAAGAGGTACACGTTCATAACTTTAACTTTTAAAATTTTATAGTCATCAACTATGAAAACATATTTCTTAATGAATTTATTTTATGTTGTGTAGATTTAATTGTCAAAGAACTTTAGGAGCATCATGAACAACAAACAAACAAAAGGAAGAAGTTGTACAAGCATCAAAAGAAGTGTTATGATAATCCGAATAAATATTTGGGTTTGATAATTGATGGTATGGATCAAAAGAAAACACTTTTACCACATTTTGTTCACACGCCCAAAAATTTACAGGAGGAAAATTTTATTCAGTTTCACTTGGTTGGTTGTATGGTTTTCAATGGGAAAATGTTGCCAAGAGTGTACTTCACAGCTCCAAATATTCATAATGATGCAAATCTAACCATAACCATAATTCATGATGTGATTTCTCATTGGTCTAGTAATCTTCCTGAAGTGTTGTATCTACAATTGAACAACACTTGCCGTGAAAACAAAAATCAGGTTGTTTTTGGATATCTAAACATGCTTCTTGAATTGAGAATTTTTCAAAAGCTAAAGGTTGGTTTCCTTCTTGTTGGGCACACTCATGACCATATTGATCAGATGTTCAGTCTTTTTTCAGTCACATTGAGGAGGAAGGAAGTTGGGAGCTCACCATCACTAATTGAATGTCTTAAGAAATCATACATGCCAGAGCCTACTTTTGATGTGTTGGAAGAAACTATTGACTTGGGAAGGCTTATTCTAGGATCATATGGTGAGTGGAAATGCATTGAACAACTTAATGACATTAGCTTCCAACATCAATTTCGCATCAAAAAAATTGATGGGAAAACACTAATATGGGGCAAGAAGTATTTAACTACTATAGAATGGGCACCGTCATCAGGTTTGAAATTTTTAAAGTTCATTCCAGATCATCCAGTATTTGCATCAAAAATATTGTTATTACAATCAGTTGGTGAAATTCAGAATGCACGCAGATAGAATAGAGTATAAATTATTCTGATTGCCTAGAAGAAATAAAAAAATGTATTAGATATACATATGAGAACTTTGACATTGCTGATTCAGTTTGGTGGGAGTCATTTTTCAATAATCAAAATGATATCATTTCAACAACAACAAATGAAGATATACCTTTAAAAAATCCATTTATTTGGTCACAAAATGTGTCGAATGAACATGAGGAAGTAAACATTGTTGAACAACAACAATCTTAAGGTATTATTAATTCTTCACAGGCAGTGGAAAGAGAGATGTATATTGGTTCCAAAAGATCTCTTGCACAACGTGAAGCCATGGAAGACCTTTATAGGGGTTCAATACAAGATATTAAGGAGGCTTGCATGATTGCAGTGCTAGTAGATGGAGATCCCAATGGCTATCCATTTTGGGTTGCTAAAGTTATAAAGGTCTTTATAGAAAATGAGGATGTTACAAGTGTTGAAGTACATTGGTATGCCACAAATACACATCCATTCAATGGTGTGTATAAGCCAGAGATGGTAGTTGACAAAAAAAATGGCAGAAAAGGAAAAGGAAAGGGTACAAATATACATCATCGCCGCATAGACATATTAAAATTGGAGGATGTTGACATACTTGTTTATGACTTCAATTTAACAAAGAGAGGAACTCTTCGCTTCAAGATGATAGAGATTCTAAAAAGGTTGTTACCAGAAGGAACAGTGTTGACATGGGAGTCTGCTGAAACCAGTCATAGATCTAGAAGAATTTTGAAACCTGAAATGTTTGGCATGCATGTGGACTCAGATGGGGCACTCGTTGATGAAAGAGAAGAATATGGAACATCTTCATCAGCATCCAGTCACTCATCTGAAGATGTGAATTCTGATGGTGTGCAAGAAAATATGAGTAATTTTGAATAATTTTTTAAAACAGTTTATATAACTGATGTATGCATCGTATCTTCAAATAAAATTAATTTTTTCCATATGGAATTAAATGAGAAGTTATGAGGCATTTTTATGTTGTTGGATTATATGTCTTAATTATGATAAATTTTATTGTTTGAGATATCTACAAAGCAATATTAAATTAGAGATATAATGTATGTTTTATCAATATACAAATAATGACTTTTGAATTCATTTAGTGATGTAATTTGTTCATAACGTCATGGTTTTTTAATTTTATAGTTGAAAAAATTTCAATTTCTTTTGTATCTAGCATGTTATGGTTGAAAACATGTTAAATTTATACTTAGGAAAGAAAAATGATATTCTACTAGAAACATTAATGTGTTCTTTTCCTCATAAACAACTTTGTTTGACACATAAAAATTTGGTTTTATTAGCATTTTTAAAGAAATTTGAAAATTGACCCTAAAAAACAAAAATCATTGTTCCAATATCATCACTTTCATTTTGAAGCTATATTTTGCACAAAAATTTCATAGTAAATTTCATAGTCACTGCCATTTTTAAAACATGTTCAAAATTAACACCTAAAAAATAAAAACATCGTTCCAGTACACACACTTTTTGTTTTTAGCACTGTTTTTGATGTTTTTTTGGGGTTTTTTGGCCAGAGTTCCTGTTTTGAGTTTATAGTTCCCGTTTCAAAGTTTACATTGTTAATGGGCATTGTAGCGCTGGATCAATGACTAAGATCTCCTGTGGCCCCCTGTGGAAAGAAAACAAAAAATGGGAGAATGTTGGGTTGTGTTACATTCTTTCCACAACTACCCCACGAGCAGAGCGGGGGAGGGTTATAGTGGGGGTGAACACTATCCATGTTTGTTGGGTCGGGCACTACCGGGGCTCACAAGGGGCATATGCAGGGGGGCAATAGCCCCCATACACGGGGTCTAGGGCAAGACCTTGGGAATGTTTTTTGGACCCTATATTAGGTGGGCAGACGTACCTATGGTTTTGTGCATGGATTTTGCACATGGTTTTCGGCATGATGGTTTTTTGTCCATGGTATTTTGTAGATCTGGTTAAGTGACCTATGATTATGTTATAATACAGGGTTAATTGATTAGGGTTCATGGATGCTTTGGCATGTATATATATGTATTGTAATATTGAAAGGAATATAATGAAAAATCATTCTGGTAGTCCCAGTTTTGGGATCTAGGGGAAAATATCTATGTATATCTTTTTTATGTTTTATGCTCTTGTCATTATTTATTTTCTATTTTTAGAATTCATATGCAGGTAATTTTTGTACAGGGTTAAAACCTACAGGGAGGGGGTTGTTGAAGTGAAAAGTTCCCTAGGGCTAGGGTTGAGAGCCATAATAGAGAATAATGAAATGACAATAAAGAGAACTCATATAATCATGCCAAGAAGTTAAATTCACAAAGATAAGGATTAGAAACATACTCAGAGATCCTACGCTTGAAGTAAATATTGTAGGGTCCAAACCCTCTAATTCCTCTAAGATGTGTAGACCTACAAGTTAGTCACAAAGATAGAATAAGATCAATGAATTCAAATTATAATCATATACATATGAAAAATCATCATAAGCATCATAAATTAGCATTCATAAAACAACAATGTGATTTGGAAACATGACATCAATCTCTTTATTAAATGAAAGCAACAAGTAGAAAGAAGCTACAACCTGATCCAAGACAAAGGTACTGATGAAACTTTTGTTCATATCCATCTAGTATGAGAAATTGAATAATTCCTCTCTAATATATGAAATAAGATGCTACCTAGGGATGTTGAGAATCTTTCCAAGGAAATAATGGTTTCCTAAAGTCTGGGAGTGCAAGAGGCACGAGAAAACACAAACCTAATCTAGGAAAATTTTGGCATAATGATGATATATCTCCTTATGAATCAATTAGGCTTATCTAGGGGGTGTATTTATACCACCTCAAACCAGTTAATTCAATTAGACCATGGGCTTGTATAGGTGCAATTTCGTTAAAGCACATAAAGCCTGCTAGAAAAATAGAATTTTAATTATTTTTTCAAGATTAAAAAAGGTGTACATGGATATTGTTTTTAGAAACCACATATGTATGTTCTTTTAGAGTGGGAACAATCAGATATGGATTTTGAAAAACAAATTTTTGAATTAAAGTGAGGTATTTAAGGTGAAGGGAGCCAACTAGGCTAAATAAGAGCATATGATCTACAGGAGTGTTAAAATATGTTTAACAGGGGTGAATCAGTATTAAGCCTAATTTTACTTTTAATGCCGATTTATATTTCTCTTTTACATGGAAATAATTCATGTGAGAAACCACCATACTATTATGTAGATAGAAAAATAAGTCAACACAAGAACATAGATAGAAATACCATGAGCATCATACACATATGAACACAAAGATTTAATGTGGAAAACCACAAAGTAGAAACCACCAATATTTGTTTATTATGATGTAGATTTAAGCCACTATTTGTTGGCATTATGATACATATGTTGTACTTGATGGCAACCCACTCATCTCAGATGATAAATTATAGTGCAGAAAAGTTCACGCACTTATATGCAGAGAAAAGCTTATTCTATGTAGAGAAAAGTTCACGCACTTATATGCAGAGAAAAGTTTATTTCATGTAGAGAAAAGTTCACGCACTTTTATCCAGAGAAAAGTTTATTTCATGTAGAGAAAAGTTTATTTCATGTAGAGAAAAAGTTCACGCACTTTCATGTTGGAGAACTTACCTTTGGTCCATGGTAGTTAGTCCTTGGTATTTGAACCTATGAGGAAAAGCGCGTATATGTTGGAGAACTTACCTTTGGTCCATGGTAGTTAGTCCTTGGTATTTGAACCTATGAGGAAAAGCGCGTATATGTTGGAGAACTTACCTTTAGTCCATGGTAGTTAGTCCTTGGTATTTGAACCTATGGTTTTGGACCATGGTACTTCGTCAAAAGTGTTGATCTCACGTACTTTCATGGTTGGTTCATGGTATTAGTCCAACAGTTTTTTGATCCTATGGTTTTGGCCCGTGGTATTATGAAAGGCCTAAGCCTATATAAAGCAAAGGAGATCACTTGGCTAATTCATTCTTGAAAATCGAATATCTTAAGATCTGAAATATTGGGTTATTGTTTTAAAAGTTTGATCTATGAAAGGGAAGTTGAAAGCGAATCTGTGAAGGGTGATCTCTCGAGCGTTGCAGCTGCGGAAGTGCGGAGGTGCCACAGAAGGCGCAGTGCGAAGGCGCCACAGAAGGCGCAGTGTGGAGACGCCACAGAGGCGCCACAGAAGGCGCAGTGCGGAGACGCCACAGAGGCGCCACAGAAAGCGCAGTGCGGAGGCGCCACAAAAGGCGCAGTACGGAGATGCCACAGAGGCACCACAGAAGGCGCAGTGTGGAGGTGCCACAGAAGGCGTAGTGTGGAGGCGCCACGGAAGGCGCAGTGCGGAGACGCCACAGAAGGTGCAGTACGGAGGCGCCACAGAAGGCGCAGTGCGGAGATGCCACAGAAGGCGCAGTGCAGAGGCGCCACAGAAGGCGCAGTGCGGAGGCACCACAGAAGGTGCAGTGCGGAGATGCCACAGAGGCGCCACAGAAGGCGCAGTGCGGAGGCGCCACAGAAGGCGTAGTGCAGAGGCGCCACAGAAGGCGCAGTGCGGAGGCACCACAGAAGGCGCAGTGCGGAGGCGCCACAGAAGGCGCAGGTGCGGTGGTCGCGGCGCCACAGCAGGCACAGGTGCGGAGGTAGTACAGATATCCGCAGATCTATACCAGTGAAGTTGCGATCCCTGCTTAAAATATGTTTTAACTGCCTTTGACTATTCTGCAGGGTTTTGGGTGCATAACTGATGTTTGGTTACTGGTATTGAGTTTAGATAATAGCATGATTAATGACTTATCTTTATGTACTAGATCTGGTTGATAAATCTCATAATATCATTATATATGTATGGATCTGGTGATTGGGTGATTCAGAAGGTTGTTTGATTATGAGCTTCAATGTTGTTGTTGCGTCCAGTATGAAAATTGGATGAAAAGTGGCCTTTCAAATTATGTGTTGTGCTTCAGTGTATCCAGTCTGAAAATTGATGAAACGTGGTACCTGGAGGAGAGAAGATTGTAGGCCAACGCCTATGTACTAGTATCTAAGCTAGTACAAAAGCTAAGGGAGATCTTTGGAGCATTGTAGCAGGTAGCAGCCTGCGTACTAGTAAATGGATCGGCTAGTACAAGAGCAAAGGGGGTTGTAGCTCCCATACTGGTATAAGACTGCACCAGTACAAATATTGTAAAAGGATTTTCTTATTAAGAAGAAGATTGAGATGACTTACAGCAGGTGGTTTTTCTCCTGCATTGGGTTTCCACCTTATATCATGGTGTTCATGTGTGTGCCTTATGTGTGATGATCTATTCTCTATTACGGAATCTGTTATCTGATAATATGGTTGATAATGTTCTAATGCACTCATTGAAGATCAATTAACTTAATCATAAGAAGTTGTGGAAGTAGCATATATGAATCTGATTATGGAAATGAAAAGGTTTTATTAATGTGATAATACTCATTCACCCCCCCTCTCAGTATTATTTCCAACAATTGGTATCAGAGCAGGTCCTTTGATAGAAGCTTGATCGCTTGAAGGAGATCCGTGGAACAATGGGAAAGAAGCTTAAGAAGAAAGCACCTAAGAAAAAGAAGTCATCTCAGAAGAACTATGACAGTGGGAGAATCGATTGGGGATTAGGTATAAGAAGCTCTTCAGATTCAGAATCATTATCAAGCATGAATATATTATCCTCTGATGTTCCAGCTATCTTTCCTTTTGGAAGAGATGATAGTGATAGTGAAACTACTGAATTTGCTCTTATGGGTGAACAAGAAAGATATCAAATAGAGGCAGAATTTAAAAGGCTGACAGACAAAATTAGAGATCAACAAGATCTATTGAACAAAAGGGAATGTGATTTCAAAGAAGAAGCTACCAAACTAAAGGCCCAATTAGAAGAAGGAAACAAGTAAGAAAGCTACTCAAGGACAAGGAAGGCCAATGTCAAAAATTGCAGCATGAAGTGACATCATTAAGAAAAGAAGTCAACGAAAGAAGCACAACCATCAAGAAACTCAAAGATAGATCCAGCTACTATGAAAATCTTGAAGCTACAATCCTCTCACTAAAAGGAGATCTTGAAGAATCAAAGAAGCAGAATACAGATCTACTCCAAGCTATTGCAAAACAAGAAAACGAAGTCACCAGCTTAAAATCTCAACTAGAATGTGCCTTCCGAGTTCGTCAAATGCAGCAGGATATGAATGAAGAACAAGAAAAGGAGATTCTCAAACTAAGGGAACAAATGGAAGAAGGAAGGAAAGCTGAAGAAGATTTGAAAAAGCAATCTCTTGAAAAGGAAGAACAACTTCAGGTTGAGGTAAATATCTTGAAAGGTAAACTAGAAGAAAAGGATAACCTTTTACGATTTCAAGATAGTTCTAAGGTCTTGGATGATATTCTTAGTAGTCAAAGGTCTCCTGCTATAAAGACTGGTCTTGGTTTCCATGAATCTGTTGAAGGTGAATCTAGTTCACAAGGTGAGGCAAGGAACTCTAAAGAGAAATCTAAAGTGATCAACGAAGAAATGAAAGATCAATCTCATCATTAACCAAGAAAAGAGATTCCTCAAAGAAAATCCTCTACTCCTCCTATGAATAATGTTGAATGTAATGTATGTCATAATCTTGGACATGTTGCAGCTAGATGTAGAAGAAGAAGGGTTCAAGACCATTATGCAGAAAGATCATCACATTCAAGGTAATTTTATGGATATTGCTTTGCTTGCAATATGTTTGGTCACAAAGCTGTTGATTGTTACAGGAGGAATATGAAACATGTAAGATGTTATGCGTGTAACAAGCTTGGACATATAGCTAAGGAATGCAGGAACAAAGTGTGGGCACCATATCAAAAGGAGAAAATGTCATCATCACGTTTGAAGATATGGAGGAAAAAGGAAGTACAGTCAGAAAAAGGCGGCACTGCACAACATACAGACATACCAGAATCAGAGGGAGCTGAAAGTACAAAACTTCAGTGTCCTGAATCTCATATGCAAACTCCATAAAGGAAAGTTGCATATATACGCGAGTTAGTTACTGCACAGTCGTGTATATGATTGTTTGAAGAAAGGCAGTAGGGACAGATTCAAGAGAAGGATCAGTTTTGCTCTAGTTAATAATAATGATGTGTGGATATGATGGTTAGAAGTGTTTTGGTTCTAACTTGATATTGATGATGTCTTGATACTTCTTATTGATATTCATGATCATACAGATGGCACAGGTTTAGAGGGAGCATATGGACTTAATGCATTATTGGCATTATGGTTAATAGTCCTTGGTGATGATACTTAAATGGATAAATGATTCATCTTTCTATGGTTATGAGTTGTTCACATGGTTCTTGGATCAGATTTATGGTTGATTCTCTAATGATGCTTGCATGGGAAGCACTTAGCTTGAATTCACATCTTCTTGATGTTGAGTCACTCATATGCTGCTGTCGTCATATGCATAAAGATCATATATTACAGTTATGATTCCTTTCATTCTTGGCACAAATGGATGAGGATTGTTGGCTGGATACAGGGATGATTATTCAAAGTTGCATTATTGGAGACATGATGATAATGAGCTCTTATCTATATGATGATAGGATTGTTTCATACATATGTTGATTAATGCAGATATTCCCAATTGATGATACTTGATTCATGTAGATCTGGATGGCTATGATGTTTCTCACATAGAATGTGAAATTCTGTTGATGCGGACATACCTTGATGATTCATGCACTAATACAAGTTGCTGGTCTAGTTGCTGTTGACGGATACTATGAAGCAGATCATAAAGTGTTGTTGCTGATGTTCATCTTATTTAGGTGATGTCATATCAAGACTCATGATGTAATAGTGTCATCTCTTCAGGTCATGTAACGACCTATGTTGGTTTCCCCACTATGCCTGGGATGAAGATGTAATGTATTTGGTTTTCATTTTTCTGATATATCCCCACTTGGTTGGGTGATGGATGTATGTATTGAATCTTTTAGGAAGGTCATTTCTGATGTAGAACATCCTTTTGCAGACCTTGCTTACAGTCACGGGGAGCCTGAGCATGAACAACACTATATAGCAGAGCAGACATTTCAACTTGTACTCAGAAAGAGCATGATCAGATTGGTGCACCATGACATATACAAAGGGGGAGCTCATTCAGAGATTTCAACAGGTACTCAGGGGGAGCTTATAATGCATTGTTGGCATTATGGAGGACGTACAGAAGGAGATCTTGGATGCTGGTCTGATTATTGCTGCAATCTATCTCTTTCATGGTCATGGATTATGGTTCTTCTTTGCAGATCTGGTTTATAGTCAGGGGGAGCATGTTCTTAGGGGGAGCATAACCCTTTGCCCTTGATGTCAAAGGGGGAGAGTGATTGGTTGTTGTTGCCATCAAGTCCAAAGGGGGAGATTGTTGGCATTATGATACATATGTTGTACTTGATGGCAACCCACTCATCTCAGATGATAAATTATAGTGCAGAAAAGTTCACGCACTTATATGCAGAGAAAAGCTTATTCTATGTAGAGAAAAGTTCATGCACTTATATGCAGAGAAAAGTTTATTTCATGTAGAGAAAAGTTCACGCACTTTTATGCAGAGAAAAGTTTATTTCATGTAGAGAAAAGTTTATTTCATGTAGAGAAAAAGTTCACGCACTTTCATGTTGGATAACTTACCTTTGGTCCATGGTAGTTAGTCCTTGGTATTTGAACCTATGAGAAAAAGCGCGTATATGTTGGAGAACTTACCTTTGGTCCATGGTAGTTAGTCCTTGGTACTTGAACCTATGAGGAAAAGCGCGTATATGTTGGAGAACTTACCTTTAGTCCATGGTAGTTGGTCCTTGGTATTTGAACCTATGGTTTTGGACCATGGTACTTCGTCAAAAGTGTTGATCTCACGTACTTTCATGGTTGGTTCATGGTATTAGTCCAACAGTTTTTTGATCCTATGGTTTTGGCCCGTGGTATTATGAAAGTCATAAGCCTATATAAAGCAAAGGAGATCACTTGGCTAATTCATTCTTGAAAATCGAATATCTTAAGATCTAAAATATTGGGTTATTGTTTTAAAAGTTTGATCTATGAAAGGGAAGTTGAAAGCGAATCTGTGAAGGGTGATCTCTCGAGCGCTGCAACTGCGGAAGTGCGGAGGCGCCACAGAAGGCGCAGTGCGGAGGCGCCACAGAAGGCGTAGTGTGGAGACGCCACAGAGGTGCCACAGAAGGTGCAGTGCGGAGACGCCACAGAAAGCGCAGTGCGGAGGCGCCATAGAAGGCGCAGTGCGGAGACGCACAGAGGCGCCACAGAAGGCGCAGTGCGGAGGTGCCACAGAAGGCGTAGTGCGGAGGCGCCACAGAAGGCACAGTGCGGAGACGCCACAGAGGCGCCACAGAAGGCGCAGTGTGGAGGCGCCATAGAAGAAACAGTGCGGAGACGCCATAGAAGGCGCAGTGTAGAGGCGCCACAGAAGGCGCAGTGCGGAGGCGCCATAGAAGGCGCAGTGTGGAGGCGCCACAGAAGGCGCAGTGCGGAGGCGCCACAGAAGGCGTAGTGCAGAGGTGCCACAGAAGGCGCAGTGCGGAGGCGCCACAGAAGGCGCAGTGCGGAGGCGCCACAGAAGGCGCAGGTGTGGTGGTCGCGGTGCCACAGAAGGCGCAGGTGCGGAGGTAGTACAGATATCCGCAGATCTATACTAGTGAAGTTGCGATCCCTGCTTAAAATTTGTTTTAACTACCTTTGACTATTCTGCAGGGTTTTGGGTGCATAACTGATGTTTGGTTACTGGTATTGAGTTCAGATAATAGCATGATTAATGACTTATCTTTATGTACTAGATTTGGTTGATAACTCTCATAATATCATTGTATATGTATGGATCTGGTGATTGGGTGATTCGGAAGGTTGTTTGATTATGAGCTTCAATGTTGTTGTTGGGTCCATTATGAAAATTGGATGAAAAGTGGCCTTTCAGATTATGTGTTGTGCTTCAGTGTATCCAGTCTGAAAATTGATGAAACGTGGTACCTGGAGGAGAGAAGATTGTAGGCCAGCGCCTATGTACTAGTATCTAAGCTAGTACAAAAGCTAAGGGAGATCTTTGGAGCATTGTAGCAGGTAGCAGCCTACGTACTAGTAAATGGATCGGCTAGTACAAGAGCAAAGGGGGTTGTAGCTCCCGTACTGGTATAAGACTGCACCAGTACAAATATTGTAAAAGTATTTTCTTATTAAGAAGAAGATTGAGATGACTTGCAGCAGGTGGTTTTTCTCCCACATTGGGTTTCCACCTTATATCATGGTGTTCATGTGTGTGCCTTATGTGTGATGATCTATTCTCTATTACGGCATCTGTTATCTGATAATATGGTTGATAATGTTCTAATGCACTCATTGAAGATCAATTAACTTAATCATAAGAAGTTGTGGAAGTAGCATATATGAATCTGATTATGGAAATGAAAAGGTTTTATTAATGTGATAATACTGATTCACCCCCCCCCCTCTCAGTATTATTTCCAACACTATTAAGATTACATCATTTATTTTTGTGAGAACCCACTCACAGGAAGCACCAACTCACTTATATTGTTTTCTAGCACCCACTAGTAGGAAGCACCAACTCCCTCTTTTGTAGACACCTAATCAACTTACCAAAAGAACCAACATCACGGATTTATGAAAACAACCACTTATAGGAGCCACAAAACCCTAAGTTATCCTTCAAACATCCACTTAGAGGGAGGCACGAACTTCATGTTATGATCACATTAACCTATAGTCCACAAGGAACACACTACTCTCTCCTTTGGATCTCACTCTATCAGTTTTCAACTATATATGTTAGCAAACTCTTGCCCCACTTTTCTCCTCAACAACACAATATTTTACTCAACCCAATACTTCTTTGCCTTCGAATTTATTCTCCTCATAGAAAAAACATAATAATTAGCTCTCAAACCTAATACTCTTTGCGTAATCATCATCTCTAGACCTTCAACACTTCAATAGGCTCTCTTCTCTTGGCCCTCATACTCCTCAAGCTCTTCCTTCCTTTCTCTACAACATGTTTTCACACAAAGCTCTCCTCAAACTTTTCTACCTTTACTCAACACTCAATAATATTCCTATTCCCACCAATGTCTCACTCTACATTCCTTTTGTGTTCCTTTGTAACTAAGGGATTCATTCAAGAACTCATGTCTAAATCCAACAAAAATTTCGTGGTCCTTTCAACATGATGCACTTTGTTTAGAATATAATTTCTACTCAAGCATATAACTTTACTATCTCTCACTTTTCTTAAGAGACCTATGTAGTTGTACATTCACTGTCCATAGGAATGCATTGTTATTTCTCTAACTTATCATATTTATCAATCATTGCAGCTAATCAATCAAATGATGGGTTTTGGTATGGTTTTTCATGCTGAAAATTGAATCCCATTCCATCCTACATGCTCAAGGAGGAGCTCCATTAACACATTCATACAATCTAGATGAGGAGGCCCATCACTAAAGAAATGACTCCACTAACTACATTAACTATTACCTACTACATTTAATGAGTGAAATTTGGTTTGGTGTCCTTTATGCATTGTTGGAGTCAATATCTGAGTTAGTTTTCTTATTTTAATCATTTTGGCACATTATAGGTTTTAGCAGTGACTTTAGTTGCAACTCCAAATTTAATGGTTTACCAAATTTGGCATAACTACCAAATATGCTTCTGAAAATTCGTGTTGCTTGACTTCATCTATACTGAGGTCCATCTATTAAAGACTCCATGAAATATAGCACATAGTGCCAAAGTAGTTGTCAACTGATTCATGTCCCCCTTAAGCTCCTGCACCCTTTGAAATAAGGCCACAATGTTAAGCCCTTTTAAACTCCAACAATTCTATTTTCAAGTAGCCTGAAGGCTTGAACACTATCCATATTATGTAGAGGCCGAAGGAACTAGTTAGAAGGAGCTTAACTTGGTGATTCATAGGTCGAGATACTTACATGTTTCAAACTTGTTATAGGGTCTACTACTTTAGGTCCCAACTAGCAAGAAATGCCTTACACTTAGCCTGGATTCCCTTCGCTCTTAACACTAAAGAATTCCCATAAAAACCCATAAGCATTATTTTTCCAAAACTTGATGGAACCTTTAAATAATGGATAACTTTATGTCCCAATCTTGTTACCCGATTCATTTCCTATTGTTCTCCATAAAAAATTATTGGGGGCATAGACCTCTAGGGTGATGTCATCCATACAAAATTCCTATCAAATTTACGCCACCTACTTACCACCTATGTGCCACTTGTGTTGCAACTACCATGTGTCCTTATCTGAGTGGTCTATGTGTTACCCATTTTCAACCCACTTAGCCAGGTAAAGGTGCCACATATGCATGCCATGTGTCATGATCATGGAGTTCCATGTGTCTCAGGTATTTTAGGCTACATATATGTTGTTGATGTCATCCTATTCCTTTGGTCCACTTACAACATTGGGCCGCCATGGCTCCACCTATACTCCATGTAATTTAGGCCTACCATTCTTATCATGCCACGAATCATGTCATTAAAATGGAGGAAAAGGATTATCGAGCCTTGGTTTTTCATCGAATTCATTTGCTAATTTTTTCCCCTGGACATGAAATCTAAAGTTAGAAGCTTCCAACATATTGTCATCTCCCTAGGAATTTAATGAAATGCACATCAATGGAAAACATGAGGGATTAAAAAGGTCAAGATGTAAATATTTTGTTGTAGTATATGGGGAAAGTTTCACCTCACTGGTCCTATAACTAAAGGGATTCAATGATGATCCCCTCTAAAAATCCTGTGAAATAAATGCGAAGGTTATGTGTCCCCTTGTGGGGCCTCCACACTTGGACCACTTGTCTTTCCATTTATATCTTGTGTCATTTGACCATGTTCGTCCAATACAAAACCACTTATAGTTTTGCAAGCCTCGTCCAAAATGTTTTCAAAATTAGGAGGGTTGGTATCACATTGCAGCAAATTCATTGATAAAGGATAGATGGTTTGGGAATGAATCCAGGTGTGGGACCTCCCCTTTTGGTTAAACTTTGATGCACCTTGGGCCCCTTCATGTCATTCGATGTGGGTAAGGGGGAACTTGTTGCTTGATCAACCCCCATTATGTGTCATCACTAACATCATTCGCTACTAAATGTTCAAGAACCTTACTAGTATCACCCCTTACCATACAACGAAGGGCGATGAAAAACTCCCCCCAAGCCAACAGACCTTCACCAGCTAGAACTAACAGTTGTTAACATTTTTCCTATGAACTTTGACTAGCCATAACTCCTTTTCCTTTTGGATTTTTTCAGACTACCTTATATTGTTGGAAATTTATTTCTAAGGGATATCCTATTGTGCCATTCCCAGGAGAACCTGAGCTAATATATGGAGGAAGAAATCCATTAAAATACATAGTTCCCCTTCAATGCTCTAGCAAATTATCCAACACCAACTAAACGTGAAACACACGTCATCAATGCCCCATCACCATACCAACACTTCCCTTGAAATGTTCATCTCATACATGCACTAGGGTGCACTCATATTGACATCAATGGCAACACACCAATGCATTGTGTTTCCATTAATAAAAAGACACTAATTCCATCTTCCAAGCCAAACAATTCCATCAAATCATGGTGAGGCTTTTGTGTGTTGTAGAACCACATGTATTTATATGAGATCAATGGTATGGAAATTAATAGAATTAAAGAATATTTCCATAGGTATGAGTCTAAAAATGTGTGAAAGATATATGAAATGGTTGAAACAAGTAGGTGCCTATAGAGATCTGAGGTTAGTGCTTCGAGTGAGTCTTTTATTGTATATCTGAGGGGGTTTGTGACTCTTGTGAGTGGATTCTCACAAAATATTGATGTAATCACAATCAATTCTTTTGATTTACATCATAATAAATCAAGCCTTTGTGGTTTTTCTCCTTGAATGATTTCCACATTAAAATCTCTATGTACAACTATGATGTCAATTATTTTATGTTGTGTATAAATTGAAAATGGTTAAATTGTTAGTGAATTAAGAGTCAAATTTATAATTAATGATTCATGCCCCATAGTAATTCTTGATTCCCAACAATTGGTACTCTGGCGGGCTACTTCAGGAAAAATTTAACCACTGCAACGTAGATCCACATGAAATCATGGAAAATTAGGATATTTATTCAAGTAGAGTACCCATATTTTATGGATTCAATTATGTGTTCTAGAGAGTTACAATGGAATCCTACATCATGACTCTTAGTGTGGATGTATTCACCTCTATAGAATCTAGATACACAATTCCAGTGACTCCACCAATAGATCTTGATGAAACGAAAGCCTATAACAATAATGTGAAGGCTTAGAATATAATTGTAGTTGGTCTTAAAAAAATTTAGCTATGAAGGCCGATGTACTACAAATTAACAAAACAAGCCTAGGATAAGGTTAGAAGCTGCTATGAAGGATATGAATAGGTAAAGAAAGAAAAGCTCCTAACTTACATAATGAGATTTGAAATTTTGGGGATTAATGGTCATAAAATAATTATAAAGTAGTTTCTTATAGTAGATGAAGTTTCAAATATGGTTAGAGGTCTAAATGAAAATATCAAATAAGAAGTAATTGTATTGAAAGTATTAATATCATTCACAATGATATTTAATTCTTAGATATTAGCCATAGAGGAGATGTCATACTTGAAATTGAAATTTGAGCATCTCCATGGAACTCTCACTACCTATGAGTTGAGAATTGCAAATAGTTAATAACCAAAATAAGAAACATTCAAAGTCTCAAATATGCATAAGGAAATGAGGGGACATCGAGATTTTTCTAGCAGCGACTCAGATCATGGGATGACCCAATTTGTAAGGAAACTTAAGATAAGCTTACACAAGTATAAGAGTAAGCTAACCGTTAAGTATTTTTCTTGTAGAAGAGTAGGAAATTTTACTTCAAAATTCCCATATACTAAAGGTGAGAATGAGGGGAAAAAGAAAGAACAAAAGAATAGAGACATAACTCAGAAATATCAAAAGAATAAGATTGAGAGAAATAAGATCTTCTATCTAAGGAAGACAATGTGTCATCTGAGGCCAACAGTTAAAAATCATTTGAAGAACATGAGGAATGAAAGATTATGGAATTTGAATATGAATAAAAGTTTGAGGAAAAATCAAATTCTAGAGTGGTCTACCTTGAAGCTAAACTAGTTAGTGCACTAGAGGATCTATAGAAAACTAGAAAGGATAAAAAAATATTGATATAACAACTTGTAAGAGTGGAGGAAGGTATGTATAGAAATAATAATTAATATTTTAACCTTTAAAAATTAAAATTGGAATATTTTGTTAAACTCAATGGTGTCGTAGTGCAACAACTAAAAGAAAAAAAGGGAGTCATGATAAACTAGAAGATGAAAATAAGGTTGTAAAGTTAGAACTATCAAAGAGAGAGGGAAAACAAGCTTGGATGAATATGATGGAGATATCATATCTCTGAAATCTTATCTTGAAGAAGCTAGGAGAAAAGATGAGCTTCTTATGAATCAAGGGAAAAATTGGATTCAAATGAACTATCAAGGGTTAGAGGTAGAAGTTGTATCACTGAGAAACTATTTGGTGAAAAATAAGGCCAATATAGATCTAAATCTTAGATTCAATATAATTTTAGAAGCATTGGATGCTATTCTTAGCTCTAAAGTATCGTCAACAAGTAAATATGGTCTAGGATATGAAGAGCCTTAACAAACCTCAAAGCACAATCAAGCAATAGGTCCCAAGGAAAGAAAGAGAATTAGAGCTATGCTAAAGAACTTAAAGGAAGAGTTGGTAAGGATGAAATGCTGAAAAATTCAAAGGAAAATAAAAATGGTGTCAACCCATTCAAAGTCACAATTGTACCTTAGCAGAGATCTATTCATCAAGAATCTAGATAATAAAATTTTCATATATCTACTCCAACTCAACATATGCATTATTTAATGTACCCAAAGTTATTTTATGGTAACTTCTATAATTGTCATAACTTTGGTCATAAAGTTGTTGATTGTAAAATCAATGAAGTTAAAAGAGATGAGAATTGTAGATCTAAAAAATATCCTGCTACAGAAAGAAACTCAGTCTCTCCTCTTATGAATGAGATTGAGTGTTATGTCTTCCAGAACTATGGGCACAAAGCTAATGAGTGTTGGAGTAAATTGTTTAATCATACTAGATAATATAAGTATGAAAAATTAGCCTCTCAACACTTTGTCAAGATATGGAAAAAAAAAATGTGGAGGATACTAAAGAATGTAGTGTTATCCTATATGCTCATCATTAGAAGGAAAAGTGGTATATGGAAAGTAGATGTTCCAAGCATGTGACTGGAGATAGAAGTAAGTTCCAAATTCTGAAAGAAAATGGAAAAGGAAGTATCAAATTTTGGAACATCGTCTAGTTGAAATAAAATGGAAAGGAACATTTAGCTTGGATGAGCAAACTAAGGCTCAAAATGTCCTATATGTGGACAACCTTAAACAAAATCTTCAAAGTGTTAACCAAATGTGTGATAATGGCTATAATGTTAGTTTTTATCAAAGGATTGTGAAATTAGAAGGAAGGAGAATGGGATTTATAGAAAATGGGGAATCAATTTGTTGAAGAAATGCAAAAGTAGTTTGACATTAGAGAAAATTTCATCCTAAGAGTTACATGAAATTTTCATGTAATTTCCATGGCAATCAATAAAAATCCTTTAAATTTAAAAAGAGGTACATGTAAATATTTTTGAGGGAAGAGAATGAAGCTACATTTTTAATTGTATTTTTTGGCTTATCACCTAATAGGTTTACTTAGATTTCAACCGCTGGCAATTATTGGATGCATAATTAAATCCCACATCCAACGAGTACCCATTATGTATACTTTGAAGAATAGCCATATTGGTAAAAATTGAAGATACATTAGAAAAGTGTGCTCTAAGTGATTTTTTAATGTATCTTCACTTTTTATTAATGTGGGTCTTCTCATAATTACACATAATGGGTACTCATTGGATGTAGAATTTAATTCTACATCGAATAAATGTCTACACATGAAATTTGAGTATACTTATTAGGAGATAAGCCAAAAATACAATTAAAAAATGTAATTTTTTTCTTTTCACTCCAAAATTTATAACTCTTATTTTATTATTTTAACTATTATTTTATTATTCCTTGTTAGGAGGCCACTTCTAGGTTGAAATTTCTTCTAATAGATGTCCATGCCAAGAGATATATCATTCTTTCTCTGCCTACAAGTTACTTAAAAAACAAAATATATTTTTATCGCTAAATATAAGTGTTGGACCCTGAATATGTGATGTCATTCATTATATAAGGCCTGTATTCATGTGCCATAATCCCACATTTAAGATATTTTTCATAGCATTATACCATCAATTTCTACTAAATGTACCTCTTTCACCTTGTGGCTAATTATGATGTATTTCTTATCTTCTTTATAGTTAAATGTGTTTTTAACAAGGCTTTATCAATGAAGGTTTAATAATGTGGTTATGTGGCCAAAAATAATGTTCGAATATGGAAAGCTCAGTCACAATTTGGCAGATCAACAACTCGGTACTTAGTTTTGCACTTATGGAGGGAAAAAATTCAAAATTATAAAATATGTTTTTATTTTCTTGTTCTAATATGTTGGTACAAGCCATGGAATATACTCACCTCACACATGGGATCCTAGCACATGATTTAAGGTACAACCAAAAATAGGTAACAATTTTGAAACTCCCATGTTAAACCTCAAGTTTTGCGCCGATGGTGGAGAATATCAAGAATCCAAGAAATGGTTTTGTGAAAAATATAGTGATTTGATTCTCCCAAAATACAATATGATTGCAAGGTTACAGCAAGTTCTTCGAAGCCATTTTGTATAAAATTTCTGCAAAACCCATATTGGCAAAAAATCTGAACAATCATTTTTGGGCGTGATTTGCGAGGCCATGGAATGGAATAAGGAAAGTAAAAGAGAGGTTATTACTGATAATATAACTAGTTAGGCTCCCTAAAAACCTCTCTATAAAATACATCATTGTCAATAGGATATGGTTAGTTCTTTAAGACCAATTTGTATAAAATTGCAAAAGAAACCAGAATTATGATATTTTCCTCTAAAATTGTAAATTCATTTTATGAGTTTAGGGCATTGGATCTTATCCTTCCTCAATGGATGTTATCTATAAATAAATCCTCAAAGAGAAGAGGAATAAGGTTTTTCATTACTGTAAGAGGATATTGTTCATTATTGTAATAGAGGAGTGTTGGGTTGTGTTATATTCTTTCCATGACTAGCCGACCTAGTTAACCGGGGGGTTAGAGGGGGGGAAGAGGCCCCCTTCGTTGCGCCAATTGTGTAGCAAGGGGGTAATAGGAGGGGAAACAACCCCCCTTGTCCAGGGGGTTTGAGGGGGACGGGTAGCCCCCCTCTATGGGGCCCAAGGCAGGGTCCCAGGAAATTTCTTTTGGGACCCTATATTAGGTGGGACAATCCTACCTATGGTTTTGTGCATGGTTTTAGCACATGGTTTTGGGTGCGTTGGCTTTTCAGTCCATGGTATTGGATGCTTCAACATGTATATATATTTATTGTAACATTGAAAGGAATATAATGAAAAATCAAGCTGGTAGTCCCAATTTTGGGATCCAGGGGAAAATCTTTGCGTATATGTGTTTTATGTGTTATTCTCTCGCATTGTTTATTTTATGTGTTTTAGAATTCGTAAGCAGGTAATTTTTGTATGGGGTTAAACCTACAAGGAGATCAATGATTAGTTTTTAGAGAGATTTAGAGAGCTGATTTATAACAAAGATTTTTGAAGTGAATAAATAATTGATGGTTGTTGAATTGTGGTACATATGATTAGTTTGATCTGAGATTTTCCTAGTAGTACTAACCTCCTGGGGAGGGCCCCTTAGTTTGGGTAAGTGTTGCTATGTTTCATGTGTTTTATAGATTAGTTTTACATCTACCAATTCAGTTGTATTTGGCAGTGAATTTATGTTAGATAAAGCTTAGATCTATTTACTTTCATACTTTTAATTTAGTGTTTGGCACTTCTCTTCAGGTTTAAGAAGTGAATTCCATTTTATTGCATATTTTATTTGATGTTCTGTTCAATTTTTCATTGGATTTTTATTTCCTATATAGTATTAGATTCATTGGTTTATTTTCATATCTGTTAAGTAGAATGGATTAGGATAAAATTCAAATTGATTTTTCTCAGGCTTAAAGAGTCAAACAAATTTAAATTGGTTTCTTAACATGTTTTAATATCTCAAATTTAAATTTACATAATTTTCATACTTAATTCAATATTTATTCACAATTTCAAATTCCAATCATTCTGTACTTGATTTAGTACTAGGTTCCGTACTGGAATAGAGTATTAAAATTATATGTAATTTGCAGTTTAGGATTCTTTAATTGATTGAAGCTTTGCACCTACTTGGTAAAAGAATCCTACCACAAATAATAACTTTCAATATATCTCTTAGCCTGATTAACATTTATTTTTTTGATATTTTGTTAACACATTTCTTGTAGTTTATGTCCTTTCTTTCTTTGCTTGCCTCATACACTTTTTATTACAACTGCCGACATTTACTTTTTTGTAATTTCATCTTTTTTGCAGTGTTTTTAATGGGTTTCATCCCTATAGGATTAAAACTACTGAAGTCTCAAGACCTAATAAGCTACATATATAAAAACACATGAACATTGTTAATAAAATATTATAGTTCAAAACGTGATAAGCACTAGAGTCCCATAGTCCAATGACAAGTGATAATCCTTAGTGATTAGTTCCTTCTAGTGTTAGTTGTGAGCATAGGCTAGAATAGGCTCCATCCCTTCATTTATTGTGCTTGCATCTCTAAGTCTTACGACCCTGAATTGATAATTAAATGTTGGAATTAGAATACATGTAATTCCACCAATATTTTTGGCATCAATTCCAAGGAGGTGCTAAAGGGATTAGAGCATTCTTTCTTTCACAATTTTTCTGTGTGATCTTAGTTGTAGGGAAAGTAGAGGGAAGAGAGTGTATGGTAAGATGTGAGAAAAGAGCCACGCATCCAGTATGGTGGGGTTGCTCCAATGTCTAGTTGTCTCTAAGTGATTTTCTAGTTTCTTTTTCATATGCATATAATTAAAGGTAGGATCTAAAGCCTCATTTTTCTTTATTTTTCTTTGCAAGTGTGTTTTCCTTTAGATTGATTCATGGGAAAAAGAGAAGCCTAACTTTTGTGAATAGATAACTTGGTGAAAGCAGGGTCTTAGTAGCATGGTGGTGCTTCCAGTACACGATTGGTTTTCTTGCATTTGTTTTATGTGTGTTTCCTTTTCAATTCTTTAAGATTTTTAAGATTTTTGGTACTTTAAAGAACTCCATACACTAATCCATGTGCAAGACATGGATTAGAAGCTGAAAAATAAGTACTCAAGGATGATCAATATTTTGGGAGAACTCTCTCAAATCCTAGTAGTAGTTGGGATATTTTGTTCTCAAAAAGAACAAATCTTGACAATAGTCAAGAACTTATATGCCTCTCCAGAAGTGATAGAACAACAACATATCCATGAACCACATCCATAGGAAGATCTTCACCCTTGCAATATTATTGAATAAACTAAAGAATCATGGACCACATCCAATGGGGAGAAACCATTGGAACTTGAGATTGAAAAGTTTTTGACATGGCTATCCATGGATCCTCTAAGAACACAAGAGGATAATCACGTAATGCTAGAAAATCTACATGGAATGATAAAGGAGGATATGATAAATGAGCCATATAAAGAGGTAAACCATGAGAATTTTTATTTTATTGTAAATTGGTTTCAATAAACTATAAGGCCATATCACTTCTTCATTCTTCCTTACTTCTTAACATCATCATTAAAATTGCTAGTACTTCATACTCAGGTATGCATTGAGGATTATACTATGAACTTGAGTATGAGTGCATTTTTACACCTATTGCACACATGGTTACATTGGAAATACTCCTATACTTGAGGAGAGGAATTTATTTTTTTCAAGTAGAGTAGGATAGTAAAAAATAAATAAATAAGTGTTGCATATAATAGTTAGTTTAGTTATAAAATATAGTGCAACATTTTTCTCATTTGTTTTGTATAAGTGGGAATGTTAACAATTAAAGACAACTAGTTGAAAGTGGGAGATCTATGTTTCTATTGCATAATTTTGTTGAGGTCTCTTTTAGTTGCATAGTGTTTTAATGAAGATTTCCATTCAATCTTATTTCCAACAACAACATGGTTCAATTATTACTTTGTTTTCCCACTTATTTTTTCTTTCTGATAGTTAGATTTGCTTATATTTTTTCTTTTTAACAAAGTAAGTTATGACCATTATGTTTGGAATTTTATGTGAAGTTGGAAATGGTTGCATTACAACCATGGAAAATTTTAGGGGCTAATATTCGCAAGTGGGCTGATTTTCCATGATTTCTCCAAAAAAAAGATTCTCATATTCCCATTTTTTATAAAAATGATTCACCCGAAGTTTACAATATAAAATTATTTTACCTTAAAAATCACCAACATTATGTAGAGAGTGTATATAAAATCATTATAAATTTTAGTAATTTTACAAATATGTTAATAAACATTTTATAGTTTGTATCTTAGGGACTAGTGAGATTCGCCAATGTTTTTACACTTAAGATAATTTTCCATCCTTAAAATTTTCCCTGATTACAACATTGTTTGCTATTGCATACCAATTGTCTGGCACCTTGTTTCAGCTAATGGGTACCTAGAATTTTGGTACTGTTACAGGGAAAAGTGTCTATATAGAACTGTTATATCCCACTAAGGTGTGACAACTGCCTTAGAAACAAATAGAGAAAAGCTACTTTCGTTTTTCCTTTATGAATTATAGATAAAGAGGAACAAAAAGATCAACCTCTGTCTTGCGCTAATCTCCTGATTTGATCCCTCTCTTCTTTGATAGTCCTCAGCTACCTGCTTCCTTGCACGCCCAGCTTCACAAAGTACCTGTAAGATCACAGAAGCATAGCACTATACAAAGACATGGGTCTATAATCATAAACAATCTAGGATCAGATGTAAATTGACCATATAAATGTAACAAGCATCAATGACACAAAAGCATGGAGGAAAACTCAAATAGTTTTTATTGATAAACAAGAAAAGAGCCAAGAGGAGTTACAACCAGTTATTCTGACCCAACATTAACCTCCTAGCAATGAAGCCCCTCTTCACCTCAAACAAAGCTTAGATCACCCAACAATCTGATGTTTGTCTCGAGAAACCAACAACAATTCCTTACAATATGCAAAATTCCAGCCTCTGGATCTCTGGGATGAGGGATCCATATATAGATATCTGTAAGGGGGATGAGTCAGCTTATGATTTTATTAGTGTCTTCTCTCTGATAGTTGTTGCTTCCACTTGGAGACTGATGGCCTCTTACTCATCCTTGGTCGAATTCAGTGAGGCAAGTGTCACAGGAGAAGATTCTGGAAGCTTCCATTGCCTCTCCACCTCGCAGAATGACACTGCCATTTGTCATTTCTTGCCCATCGCACCCCACAGAAGGGACTTTTGAAATGAAACACACCCTCACAGTGTGTTTGGGTGAGATGCAATGCACTTAGCCAGTGGAGCAGCTGCAATGATCCTGTTTTGACCAATTCTGAGCAGTTTCTCATGGAGAACTTCTGGGAGAAGCTATAATCTGTTGACCTTGTTCCCTTAGGGGTTAGAACAACACTTTTAGGGACTTAGGAGCCCTTGGTTTATGGACATTTCATGCTTGGGGTTTTAGGGCCCAAAAATGTCTATAACACTTTCCCCCTAAAGCATGAGGCTGTTAATCTTTTGATGTCGGGTGAAATGCTTTATTATGAGGATCCGAAGTTATTTCAATGCTGAGAGGAGACCTGTAATAAGATACAATACAATACATTATCTTCATAATATTTTCATGATCTAGCTGAGGCGGGTATTCCCATGCTCAGCTTTATAAATTCATTTTCATGTACATAGGACAGACAATCGTCTGAGTGTAGATTGATGATTTTGATAGAGCCATCATCCTTTTGAGTGGATGATTATCTGTGCAGCAATGATGTACATTTAATGTCTTTATTTCCCTGAATATATATCGCAGCCTGGATGGATGAAACTAGATCCAGGGCCTTCAATCTCATCCGATCTTCACTCAAAGTACAAGTCAATCCATGTGAGAAATGTTCTGAAGTCGAACATGGAAAGACATCACTTGATTACTAGTCAATGATGTAAACTGTTAACAAGCGCGAGAGGAATCAGCGATAATGATAATGACCCTCAAGGTACTGCAGTACAATTCACGTTGTGTGAATAAAGGACTTGGCGTCGAACACCATGCAAAATCTTTCGGTCAAAGGCCATTGATGTAAACCTGTCGCCGGAAGTGGGAAACTTGCCATTGAGGTATGCAAGCTTCAAAATACTGAATGGGATGTTCCTAGATCAACTTCTTGGATAATGAGCTGATGTCGACAAGAAGTGATCCGTCACAGGAGGGCCTTAATGAATCCCACATCAACGACATGGAACAGAGCAAATGATTTTAATGGAGGTGAAAACGATCTAGTGATATAAGGTTCAGGGAGGTGGTCATGAAAGAATGGAGTATAATGTATGGTAGTGGATGAGACACAGGTGAATTCTCTAAATGACTTCTCTTGAACATATCAGAGACACTGATGTGATGGATTGGTAGCAATAACCACAAATGTGGATGGTATGGCGTGACCATGGTGATGTGACCAGTGAATGAAACAACCCAACCTGACTCGGACACGGAGTGGAAGTGTCATGTTCAAGAGCGACTTGCTACCAACAAAGTTTCTTCATGTTTTATTCCCAATTTTCCCCAGTCATTGTTGACCAGTACCTCTTTATTTTTGTCAAGCTTGAGGAGGATAACATATGCTTGTTCTATAATTTTCCCTTCGGGCAAACCCATCGCTATGTTTTAACGAGCCTAGTGATAGTGAAACTCATTCTCGTCTATAGACAAGTTTGTCGCTATTATACTTTTAACGAGTTTAACGACAAAGATAACTTGGTCCTTTTCAATTTTAGAGAGTCTGAAAAGGAACGTAAAGGTAACTCCAAAATTCCTTTTTCGTCATCTAATCCCTTAAGTCCGAAAAAGTATAAAACAATACAGAAGGGATGAATTTTCGATACTTTTAATGAGCCGAACAAAACAAGCGCTCGATCTTTTTGTGTAATAATACCTCAGGTCCAAAAAGATTAAAATCTAGAGGAGGGATAGCACTTCCTGTCCCTTTAACGAGTTGGAGAGGCCAATGGCTTGGAAATCTTTTCATATTTTACGAGTCAGTTGAAAAGAGCTTAAAGGAGACTCGTATTTTGAGGAACGAGTGATAAAATGGGTAGCAGCTAATTCCAGGTAAGGTTTGGAATTTCCCAATCACGGCAGTGTCACAAGGATGGCTAGTGAAATCACTCTTCGCAGCTGTTCCTCAAAATGGGTAAACAATCAAATGGAGGTGAATGATCGGCCAATGAAAAAGTGGAGGTGACGGTGCAAACACGACCAAGGCTTTAATGGTTGAAGTACTACATTCACAATGGTTATTTATCGGGGAATAGTTCATTTTTTAATGAGCTTAAACGCGGGGGGAAACATTTGCTCATGGCTTATGTTTATTTTTTAACGAGCTTGAACTATGTGCTAAAACTGCTCGATTAATCCAGTCGAGTGATAATAATGTCTCATAAAAATGGCAATTTTTAGAGTTTTTCACCACATCCTTTCTTTATGTAAGTTAGGAAATGACCAATCCAAAAAACAGATAAATGATCGCTCTTTGCTTGCACTCCAAAAGATTTGCATGCCCCCAGGTATAAAACAGAGTTTCAAGGTTACCCCTTCTTTAGTCTGTTAAAACATTTGTTTTATCGAGAGAGGCCTACCTCTTACAGGTTACCCAAAGATTGTTCTATTCACAGTGCAAACAAAACACTTCTTCGATGCTGTCTATCGAAATAGCCAAAGGTGAGTGGAGGAAGTTAGTCCGCTCACATAACTTTGACAAGAGAATCTTGTTCTAGAATAACCCCCTCTTCCAATCACGGACGGGAGTACAGACTAGTCATATTTTCTCGTGGAAACCTACCCTATACCCAAAGTTCTCCTGCCGAAGCAGACCAAGGTGCATGCCCCCTGGGATTCAGTCATGTCCCCCTGAATCACTCGTGCTCATCGAGTAGACGGACTGGAGATTGAGACATTTCTTGCGTGAAAAGACCATTTAGGGATGGTATATGACTATTTGCTCTGTATGATCCGGGAAATGAAAGCTGGTCTACGAGCTTGACCACTCTTCCTTCGTGCAGAAAACACATTACTCTAAAGAGTGAGGAGACAATTGCTCCCATGCAATAAATATAGTCTCGTCCAAGGAGTAGATTGTAATCCAGGGGTCCTTAAACTACCATCACGTTCATGTGAACGGTTTTCCCTCTCAATGTTATGGGCACATTGGGAAGGATCCCTAACGGTCGACTAGTTCCTTTATCAAAACATGTTAGATTTCTCATCTCAGGCAAAAGCGATGGTGAACCAAGCGCTTTCCAAGCAGTTGAGGAAAGGATACTCACAGAAGCCCCCTCATCTACCATGGTACCAACCATAACCATTCTATATATTTTAACAATGATTCAGAATGGTATACTAGCTGGTAAACAGGGTCTTCCTAGTTGATTCCAGTCGAAGGAGACAACTAGGTTGCTTGGAGGTGGGACCAAATAGACGGTCGGGTATGACTTTGACGAACTTCCTTCCTGTAGTAAAGGAACGAGTAAATTTCCCCCATGTTCGTTGGAGTCTGTGCTTATGAAAAGAATTTGGATGGTGTCATCCTTGTTCTCTTCCGTGACTGTATCATCTGAAGATGGAACCTCTGAAGGCAAGACCGGGTCAACTGCCACCTCGACCTTTTGACTTTCATCTAGTATGGGTTCAGATGGTTTATTTTCAATGATAGATGCTTCGGCTGACCACCTGAGTGGGTTAGCCGGATTTTCAACTAGTGACGGACTCGGCAAGAGTTTTTATATCCAGGAGGAAGTCATAACAGTGAAACCGGACGATCGTCCAAAACTCTTTTAGCTTCGTCTAAGAAGGGAAAATGGCAGACAGAATGATCGCCTTTGCACAGTTTACAAGGAAATCTATATTTTCCTTTTTGTCTTGGGGCTTCACTTTCACTAGTTGACAGTGTGTTTTCAACATGATCATCAGAGGTTGACGACACCGGGTTGTGCAAACGAGGAGACCAGTCCCTTAAGATCCGAGGGATGCAAGGACAATCTCTGTGATAGTGGTCTCCTTTGCAAATGACACATGGCGATTTAGGCCTGGTCGGTGCAGTGTGTGGATTTTCGCTAGATGACACTCGTTTGCCCCCATTCACTTTTGGCTCCTTCTTCTTCTTCTCTTTCTTCTTCTTTTCCTTCTTCTCCTTAGGTACTTGACTTTTGGCTTTACTAGCCCCATCAAGTGAAGAAGAAGGAGGAAAGGAAGAATTAGAGGATGTAGAAGGTTGGTGGGTAACTCTGGACTCGTCTAGTTGCTGATTTGATTGTTCAGGAATAGTGGTGTTCTGAACGACAGAGGTCGAGAAGAGCCATACAGGCAAACCAATTGTCAGTCCTTGAAGCGACAATGTGGCCATATGGGGTGCACCAACATCTCCCCAAGAGGAGAAGGGACTAGGATTTCCTCCAAGGGGAATTCCTTGGTTGGTGGATTCCATTTTCTCAATCCAAGATCAACGTAGGAAAGGGTAATGAATATTCCGTTTAAAATAAATTTTAGACGCTTTGACACAACTTGTTTTTTCAATTTTAAAGAGTTGAGAAAAAACAAAAGATGACTCTAGTCTCCTTCGATTTTTAATGAGCCTGAAGTAACAAGTGCTCAGATGGACCTTTTCCGTTAAGGAGTCTGAAAAGGAACGAAAAGGACTGCTCTGGAAATCTAGGTAGAGGGATTACCAAACCAATCGCAAAACTGCAGAATACTTTTTACGGTACGGCAGTCAATCTTCCTGAATGCTGTGTTCAGTGCATTGCAATCGATAGGGCGGCAGACACGGCTTCCTATGGATAAAGGATTAAGCCTATTGGGTCTCCCAAAATATACTCGACGGTACGTGGGAGCACAAGTCCATACTAGCACTTATCGTCTCAAAGTGGAGGAATCACCCAACCATCAGTGGGAGCAACAGTTACCAGGCTTTACGACGCTGGAATACGTCTCTAGCCTAGACTTCTAAATATTATGCGTTAAGTTCCATAGCATTGTTAGATTCATTGAATTTATTTTATGTTGATCTTGTTTATGAAGTTTTCCTTTCGGGTTCACCACGAGATGTAGATGTGATTCCTAAAATGCAATCTAAGATGATAAACAAACTTTTTATCTCTTTTATGCAATGAAAATCCTAGCTACTAGGGAAAAGAAAGACAGAATCTTTTCACAAAGAGCAAAAAGCACACTCTAAATGCACTTTCCTAAATCAAGCCAAACAGATTGTCTATATGCAAATGCACATGCATTATTTGTTTTCGACTTTCTTAGTGTATGAATGCTAAAAGGAAAGTTGAGGTACAAATCTGAATTTCTTTTCAAGCGACAAATATCAACAAGTTTCTTTTCGAAATCAAAAAATGGAGATGATCACAACACTTTACGATTTTGAACTGAATACTTGTTCTCGACACTAGAAAATTACAAATTCAGACCAAAAGCAATAGTAACAGGATAATCGACCATCAACAACAATCAAACTCTTTCCTACGATTGAAATTGACACTTGCGACAGTTTCAAATCAAAGGACGACAGTACGATTACGCTACTTTTGCAAAGGAGAATTGTAAATGACTCAACAAACACACAAAAACATCTACAGTTCTTTTGTACAAAGGAGGTGAAATAACAATAAGGAAAAGGGGTTTCAAACAGACACATACTGATCACATGCAGCAAAATTCAGGAATAGAACTGGAAAGAATGAACCACAGAAGCCACAACTGCATAGAGCTAGTCTGATCAGTGCACCTGTAACACAGAGAATCTGAAATGCAGCGCAGGTTGTCCACTCGGGAAGTGCACTGAAATTCAGGATCTCTGAACAGTACCTGCGCTGGGCCAAAAACGAGACTATGTTCGGGTTCCGGGTCACAGTTTGCAGTTCAGTTCTTGGGTTTTGGTCGAGCAAAAAGCAATCAGTAATGCAACAATCAGGGGTAGATCTAAGGAGGATCTAAGAGCTATCACAAGGGCAATCAGATAGTTTGTGAATCAGTTGTTTAAATCATAAACAGATCCAGTAGACGGATTGAAGTAGCAGTTATCTACTTTTCATTTGTTATGGCAAACACAGTTCGAATGCTACTTGTAAGTTTATGAAACAAACAACAAAGAATGATAAACAAACAAACTAATTAGATCCCCAGCGAAGTCGCCATTTTGTTACAGGGAAAAGTGTCTATATAGAATTGCTTTATCCCACTAAGGTGTGACAGCTGCCTTAGAAACAAACAGAGAAAAGCTACTTTCGTTTTTCCTTTATGAATTATAGATAAAGAGGAACAGAAAGACCAACCTCTGTATTGCACTAATCTCCTAATTTGATCCCTCTCTTCTTTGATAGTCCTCAGCTACCTACTCCCTTGCACACCCAGCTTCACAAAGTACCTGTAGGATCACAAAAGCATAGCACTATATAAATACATGGATCTATAACCATAAACAATCTAGGATCAGATGTAAATTGACCATATAAATGTAACAAGCATCAATGACACAAAAGCATGGAGGAAAACTCAAATAGCTTTTATTGATAAACAAGAAAAGAGCCAAGAGGAGTTACAACCAGTTTTTCTGACCCAGCATCAACCTCCCAGCAAAGAAGCCCCTCTTCACCTCAAACAAAGCTTAGATCACCCAACAATCTGATGTTTGTCTCGAGAAACCAACAACAATTCCTTACAATATGCAAAATTCCAGCCTCTGGATCTCTGGGATGAGGGATCCATATATAGATATCTGTAAGGGTGATGAGTCAGCTTGTGATTTGATTAGTGTCTTCTCTCTGATAGTTGTTGCTTCCACTTGGAGACTGATGGCCTCTTACTCATCCTTGGTCGAATTCAGTGAGGCAAGTGTCACAGGAGAAGATTCTGGAAGCTTCCATTGCCTCTCCACCTCGCGAAATGACACTGCCATTTGTAATTTCTCACACATCGCACCCCGTAGAAGGGAATTTTGAAATGCAACGCACCCTAACAGTGTATTTGGGTGAGATGCAATGCACTTAGCCAGTGGAGCAACTGCAATGATCCTGTTTTGACCAATTCTGAGCAGTTTCTCATGGAGAACTTCTGGGAGAAGCTGTAATCTGTTGACCTTGTTTCTTTAGGGGTTAGAACAAAACTTTTAGGGACTTAGGAGCCCTTTGTTTATGGACATTTCATGCTTGGGGTTGTAGGGCCCAAAAATGTCTATAACAGGTACCAATTTGTTATTTTGCAAGAAAAGGTAGGATTCAATGATATTGTTCATTGGGGATGCTTAAATATTGGAAGAATACTTTCAAAATTAGAAAAGACATCTTCATAAATGGAATGGAACACTTAGGGGAGTATTTGATGTTATCTTTATTTTTTCCTTAAGTTGTTAAAAATTATGCATTCATGATTTATCATTAAGACCATTATTTCACAAAGATGATTGAATAAACAATCTTTTGCATAGAAGTTGAATCACATGATGATTCCAAACTATTCATGGTTGATATATCTTTTATGTTTTAGAGTTACATATTTCTTATTCATATATATTTTTTATTATCAATACAAAACAATTGCTCACACTAGTAAAAAATGGGGAAATTAGTGACTACGTGACTAAAAACGCTAGTCACCGCAGCTTTTCCAAGTGATATACTACCAAAAATGAGCAATCTTAAGTGACCCAACTAGAAGTGACTAACATAAACGACTAATTTAGTCTCTGTTTAAAATATATGACTAGATAATAAATAATACAACTAAAAATGACTGACGTGAATGACTAATTTATTCTAGGAACAAAAATACTACTACCTAACAAGTACTACAATAATACAAATCAAACGTTTATGTTAGTCATTTTGATTGTCACCTCAACAATCTAAACTTACAAGTGATAGGGGATTCAAAGGCTATTATATATTGGATCAAATGGTATATTTCATTCAACACTTATCTATTGTATTAATGGATGATTAGAGTTATGGAGCTGATTAGAATCTTCAGAGTCATATCCTTTTCTCGCATTGAGAGGGAATTAAATTTAAAGGCTGGAAAATTATCCAAAATGGGAGTGGGTAGAAACCTAGTTTTGTAACATGACCTAAACACTTATATATATTTAAACAACCTTTCAAACGTCTTTAGTGGGTTGCACATCTATTTCACACTTCTTCTTTGTCGTACAAAGTGGCAGTAACGAGGAGATGGTATCAACTTCGATCAAGGAATGTTCACTTAGTACCACTACTAAGTTTCCTTTGTGCAACTTTTAAAAGGTATTAAGTTTTCTTCAAAACTTCTCATGGTTCTTAACTTAAGGGGAATCCAATCAACCCTTTGTCAAATCTCTTTGTTGGTGGATTCAGGGAATCCAAACAACCCTTATCTGAAACCCTCTATCACTATCAAGATTATTATGGAATTTAATTTTCTCAAGGGTCTGTCTTGCTTGGCATTTATAGTAATCATTTTCTTTTGCCACAAACTTAGTTCCCTGGAGTTCAATGTGATGAAAACATACCGTGAATTGTCATGGGCGAGATCTCACAACATTCACTTTCATTTTGTGTAATCTAGGGTTTGTTGTTGCAAATTGAGAATGGATATTGATCATCAATAACTTATGACCAATGTATATGAAATCTATTGAATAAGATCCTTGAATTTGAATGAAATTTTATTGTATCTTGTTTGACCTACTATGAGATTTGTGGTAGATATTATTGCTTATTTGGAGATCCTCACATGCTAAGATCTTGGTTTATTATGAGGACTAAAGACATGTCCTTTTCTTTTTTCTTTTTTCAAGGAAAAACTAGGTAGGAAACCTGAAGGATGATTCCCCACATTCATGGATGACATCCCTAGTAAACTCATTGACATAAAATAGTACATTGACATAGTGCAATTTGAACTGAGCACTTCCTAGCACATATCTAGCCAAATGCCCCAACAAAATTGGTACAGCTAGTTGAACTTTCCCATATTAATATATTGTTCTTTTTATTAAAATACTTGTTTAATAATTTTTTATTTTTTTATGTATCCCACATCAAAATCTAATGCTCTATAAAATCACTTATATTACTATCTCATTATTTAAATATATAAAAAATATACATATCAATCTTATTGACATTTATCTTTAAATCAATTTTCCAAAAAATAAATTCTATTTAAAATATATATTCTATAACATTGCATTACTCACATTTTCTTGATCCCAAAAATTAAAAAAATAATCTTCCCATTTTTTCATCACAGACCTTCTTTCTATTTTTCATTATTGTATATTTTCTGCTCTTACTACTATTTTTTTGCATCCAAAGATTAAAGAAACCCTCTTCCTAGTTTCCATCACAAACCCTCTTCTTATTTTGCATTATTGTATATTTTCTACTCTGACCTAGGATTATGATATATGCACCACTGAATACCACTCGGTGCTAGGAGATGCATCAATATATAAAATTAGATTGCGCCAAATGAGGATCAATATCTAAAATTAGATCGCACCAATTGAGGAACAACGATGGAAAATAATATCTAAAATTAGATCGCGCAAAATGAAGAACAACGATGGAAAATAAGACTCAGTACAAAACACATTGCCTGAAATTATTGAAGAAATTTGAAAAAGAGGAACATGAAGACTGGAGATGGAGATAGGTGGGAGAAGTGAAGGAGGAAGATCTTCTGGATCCCAACCTAGACATTTGCGCTCTCTTCCATCATTTCAATGAATGATACTTTGGAAACTCTTTAGGGGCATGCACAGTCGATTGGGGTTCCAAGCGCATGACTTTGTAAGAATTACCCTACCAACTTACCATTTTTTTCCCTGCACACAGGTTTTTCTAATAAAAATTTTCACCATCATCAATCCTCATTGAAATTTTGATGCACCAGACAATCAATATGTGCTCTAAATTTTCTTTATGGAAAATGACAATTAAAAGAAATTTCATGAATCGATGAACATAAATTGTGATCAAATTTGTAAAATTGCTAAAGGAAACAACAATTAGTGACTTCTTGATTACTATAACTTTTCTCTGGTACATAGTCTGTAAAATGTGTATACCAAGTGAGTATTTAAGGATCATGGGAACTTTGTTACCTAAATTATATACTTTAGAAGGGAATATTTATCCCGAGAGTGAAATAGAGTTTTGCAAATAGAAGAGCCTGACTTATTTTTAGCGCTTGGATTATTTGCAAGAAACCCTTCATCCTTGAGATATGAACCTTCGACAATTGAATAAAATGAATTGGTCTGTAGGGTCTAGGTTTTTTATGGCAATTAGAATTACAGATTTATTTTAAAATCAGATCTATGAAACATTGAGTAGAACTTTAACTTCTAAATGTTTCAAGTTATATAGAATTGCAAAAACCCTGATAAGTCAATGGGAAAATTCTCTAGAATGCAAGAGGACTCATCGGTTTCCTATTAAAGAGAACAACTTAAAATTTTAAGAATAGTTATGCAAAGAGAAATCGAGTAATTGTGAAATGATTGAATGGAATAGAAGTTGTACTAAATATTATTCTATAGGAGAAAAGAAGGACAATGTTAAAGGGATTCAAGAATGAATGTAAAATACCACCTATTACAAAGGAAATCTAATTTAATCTGACATATATTCACTACTGGTTGTGGTTAATTGTGTTTATCTCGGTTGTGAGGAGGAATGATTGTTATCCTCCTCACCCAGGTTCAACTCCCATAAGTGATATATTGATCTTATATTAAGTATATTGTTGTAACAAATTTGAATTTGTTGTTAAATGACCGTATACCCTAAATATTCTAGGGTTTAACCATCCTCAAAATGAGGGAGAGTACACTTTTCCCAAATTTTGTAACTTGGAAAAAAATGTTCACTACTGAGCATAAATGGCTAATGAGTGGATGCTGGAAGTGTTGAAGTATCACCATGAGACTTGTGAAGGAAATAAAGATAGCTATGTTGCAAAATTTTGTGAGACGGGGATGGGAGAATGAGTTTTGAGGACAATTAAAAGTTCCTCTCAAACTAAAATCATCTAAAAAAATGATTTATTTTTATTTTTATTTTTGAATAATTTGTGTACGATAGGTAGAAATTTTGTATTAGATCATATCAAAATGAGTAACATCAAACAATATTTCTATGCTTACTTTCCTATCACAAGGGAAACCAAACCAAAGACATAACATTAATTTTATTGTCCAAATAAAAGGCCTGAAACTGATAGAAAAAGGCCATTACATTGTACCTACTAAAACTATTATAGACTATTTTGTAGGCTTGATACCCTATTCTATCATTATTTGTCATTAAAATAACATAAACAAGTGTGTTGTAAGCTGCGTGTAGAATTTCCACAAAATTATGATCTGCTAATAAGAAAAATCTGAAAAACACTTTCTTTTCTTACAAACACAAAATTTCTCTACTCATTTTGTAGTGGAATCAGGAACATAAATAAAACATAGTCACACATTTCTATTTTTTAACTAGGGAACCGAACTAGAAAAAACCCTCTACTTGATGAGAATTTTATTAATAGAAAAAACTGAGCAATTGATCTCTTACAAAATACACTTGTTTCAATTTGAAAGATGCACTTGTCTTTCCTGCTTGATCTAAGATTGAAACCCTAGCAATACTGCTAATCTCTGTTGCCATGAACTATCTTGTTCACAAGCTTCTTTTGCACACTCTTCCTCTCACAACCTCCACGCACAAACATGTGCTTCCTATAGCTTAGTCTCACCAACTCATGCTCACCAAAATAATTATTAAACTTTTGCCTTTGTTCCTTCTTTTAAAGCAAATTTGAATGATTAAAATTAGTGAGTTTTCTAATTAAGGGATGCTTTTTTGATTGATTGAGTTAGCATGAGTTAACTTTCATGCAAGTCATCCTATTTTAAGTCAACCACTTGAAACTCAATCACTTTTGTTTTTCCTCAATTAACTCACACTAGAAAATCAAGAAATCGACCATCAATTTCAACACACCAGTTACTTGCCACCTAACTCATCCTAATTTTTAGGGACTAATTCCTAAATTAAAGGAACTCGTACTAATTTATAGGGAATATCCTATTTTTTAGGAAATTCAGTCACTCACAAGAAGGAAGTTGTTCTGGATCCTATGATTATGGCACAAATCAAGGAACCCTTTTCTCGTTAATATTTTCAACACTCCCTCTTAGCGAGGAAGTTTTTCTTGGAAGAACCTCATCCACCTAGATCTGTCTTCAACTCTACCAAGTTCTCTGCTACTGTAGTTGCTCCCTCTTAACTAGAAGAATTTCTTGCTTTCTTCTGCGGAACCTGCTTTGAAGACATGTTATTTCCCACCATGTTTTGTGGGTCCACCACTTTAGTTATAAGGTCCATGTATCCAGTATATCCATGCGACTGCTTCTTCATTATGGAAGGCTCAACTGTATTCTGATCTCCCGTAACCAAATCCTCTACCCACCTACCTCGAACTCTCTAAATACTGGAAGTATCTAACTGAGTGACTGCCTCTACTCACCCTAGGCTACGGTCCTAATCATCATCATCTTTCTAGTCAACCCAACTTCCAACTAGCTTAGACTAAAACTGAGACACTAGCCGAGGCTCCATCATGAGAGCTCCATCCTACTCTCGCTCAACCATCACTTCTCTACTCTATCCACTACTTGCCTTGCTACTCAGGGATGCACCTATCTCTACCTTCTTGTAGAGATTCTTCACCCTCAAACTTATTTGCTTCTTACATCCAAAATTTAAGTGTTGGAGCTACGTCTTACCTCTACTGAAGATAACATCATATTTCTTGTCCTCAAGGGTAACTACTGAAACAAAATTCTGCCTCAATCCTGGAACATAAAGAACATCTTTGAGGTGAAGGGAATTACTTGGCTTCCTCTAAAAGCTGACAGTACCAACTCCTCTAGATGCATATTGACCATCATCTCTTAGATCAATTTGAACCTATATTTCCTTCTCCTTCAGCTAACTGAAACTCTTCCTATTCCTAATCATGTGGAAGGAAGCTCCTTCCTCATAATTCTATCTGTTGAGCTTTCCATGAAAACCATCAATGATAAATCCTTCCCGAACTATGTAGAAAAGTCTCTACCTCCTCTGATATAACAACATGATCCTTCTTGGCCCTCTTCTTCTTACTAGGACACTTAGAAGCATAATGTCCAAACTCATGGCAATGGAAGCACTTGATCTTACTTAGAGCCTTCTTCTTTCCCTTCTCATTGGACCTAGCCTCTCCTTGACCCTTCTTTCCCTTAGCCTTGCTACCCTTTCCTGCAAGGGCATAGTTCTCCTCATCCCTTGTCATAACTGATCTCCCTTCTACGAACCACTTTAGATCTCCTCCTGTATGCAGTCAATCCAAAACCTTTCCCACTTTGGGAAGTTCTCTCTCCCAGTACCAACATCCTGGAACCCTTTTGACGACTTTTGAAGTCTGAGTAAGGTAAAACTCATAAGATCATGCTCAAATAAAACCTCTCCCACCCCACCTAGCTCATTTCATACCTGAGTGAACCTTGACAAATATGGGATGATGGGCTCATCATTGCTCATCTAGATACTCCTCAACTTCTCCTTAAGAGAAAGATTCCTGGTATCACTGGTATCTTGATACAGCTTTAGGATTGTATTGTACATCTCATATGATGTCTTCTTCTCATTGATATGAGGCCCTATTTGATCTTTGACCCCGTCTAGAATGATCCTCTTTTCCTTGATATCATTCTTATTAAGCTAGGCCAATTGCTAGGGCTCTTGAGGTGGTGCTATGACCTTCTTGATCTACTCTCCCACCCTGTTATCTTCCAAAACCATCATGATCCTCCCTTTCCAAGCAATGAAGTTCAATTCTCCCTCTAGATAGTGATCTTCTCTCAACCCTTGGTAAGCCATACCGCTTCCCCTAAGAGCTCTCTAAAAAATGTGCCAGTAGTAGTCTTGTAGTCTTTCACAAGAAGTTTTACTTAAGGCTCAAATAATTTTGTCTCTCCTATGAGTCTTATAGTCCTTCACAAGGATTGAACTTAGGGCTTCTTTTGTCAACCCTTTAACAAAGTTCCAACCTGTACACAAGCTTTATTGAAAAGAAAAAAACATGTACAACATCTTTGTTGAAAAAAAAGAAACCTCTACAAGAGTTGCCCACTTCCATCCAAACATGACCTCTACCAACCTAGCATCAACACGATACTTGAAAGGAGGAATATCATACCTGAAGGATCAACTTATTTCTCAATTCTTATGGATCTTTTCTTATACAAGTGTCAGCAACCTTTGGCCTTGGTTAGGGCTACTATAGTAGCTGCTACAACACTCCTCTCAGCCTTCTATTGCCTTGAACACAGGCACTGAGCCTTCTTCTAGCACCCTTTCCACTTGAGTTGTGCCTGGGTTCTACTTGGCCCCTATAGAAACTTCTTTTGAGGCCTTACAACCCTCCCAAATCTTTGTATGAGAGGTCGGTCTATCTCCAAGAGACAAAGTTATTATGGCCTATTCTGAAGACATTATGCCCACTAATCCTACATAGAAAACCTTTCAGACTTCAACATTGTCACGCAACCACCACCTTCCCAATATCTTCTACCCTGAAACACTAGAAGAAACACTATCTCGACCTCCTTTCACTTCAGACAAACACCTAAGGGACTCGGCTACCACAAACCTCCTTTTCCTTGTCTAATGCACTTGTGATGATCACAAATTTGTTCCAAGAGCTCTGGTACCATGTCAAATTTCCATGAAATTCTAATCTACTGATAAGAACAATCTAAAAAACACCTTTTTTCTTACAAACACAAAATTTACCTACTCAATTTGCAGTGGAATTAGGGACAAAAATAAAACATAGTCACACAATTCAAGACATTTTTTTTACTAGGGAACCCAGTGGGGATAAACCCTCTACTTGATGAGAATTTTATTGATAGCAAAAAATGAGCAACTGATCTCTTACAAAATACAATTGTTTCAATATGAAATACACTTGTCTTTCATGCTTGATCTAAGCTCAAAACCCTTGCAAGATTGTTGATCTTTGTTGCCCTCTACCAACCTGTGTAGAAGCTTCTCTTGCACACTCTTCCTCTCACAAGCTCCACACACAAGCTTGTGCTTCCTATTGCTCGGTCTCACCAACTCATGCTCGCCAAATCAATGATTAAACTTGTGCCTTTGTTCCTTCTTTTAATGGAAATTTGAATGGTTAAAATTAGTGAGTTTTATAATTAAGGAATGCTTTTGTGATTGATTGAGTTAGCATGGGTTAATTACTCATTCAGCTCATCCTATTTCAAGCCAACCACCTAAAACTCAATCACTTACGTTTTTCCTCAATTAAATCACACTATAAAATAAAAAAATTGACCTTCAGTTTCAACACATCAGTTTATTTCCACTTAACTCGTCTTAATTTTTAGGGATTGATTCCTAAGTTATAGGAACTCATCCTAATTTATAGGGAATCTCCTAATTTTTAGGAACTCGATTCATGCACAAGAAGGAAATTTTTCTGGCTCCTATGATTAAGGAACAAATGAAGGAACCCTTTTCTTGCTAATATTTTTAACATTGTTGTCATAAAGATAAACTCTCAAGAGGGGAATTCCACTTGGATTATAACAGGTGGGCCTATATCCTCCTCTAATTCTGTGAATTCCAAATTACCAAGACTTCTTGCCATTGTTTTCATCTTGATATCCAAATTTTCAATTTGTTTTCAAGCCTCATCTAGGCATAGTAGAATCTCTCATTGCTCCTTTGGTTGCTCCACCAACACATTGCCCATTATGATTTTGAGTTGTTAGTAAATATCCAACTTTTGCATGTTTCTGGTGTGCCTCGATATTGTGATTCTTTTGTCTAGAATCCAATTTCCAATTTTCTCTAGGACCCTTTTAGTGGCAATAAATCTATGTTCAACTCTGGCTTCCCTCTCAGCATTATCAGTTTTCCTTTGGATTGTTGGTGGGGTATTATTGCAATAGACTTATGTCAAGTGCTCCATTATTGTTTGTGCCCAGGCGATTGATGGGTCATTACTATTTTGACAACCTCTTCTACTATGAGAGCCTCTTACTCGAGGGATGGTATTCAACCAGCAAAGAGAGAAGGACCTAGTAGCCCAGACCCAAAGACTACCCACCACAGGGCCAAAACCAAAACCATCTTTTGATTGAGGATAAGATAACTAGAGAGTGAAGATAAATAAAATATGAAGGAATTGAGAGAGTAGGGATTCAAATGAAACCACATCCATAGGATCGATAGGAGAATACAAAGTAGATCAAAGTCAAAATTAGGAAGAGAACCTAGAAAAACTTTCCATCAAATAGTGTCAAAACTGGAAGGAAACCACCAAAGGAATTCTTGGGGAAAATTCAAAGCTTTTGATCACTGTTGTGAAGCTTCGATAATAGAGAGAATGATCCATTATTGACCAGAGGGGAATAGCGAGACTCATAACCTCTAGTCCATTTAACATCCAAAACTTGGAACTTGCAATTACATTTAAAAAGAATTTGTCCAAGGGAAATTGATTTATAGTACTAATGTAGACCAATCCATAAAATCCAAGGGATGTGGATATGCTGAGTGATATGATTCTTGGGAATGGTCCATGTTCCCATCATCCAACATTCTTTCAAACCAAGTTCCAAAATCACATTCCCTATTTCCTCCACAACTATTGTATGTCAAATCTCCTTTGAGTGCAATGATTCCCTTTAGAGTGGAGCCCCATCGCCATACAAAACCAACCTAACTCATGAACCTCTATAATTGCCAGTACATTGCTTGCAAATGATGCATGTTGCTTATATGCATGTCTACTAGGTGGAGGAGGCAACTATAATTTGATTGTTTTGCACTTTACCACTCATTATGCACCTAACTTGAAACTAATGCTCACCTTCCATGGGGAAAATAATGAAATTTTAAAAAATCAAGATATTCAAAATTGCTTCAAAAATTAAGCAATGAGTCAAAATAAACATGACACGGATACACGCCATTCATATTTTATATAAAATATATAGAAAATAAAAAACCAAAATGATATTTTAATAACACGATCCACATACAGACCATTCAAATTCTATATATAATATATTAATAATAAAAAAAACTAAAATGATAATTTAGCTACTTAAAGTGAGTGAGTGGGTACATAATTCAAATTTGAAAAATACATAAATATTATTTAGTCCAAACTTTTTGTCCACATTAAATCTTCACTGGAGACCTTTGAACCTCTCAAAATATTGAGAATGGTTTCAACATGATATGCATGATCTAAAGAACAAATAATTAGTATGGATTGCTTGCTCATTGGTTTGTGTGGTTAGCAGCCCAATTATACATGTCTTCTTGCCTCCAGAAACATGTCAAATAACATTTTTCTATTGTCGATCTCAAGTTTTTTGTTATTTCACTATTGTATTCATCATTTTACAAGATGACCTCATAAGGGATCACTCTTGGTTGAGTAGACACCAAAACAACTTATTTTGGCACTTGTTGGGGCCACCAGGTTCAAGGATGCCCAGTTGCCCCTTGCACATCGTTGTTTCTGGAAAGGGACACCTTGGGGGGATGTCCATAATGAAAAGGGAGTGTCCCCAATTCTTTGTCAAGTACCTTGCAACATGGAAATCCCATGGATGGGTTCCTTAGGTGTAGGATGTGTTCTTCTCTAACATTGAATGAAAGATAACATAACGTGTTTCAAAAGATATAAAATCGAATGCTAAAAGGCCCAAAAGTAAAAATGGGAAACAATTAAAAGAAGGAAGTCCTGAAGGTGTTAAGCATAAGTTTTCTTAGCTCCAAGGCCAAGAAAAATTGGGCAATACAATTCTTGTGGTTCGTTGATTATGTTTCTAAATTCCAATTTGCATGAATTGTATAGTATTAAAGACTTTCTTATGACACCTCTAGTGATTAAAGTTTTCTGGAAGCTGGAAGTAAGAGGTAATGAGCCTAGAATTAGCATAACAGTAGGAGAATATTGTCCTTTGATATTTTTTTTTGCTAATATGACAAACTCAATAAGATTCTAAAAGTAGGACCTCAAGGAAAGAGAACAAATACATCAAGTTTATCCCTACTAGAATACTGCTTTGGCTTAAAAATAATAGCATGGAACTGAAAATAATTAAACTGATAGGATGAATAATGAATGTAACTGGTGTTGGCTATTGATTAGAATTGTTATCAACATTTAGCACAAGCATGCTAATTGTTGTTCGAGTTTCTCATTGTGTTTATCTTTTGGTTCCATTTAACAATTGACTTAATTGGTTTATATCTATATATATATATATATATATATATATATATATATATATATATATATATATATATATATATATATATACTATTCCCTGAATCCATTGTGGACACCTATTCCATTTAATCCCTATTTTGGAATCTTTTGCAACATAGGTCCAAAGTCCAGTTCCAGTTCAAGCCAATGTTGGGCTTTCTTGGAGCTCGAGCCAAATCTATTGTAGATCACAGCACAAAGGAATTCCAGTTCAGCATTTCCTGGTATTTATGAAACACATTTCTAGGTTTTCAATAAAAAATTGTTCACATTATTGATGTAAAGAGATCCCAATGATTGCAAGGTTAAATGAATTAAACTTTTAATCTTGTTTGCTTTTGCATCATGATTTTGATATTGTTAGAACTTCAACAATTGCAAGGTTAAATGAATTAAACTCTTAATCTTGTTTGGTTTTGTGTCATGATTTTGATATTGTTACAACTATATCTTCATTGTGTGGGGAACTTGTGCTATCCAATATATGAATATCTTTATTGGGGTTAATTATGTAGAGTAAGGTATTGATGCGTGACCCATCTCCCCTAAGAACGAGTCAACATGATTAATTCATGACTAATATTCAAGCGATATGTTTCATGCATTATTAGCTTCCTCTACATAGTTAATTCCAAAAATAATAAATAATATTTAGAGGTTCTCTTCAACTTTGGCATTATGATAAATTTGTTGTTATTTTTTATGACTTTTAGAGCTAATGTTTGTAGAAGGTGATCTTCTGTGTTGCTATTTGCCCACTGAAATTCTGTTTTTTTTCATTTTCTTCAGTGATTAAGACAATAATCTAGTTATTTGGAAAGTTTGTTGTCCAATTATCAATTGGAAGTTGTATACTTAGGGATCTAGCTTGCTAAATTCACAGGGAACCTGTACCACCCACAATTGAGAAAATGAAAATTGCACTAAATTATTTCCGCTAAACATTCAAGCTGGTACACTCCATTTTTGGTTTGGCACTTTTGTTAGAAGGTTAGTGTGTTACTTGTATTATTTGTAAGTGTATCATAGTGTGGATTTACTAAAGATAAAGATAGTAACCTGAGTTATATGCCATAATTATGAATCCATCTTGTTTGTGGTGTCCTCAGATGTTGCTGAATGAATTTTTAGCTGGCAGAGTAACTCATATTTCCACCAAAGAAATTCAGTGTACCAATGCTTACATTTTAGCTTATCATTTGTCAGCTGTCCACTTTCTCTTATGGAGATATCCTTGCTTTGAGCATGAGATTTTCTTTATTATTATTTCAATATTTGGCTACTCTGGATAAGTATAATATGTTTGCAGTTGCTTCATATTGAAGTGGATAAGGGTCTTCACTATTAGCCATGGGGTGTTGGTAGGAACATTATCTAATAAGAAGTTAGGGAAATATCCATTACAACTTGTCAATTACATTATTTTTCAATAATAACCATGGTTATGCATCTTGACATGGATGTCCTTTTGCAGTTTTTCCTATATCAACTATTAAGAGGGCTGAAGTACATACACTAAGCAAATATTTTGCATAGAGATTTAAAGCCCATTAATTTTCTTCTAAATGCAAACTGTGACCGAGAAATATGTAATTTTGGGATTGCACAACTACTTCAGAAATAGACTTTATGATAGAGTATGTTGTTACTCGCTGGTATCGTGCACTAGAAACACTATTGAAATGTCCCGGGTATACAACAGTCATTGATATCTGGTCAGTGGGCTGCATTTTTGTGGAGATACTAAAGTAGGTGCCCTTGTTTCCTGGTAACAATTATGTTCAACAATTAAGACTCATCACTGAGGTAAATGCTTATTCATTATTTATTTTTTTGACGAAGATGGGCAATTCTATGCCTAAAACATAAATGATTTGATGTCAATGATAACAATTGAGATACAAATTGAAATGGGTTGCTTTATCTGTCTTAAATCATCAGATGATGATTTCTTCTACGTTTGGTTTCTTAACAGTTAATTAGTTCACCAAATTACTCTGATCTTGGTTTTTTACTAAGTGATAATGCTAGAAGATACACCAAGCAACTTCCACAGTTTCCTAAGTTACCTTTTTCTCAGAAATTCCCTAACATGGCTCTAGCAGCTGTAGATTTAATTGGAAAAATGCTTGTATTTGGTCCAAGCAAACACATTACATGTATTTTACTTGTTTCTCTTATAATTGGCTAGTTATTATTGTTTTCATATGTGTTGTGATAGCATCAGTTTTTTGCCTTGAAGAAGGGAAGTTCTATACTAAAGAAGTGCAATATGATTTTAGTTTTTCTTATCTAATCTTCAACTGAATCATGTTATATGTTATTATTGTGCTGCCTTAGTTCAAGAGGCCTTGAGTCACCCTTACTTGCCAAGAGTGCAGACATCAATGATGAAACCAACTACCCCAGTCCTTTCAACTTTGATTTGAGTAGCCCTCGTTCACAGAGGAACATATGAACGAGCTCATGTGGATGGAATCTCTTAACTTCAACCCAAGCATGTTACAATAAATGGAGCAGACAGACTTGATATTTATCTTGCAATCCCTCTTTATTGGTTATGTTATTATGTTTCTGCAAGGAAATCCTTCTCTTGGTTTGTTATTTCCTTCTGAAGGTTTGCAAAGCATTGTGTAGGTGTGAAAACTTGTTTTATTAGAGTCAGGTTTGATTTTATTCTTTGAAGGTCTAGTAAAAGAAAAGGAATTGATGGATATGCTTACAGATCGATTGTGGAAATTGTGTATTCCTAACTTGAGCCAACTATTGGCCTCTACTTTATTATCATTGGAAATTAAAATGTAATTGGGAAACTTAATAATCTAAAGTAAACGCCAAAGGAATATGTAAGTTTTGTCTTGCAAACATGATTACATACATTTGGATTTCCAAGTGTGATAGATTACCTGGAAATGGTGCCATCTTTGGTACTAATAACATTGCTTCGTATTTTGTACACAACACTCTTGAAAAATTATATAATCTGGGAGTTATATCCATAACTAGAAATTTGGAATATGGGAGTTGGTTGTATGGCTAAAGATTTTGATAATATTTGATTTGGGAGTTGATCACAGGAGTTAGAGGTAACTTTATTGTGCTCTTCTTTATTGCATTGTATACCTTGGTCTTGATGTCCGGTAATTAATTTCTTAACCAATGTCTAATTTATGGTGTAGAATTCTCAGTTAATTGGTGGAAATGAACAAAGAAGATTGTTTATGAGATATATGCCAACACATTTTTAATGGTTTTCATTGTTTAGAACAGTTTTAGTACTAGTGTAATGGGTGATGAGCCCCAAATTTGGTAACTTGTTGGGCTCATTTGGCCTAATTATCCTTGTTCAATCCATCATTTTTCATAGCTTATGCATTATTTTTCAGTATCTTTATGTCATTTGTACGAATAAGGGTAGTCACTCTTCCTAGGTGGCTAACACGTGCTCATTTTAGGTTTTTTGACACATGTTGGAGAAAAATCGAGCAATCATGGGCTAGAAGACAGCCAAGCTTGGGGTGAGGATTCGTGGGGGGTTGTCTATGGCATTAAATAGCCTTCCTCGGGATCTTCACCCGCAACTCCGAGCTCCAAAGACCACCAAAACCAGATCTAGAAGGCAGCCAAGCAGATTTTGGAAGGAGCTGTCTACTCACAGTTTGGGTAGCCAAGTCCCATAGATTTAGGAGGCCAGCTAGGGCCCTCGTGGTGTATAAATGTTAAGGCCTCAGCCTTTGTGAGGGAATTTTGGGAAACCATTGCATATTTTGCACTACAGTGTTGTTAGCTCTACTTTGTTCTCTTGTAGCCATTTTGGGCATAACTCTTGACTTATGACTATTTTTTGATAATGAGAAGCAGTCCGATTTTATATCAACTCTGAGTTTTCTATAGGAGCCATAGCTCTCAGGGTTGGGCCCAACCTGAGAGCCTAGGCCTTCCTTTTTGTACTATTACCTTTCCTTTATGCATCGTTGTTCTCCTTTTATGCATTTGAAACGTATTTCTGTTGGGCAGATTTAGTTGTGTTGGTTAAATAGGTCACTGTTTATGAATAGAATTGCTTCAGATGTTTAAAATGGATTGGTAGGATAATAACAGGAAGAAGCTCCAAAAGGGTCAACAACACTCTCTGTTTCGCCTCATCCTTATTGGATCAGGGGTTGGAACTGAAGAAACAGTGCTGCCCCAACAAAAACACTAGTTTGCTTGACCATGCAATCCTTAGTGTATTGTTTTCATTTGCAGAAGCTAGTTATGGGTTCAGATCTCTGAAATGTTTCTTTGCATGATTGATATACATGGTTTTCTTTCCAAATAAAGCTGTTGTTCATTCTTTTTATTGACAGTTATATTAGATTAGCTAGGACTTTGATTATTTGTAAGACGTTGTTGATTCAGTTAGATGTACATTGTGCAGGGCATCTCTACCACTCTCTCATCCGCTTAAGCTTCATCAGAGCCAACTGTTCCATCTCCTAGCTAGGTTCCTCGTCTCACATCTGTCCTCTTGCCCACGTAACCCTACCTTTTTGTGCAATCACTGTTTCAGCCTTCTTTGAGCCAATTTAGCCACCTACACCTTCTAACCACTCCATCCACCAGTCCCTGGGCCACATCAAACCCCTATCCTACCTCCATATCCATTCATGCATCTTCCCTCACTCCCCCATCCTCCAAAATCCAATTTCTTAAACATCCTGTAGAAATTTCTGAACATCTTGTAGAAATTCCTGAACATCCTGTAGAACCCCTGCAGACTTCCTGTAGAAGCTCACAAATGAGGTTTCTTGATAGCCAGACTTCGTGAAACTCTCTGAAAGGGTGTTAGGGACTCCTTAGACCCTCTCTGAACCTTCCCAGCCTCTTCCAAGCATTTCTCCTCCTTGATCCACCCCTGCACAGTCAAAGAACAGTGAAAGCATATGCATGATGAAACTGACGACTTAATCAAAAATACAAAAAGATGTTTTCTTCAAATAGAGGTAGTCTAGACACATGTATTTTACCTTCATAGAAGTAATGGCATCTCTTCCAGTAGTTTGCATTCTCTCCTTCGCATCAGTATGACTAGCTGGTAGAATTAGGGTTTGCTAGGGTTTGCGTTACATTTTGGCTTTCAGTTCTTTCCGCAAGT